>CM042263.1:19643439-20843439 GCA_023566225.1 Romanogobio albipinnatus
GCCTAATCATGTACTGCATAAGCTGTACAAGACACAAAACCTTTACCACAACATCTAAAGCTGCTAGCTATTAAGCTAGCTTAGATGCTACTGCGAATGACATATGCATTCTTTGCTTATTGATTGTGCGTCCGATTGTCATCCTATTTATATACCGTAGCTTTGTATTAGATTTTACCTCTGATGGGCTTCTTCTGTCAAGAGTCTCGTAAAAAAGAAAAATAGCCAGAAAGACTGTGTGATTAGTGCCGCCACATAAATTACATGGTGTGTGTCCCAATTCAAATACTTCAAGGGTACATACATAGTGCATATTTAAAGTTCATAGTGTATAGTATGTCATATGGGACACAATTATTATCTACCCTATTGCACTTGAAGACACTCTCTTTGCATTTGTTGTGGAAATGACAAAAAAACAATGTCGCCATGTAAAATCTAAAGCTTTAGCAAGCTACCTAGCTTAAATCCTAATGCTAACAACAGGGTTAATGGTTTGTTCATTACTGCTCATGTGTGTCTGATTGTGGTCCTGTGCTTTTCATTGCTTTTTATATACAAGGTTTTATCAAGTTAGCTTAATGCTAAAAACAAGGTTGCTGCTTTTGCTTATTGTTTGTGTCTGATTCTCATCCTATTTGCATTTTCTTGGTAATATCTTGCCTCTCCCTGCTGAAGAAAAAAAAAAACACAGCTAAGACCAGCCTAAGCTGTTTGGCTGGTTTAAGCTCCCCCGCTGAAGATGATACAAGATCCGGCACAAGATCCAGTGCCGTTACAGAGGAAATGGGACAGCAGAGACTGGTCGATTACACTTGAATTACTTAATGTTTACTTCTAATATTTGTTCAACTAGCTTAAATTTAGGCAATATGTATTAAAAATGATATAAAATATGCTATATTGTAACCAGTGATTGTGTGGAGTATTTTAAAAAAGTTTAGAGGATTTAAGTTAATATGTAAACATTATAAAACAAGTAAAAAACAATCAACTATGCTGGGTTAAATAAACAACCCAATTTGCTGGGTAAAATTAACCCAACGTGTTCTGTCATATATTTACCCAGCCCTTGAGTTGAAAACAACCCAAATTGGAGTGCAGCCTAGGCTGTTTTTTCAGCAGGTAGGTGATTGGTTTCTTGTAGCAGGACCTCTTGTACAAACAAGAAATAGTCAGGAATACTTTTTCTTGGATAGTTCCGACACGTAAATTACATTCACTTCTGCATTTAACTCCCAAGGGTCTCAAAGTCGACACATTTTCTTGGATTAAATCAGCCTATTTATTTCATGAACTATAAAATAAACAGATTTTTACCACATGGAATCTAAAGCTTTAGTTAGCCATTTAAACTAATAGTGTATGCTAATGACATGTTTATTGTCCTTAGATTTCATCCTTTAGGATCACTCCTAAAAACGAGAAACGGTCAAAAAGGGACAAGGTTCAAAGAGACTACATGGATAGTGCCGCCACCTTAAATTACCTCTCAGTATCCTGGCTGTGGAATTACAGGGTTAGCACAGATCAAGCTCAAATCGTGATTCAATCAGTCAGATGGCGGATTATAATGTGTGTGAGAGTAGCCCATGTGGTGAGTGTGGAGTGTGCCGTCATGGCCTTTCTAATCTAATACACATCGTTTGGTCATTAAAATTACAGAACGATATGAGCATGCATCTATAATATAGTCCATATTCGATTTTTAAGATGGTCTATTTCTTGTTTTAAAGCAGAAATGAAACTGTATGAATAACTCCAAATTGGCTGGTTGTGAAATTGTTGAGGCCAGCATACTCTCTTGTTGCAAGTGGAGCACTTAAACCCTGAAATAAAATTGTAATTTTGCACATAATAGATGTAGTTAACAAAGTCAAACACATGACCACTAATCCAACCGCTGTGCCTAGCATATGAAGGTATCAGCGAATTCCCTAATGCTTAAACCCAATGCAATTCTATTCATCATTTTTTCTCATTTTGTGCAAAAGGCTCCAGCTGAGTGGCAGTGCTGAATTAAATTTGTTCAGTGATCTCAGACTCCAAGCAAAGCTTGAAGTACAAGAACTGGGTAGGTACTTAATGAGTGTAGGCAATAACCTGAAACTGCCCCATTTTGATTTAATTAGATGCTACGAAAAGGCAGCAGAGTTATTTATCCTTCCCGAGGCTGTGCCGATGGGTTTGGTGTATCCGGCAAGAAACTCCATTTCCACTTGCCGTTTCTTATCTTTCATTTCTTACCCCTCGGTTCCTTGACTGCCAATTGGCTGGCCTCCTCCACTTGTGTCTGGGTGAAGGTCACCGGCCGAGAATATTGGCAGAGGAAAATTACCCCGGCTTGTTTTCTCATTTTCTATCTCTGACCCCGGTTCTGAAGTGGCAAAGGATTACTTGCATACCAAAGGATGGTAGTGTAAATACAACGGAAATTGGAAAGAAAGGACCAGAGAAGCAACGTAAAGGAGTTATTGGATTTTCAGAGTTCCAATTTGCTTTCAGTGAAACTACACTGAGACCACGAGGGGTGGGTAATTTGCCATTAGTTGGACATCCGTAAGTGCTTCCTCTTGACCAGAGCCATACTGCATAAGCTTGTGATTGCTACTGTGAAAGAGAAATTGTCAAATGAATCCGGCACTTTATTCCAGACTGTTTCCGAAAGCAGACTTGAGAGCACTCCTATCTTGTTTCTTGCCCTACACAGAGATTATGGGAAACTTCGCTCTTGATGAGCCAACCCCAGCCTTCCTGACACAAACTGCCCCAAATACATAATATACAAGCACTGCAGTGCATCTTCCATTCGAATTAACTTGCAACTGACGCCTTCAGATGCCGTCATGGCTCCGGCTTCTCTTTTTTCCAAGGGGTGGCTTGTGATATCTGTTCCATTAGAGGCCTGTGTCAGCCAGCCCTTCCAATGACAGATATGTGGTAGGTTTAGGGACTTGACGCCTGAGCCATTGGAGCATGGTGCTAAAACAACACAGCGTGCCACCCACCCTTCACACAGGGGTGGATTCCAGGACTGTTGCACAAAGCAAACTGAGTGGGGCTGGGAGGAGTGTCGGGATAGGGCTTTTGTCAGCTGCACAAGCAGAGCGGTTCGGGCGTATGCCTCTGATCTTTGGGAAGCTCCTCAGCTGTTCCATGCTGGACAGCTGGACCCCTGAGGGATCCAGACAGACTGCTCAAATTAGAGTACAGGCGACAGGACTCAATGCATTTCCCTTGTGAAAACATGTCTTGCTTTTACTACACACAACTGTACAAATTCCACCAATAACCACATTTTTAATTATTCAAAGTGCATAATTGGATGTCACCAAGTAGGACCTATTGCTGGATCAACATCCTTTGGACTAACATTCCTGAATCGATGAATTAATGCTCTATTTCTTAATTAAAACTAATTTACTCACCCTCATGTCATTTCAAACCTGATACTAATCAAAGATACAATGTCTCAATGTTTTTTGTTTATACTTTTGGAACTAAATGGACACTAAAATGGTTTGGTTACCAACATAATTCAAAATACCTTATTTTGTGTTCAGCAGAAGAAAGAATGTAATACAGGTTTCCAAGTTTTCTTTTTGATTGGGGGGGGGGGGGTTGTTGTATGAAGTCAAAATTGGCATTGCAACTGTCGTGACATCTTGAAGGGAAAAAAAACAGGAAAGAATTCTTGAAAGATAAGAAACGGCAAGTGGACCCCCCCCAATCAAAAAGAAAACTTACGGTTGTTGGTTGATCGGATCACAAGTGGACGGTGATAAATATGGGTGTAAACAGGGTCTAAGACGATTTGAGCTTGTTCAAATTAGTTGAAAACACATTTAACCGGATTGCTTTCGTAGTGTAAACGCTCATGTGGTCTAATGTGTTCGAACCGCCAAAAGACCACCTACTCTCCGCCTAAGGACCTAAACATTATGGGACTTTGTCGGCTGAAGACCCAAGTTTGGTTTGAAGACGGAAAACATGCCAATCCCAATGTTCTCACCGCATTCGGTTTGGTCTTGCAGCTGTCAGGGCAGAAACGAAAGCTCTCAGTGTTTTCCCATCGTCTTCAGTGCATTCATATGTAAATTTTGTGAGCTTACCGGTATTTCAACCATTAGATCAAAAGATCTGAAAAAGCCCATACATTTACCAACCCATAGACCCATCAAAAAAATCAGGACAGAAGTGGCTAAAAGTAGAAAAAAGAGACGGATTTAACCACTATATGTAAATGGGTATGTCTCCCTCTTCTACTTGTGGTCCGATTGACCAAAATGCATCTTAATACCAGGTGTAAACAGGGCCCTGTGCCTAATACCTCCACAATCAATACTGATTTTGATTCTAATTCACAGGGGCTCATGCCCCTTCTTGTAAAAAGACTAATCCCATTGGTTGATAGGAATGTTGTTCTAAGAATTATCTTCACAAAGTTGTAATTGTATGAAGCAGTTTCAAGACACTCTGCCTACATCCTAAGCTGAACCACAGGGGTGACAATGAAAGAACACAAGAAATTCATAACCTTCCCCTCTAATATTTGAAGTTCCCAATGCTTCTTTGAAGGCCAGGGCACTGTAACTTCAACCAAGCACTGCTCTTCAGTTGAACAGTGGTCAGACTCACACCACTTCTCCTCAAGGTTTTAATGAGGTCCGCAGGGAGCAAGGCAGCCTGCTCTCCATGCCCTAACACTCTGTAAGAGCACTGACCTCCTGCCCCACCATGCTGTCAAACTGTGTCATAAGAGAGCCAAGAACTATTAAAACCAAATGAGAAATGAAAAACAAGTTGCAAAACTTACGCTGCTAATGATCCGTTCAGTGTACAAGTTGGCTTGCCGCTGTTTATTTCTCAATTTTGTTCAAAGATAAGCCAGGCTGATTAATGTTCAGTCACATGGAGGTGATGATAATTACCCCGACTGATAAAATGTCACAGATGTTAAAGGTTACATTCAGCCCTGTTCTTGATAACCCGTTTCCTTACCATTTAATCCCTCCATAATACAGAGATATTTTTACTCTATATAGCCATTTTGATAACTAATCTAACCTAATCTCCTTTAATTATCAAACTTTATGGTAAAAGAAGCAAATGGTTGCTATTTTTGCCACACAATTATCTATCCTATAATCTTCATTCAAGCATTGTCCTTTAATTTGCAGTGTCATGCCATTAAGTGTTCATCTTAAAAGTGAGGTATTCATTTCTTCCATGTTTTCAGACAAATATAAAGTTAAAGTTCTGCCTCTGTGATGTTTTCAAAAAGTAGCCAGACAACTGCAGATTAGACTCAACCAATGGGGTGAATCTGGGGAGGGGCTAACTATTTGACAGACCAATAACAGACAGGGAGTGTTTCAGTTTGAAAACCCATTTTTGTTTGCTGTTTTTCACTGTAGTGACACTAGCAATGTAGGTATTACGCACCTTCACCTTTAAATAAAGCAAATTCAGAGATCTTTACAACAAATCAATGCATAAACATGATGCAACAAGCATGCTACTTGAGCTTGCACATACAATGAGCAAGTGTGTGTGTGTGTGTGTGTGTGCATTAATGAGACAGAGATGGCCTTTTGATTTATTTGCATTACAAAGCAGGCACAAAGACAGACTGTAATCCATCAAAACCAGGCAATTTGATTCTCCCAAAAGCATTCTTCAGATAAACAAAATTCCTGCTTTAAAAACTTGCGCACCACCAAATCTTGCGCTGCTGATGTTCAGAAAGATTCCTTTGGTGACATATAAATAAATACATTACAAACAGATGCGTCTGATTAAAAATCCTCTTTAAATAACGTCGCAAATGAATGTATCATCACAGACAAATCTCATTATTCCTTCAGATGACAAATGGTAAACCCAGGTTGCAATATCCATATACTAATATCCTGTATCCCGTTGCGATTTAATAAATGCACAGCTGACATTTACGCATCTTTATCTTATTAGTATAACAACAAAATATTAGTCCTAAATGAGGAGCAGCATAACAACCCACCGCAACACAGTGCCAATTAGGTGAAGGGAAAAATTATCTAATTATATAATCGTAATTCTGGGGGGTTTTGTTATGACGGGCAAAGAAGCAGGGACGGCAGGCAGGCTTGTTAAGCCATGTCATTTTAATTGTGATTTACAGCTCTGTTACAGTCAATGCGCATGTATGTGTGTGTGTGATTGAGGCGTCTGACAGGCTGAATGGCCTGCTCTCATTAGTAAATGTCTCCCTTCGTCTGTCCCAAAGAATAGAAAGCGCTGACCGCTATATGTGTGCAAGGCCTGGATCCACTGTTGGTTTTGTCAGCAATTATCAGTGCCGACGAATCAGGTAAATTTGGTCCTCACAGAAGCGTGGAGTAGTGCTGGGCTGCTTCAGCGCATGGACGGCTTGTTAAGAAGTTCATGTGGTGTTAGCCCTTGTTAATTTACACATTACTTGGTATAAAATCCTAATTTGCATTGCTACATTCCAGCGTTGTTAAAAATAAAAACGTGTCGCGATGTTGACGTGAGTGACTAGCGCTGAGCTCAGTCGTCCGTATCTGGACAGCAAGAGCATGTCAGTCCATGTTTCTTCTACTGAGTGAACACTCTGTCTTCCTCTCCAGGGGGTCCGTTGTGTACTAGAACACAGTCTGGCCCCCATCCAGCTTACCTTAGGCTAAGCTGTCCAGATAGCATTCAAACTCTTCTACGTAACACACATCTGCCTCATTAACCCATACAGCACCTATTGATTTTTTTTTACCCCCCATGATTTGAAGGATCCTCAAGCTTTCCATGGCCATTGTACTAATTCCATCTTACAAGGGATAATATAATGCTGGGCTTCCTGTTTCTGCTGCCATCCACCAAGACAATGAGTCAAGACAATTTAGCCATCTGTTGGTTCTGTGCTGAGACGGCAGAAGTATATTTTCAGTTTCTTGGCTGTTCAGTGTTTCAGTCTAGAGATTGGTAATAATAATAATACTTATATTTTACATTAATAGTAGTTCTAATAATGTAAAAAGTATTACTATTATTTAATATTAGATTCAATAATACCTTTTACATTATTATTATTATTATTATATTAAATTATATAACATTTTGTAAATGTGTCTTTATATTTCATAATCATCATCATAAACATTTTAATTTTACGTCCACTCCAATGACTAATTTGTGCATTTACACAGTGTGAGTTCATGTAACAGCTTTTTAAACATTAAAACATAATTTTGGCTAAATTCAATGCAAACCCTGCCAGGTTGTAGTGGTTGCACATGGATAAAGCTCATTGTTTATATCACCTGTTGTTTTACGGCCCAAAATAACCACCGTAAATCAGTCGCCAGGCCCTAAAACAAAAATTGCTCTGTGTTACATTGCTACTCCAGTTAAAGTGCTGCTGTGATATTCAGTGATGGCATGTTACTGCCTTTGGTCATGAAGGTTTGTGTCCATTTTATTTTCCTTGATTAAAATCATCTATTATATTGGACATTATAATTATTAGAACCCACAAATCCCACTTTTACTTTGACTATTAATCAGGAAAAAAATGCTCAAAATATGAAAGTCTTGAGCGGATTAATTTGCGAGTTAATTAAGGGGGCACGATTTATTTGCTAAGGAAAAAATGGCTGATAAAACGCCTATGGTTTATTCCTAACAATACTGCCACATTTTTTACTAATTCATTTAAGATTTTCCTCACAACGCTTAAATCACACAAATGTTAGAGATGTTAAAATGTTAAAAGAACAAACCACAGTTAAAATGCAGTTAAGACGAATTCTCTCATATCCTCTAAACAAGCAACTGGTGTAAAATAAAAACTATAGACACAATTATGTACACAGAAATATCTAAAACACTGGTATGAAAAGGATGGAAAATAGAAACCTTTCAAAACAAATACAAGGCTTTGTCTAAGACTACAGTCCCTGTGAGAGCTACAATGTCACATAAAAATACAAATTTTGTCATTCTAAATGACACTGGAATGAAGAGAGCCTCGGTGGACGACGGTGACCACTTCTGAACTCATCTAACAACATGTGATCTTCGCAGCTGTACATGACTGAATGTCATAGCAAAATGGTTTAAAGTCAACATACAATTAAAAGAGGCCCCATTTATTCTAATATATGGTCTTATTGCACACAATTCAACAGGGAACACAAAGTATGGCTCTCAAACTAATGTTTAGGCCAGAGAAGAAGAGAGATCTCATTACAATTTTATAGACAGAGGAGACATTAATGCACCAACAGGAAGACTCTTCTAGGTTCTACCACTTAGAACAAAGGCTAAGTGGAATGTTTTGACCAGGAATAGCTTCTCATCCCTGCAAGTTACCTCTTCCTGTCTTATCTCTTTCCCTCTCAAGTTGGCAGTCTGCTGTTCCTTACTCTCAATTAAAGTAATGGACATCTGGACAGCAATCAGGACGGCCCCTCTGGGTAAAAACACCCACAAAGGATCTGCACGTCTCGTCTCTTGCTAGATAGTGGACTTTAATCGATGAGCTCAGAAGACTAATTGTAGAACACACTACAGCAATACAGAATCCCGTTAAGATCAGAGTCATCATTTCCTCTCACTTCCCAGATGAATTCCCTCCCAAGCCCATTTAAAGGGTCATTTGAAAGGCCTGTTTATTAGAAAATATCAAAGATGCATTGTTCGGTTTTCGCTCTTTACAAAACACAGGTCATTTCAATGCCATTTTTTCATTTGCATTTAGTACAATTCATAATGTAACGTAGGCCAGTAAGAGCTGTGCGTGTAAACCTTACTCCACTGGCCTCAAGAGACACATCAGCGACTGCTGCCTTTAGCGTCCTTGTTAGTGCACTCGTCTCCCATTGCGGAAACGTTGGCTCAAGAGGATATGAGTAAAACCAGGAGGGTTATATTTTTTGCAATATTGCAATATATGCAATATTGTTTTCTGGAAAGTGCTACAGCACGATTCATAACATACTCAATGCATGTACGTGAAAGCAGATGCTTCTAGACATACCGTATTTCCTCAAATAAAAGCCTGTAGTCAATTAAACGCCGGGCCTCTGCTAGTGGCCGGGGGCGTGGCCAGCACGAACAAATAAAGGCCGGTCTCAAATTAAGGCCGTGGAAAAATGATTTCCTTTCATTTCATGTGCATTCAAGTTCAGCGTAATGTACAGTAGGGTTGTGCCAAAGGAGCGAAACCATCGTGACCATTGCGAGTGCGACACACACTAATCCTGGTCTCTTCTATACTTAACCTAAACACTTTGCAGGGATTGCTCTGTAAATTAAATTAAGAATATAACTGATGCATACATGCTATTTTAAATACTGTAGTCTATGAGAGATGTGACGTGTGTTAGTCTGTGAAAATACCGTGTCAGGCAGGCTACACAAATATTGATCTCTTAGCCTCTTGTCTTTTTTACACATCTTACTCTGCATTTAACTTAAAATATTTTATTTTGTACAAGAAAACAGCATAGGCTTCAAAATAAATTATGTTATTGAAATATTGTAAAGTGGTCATTCGAACAACACGAACGAACGTTTAAAAAACAGTATGCAAAATCAAAATTGAATAGCTCCATAACAGATTGAGAAAAGTGCGCACATTAGTTGGGTAAGAAAAATAACAACATTATAGGGTTTTTTTAAAGTAGAAAATAATATTTATGTAAAGAGATATATATTAAAATAAAAAGTGCTTGAAGGAACACAACTCTTCTTTAGTGGAAGGAAGCTTTTTTCCCTCATGGGGAATATAGAAAGCACTTTAGTTGGGTTAGTAAAATAACAAAATTACAGAGTATATATTGAGTCTATAAAACATGAAAGAACAACAAATATATCAGAAAAGCCTTTCTTTAAAGTGAATTTTGTTTTGTATAAATTGTATCTTAATTTTAATCTATGTTTTATCAACCAAATTGCCTGGATTTAGTAAATAACAAGCAAATAGCCTATAACAGACAATGACATGGAGGCGGAGGCGGCGGCGCAGCGTGATCAACGGCTTAAATGAACAACTACTAGAAAAGAAAAAAATCTTTAGTCAGGGGCAGCCCTTACTATTTATTTCATATAGGCCTATATTTTGTCCAGCATGTCACAAAGGGAGTTCTGGGTTGAGTGCGCAATGCTGAGCGGAATGAGCTTCAGAAATGAGCGGAATCTCCAGAAAGGCGCTTGATCTCCACTGGAGGAAATATTACCGCTCTTTCAATGCACATACCGCAACAGTCATAATATGACCTCATGTATGTTTTAAAAACACAATTCAACTTATAAATAATACTTTTTAATGGGCCACTTAAAATGTTTATAACAAATAAATTATTAAATTCTAAAAATGAATAAAATGAACATAAATTTGCATTGCATTTGCAATCCTTTGAAACCACCCAACTTCCCGCGCCACTGATGATATCTGTCCTCTGAAACGCCATCGCTTTTAATTTAAAACGGTTTATTAAAACAATATTTTTTTTCAAATAGATGGAATTCGAAATACAGGCCTGCCCCTAATAAAATCCTGCTTCAAATAAAAGCCGGTGACCTACTGCAGTTCAGGTAAATAAAGGCCCCGGCTTTTATTTGAGGAAATACGGTAAGCTTGATTCCATGTTACCATGTTAAATGTGTCTGAACATGATTTGTAAACCCAAGCAAGTGTGTGTTGAATTCTAAGTATTGTTGCAAGTAGCGCTATAATGGGCATTAACATAAACAGGGCCATAAACACAATCAATGTAAAGGACATTTTCTTGCTTTGCTTTCTTCCCAAAATGTGCTAGACCATGTGTGCTGTGTTGGATCGCTTTGGAGGATTATATGTTTGTTCTGAGCATTTTGTTTTGTAAAATGGAGAGTTTGCAAATAAACTTTTCCTGAAAGATGAAGCAGCAACTGTATTGGATCTGACAGCAGCTGCATCACAAACCGTAAGTAAATAATTTCATAATGCTTTATCTGTAAATTGCTGTTTTATATGGATAATGTTTTTAGAACATTTATCTCACATTTGCATACTTGTGCAAATTATATTTTTGACCTAAGAGTGATAATGAGCTTTTCACTGATGAAATCCAACCTCATAAGGCCAACATCACAAGGCCAAGAGTTTTCAAGGCTCGCTACCGACACAGCCCTCTTCAGATCGAGCAATCATCAGTTAAAATCCTCTTCATGCAAGAGTAAATGGGCGCTCTGCAGCGGGGACCACTTTGTTCTCACGGGACACATTAGCCCCTCAGGCGAGAACCCTACATATGCTGCAGATTCTCTCAGATTACAACCAATTTTCTGGATACATTCGGTTACATTGCCGACAGACACATCATAGCGAAAGCGCATCTAAAAATATATGCGATGCAGTCCTGTTGGGAATTATTTTGCGTGCATTTGTTTCTTACCCTTCTGTAAAATATTACAGGCTATTTCTAGCTTAATGTTTTTTTTTTCCCTCCACTGAATTCAGTTTTTTTTAAAAGGCATAACTTATGTTCTGTTTTTTTTATGGCTAAAGATATAGAATTAAAAAGTAGGCCAAAAATAGAGGTACTTTCAAATGTGATAATAAAAAATATCTTGCAGTTGTAATTGGAGTCTCTTGATACATAAAAACTTAAACATGTTTTACCTTACGCTCTCTTAAACTACAGAAAATGAATTTCTTACCTCCCTTGTTTTCATTTATTCACTTATACAGTTGAGTATTTTCATCCTTCTCCAGTCCTTGTTCCAGCTCTGACCTTAAGGCATAATGACTATATATGGCCTGTCATTTAGGAGAAACGCCTATTTGGACCTTTGACCTCTGTCTGGGTTGAAGGTCGTTCTATCAATCTGTCGCTTTACTCTGGTTCCACACAATGACGATGATGCAAGCAACCCGAGAACCCACTAGAGATGCTGGGATGGGGGTGTCGAGCCCAATGATCAATAGTTTTAGAATAGGCAGGCGGTTCAGGTTATGGATACTCACATTACTTGCTGCTTGCTTACGGGAACTGGCATGGATATTTTTTTTCCTTCCCATAAACATGCAAAGGATAAAATAAATGACATGGTGGATAATTACATTTCTACTTTTGTATTTATGTGCATTGCAATTTTTACAACTCTGTTAACAAAACATTTCTAAATACAGTTTAAAATGTTGTGTGTACGTTTCTAGCAATGGTAATAATGATAATAATACTAATTAATAATACTTTATTATTGGTTGCACTTTATTTTACAGTATGTGTATTATTAAAGATATACATTTATAAACAGATGTATACATGAAATACTGCTATTAGAATGAGTAACAGTGTTGTAAATATACAGTAGCAGGGAAGACAACAGTTTATCTAAATAAATAAATAAATGTGGTTTGCCGTTTTTCTGAACCTGTTTACAAATTTGGGACATTTCTTATGTTCTAATGTTCTCATTATTATTATTATCATTATTATTGAAATACAATTACAGATATACATGTATAAACAGTTGTATAAATAAATAACAGGGAAGTCAATAATTTATAATAAATAAATAACTGTGGTTTGCAGTTTTTTTGCAAACCTGTTTACAAATTTGGGACATTTCATATGTTTTACTCTTATTATAATTATTAATTAATTAATAAAATTACTGCTATGAATAAACAGATGTATTAATAAAATACTGCTATTAGAATGAGTAACAGTGTTGTGAATAACAGGGAAGTCAATAGTTTATCTATCTAAAACAAACAAACAAACAAATGGTTTTTAATGTTTGCCAGTGTTTACAAATTTTGACATTTCTTATGTTCTAATGTTCTCATTATTATTATTATTATTATTATTATTATTATTATTATTATTATTATTATTATTATTATTGTTACCCGTAATGTGTTAACTGCAGACAATAGTATCTAACATATAATAAAACAGATGTCACAACAAAAGCAAAAAAACACATCTTGTGCCTCTAATGCTTTACAAAAATGTAACATGACATCAAACTGTACCGGTACTCGCTGAAAGTGCCAGAAGGCGTTTTGGAATCTTTTATAACGGGACATTGTGAGACTTGGGCGGAAAGATAAACCTGTTAATTAGCATACAGATTTCAGAATATCCCTAAGAAAGATAAATATGTAAATTAGAAGCATGGCGTTTATCATCTGTAATAGT
This sequence comes from Romanogobio albipinnatus, assembly GCA_023566225.1. Classification (NCBI taxonomy): domain Eukaryota; kingdom Metazoa; phylum Chordata; class Actinopteri; order Cypriniformes; family Gobionidae; genus Romanogobio; species Romanogobio albipinnatus. The sequence goes on from CM042263.1 coordinate 19,656,633, forward strand.
CATCAAATAGTCCTGTCAGGGCGCTTTCTACCCTGCACAGATGCCTGATGACAGTCTGTCGAGATTCAAAGGTTAAGAGCAGGATAAGGATGGATAAAGAACTCCGGTGGATTGGGATAAGACTTTCAAAGAGTTCAAAAATAAAGAAAGAAAGATTTTTCTACAGTGGCTCGCTCCCGATTATCTCAGCGTAACTGATAAACTAATCCTTTACTGAACTTTGACTCTGATCGTTTTAGTGAAATAAACTTTGCAGAGGATTAAAGGTAGAGGATGTGAAGAGTGCAAAAAATAAATGAGAATTTTTTTTCTTTTTAATTCATGATCTTAAGATCCTTAACGGTTCCTTTCGTACTTTTGAGGAAGACTTTTTTGGAAATAAGAAATGCAATACTTAATGCATATAATTAAAATGTTACCAAATATTTCATGTAGTCTCTTAATTAATATAAAAATACCACTTATCAAACTTAAACCGTAAATGTATGGGATTTTACATCTTTTTTGTTTTAATTTATTGTCCAAATGTTAAACTTAAAACTTAAACCGTAAATTTATGGGATTTTACATCTTTTTTGTTTTAATTTATTGTCCAAATGTTCAAATCCCAACGCAAGTATGAGCAAATGTAATAGTGCCTTAGCAAAATGTAAACCAGAGTCCTGGGCCCTTTCTTTCTTTCTTTCTTTCTTTCTTTCTGCTTTCCTTGATTTGTCCGTCACCTGATCTCTGAATGGCTTCACTAACCAGAAAATGTAATGAGGACACATTACGGACATGTACGTTTTGTCCTTGCGCCTAAATTGGCCGTAATTTGAGCCGAGTGATTCTTCATTCAATTACATTTGCATCAATCTGCAAATCTCTGTGTTTTACCAGTCACTAAAGAGTGAGACGGCTAACAAAGCATTTTTTGCCAATCGGCAGACAGTACGTCATGCTATTTTTACATTTGAAGCACTTCGGCTTGCCCAAGACCCTGTGATGGTGGAGCACTGGCAGGAGACGTCTTCAGTAAAGTACTTTGCTTCATGACAGAGAGAGATAGGGGAATGAAAGAGTAATATATGACTTGCGGGAAAAGACATCTCCATCTGGCTCTGACTGATCTCTCATGGAGGAACTAGAGCCCTGTGGAGTGGTCAGGGTGGAAATTAAAAATGCAGGTGCACGGATGTCAAGATCCCTCTCTTCAGAATATGCAGCCAGAGGAGCGACTGTATTTTATTGTCTTCATTTTGTTCTGTTTGAATTGGGTGTCACACAGAGGAGCTGTTGCTTAACCAAATCTCTCTAAACCTTTTAACAACCCATTTTATTTCATCCCAAAACTCAAAAGGAAGGAATTTGATAAAATATAGAAAATTAAGCCTATTTAAGCACCATTAAGCACTTTTTTCTATCACACCCCATTCTCATTACTGTCTAACTATTATTACTGGGAATTGCCATTGAGAAGAGATTTTTTGCATTCATTGTATGTTTTAAAAAGAGAACATGTAATATATATTATTTAATATATATTAATATATGTAATATATATTTTTAAAGACCCTTTCCTTCATTAGTTTAATTTAAATGCCTATTTATTGCAAATTTGCAGCACAACAAATACAGTTTTAAAATTCACTCACTCTCACACACTTATTCACCCACTCACTCACCCAGCCATTTCACTCGCCCGCCCACTCACTCACTCACTCACTCACTCACTCACTCACTCACTCACTCACTCACTCACTCACTCACTCACTCAACCACTTCACTCTCACTTGCCCACTCATTTACACATTTCACTCTCACTCGCCCACTCACTCCCCAATCACTCGCCCGCCCACTCTCTCACCCACTCACTCACACATTTCACTCACTCATTTATTTCACTTACTCACTCACTCACTCATTTATTTCACTTACTCACACTCACTCACTCACTCACTCACACATTTCACTCTCACTCTCCCACTCACATTTCACTCACTCATTTATTTCACTTACTCACACTCACTCACTCACTCAGCCATTTCACTCTCACTCGCCCACTCACATTTCACTCACTCACTCACTTATTCACCCACTCACTCACTCACATTTCACTCTCACTCGCCCACTCACTCACTCACTCACTCACTCACACATTTCACTCTCACTCGCCCACTCACATTTCACTCACTTTCACACATTTCACTCACTTATTCACCCACATTTCACTCTCACTCGCCCACTCACTCACTCACTCACTCACTCACTCACTCACTCACTCACTCACACATTTCACTCACTCGCCCACTCACTCACTCATTTCACTCTCACTCACATTTCACTCTCACTCACTCACTCACTCACTCACTTCACTCTCACTCGCCCACTCACTCATTCGCACATTTCACTCTCACTCGCCCACTCACTCCCCAATCACTCGCCCACCCACTCTCTCACCCACTCACTCACACATTTCACTCACTCATTTATTTCACTTACTCACTCACTCACTCATTTATTTCACTTACTCACTCACTCACTCAGCCATTTCACTCTCACTCGCCCACTCACATTTCACTCACTCACTTTCACACATTTCACTCACTCACTTATTCACCCACTCACTCACCCACACATTTCATTCTCACTCGCCCATTCACTAACTCACTCACTCACTCACTCACTCACTCACACATTTCACTCTCACTCACACATTTCACTCTCACTCACACATTTCACTATCACTCGCCCACTCACTCCCCCAATCACTCGCCCACACACTCACTCACCCACTCACTCTCTCACCCACTCACTCACTCACTCCACTCACTCACTTTCACACATTTCACTCACTCACTCACTCACTCCACTCACCCACACATTTCACTCTCACTCGCCCACTCACTCACTCACTCACTCACTCACACATTTCACTCGCCCGCCCACTCACTCACTCACTCACTCACTCACTCACTCACTCACTCAACCACTTCACTCTCACTCGCCCACTCATTCACACATTTCACTCTCACTCGCCCACTCACTCCCCAATCACTCGCCCGCCCACTCTCTCACCCACTCACTCACACATTTCACTCACTCATTTATTTCACTTACTCACACTCACTCACTCACTCAGCCATTTCACTCTCACTCGCCCACTCACATTTCACTCACTCACTTTCACACATTTCACTCACTCACTTATTCACCCACTCACTCACTCACATTTCACTCTCACTCGCCCACTCACTCACTCACTCACTCACACATTTCACTCTCACTCGCCCACTCACATTTCACTCACTTTCACACATTTCACTCACTCACTTATTCACCCACATTTCACTCTCACTCGCCCACTCACTCACTCACTCACTCACTCACTCACTCACTCACTCATTTCACTCTCACTCACATTTCACTCTCACTCACTCACTCACTCACTCACTCACTCACTCACTCACTTCACTCTCACTCGCCCACTCACTCATTCGCACATTTCACTCTCACTCGCCCACTCACTCCCCAATCACTCGCCCACCCACTCACTCACACATTTCACTCACTCATTTATTTCACTTACTCACTCACTCACTTACTCACTCAGCCATTTCACTCTCACTCGCCCACTCACATTTCACTCACTCACTTTCACACATTTCACTCACTCACTTATTCACCCACTCACTCACCCACACATTTCATTCTCACTCGCCCACTCACTAACTCACTCACTCACTCACTCACTCACTCACACATTTCACTCTCACTCACACATTTCACTATCACTCGCCCACTCACTCCCCCAATCACTCGCCCAAACACTCACTCACCCACTCACTCTCTCACCCACTCACTCACTCACTCACTCACTTTCACACATTTCACTCACTCACTTATTCACCCACTCACTCACCCACACATTTCACTCTCACTCGCCCACTCACTCACTCACTCACTCACTCACTCACTCACACATTTCACTCACATTTCACTCTCACTCACTCACTCACTCACTCACTTCACTCTCACTCGCCCACTCACTCATTCGCACATTTCACTCTCACTCGCCCACTCACTCCCCAATCACTCGCCCACCCACTCTCTCACCCACTCACTCACACATTTCACTCACTCATTTATTTCACTTACTCACTCACTCACTCATTTATTTCACTTACTCACTCACTCACTCAGCCATTTCACTCTCACTCGCCCACTCACATTTCACTCACTCACTTTCACACATTTCACTCACTCACTTATTCACCCACTCACTCACCCACACATTTCATTCTCACTCGCCCACTCACTAACTCACTCACTCACTCACTCACTCACTCACACATTTCACTCTCACTCACACATTTCACTCTCACTCACACATTTCACTATCACTCGCCCACTCACTCCCCCAATCACTCGCCCACACACTCACTCACCCACTCACTCTCTCACCCACTCACTCACTCACTCCACTCACTCACTTTCACACATTTCACTCACTCACTCACTCCACTCACCCACACATTTCACTCTCACTCGCCCACTCACTCACTCACTCACTCACTCACTCACTCACTCACTCACTCACTCACTCACACATTTCACTCGCCCGCCCACTCACTCACTCACTCACTCACTCACTCACTCAACCACTTCACTCTCACTCGCCCACTCATTCACACATTTCACTCTCACTCGCCCACTCACTCCCCAATCACTCGCCCGCCCACTCTCTCACCCACTCACTCACACATTTCACTCACTCATTTATTTCACTTACTCACACTCACTCACTCACTCACTCACTCAGCCATTTCACTCTCACTCGCCCACTCACATTTCACTCACTCACTTTCACACATTTCACTCACTCACTTATTCACCCACTCACTCACTCACATTTCACTCTCACTCGCCCACTCACTCACTCACTCACTCACTCACTCACACATTTCACTCTCACTCGCCCACTCACATTTCACTCACTTTCACACATTTCACTCACTCACTTATTCACCCACATTTCACTCTCACTCGCCCACTCACTCACTCACTCACTCACTCACTCACTCACTCACTCACTCACTCATTTCACTCTCACTCACATTTCACTCTCACTCACTCACTCACTCACTCACTCACTCACTTCACTCTCACTCGCCCACTCACTCATTCGCACATTTCACTCTCACTCGCCCACTCACTCCCCAATCACTCGCCCACCCACTCACTCACACATTTCACTCACTCATTTATTTCACTTACTCACTCACTCACTTACTCACTCAGCCATTTCACTCTCACTCGCCCACTCACATTTCACTCACTCACTTTCACACATTTCACTCACTCACTTATTCACCCACTCACTCACCCACACATTTCATTCTCACTCGCCCACTCACTAACTCACTCACTCACTCACTCACTCACTCACACATTTCACTCTCACTCACACATTTCACTATCACTCGCCCACTCACTCCCCCAATCACTCGCCCAAACACTCACTCACCCACTCACTCTCTCACCCACTCACTCACTCACTCACTCACTCACTTTCACACATTTCACTCACTCACTTATTCACCCACTCACTCACCCACACATTTCACTCTCACTCGCCCACTCACTCACTCACTCACTCACACATTTCACTCACATTTCACTCTCACTCACTCACTCACTCACTCACTCACTCACTTCACTCTCACTCGCCCACTCACTCATTCGCACATTTCACTCTCACTCGCCCACTCACTCCCCAATCACTCGCCCACCCACTCTCTCACCCACTCACTCACACATTTCACTCACTCATTTATTTCACTTACTCACTCACTCACTTACTCACTCAGCCATTTCACTCTCACTCGCCCACTCACATTTCACTCACTCACTTTCACACATTTCACTCACTCACTTATTCACCCACTCACTCACCCACACATTTCATTCTCACTCGCCCACTCACTAACTCACTCACTCACTCACTCACTCACACATTTCACTCTCACTCACACATTTCACTCTCACTCACACATTTCACTATCACTCGCCCACTCACTCCCCCAATCACTCGCCCAAACACTCACTCACCCACTCACTCTCTCACCCACTCACTCACTCACTCACTTTCACACATTTCACTCACTCACTTATTCACCCACTCACTCACCCACACATTTCACTCTCACTCGCCCACTCACTCACTCACTCACTCACTCACTCACTCACACATTTCACTCTCACTCGCCCACTCACTCACTCACTCACTCACTCACTCACTCACTCACTCACACATTTCACTCTCACTCGCCCACTCACTCACTCACTCACTCACACATTTCACTCTCACTCGCTCACTCACTCCCCCAATCACTCGCCCACTCACTCCCCCAATCACTCGCTCACTCACTCACTCACACATTTCACTCACTCACTTTAACACATTTCACTCACTCACTTATTCACCCACTCACTCACCCACATATTTCACTCTCACTCGCCCACTCACTCACTCACTCACTCACTCGCTCACCCACTCACTCTCTCACCCACTCACACACACACACACACGCACGCACTCACACATTTCACTCACTCACACATTTCACTCTCTGTGTATATCACATCACAGGACACAGCTAAATACTAATAATAATAACACACACTCATTTAATTCCCTTTCACTCAATCACTCACTCATTTCACTCACTCACTCACTCACTCATTTCACTCACTTACACACTCACTCACACTCACTCTTTTACCCACTCACTCACTGACCCAGCCTTTTCACTCTCACTCACTCGCCCACTCACTCACCCAGCCTTTTCACTCTCATTCACCCACTCACTCACTCACTCACTCATTCACCCACTCACCCAGCCTTTTCCCTCTCACTCACTCACTCACTCACTCACTCACTCACACACTCACACACTCACTCACACACTTCACTCACTCAATTCATTCACTCACTCACGGCATGCATGTATAATTGTTGATATTTTCTCTATACTTAACTGATGATATGGTTATTCCTCTTTCAACACTCTTTAAACAAAAATATACACATTGTGCTGAGCAGAGACAGAGCAATGCACTGCAACACCTATTCATTTATGCTGGAGTGAAGCCACACCAATAAAACAGCAGAAGCGGTGGTTAAATGTGGGCGCTTACCTTGCCCGGAATGCCAGCAGTCTAAAACGGGCACCCAAATTTGGCAACTCCAAGTGTCAGGCAAAAACAATAAATAAAAATAATTGATATGCATGATTCCAATTTGACCTGCCAGTCTGGGCTGTGACCTTCAGTTCCTGTCCCACAAGTTACTCTTATGAGCCGCTGTCTTTAGAAAATAGAAAATGCTCTATTTAATGGGTTTCTTACTAGAAAACAATGTTTTAACCCGTGCTGGGTAGTAACTGATTACATGTAATCTGGATTACTTAATCAGATTCCAAAAATGTAGTACTTGTTACTGGATTATATTACATTTTAAAATGCTCATTATCTGATTACAGTTACTTTTTTATGGATTACATGATTACATATTCACACAATGGCAGTAAATTATTCAGATATTCTACTTTATTCAATTTCATTCCATTTCATTTTGACTATTATTCACAAAAAAGAATGGCCAAGTAAATGAATGTCATGTAAATAAATAAGTGATGCTTCTAAACTTAGGGACAAAATGATCATTTATACCATGTATGAGATTAATAATTATGCAAATTACTAAACACTGCTGATATAGCTGTGAAACACTGTCTTTATCAAATCCCGTGACCTTTACTAATTATTGACTTGGTCAAAAGTCTGTAATCTAAAAGTAGTCACAATACATTACCTAAACTGAGTGATCTAGATTACGTTACTAACTACAATTTTCGTCATGTAATCTGTAAACTGCAGGAGACTACAATGTGCAAGTTATCTGCCCAGCACTGGTTTTAACCCGCACAAAGGTGTGGAGGTCTTGTTTTGACTTTTGTAAGCAAAATAAACTAGGACACTAAGCAGCAAGCAATCTAAAATGTCTCGACCGCCAGTTGTATAATCTATCACGGCGGTAATCTTAAAACGTACAACATTTTAGCGCTAGGGCTAAAGTCAGAGAACTGGATAAAAGCAGCCAGCTCTCTAATGAGAAACCATCTCACAGCTACAACAAGGTCCTTTGTGCTTGGCTCTGGGAAGCCATGTGTGGAAAAACCTCATTTGAAGCCACTTGTGTACTTGAGACATGAGGTAAATCCTACATGCTGCTCTTCAGTGGAGAGGCACATGTCATGGCAGGTATTCAAAGCTATTCCTCAAACCGCTCGCTTTCATCTCCCCATAAATGGCACGCTTACTGGGACACATGACCTTTGAGTCTAATCCCAGACAGCATGTTTGGTGGTCACGCTTGAGGTGATATGCAACCAAGAGGATTGGTTTGTAGGACCTGCGAATGTGTTGCCATAAACCTTATTACAGTTGGGTGACGTGCTTTAAGACATGTAGTGAAGGTAATTAGAAAAGACAAGCAGTTCTGAATATTAGTGATGCCTACCGTGGCTGGTCAACAGCATATTTTGGGTTCTGGCTGCTATGCTGGTGTCGCCAACCGATAACCAAATGTTAAGTGTTTAGCATTCATCATTGATATAGAGAATGACACTTCAAACCTTTCAATTAAAACTCATGATATCCGTCAAGACTTATGACAGTCCTTCGAGAAGTAATGACTTCACATTAAATCCCATGTGGACAACTGACAGCGAGCTAACGTGCATCCAACCTTTTGCCCTGTGGGAAATCATACCAGAGACAAACTGTACTCGGATGTGTTCTGATTGGTCGGGGCACAGAGGCTAAGAGCATTACGAACAGAATCTGCTCCCAGATTAGCCTTTTCTAGGTAAGATTTGTCTACAAATACAGGACTTTGGTCTTTCTGTCTGTCACAACAGCAGATTTCCATGTAGATTTTTTTTTTCCAGGGCGAATCCCATCTGTCTGTCATTGTGATGGACAGATGCACAGCAGGGAGAGGAGGGGAGGGGAGGGGAGGAAGGAAGAAAAAGGTGAAAACAGACAGATCTAGGATGCATTGAAAGTGATTAACATGCACGCTCATAGGCTACGTGTCCTTAGTGAATGGTGACACCTGCCAACTTCTTCAATTTGCATGAAGAATATCTTCAAAGAACCAGCCACTGTGGAAATCAAGTTGTTTTGGCCTCCATATACTGGTGGTAGGACCAAAAATAAATCAAATAAATGGAACAGAATTTAGTGAGGTGTTTAACTTAAACAAGAAATTTGCTAACTAAGAAAAAATATTCAAAATATATTCCCTGAAAAAAATCTAGCTATCTAGTACAATTGTCAAATTTGTGATGTGATTTGGAGATGCACTAATGTTAAAATGCTAATAATTATTTTAATGTTTTTATTATTATTATATTATTATTATTGTGTAATTCATTGTTAAATTTCTACTAATAATAATAAAAATATTAATTATTTATTTATTGCAATTTTTAAAACATAATAATAATAATAATAATAAACAAATATTATTATTACTGCTATTTATAGTGTTTTATTTTTAGACTTATTACTATTATTATTTATTGTGTTGTTTATTTTAAACTAATAATAATAATAATAATAATTAATTGTTATTTATGTGCTTATTTATGGAGCTATTTTTAAATGTATTATTATTATTAATTAATATGAATAATAAACTATTATTATTATTATTATTATTATTATTACTACCACTACTGTTTTATATTTTAGACTGCTAATTACCATTACTTGTATTATTATTACTTTAAAATTTAAAGAAATGTATCGCATAATAAACAAATACATCTTTTATTTGTATTTTTATTAATTTTCTTACACCATTACATAATACATACATAGATTGTATTATATTACATTTGTGTTATTTATATTTAAACTAATAATAATTAATAATAAAAATTATTGTTAGTTACTTTATTATTATCATCATCATCTAAAGATTCATGATTTTTATTTGTATTTTATATATTTTATATAATAATAAACAATTATTATTACTAATTTGTTGTTAGTTATATTTATTTATATAGTTTTATTGTTATTATTATTATTATTTTTATTATCAAAAACTCCATAATATTTTATTTGTATTGTATATATTTTTGATTATAATAATAAAAATAGTAATAAACAATTAGTATTAGTATTATTATTACATGATAAACAAATAAATGTTTTGTTTGTATTTCTATTAATTTTACACTATTACAAAATAATAAATAATACATCTAAAAATCAATCAATCAATCAAACAAACAGACAAACAAACAAACAAACAAACAAAGACGACAATGACTTTTAAAAATATTTGCTAAAAAAAGATTCACAAACAAACCACCACTATCAGATAATAAGCTCTAGTATTCTATTTGGTGTTTTTCATCTTGACTAGAAGAGTTTTAGAATAGATACTGAATTACTGTGGTATAAATGGTATAGCTGAATCTCTACCAAGTAACACGTTTCAACTGTCGGCAGGTAAATACTGTCAAACCCCGAAGCCATACTCTCTGCTGATTCTTGGCAAAGCTAAAAACTGCATCCAACCGAATTTCAGAAGTCGTTGTATCATGGTTAGAAAAGAGAAAAAGAAAAGGAACACACACAGTGGGGGAGAATGAGCTTCCATCCAAAAATAGAACAAGACTTGTTAAATATTTTAGGCACTCGGCAGACAAAAAGAAGAAAAAAAAACCTAGCCACAAACAAAAACACTCTAGCGTTGAATGATTAAGATCCCGTCTTGCATTATAAGTGCATGAATACATTTACAGGCCGCACTGTGTCGTGACTGAACGGCGTCGATTTATCTACAGCGATGAAGCGTGTGCCGTTCTCACCTCTGTAATTCCCTTCACCTCGGCCTGGCCCGGCTCTTAAAAGCTAGCGCTGTTATTTAAGTGCAAGCTTTGTGGAAACTAGGAGCTTGGACAAAACAAAGTGAGATTAGCCAGTGCTAGGAAAAGCGGGCCACTTTTAGCAACGGTTAGTGGTTGCTACCGTCACACCAGCAACAAACGGCTTAGTGCGGGTGGGAGGACAGGGCTGGGGGAACCTCTGAGAGCTTGGCACTTCTCACCCACTCATAACAACCTATGACATTCCATCAAAACCCCCCATAGGCCATCAGGAAATAGCGGAGAGGATTTCTGGGGTAGATGCAGAGGTAATGGGCGTCAGGTTCTTTCATGGCAAGCCGAGTAAAGGCGGAGCGGAGGGGTGTCTAGAAACAGGGTTTGATCAAAGCCAGCGAGAGGTAACCAGCCTCTAGAATGATAAGCAGCTCAGTGCCGAGTTAAAAAAAATGCTGCATGCCGCAGAGGAACACAAACACTGGAGCGAAAAGTGTGTAAAAATAAAAGTGCATGCTCAAATGCAAGTGTGCCAACTCCTTTACTCAGAGTTATACTTGCACTGTTTGCCTCTCACAAAGCAATCAATGCTGCATGAAAACACATGCAGTCACATCGCCTAGCAGGCGCCTAGCAAAGTCCCGAGAAGTAATTTTGTTTTTGTCCTATATTCTTACACATTCTTATAAAAAAAATATTGATTACATTGCAGAAATGTTGTAATGATGTTGTTAGCAAATCTCCCTTATAAACCTTCCAACCTGCTACTATGCATCACCAAAATGCGTAGTAGCAGGTTGCCACATATTTCTTAAGTTTACTAAAAAGAGAAGAATGTCCCATTAGAACAATTACATTGTAAAAAATATCACAGACATGTATTATAAAAACAAACCTTTGTGTTAGATGCAATTAATCGCAAAAATAATTGTATCTCTTATTTTGAAAGCTTTGGGACGTACTGCAATGTCGTGCTAGCTGTTTATGATTTAGTAGCATTTATTTGAGTCGCATGTTGCTTTAACCTTGAATATGATGTTATTTGCCTAAGGTTTTGGGATAATGCACTAAAAGAGAGACAAAGCTAGAGACAACGGGCATAATGAGGATATAACTGTCCCGTTCTGTCTACTGGATCACATGCTTGTGTCTGACTGAGATTTACACTATTTCCGAGAATCAGAAAGAGAATTAGACTATTTCCGAGGACTGCGCAGGGTACGGCCTTGATCCTGGAACGACTAGATACCTACTGCTAAAGCTAAGCTGGAGCATCACAACCATCCCATCATCCCACCAGCATGGGAGACACTAAACCTCGTCCTGTTTATAAAAACCTCAAATCAACTAGGTCAGCCTAATCAATTTATTTTGCTGAAACCTAGCGGGCTAATAATAGCGATTAGCTTGTATTTTAGCATAAAGAGAAGGTGGGGACGGAAGTGAGTGCTGGTGGAGCCACGAGGGTGGATGATTATATCTTCAAAACGAGTGCAGACGTCAGCTGCAGGGCTGTCTCATCCCTAATTCATACTGACACCACATCCTCTGCGCTACATAACAGAGAGATCTGTGCAGTAATTACCAGCGCAGACATGTATATTCAAGAGAAAACAAGGAGGTGATCGGGAGAGAGAGAGAATAAGGAGCGCAATAAGCCGAAAAAAGATTTTATTGCTCAAAGGCTGTTCCTTTATAGCTCAGGAGAGGTATTAGTTAGTTATTAGTTATTACCTAGTTATGTTCATTTTAAGCCAACTGTATGTTGAAAATTGACCATGTTTACAGTCTTAATAAATAATTTACTCACCATGTCATTCCAAACCTGTATGACGTTCTACTGTGGCACATAAAATAAGATATTTCGAAGAATGTTTCAACTGTTTCTGTACAAACAACAGCTAAAAAAAACATTGGACTTTTATTGTATGGACAAATACAAACAGAGTTATTTTTCAATTAGCTCACCATTTAATCGCTCTGCTATCTAAAATAAACTATTGTAATATAAAAGAGATATCATTTGTGATTGTGATTTTGAATAACATGACTCTTGAAGTTTAGTTTACACCACATTCATACATGATTGCTAACTGCTAATGCTAATATGTGACAAGTGATATTATGGGGAGGGCCATTCAAATTTTAGAGGGCATTTGATTGGCCATCAATATAATTTATTCTCCAAACCACTTTATATTTCCCAAAACAGAAAGAAATTCTGATGACCTTTAAAATCAGTGTTGTAGTGCTCAAAACTGGACTCATGTGATAGAGTTTTCACTTTGGACTCTGACTCAACCCTTTTCTGGTCTATGTCTTTACTCGGACTCAACCCTTTTCTGGCCTCAGTATCGACTCAGACTTGACCCTCTTCTGGTCTCAATAAAGACTCAGACTTGACCAGATTCAAGTCTCATCTCAACTCGGACTTGACCCTCTTCTGGTCTCAATAAAGACTGTGACTTGACCCTCTTCAGGTCTCATCTCAACTCGGACTTGACCCTCTTCTGGTCTCAATAAAGACTGTGACTTGACCCTCTTCAGGTCTCGTCTCAACTTAGACTTCACCCTATTCAGGACTCGGTCTAGACTTTGACTCGACCCTCTTCAGGTCTCGGACTCAACTCGGACTCAACCCTATTCTGGTCTCAATATTGACCTAAGACTTGATCCGATTCAAGTCTTGGTCTCGGACTCGACCCTCTTCAGGACTGAAAAGACTGTTTTTGAGGCTGACCTTATTGCATGCATTTGTAGGAGTTTCCCTTTCAAGCGCAAAATTTATAGGAGGAGAGTATTTAAATGAATCATGCAAGGTTATTTAAAGATTTGTGCTCGTCAATTTACTGGTATTCGTGCCATTATTAACTGCCTAAAAAAAGCATGTCTTAAACCAGGCACTAATTTGTGCTGCTCTTGGTAGATCACATTGGTCCTTATGGAAATTATCCGGCTGTGTCTGTGTTCTTTAATTTGTACGTCGTCAGTTGATTATGTGCATACGTTTCCACTCCGCTTTTTTGGGATTGCGCTCTCACGCTAATTTGCCCTGTTAGTAAATCTGGCTCTGTCTTTACTTTGGACACACCCTTCTCAGATCTCAGTCTGTACTCGAATAAGCTGGTCTTGGCTACAACAGTCAAAAATGTGTTTTTAAATGGACAAATATGTGCTGTGGAGCAATAATCAAAACCTTGAACTCTAAGAAAAGGTAGGACTAAAGAAAGGGTGATGGAGAGGGAGATATAGTTAAGCAGTCGGCTGTTTCTTTCACACTGGCTGGATTGGTGTTCACAGTCAGCAATGCTTCAGTCTTGAATTTTCCACACTGCAAAGCCCTTTTACTGCTCGGTATTGCAACAGCCGCATCTTTGCTCTACAAATAAGTCCAGATATTGGCATTTCCAAGAGCTTTTGGAGACATGCGTGTCACTTCCTGACTCAGTAATTTATGGTAGGCCTCTCTCGCTCTCTCACTGCTTGAGAGATTTCTGCCCAGTTTTCATTATTGAAAAGGGCCACCCTCTTTCTCTCCCTCCCTCCTTGCCTCCCTCCCTCCTTCCCTCTCCATCTTATTAGATCTGCGATTCCAAGAGCGCATTAGGATATTAAATTCAGGATGGGAATGGATTCTGCCTGTCGACTTGGCAAGACTCCCCATTGCTGCCTAACCTCACTCCCTCTCCTCCTCCTCGGTCTTGGCTAGGTCAAATCCAGAGAGAGTGGGCATCTCTCGCTGAATGGGTCCTGCTCGTCGTGTCCTGCCATCTCTCTGTACCGAGGTTGACGAAGGCACAAAGCAGCCACTTGTGAGCGGGAAGCGATGGCGGGGCCAGCACAGTGGCTGGTCTGTCATCGAATGAATCATTCTGACGTGTTCGAGGATAAAGACGTGCATGCATGCGCCCACACAGCATAACAACCCCCTCTCGCGCCGCCTTAGGAGCATTCCTCATGACATGTGAGCTTCCATTATGGCAGCTCCTTCACCATTGTTATTTATTTGACTTAGGGGAAACTGTTTCACAAACAAGGGTGTATTTTTCTTGCTTTCTGGAGAGACGCAAGACAGATGTTGTTCGGCAAAACACACAAAGATAAAGGTGAAAAATAAACCATGCTGTTAAACTAACGAAATTGTTGCATTTTCTGTGCAAAACTCGCTGCCACAGTGCATTCTGAATGGTTGTTCCACTGTTGCTAAGGTATTCTGGTTGGTTGATGGTAGATGCTTACTGGTGCAATTCAAAGGCGCACCCCAAATATGGTCCCCAGATATGGCTCGAGACCTTCCTTCAATGCAAATCTTTTTTGGACAAGGTTTTTCCTCTGCTTTTTTGTCTGCCAGACAAAAATCCCAAATTCTGATCTTTTAGACTACATGATTTGAGGTATCAGTCATGTTCATAGCAAGAACTAATGAAGAAATTGGTATATGCGTATAAAAGGATGATGGGAATATCTAACTCTGCAAGTCAGGAAATACAAAAGATACCAAAAGATGGCATGGTAATACCATATTCTTTGTACCATGGCAAAACCTTGGAGTACCATCACTTATAAAAAGTACTCTGGAAGTACAATGGCATACAGTGTTCAACGGCCTGCACCCCAATTAATTTAGTCAATTATTTGACAAAAATAATTTATCATTACGGTCAACAATAGCCACGTTTCCACTGTCGGGCCAAAAGTGGGCATGCTAAAGTGTGCCAGGGTCAGTCGCGTTTCCACTTTCACTTCCGGGGCTTGATCGGGACCAAAGGCCAGGGTTTTTTGGCCCGCAGAATACCTTGGTCCAAAGAGGATCAGCTCAGGCTTGAGGAGTGGTTATGAACAAACAGACAGCAGACAGCAGCAAGTGTTTGAATAACTTTTGTTTGTGAGCCGATGTGGATTCAGATCACCGTATAAGGCAGAAATAGTGATGCAAAAGACTATTTGCGCTAACCATTACCATAGTAAACATGGTAAATATGACCTCTTGAAGAAATCTCACATATCATATCACAATTGTGTCACAATCAGTGCATCTCGTCTCTTTATACCGGACTGTCTGATATCCATATTTATCTCCAAATATCATAAAATAAAGCAACTCTGGTTTTCGGGAGCTTCCTCTGTTTCTCTGACTGAAAATATAACTGTATAGGTACTGTCACTGGAGAGAGAGCTAAAGCTCCTCAGGTTGTATTTTTGTTGGAAAATATGTAGAAGTGATTGTTCTTTCTAAATATGATAAACTGTCCAGTGACTACAAATAAACAGACGCGACTGAGTAAGTACGCGTGTCCCCTTTCTTTAGTGAATTAACCCTAAATACCACTTTATTTCTGTGACTAATGTGATCTTCACAAAATAATTTATTATGATCAATGTATCACTTATTATTGTAAAACTGTGGTAAAACATCGATGCTTGGGTTTAATCTTTAAGTAAACAACAAAAATGCCAACAAACGTCCGTTTTATCATGTTGGTTTTGCTATCTCTGTTTCCAGTGGTTTCTGTCTAATTCGTTTTCTGATCAAACTTCCATTTGTTGATGAGATGATGGGTTTGTGTGATGTTGTTCCAGAGAGGCGTGTTATGGGCGGGTTTTAGTGAAGCAGTGCAGAGCTTCTGGCCCGACAGTGAAAACGCAGTGTGGTTTTGGGCTTGGTGCTACAGGTCTGAGGCTATTAGCCCAGACCGGCCTTATGAAAAGCCCGGGCCAGCGTGAAAGACACTCGGGCTAGTTGACGAAAGCTGTATCTTCATGGAAGTTAATAATGTGCGCATTTTTAAGCCTTGCCAATTTAAATATTCAAGCGCACATAGACGAGAAAGTGTCTCTCAGTTAGTTTGATACTCGCAAAGCACAGTAGCACACATCCTAAGCGTTCCCACGCGTCTCACAGCGCGAATATTCACACAAAATTATGTCAAAATATCGGTCTTGTCGAGTACCATCTTAAACATAGTCTGTTATGTCTTAAAGGGGGGTGAAACACTAATTTTCAGTCAATCTCATGTCAGTCTTGAGTACCTATAGAGTAGTATTGCATCTTTCATATCTCCGAAAAGTCTTTAGTTTTATTACATTTATAAAAGAAAGATACGCTGTACTGAGTCGTTCCGGAAAAAGCCGAGCGGCTGGGGGCGTATCGTTCGGACGGAGCTAAAGATTGACGAGCGCGCGCAGCTATTGCGTTGAGCTATGGATGTTTACATAGAAAAACAATGGAATCGATAGCAAACAACACATAGACATTTGAAGCAGCTTTATTCACCGCCTGCTACCAACACACGACCGTGAACCTTAATCGCTGGGATTGCTCCATCTTTCAGCATTAGACGAGCTACAAATCCGGAGTTGAAATGTACCTTGTTTATAAACCATCGTCGCCGAAATTCAGGGAACAAACAAACACTTGCACAACTCCTGCTCCAGAAAAACAAACTCCATCCACTGTCCCATTAACGCTGGGTTCTTCGGGAAGCTGTGCAGGGTTGTCTTGCTTTGGTGACATTGTTGATTCCGTGAAGTCCTGTGACTGCAGCGCTGCCGGCTTGCTCTCTTGCTCTAGTCGCACGCGCGCCCTACCGGGATAAGAGCCCGTACGGCCCGTACAAGGACATTCCGCCCCATCTGACGTCACATATACCCATACTCGAAAAAAACTTTCTGAAACTTATGAGAAACCGGAGGGAGTATTTTTGGCACAGAAATACTCCATCAAACTTCCAACTTTTATCTTTGAATCTTTGTCCATGTTTAGCATGGGAATACAAGTCTTTAACAGTGTAAAAAGCTCAGTAACCATGAAACAGCATTTCACCCCCCGTTTAAGTGAACGTAAACATGAAATTTGCCAGTCACCAGCGTTTTCGTCATTTTCACAAGTTTCATGACCCACAGAATATCTGAACATGCAAATATATCAAAAGAAAGAACAGACCCTATGTTTTATTCTAACTTCATAAATTATTTTTTGAAATCAACATTTGTTGCAAGTTTCATGAAAAAGCTGCATTTTGAACATAAAGGTGAGAAAATCACGTTTTTATAAAATACTTACATTACATGCAGATGAGATTTAGAGCGATGATCAAAACCATAAAAAATCCATCAACACCCCTAAAGCTTCACAGTCCTAGAGCTTGTTCTGGGTCGACATTTCATTCAGTAACATTAGGCAGTTTTGATTTACATGCTGCTTAATGTTGAGGATCACATTATTTAACATTTGATTACTATTATTGAACCTGGCAATCTAGTTTAGACCTACATGAAAAACCTGAAAAGAACTGTTTATTTAATTTGTATATGTTTGTTCTATTGTATTTATTTGTGCTATTTCTCATAATTTGATTACTTATTTTATTACTTACTGTCTTTAAATACGGTTATCTTCAAAGACCACCATATTATTACAATACATTTTTTAACATGATATCATTCAAATTCCATTAAAAAGCTTTCCAGTTCTCACTGCTCACAGATCTTTTCACATCATTACATATTCCTTCAACATCCAACAATCAAGTGAAATTGTCGAGCAACGTGTTTGTCATATCAGTTTGAACTCATTCATGATGGCAACCCACCCAGCTTGTGAGATGAAAAACTTGACATTTTCCTAAAATCACCTGGGGTTCCATGCTTAGGACATGAGATAGGTGACAATTTCCTAGGACTGGTTGCATTCACAGGACACGAACATCTACATTCCCTGTGTCGACTATACCAATGAGGGTCGACAGGGATTACACAAACAAATCCACCTCATCTAAACCTAGGAGATGCGGCAGAGCTCAAGTCTCGGAAATGAGCATATGATGGGTTTTAAATAATAAAGTAGTTGAGTGCTTCTGCGATTTTCTTTACGACCAAGTGAACCATTCAGGCGCTTGTTCAAGCCAAGACATTGCTTGACATAATTGTGCGCCCATGCTTGAGCGGGAGAAGCCGAATAATGCATGTTGGGGTGGGGGGTGTGACTCATTTCAAATAAAAGGCAGGCTGGAAGTTTTCTTTCTCTCGATGAGACATACTATTTGACCTAGATTTTACTTAAAAATTGTGCATTAGATGTGAATTAGTGGAGCATGCTCTTGTACAACTTGATTACGCGGAAGAGCGTCTTCCATGGCTGCTCGATTGCGACGTCTCGCTTCGGTCGCTCTGAGTAATTCGACCTGTCATTCACATTTGCAATGGACAATCGAACAAGAGGTCTGCATATTATATAGAGTACACTGCCCAAAATGAAAATTGTGTCATTTTATTTACCCTCATGTCAAACCAGTATGTATCTATTTTTTCCTGTGTGCACAAGGGCAGAATTTTTTACAAATCATGCAACTTTTTCCATACAAAAACGGCTCATTGTGACCATGTCTATCAACGATAGTAGCATTTTCATTGTTGG
Source organism: Romanogobio albipinnatus (assembly GCA_023566225.1). Lineage (NCBI taxonomy): Eukaryota > Metazoa > Chordata > Actinopteri > Cypriniformes > Gobionidae > Romanogobio > Romanogobio albipinnatus. Next base: position 19,675,992 of record CM042263.1, read on the forward strand.
GAGAACTATCGATTTAAAAATGGAGTCTATGTATTTGTCAGCGATACCATGTCTTCATTTGATACTATATAATGGCTATGTGATTACTAGCGTATATCGAAATTATATTTGCATAATATAATAATGTTAATGATATTATATATTTATTATAAATATAATTGTATATATTTTTTGATTTCTTAACAATATAATAATAATACATTCATATTTTTGTATTTATTTTATTATCAATAATATTATGTTAATCAGGGTATCTGCAGGTTTCACCAAGTCAAATTTAAGACTTTTTAAGACCTTTTCAAGACCATTATGAATTAAATTTAAGACCTATATCACGCAATTTAAAAAAAAAAACGTACAAAAGGAAATGCAGAATCACAAAATTACTTGCAAAGCAAATTAATTTATTCAAATTGAACAAAGTATTAGTAATCTTGCACTTCCTCATAGCTCAATCCCACCAGGATTAATATACAAACACACTACCGGTCTAAAGTCTGAGAACAGTAAGATTTTTAAATGTTTTTACATTCTGCTCACCAATGCTGCATTTATGTTATTAAAAATACAAAAAGCTGTAATATTGTGACAGTTCTGTTGTGACTGTTTTCTATGTGAATATATAGTAAAGTGTCATTTATTCCTGTGATCAAAGCTGAATTTAACATCATTACTCCAGTCTTCAGTGTCACATGACCCTTCACTAAATCACTAATCATTCTCATATGAGGATCTGATGATCAACAAACATTTATGTTTATTATCAGTGTTGAACACAGTTGTGTAAAACATTTTTTTTGGATTCTTTGACGGATAAAAAAAGTAAAAAAAAAAAAAAAAGATTTCTGAAGGATTATGTGACTCTAAAGTCTGGAGCAATGATGCTGAAAATTCAGCTTTGAATCACAGAAATAAATTCTATTTAAGATATATATTGAAATATAGTTATTTAAAAAAAAAAAAAAAAAAAAACATATTCACAATAATACTGTCTTTGCTGTATTTTGGATCAAATAAATGCAGCCTCGGTGAGCAGGAGAGACTTCTTTAAAAAACATTTTAAAAATCGAACCGTTCTCAAACTTTTGACCGGTAGTGTGTGTGTATGTATATACATTTTTTGTGAGATCAAAATTACTGATTTTGTGATGGTCATTTTCAGAAATGTGCATGTTTCTTTTTTTTTTTCATAATTAGGATGCCACATTTTACCATATCATTATATTAGATGCACAATAGTCACACATGGCAATAAAACAAACAAAATGCATGAATCTTGTTTGACAATAGGACAAATAAATACAACTTAAATATACAGATACAAACAGTGCTTTAAGTTTAGGGCTACTGTTTGTTTTTCCCCGTTGTTGTTTGATTAATACTAACGACACAGGCAGGAGGGGGTATAGGCTCGGCTATATTGGGTTGCTTTCACTTTAAGACCTACAGTAATGATGAGCCCATAGATATGGATATGTATGAATATGCCTAGATTCGGTTCACTCGCGCGAGCGCTGACCGGCGGCAAACGCCTGCAGAATCCGCGGCCAGCCAGTCTGACATCAGTCCGTGTGTCAGTAGCGAATGAGTTCGGGGTTTTCACCGCTTTTTAAACTCTTTGTTTAGTGCTATCGGGCATATCAAACTTTTATTTGGTCATTATACGAGATGGCAGGTGAGAAAGATTCGCCTTTGCTATCACGATCGCGTGAACTGGAAGAACTGGAGAACTGGAGAACTGAAGCTGAAGAATAAAATCCGTTTGATGCGTCTGTGGTACAATCAGAAAGAGCCTCGCGCCAATAACATGAAAGCTGATTGGCTGCTATATAAGATGCATGTTGGTCTCTCACTAGCGAAAAAACGAACTAACAACACACACACACACACACACACTCTCTCTCTAAAACATCGCGGGAGCATTTCAATGAGCAATGGAGTAGCGTTACATGGACTTAGGAAAATTAAGACCCGTTTAAAATTATTTAAGACCTAGAACTCAATACTTCAGCGAATTTAAGACTTTTAAGGCCTTAAAATTTTGATTTTAAATTTAAAGACATTTAAGACTTTTTAATATCCCGCGGGGACCCTGGTTAATATATTATAGTATATATATACTATATATATATATATATATATTAGGGATGCAACAATACAGTTAGTCCATGGTTCAATACATACCTCTGTTTTTAACCACTGTTTTCGGTTCGGTTCGGTTCGGTTCTGATGGCTTGTCACATGATTTTTTTGCTATTCTATTCTTAAGCGACAGGAACTACAAGAGGTTAAGGAGAAAAAAGATTTTTTTTTTATTGCAATACTCTTTCTTTATTTTATTGAAGAATTCAAGAATTGAAAAACCTTACTTAAACTTAAAACTTTACTTTAAAAAAAAACAAAACCTTGTACACATTCTTAGTGTATTGTATAATAAATATATATAAAGATTTACACTGGCAGCTCAGAGCAGTACAGCAGCATTTAAGTATGAAATTGAATGAATAAATGTAAAAATAAAACACTACATAGACTTCACTATAAAATATACATTGATTCTTATTAAAGCTACTGTAGTTTTTCAGTCAAGAGCAGTGAGTGATTTTCTCTGTCTTTTGATATTGTATTAACATTAAAGGGATAGTTCACTCAAAAATGAAACTACTGTCATTGCATCGAGAAATGAAAACAGGTTTGGAACAATATTAGAGTGACATAATTTTAGAGGTGAACTGTCCCTTTAAGGACAGCGTGTTCACTAGGCTGCGCTGCTGTCAATTTAAGACCTGCGTGTATCTAATATACAGACACACGCGATTTTACTTTCACTTTAGACATAACCGACTGTGTTTATGTTAACCTTGTGAGTATTTGACAGTATTAGCGCAGTAAGACGACAACTTAGTCCAGTAATCACGTGTTTGACAGCCGTTTAGTGCGTGCGTGCCTGGAAAAGCACATGTTAAAACTGTGCATAAGCATGCAAATTAAATGTTTAACAGGTAAGGCTTTAAAACGCATGCAAATAATGAACTTTCGTAATTGTGAATAACTATAGTGTCCCGTGAATATAACTCTACCACTAACATGTGATGTGAATGTAGGCCTATGTCGCGTAGTTCAGTATTGGGATGGAGGCAAATGATAGAATTTGTAGAAAAATTATTAATTAAATGCAAAACCGCAATTCACAAGCGCATATTGAACCATGAATGCCGTACCGAAAGGTTCAATACTATATTGAGAATTGTGTTATCCCTAATATATATATATATATATATATATATATATATATATATATATATATATATATATATATATATATATATATATATATATATATATATATATAAAGCTTTTATGTTAGATGCGATTAATCGCGATTAATTGATTTGCCAGCACTAAAAATATTATAGTCCTGCAAAATAATCTAGACCTTGTTATATCATAGGCAGAACAATGTTGATGAAATGTTGCAAAGACATGTTTTTCCTGACATGATGCTCCAAATAAATCACAATGAGATCAGAAACACATGAATAAATAAGGTCAATTTTGAGTTGATGTCCACTAACATCCTGCTATTACAGGCAAGACCTTCCACTATATGCTCATGTTTGCAAGACACAATTTTCACTTAGCTTGAATGCCAAAAAGCGTTCATTCTCCTATCCTATTTCCGCAGTCAGTTATTAGCCTGTAACCTTTCACTCTAATGGAGGATTTCAACTCTTCCCTATGCGCTTTGCCATCCCTCTGAGGATACAGAGTGCTTTCAAATGAACAATCTTTTTTTTCACCCCTCTTTCCCACTATCAAGACTCCCAACGAGCGGCGGAAAATCCAGAGGTCCCTCCCCTTCTCTTAAGTACTACTTCAGAAAATAGCATTGTACTAGAGCGTTTCTCTTAATGTAAAGGCAACATTGCATGGCAAGGCGCCCACAACGCTCAGGTACACGCGTGCCTTTCCGGAAAGGACAGCATTTGCGCCTGTAGGAGGTGGATAGTGCATCTCATAAATATCGCTTGGGGGTGATCTCTCTGCGGAGTGGTGATAGATTCCTGCTTATTTTTTGGGGCGGATAAGAGCTATGTCAAGCACACCATGGCAGTTTTCCTGTGGCTGATTAAAATGGAAGGTGGCAGCCATTCTGTTTGGGGAAAACAGGTGTTTGATACACATGTCAGATTGATTATATCCCAAAAAAAACACCATGGAAAAACTTGTTAGTCGTCAGGAAATCCTCCTGGTCTGAAATTAATTACTTAAGCTTTATTAGAGTAGTGAGCTTTTATTTCTATTTCTCTCAGGTAAACATTTAAATTGATGCCAGTACTAACAATTCAACTAAATCATTTATTTTACTCTTTTCTTAAGGCATTTAATTGACTATGAAATAAAGTACATTTTAACTTATTTAATAAATAATAGGGATGCACAATATAGCTTTTAGGCTGATATTTGTAATTTATCATTATTGGATATTTTATTGAACATTTACACTAATAAATAAAATGCATCATATCCATTACACAGATATATACTCAAATATATACAAATGCTGGGTTGTTTCAGCCCATGTTTGAGTCAAATATGGACAATAGTTTTTTAATTAAAAACAAAGCAACCCAGCATTTTTGGAGAGTAATTATTGCATTATATTTAGTATTAAAGTTAAATGTAATCATTATAAAATCTTTAAAAACAATGTACACAATGCCTACATTCACTTTAAAAATGATTTTAGCTTTTAGTGTTACATGTATTTTATTTAGACAAAATAGCATATAATATCCTTATTTGTTAGTTATAGTTCACAATATGAAAACTTGATGAGTAAAGTTTGTGAACAAACTTTGATGTTGGCTTGAGGAAGCCTTGCTTGAAAGTTTGAAGTAATTAATTGGGGTGGTTGCTAGGGTTGCTATTATCAGCTTATCAGTAGCCTATTGGCTAGAATTTTTAATACAGGTGCATCCTAATATAAAATAATAAATACATCTCTCTAAAGTGTTTTTTTTGTATGTTTGTTTTAGCATTATTTATATACTATTATAGGATAAAAGTTTGAATTAACATTTATTTTTATATTATCATTTTAATTTTAGTTAAATTTGTATGTGCTTTTGTCGATTTTAAGTCATTCATCTTTTGTCATTTTAAAGTTTTTTCATACAATATTTATATTTTATAAAAGCTTGAAGTCTGAAATAGTCAAGAAAGAGAGAGTGTTTTAAAAAATCATGAAGCCGTTTTAAAACCGTGAAGCTTAAATTATTTAACTTTGAGGTAGTTTTTACATTTTGATATGTTTTAAAAGCTCAAAGTTTGAAGGTTTTAAGTCTCTTAAATTATTTTCTATGCGTACTAGGGTATTCTATGTGGTCAGGGTGTTGCTATGCGGTTGCTAGGGTACTTAAGTGGTTGCTAGGGTGTTGCTAGGGTACTTAGTTGGTTGCTATGGTGTTGCTATGCAGTTGTTAGGGTACTTAGGTGGTTGCTAGGGTGTTTCTATGTGATTGCTAGGGTATTCTGGGTGGTTGCCAGGGAAAATAAATGATCGGCTTATCAGTGTTGGCTAGAATTTTAATACAGGTGTATCCCTAATATAAAAATAAATAAATATGCCTCTCTATAGAAAACAAAAGGAGATGTTTAGTAGAATGTTCAGGCTGCTCTTATCCATTAACAGGGACCATGTCTGACAAACTCCAAAAGTGTTTTTATATACTATTATGGTATAAGAGTTTTGAATTAACTTTTTTTTAATTATAATGTTTTAGTAGTTATGTGCGTTTTTTTGTTTTTAATATAATATATATTTTTTTTTACATAATTTTAACACAAACAATTTTGAATAGTTTACATTTTAGTTTACAGTAACAACACTGCTGTAAAAATGACAAAAGGGGCCATAAAAGTATCATAACAGTAGTTCATATGACTGTGAGTAAGCTTTGTGTGAGTAACAGACCTAAATTTAAGTCATTATTTGAATTAACTTCCCTCACTGGGTTGCATAAGGTTTCAATATAACAACACCAAATGGCATTGGGTTTGAATTATGCAGAAGTACAAATAAACCTTCTGTAACATTCTGTGGTCACTGCTTTCATTGAATAGAAAAGAGCAGCTCGAACATTCTGCTAAACATCTGTGCTCCACGGAATAAAGAAAGTAATTTGGGAAACGGCACGAGGGTGAGCAAATGTTCATTTGTGGCTGAACCATTCCTTTAATTTATTTTTCTCTTGACTAGCACTAGCTTGCAGCAGAGACATGCACCCAGTAATTAATTGAAGGACATCGTTAGTTGGAGCGATTCAGGGGAAAAATATCTCACACTAATTAACATGTGTCTGTGTTTCAATTAACAATGACCTCAATCTCTCAGAAAGCAAGAAAATAAGGGGAAGCTTGTTCGGAAGAGTGGGCTGCGTTCTGCGCATTCTGCCTGCTAGAACACATGAAACAATATATGTATTCTCTATCTATGAACGGAGAGTTCTGTTGGAAATTATTCAGAAGAGGCCTGTATAAACTGACTGAACAATTACACAATCCTCGCTAACTCTAACAGTCGTTATCAATGGCAGTAAACCGCAAATATCTCTGCGTTCTTTTATCAAAACGACAATGCTACCTCACTTTTCATGAGCAGGTCAAACACGTCGCGTTTTCCGAAAGTCATTTTCAGCTTTTTGATTGCAACCTTGCCAGCTGGTTTTGATTTTGATACCGATGGGAATTGGAGAGATAGAGAAAAGCACGTCTTGATCTAAAAATTCTCAGAGCTCTAAATTGCAACACCTCTCTTCCAAAGAAATATATCAAAGATGCTCTGAAAAAGTTGGAAGCACAACATTGACAGTGGGCGAGAGGGGGGGGTGGTGTTGTGACATTGATGGGAGAAAACTTCGACTGAAGCAGATATGAGTGTCAAACAACATGCACAACGGAGAATCTTCTAAGTTTAGATACAGTCTCTAGACAAAAGCAACAACCTTGACGATATACATTGGCAAAATAGTGAGATATGTTTATGTGTTTCAAATTAATGTCCATTATTTTTAACCCTTTTTGCCTGAAACTATCCCAGCTAACATGGAACACTGAACTTTAGCTAACGTTCTGGCAAGGTTCTCTCAAAGTTCTTCAAGTAACGTTAATAGAATGTGTATTCAAAGTAATGTGGTCTTTAATAATGTTCTAAAAACGTTATTTATACATATAAATGTAGTGCTGACAAATCGATGAATCATGTCTAACACAATTGGGATCGTACAATTGTTAGTTAAAAAAAAAAACATTGCAACCAAGTCTAAGACAGCCTTAAGATGAATAAGAAAACACACAAAAAAAACTGAAATTGCTAGTAAATTTAACAAATAATAGGCAAGTAGAATGACAGAAATAGCATTTTCTTACTCCAATAAAATGTATAACAGTCCATAATCTTATATATAAAAAATACAGCAAGATCTAAAATATCAAATAAAGCTTTGTATTGTACAAAAAGAGATATGGCCCAACAAGATGAAAAACAGTCTTGAAAATCCTGTCTGTCAAAAATAAAAGTCAAAGCATTACCTATAAATGTACCAGACAGGAAAAATATACTCATGTAAGCTAACAAATTTAGCTGGAGGAAGTGCTATAGTGTGGTTGAACATTGCATCAGCACCAAAAGCACTGTGACAGCAAGTTTCTTCTCTTTCTGCGAGAGTCAATGGATCGAATTTGTTAACCTCATATGACAGACGTTAAGCTATTATTATACCATCAATCTGTCAATGAGGTGCTTTTTCTTTACTTAAAGAGGTAGCTCACCCAAAATACAGTTCTGTCATTATTTATTCACCCTCATTCCGTTCCAAACCTGTATATTGTTATTTTTTTCTGTGAAACACAAAATGAGAATTTTTGAAGAATGTTCATGCTGCTCTTTTCAATATGGCAGCACAGTGACTGTTGTGAATGAATGCATGAATGAATGAATAACTAACTATGGATGCACAGCTATTAAAATAAATAAATAAAAATAACTCTGATACTGAATCAATAATTATTTTCATGTCATGGCCGATAATCAATAAATGGCTGATATGAAATCAAATATTTTCTCAAAAAATATATTGCATAATGTAAATAAAACATAAATAAACCCATAATATAAATAAAATTCATGCTTTGATACTACGACAAATTAAGTCAGTGCTTGATGTATAATGATTTACATGAATAATGATTGATGTTTTAAATGTAAAATTAGGCGGAAAGGAGGAAATAGGCAGAAACACAATAAAATATACAATATTGAACAATATACAGGCAATACAGTCTGTAACAAGTACATTAAAACATCTCTAATATTGATCGGTATATAATATTGAAAGCAAACTGATATTAATGTATTTTTTGGTTCTTTGGTCAAGTAACTATAATAAAGTAATTATAGTTAGTTGTAACAAAATTTTATTATTTTATAAAGTAGTATAAGTAAAAGAGAAGTATATTGTTTGGTTTGGTAAAATTGTTACAGTAGTTTATAGATATAGTCATTGATTTGAAAATCAGCCAGAGAGAAATAAAAGCTCTTTTGGCTACTCTAATAAAAGCATCAAGTAATTGGATAAAGAAACAATTTCCTCCATTATCATTTTTGGGAAATAATCAAAATGTTTCCTTTCATGTTCCAAAGATGAAAGAAAGTCATATGGGTTTGGAAGGACACCAGGGTGAGCAAATAATGACAAAACTTTGTGGCTTCAACTAAAAGTCGTAATAGTTTTGACAGTCAGAAGTCACATTGCAGGGCAAGGGCCAGGTTTGTAGACGCCGATGTACTTGCACTAGCAGTCATTATCTTTTCCGATCTTTTTTTAAACAAAGAATCCATGTATGATCAACTGCCTGAGGACCTCGTGATGCACCATGCGCCCTGCTAAACTACCTCAAACTCACTCGAAACAAATAAACAGTAAAGACAAGGGAGAATTTGCATGAATCACATGCATGTCATGCTGAAAAACTTAACATCCTCACACAGAGCCTGCGCTCTTATCTTAAATGCTGGATTCCTCACAGACGCCTGCAGTGTTTTTAGGGGGTTGGGGAAGCGGGGTTGTTTTGTGGGGCTAAAAATAGTGTTGTAGATCAGAATGTTGAGGAGAATAAGGCCTCGTGCAGATTAAACTGCAGTTAATTGCCTGTCTGCCACGGCAAACTGAAGCGGGACCATAATGCCATTGTGCGTTAGATGCCTCGTACATGGTGAACTTCAACGAGGTCTCGGAGATCTGCTCTTCAACTTTGTTTCAGAAGGATGTTTACACTTCACTCTCTTTTTTCTCCTTCTTAAGTCATTCATCACTTTTTTGCCTCTCGTTTTCTCAACCAGAGAAGCAATTTGTTTTCCTCGCTTTGAGGGAATATCAGTTTGAGGGGTATTGAGTTGACAAGGGACTTAATCAAAGAGCCAAAACTAATGTGCTTTGGTGCAGATTTGTCAAAAATGTAATGACAACAATTACATCGCTACCTCTTATTTTGTAATAGACATTTCGAGGTAGAAATAAAGGTGGGTTGATGCCATAGAAGAACCATTTCTTGGTTCCCCAAAGAAATTTCAGTCAACAGTTCTTAAAAGAACCATGTTTTTTGTAATGTGAAGAACAGAATCCAGTGCGTTTTCGTTTTTAACACAGCATCTGAAAATTAAAACAATCCTTGTCCATTCACTGTAAACCCTACGCTCAAAAAAGCTCAAAATATTTAATTGGTTTGAGTAGGGTAAACTTAAATTAAACAAATTAGTTCAATCAAATTCCCTTTTTAAGTTTTTAGAACTTTCTTTTACTACTGAATTCACAAAACTGACACTTTTTAAGTAATCTGAATTGTTTTATTGTTTTATGAACTGGTTTCTTTTCATTTAGCCAAACTTAAAATTAAACTCAAACTGGCCTGGGATTTTAGCATTTACTGAATTGGATAGTTAAAGCTAGCCAAGTTTCCTCTACAAAAATAATGATAAGAACAATTAGTTCTTAGTACAAAATAAAAATATGCAAGTGCTGCTTACTTAAACATTTCTTAAGCTTAAAAAAATTATTTAAAATTTGTTACGTTTTGTCAACTTATTAGGGTTTACAGTGTACTGGAATGATAGGGGCTTGACGACTCAGGGAAGGATATGCGATGATCCAGAAGACCCAATCAGGGAGCGAATGTAGGCAGCCACGCCTTCGTTTTCAAAATGCTCAGTTTTGGTTTGTTTACACTGAAATGCAACCCCAGAGTTTTCTAACTAAAACAGGGTCTGCAGCATTTCCAAAAGTCTCTGTTTTCAAGTGTCAAAAATTGTGGAGACATAACCGTAGCAAATGTTATGTGTTTTTTAAAACGAAAATGCACTAGTGTAAACAGGGCCTAAAGAACCTTTTTCCTAGCCTGACGTCGTCATACTCAATTCTAGTCAGAATTTGAGTCTGATACTGCTCCGTTGGGCTGTGATTATGGGGCGTGTTTAAACCGAACCAGGAAAGACCTCAATTGGATAGACCTACAACCAATCAGAGCAACGGAGCGACGCATAACGTTAGTTGTCAAATGTCAACAGAACTCAACTGCACTGTGTTGCCAAGTCCGCGGGTTGAAGCGACTCCAATTATGTGATATACACTCTAAAAAAAAAAGGTTCTATATGGCACCAAAAATGGTTCTTGGCTCGTAATCATAGGGGAACCTTTTTAAGTGCTATATAGCACCTATTTTGGTGCTTCAGCGGTTCTTCAGAGGTTCTTCACCGGTTCTTTGACTAAGGTGCTATATACCACCGCTAACTAAGGTGCTATATAGCACCGCTACCATATACAGAACATGTTAAGATATGGTGCTATATAGCACCAAAAGTGGTTCCCCTATGATTACGACGAAGAACCATTTTTGGTGCCATATAGAACCTTTTTTTTTTTTAGAGTGTACAGACCCAGGAATGCAAAATTTAGCAGGCAGTCCAGCCAAAAAACATATTTTACCCCCCAAATGCCATTTTTCCCAGAGAACCCCCCCACCCGGAAAGCTATTGGGCCTGTTTTTAGCTAGTTTTGAGTAGCAATTGGGCGAGTTTTGCTGTAAAAACTTGGCAACCCTGTCTGTGCGCACACTGGAATAAGTCACAAAGAAGATGAGTGTAAACGATCTTTGCCGGTGTTGTAAAAAAAGAATTTAAGGATACACAGAGTACTTACCAACACGATCGTCATTTCTGAGAGAAATAGTGAAGGTGAATGCATATACTAACAAGTTCTCCGTTTAGGATTAGAACAAATTCAACCCAAGCGCCTTTGATGACGTGGATGTTTATGTTACTGTTTATCATCTGTCCATCATCGTCTAAAGCCCGCCCTGACAATTTCATTGGTCCGAACAGTTTCTGTTCGGGCATAATTACTTCTCTATGGATCAAGTCCAGACCGAACTGCCTGTGCAAAAGAAATCGTGGGCGGGGCTAAGTTCGTCTGGCATCCAGGCTACCTTTTTCCACTATAAAGAACCTTTTGTGGAATGGAAAGGTTCCATGGATGTTAAAGGTTCTTTGAGGAACCATCAGTGCCAATAAAGAACCTTAAAAAGAGTGTACACTTTAAAAAAAACTGGTGTAGAAACAATTTTCACTCAGAAATTGCTAGTAAATTCCACAAACAATTACAAAGAAACAGCAAGTAACACTGAATTAAATGTGAAATTCTGAAGTAGAAAAAGATAGAGAGGCACTTTGAGGTTGGAATCATATGCACATATTTTGAAGGACATCTCCGGGAAATGTTCTTCAACAGGCAATAAGGACAGAGCTACGAACATGTCCCAGTACACCCTATTAATATCCAAAGTTAACTTCAAAGCTAGTTTGTACGGAGAGGCAAAAGAACGGCAACAAAGATCTCTATTCAGTGATTCAGAGAACAAGAATTAGCTGCTCACATGCCAAACAGTTTAGCAGAGAAAATGCCATGAACACAATGAGGTTTTTCATTCTACGTCAGTTCAGCTGGTGCAGTCAAGCTTTTACTTAATTTCTGGGTGATGGAGAACAATTAAAACAACTAAGCGACTGTATTATTCTACAAATGGCTTAATATTTAGAAATACATTATATAATGTGGACAGACGGACAGGCAGATAGAACGATAGATAGAACGATAGAACGATAGAACGATAGATAGATAGATAGATAGATAGATAGATAGATAGATAGATAGATAGATAGATAGATAGATAGATAGATAGATAGATAGATAGATAGATAGATAGATAGATAGAACAGACAGTGATTCACTAAGGCTTAAAGACTTAATTCTGATTTTGACAATGACGGTGCAAAACCAATTTGATTCCATACAAAGATTCAAGGCCTGTTGAATCAGAAACAGCAGCATTTTGTGGACCAAACAACCAATATATTCTCTACATGGTTTCAATTACAATCATGCCAAGTCCTTCAATCACTCGCCCTGATATGTGCATGTTAGTAAGTGGTCTAGTTATTCTTTACAGTATGTGAATGACAGAATAATAAAGACTGTATTCTGTACAAGAAAAAAAACATCTCTTTGATTAGACACCAATTGAGAATTCCATATGAAAATTAGTTCCAAGCCTAAGTTGGAGGATTGCTGCCATTTCTAGAGCACAAACAGCCAATAGGCCTACACCCTCCTAGATAAGTTCAATTACAAAGATGCTCAGTCATTCAGTCACTGGCCCAAGCTAATTGGTATTTGCACTAATTGCGAGGGTTCGGCTCCCGGTCAACATAATCAATTACAGCTTCTATAATCAAATCAGATTCAAATCAGAAGAGTGATCACCCAAACCCCTGGCATCCGGACATTATTTGTATCTATGAACTTCAGTCCAAAGCACAGACATATCATCCAAACCACACATGTTTAGTAAGGCTCCAGAACCAAAAGCCTGGTGCCACATGAAGACATTGAACTTTTTAACCTCTGTAATAAATAATGAATGAATCAATGATGATCTAAACATGTCTACAACCAAAAGTGTATTGGAGATTTCAATCACTCAGGGTTTTGTTGGTTCAGCTCTTTTTAATTTAGATTAACAAATCTAAATTCACAAGTCAACTTGGTCCCCCCTTTTACAGACGCAATATATTGCACTCGTTATTTTAAATGTTATGTTCTGACAGCTGCGAGTTATTGTTCCATAAAACGTTCATAAAGCTGTAAACTTCACCGTTCCGATCGGTTAGTGGTTCAACTTGTATTAACTAGTGCTGAAACACACCGGCATACGCAACGCGCTCCGCTTTTATTGCCATAACAACAGCAGCGGTTTCCTACGGGATACCAGCGCGAGTCCGAGCCATCTCTCACTTCTGACCGGATCGGATGCATTAACCAAAAACCATACAGATACGATATGTATACATAAAAAGGTATCTACATCATAATTCCGTCTTACCTGGTAATAATGAAGTTGAATGCGCTGTGAACACGACGCGAATTTAGACGATACACTATATATTCCCCGCTGATGTCCACATTGTCAGTGGCAGGCGCTTAGCCTACTGTAAGAGAGAAAACCCCGATGTCAGAGAGAGAGAGAGAGAGAGAGAGAGAGAGAGAGAGAGAGAGAGAGAGAGAGAGAGAGAGAGAGAGAGAGAGAGAGAGAGAGAGAGAGAGAGAGAGAGAGAGAGAGAGAGAGAGAGAGAGAGAGAGAGAGAGAGGTGGAGGGGGGGCTAAAGGAGATAGGACCATCCTATCCAATTACAAAAGACAAACGAGGGTTAAAAAGAACAACAATGCACAACCATATGCCGAGGGCAAAACCCACTGCATTGGTTTCGTCTATTCGACCACTCGTTTATTTCATACAAAAGAAAAAAAAATAGTCTGACATTTTCTTGACATATATGATATTTGATTATCCTTCGCGCAAGTGGTCAAGTTATTATGAAGAATTATTTAAGTTATTCTGACTGTGACAGAATGATAAATATTCGATTCCACTGTGCCCGAGTGAAAAGATTCGATTCGATCCCTCATGGGGATTTGATTCGACATTTCTCTGAAAACAAAACATTCGATTCCATTCTAAAAAGATTTGAATCCATACGAATTCTATTAGACAGTGATACATTGCAATTTGATTATACAGTATTTAGTTTGTAAACCAGGTATCAACATTTTTAAATAACTTAATTACTGACTTAACTTAACACACCTCAAAATGGTGGTTCAAGTGCATGGAAAAATATTGCAGCTTCAGAACGTGCTTATTTGGATGTACATTAACCACTATTTTATCATGTAATTAAGCATTTTATAATGTAATTGTTAATGTTATTCATAGTGCTATTGATTTAAATTAAGGACATACGATGGTTAACTTAATTATTATGGTAAAAATATGATAATGAAAGTCTCATCTCATTTTGTGATCGAGTTGATCAACTTTACAGCTCATTTGCTTGCAGAATAGCCCTGATTTTATAGACATTATAAAATCCATTTGCACAATGAAATCCATTTGGCTACTGTGGACAGACTCATCAGTTCAGCTGCTTACAATCCAGACTGAAGACACTGCATTATGCATTATATTGATCAACAATAAATAGATGAATGAATACATTTATGGTAAACAGGGCAAACTGGCATGTCCTGAGAAATGCTGCCATCTAGTGACAATACATTGTCTGTATATCAACACGGAAATGTATTATTATTATTATTATTATTATTATTATTATTATTATTATGAACTGCACAGGCCCAACTACATACATCATTTTCAAATCATTTAATTAAACTTAATTTTAGTCTTAATAAATTGACTAGGTCAAATAAAGATAAATCTAGTGAGAATTTTTGTCAACAGTTTGATTCTATTAAAATGTAAATTACTTCTTATATTAAAGTGCAAACTCAAAACACATTGATACCCATACTAATCAAATAGATGTACCTGTAATTTTAAACTTGCTATGGTCATGTCACGTAACTCTACTTTCTCCCCACAGGTGATTGTAGACAGACAGACAGACAGACAGTCTCAGCTATCTTATGGTGTTACTGGCAGTCTTTCCCCGTCTCTGGGTGTTTTAATTAATTTTCCTGCTGTAAAAATGATATAAAGTCAGCGGGAGCCTGAAGCTGCCTTTCTCAATATTCTGCGGCCTTGTAACGAGCAGTGGAGGGCCACTCTGAGTCACAGAAATCTTTCATTTCAGGCAGAGAGAGAGGATTTAAACACTAGACGTGACTTCCTGTTGATTACTAATGATCACAGAAGTCTGCTGCCATATTTGTGCTGCTAAAGAGAAGCTCAATGAATATAGAGTCATGTGAAAAAGAAAGGACACCCTATTGAATTCCATGGTTTTATGTATCAGGACATAATAAGAAATCATCTGGTCCTTGGCAGGTCTTAAAATTAGGCAAATACAACTATAAATGAACAACATTTAAAAAAAAAAAGCTACATAAAAGCAGGCTCTATTTGACCCTATGAATCACCCGTAGCTCAAGCCAGGGTTGCCAGGTCGGTAGTTTTTCCCTATATTAAAATATTTATAGCGCGCATCTCATCCAAAAATAATTGGTTTGTGCATTGTTTCTAAAAAAAAAAGAAACAAATTGTGTACTCTATATTGCCAAACGTATTGGGACACCGCTCCAAATCATTGAATGCAGGTGTTCCAATCACTTCCATGGCCAAAGTGAAAGAATGGGTCGCTCTCAGGAGCTCAGTGAATTCAAGCGTGGTACCAGCGTTACTTCCAGTGAAAGGCATAAATGAGGCATGGATGAGCGAGTTTGGTGTGGAGGAACTTGACTGGCCTGCACAGACTCCTGACCTCAACCCGATAGAACACCTATGGGATGAATTAATAGCGGAGACGGCAAGCCAGGCCTTCTCGTCCAATATCAGTGCCTGACCTCACAAATGTGCTCCTAGAAGAATGGTCAAAAATTCCCATACACACACTCCTAAACCTTGTGGAAAGCCTTCCCAGAAGAGTTGAAGCTATTATAGCTGTGGTGGTTGGACTAACTCCATATTAAACCCTATGGATTAAGAATGTGATGTCATTAAAGTTCATGTGCATTTAAAGGCAGGTGTCCCACAACTTTTGGCAATATAGTGTATGTCCAATTGAGTTGTATACAAACATTTCAGTTTTTTATTTGGGTGTAATTAGCCTAGTATATCGGAAGATAAATAGCAGTTTAATATAATACCTTTGTTGTCAATTATTGTGCACCAAATGAGAGGGTTCTCTGTATAGTTTGCAGCATTATTTGGGAGAGGTTTCTTTCCCATAAGAAAAATCCAACTACCAATATTATTCTGAATTGGCTATCCGCTCTGCTGAGAAACTTAGTATTGGTGCATCTCTAGTGACAAGCTAAGTACACCCTTGTTGCTTCCATAGAAATTAAGAGGGTAAGTAGCAGTCAGGCGCTAATCAAATTTCTTTGATTAATTGATCATCAGCAAGTGTGATCACCTCTATAAAAGCAGAAGTTTTGGCAGTTTGCTGGTCTGGAGCATTCAGGTGTGTGTTAACACAATGCCAAGGAGGAAAAACATCAACAATGATCTTAGAGAAACAATTGGTACTGCCATCAATCTGGGAAGGGTTATACAACAATTTGAAGTCCATTATTCTACTACAGAGAGGAAGATTATTCACAAGTGAAAAACATTCAAGACAGTCCCAGGAGTGGACGTCCCAGAAAATTCACCCCAAGGTCAGACCGTACAATGCTCAGAGGCTGTTTGGATGGGTTGCCAGGAGAAAGCTTCTTCTCTCTAAAAATAACACATGGCTTAGGTTTGCAAAGTTGCATCTGAACAAACCTCAAGACTCCTGGAACAATGTTGTTTAGACAGACAAGACCAAAGTGAGATGTATGGCCACAATACACAGCACCATATTTGGTGAAAACCAAAAGAGCATATCAGCACAAACACCTCATACCAACTGTCCATCACACTGGTGGAGGGGTGATGATTTGGGCTTGTTTTGCCGCCACAGGACCTGGGCACCTTGCAGTCATTGAGTCGACCATGAACTCCTCTGTATACCAAAGTATTCTAGAGTCAAATGTGAGAATATCTGTCCGACAGCTAAAGCTTGGCCGATATTGGGTCATGCAACAGGACAATGATCCCAAGCACACCAACAAATCTACACCAGAATGGCTGAAAAAGAAAATAATCAAGGTGTTGCAATGGCCCAGTTAAAGTCCAGACCTTAACTCAACTGAACTGTTGTGATGGTACCTTAAGAGAACTGTGCATGAGCAAATGCCTGCAAACCTCAATGAACTAAAGCAACGTTGTAAAGAAGAGCAGGGCAAAATTCCTTCCGAATGATACAAGAGACTGATACTAATGAGACGCATTCTTCCATCTTAAAAATGTATCTAAACTACGACATATGCTCTCAATGCAACATGCTGAAAAGTTAGTTCATGTGTTCATGACCTCAAGGCTAGATTATTGTAATGCTCTACTCGGTGGTTGCCCTGCTCGCTTAATAAATAAACTCCAGCTGGTCCAAAACGCAGCAGCTCGAGTTCTTACTAGAACCAGGAAGTATGACCATATTAGCCCAGTTCTGTCAACACTGCATTGGCTCCCTATTAAACATCGTATACATTTTAAAATCTTGCTTAATACTTACAAAGCACTAAATGGTTTAGCTCCCCAGTACTTGAGCAAGCTCTTAACGCATTATACTCCATCACGTCTTTTGCGGTCTCAAAAATCTGGCCAGTTGATAATACCTAGAATATCAAAATCAACTGCAGCAGTAGATGCTTTTCCTATTTAGCACCTGAACTCTGGAACAGTGTTCCTAGCATTGTTCGGAAAGCAGACACACTCTGTCAGTTTAAATCTAGACTAAACACATCTCTTTACTATGGCATACACATAGAACATTATCAATGTCTATTATTCAAATCAGTTAAATTATTGTTTTAGGCTGCATTATTCTGATATACTTGTTACATCATAAGAAGAAAGGCATCTACACTAATATTAGCTAATAAAAATCTGTTTATCCAGATTTACTGTAGTCAGCCGTGTCCAGATCAGATGGTGGACCTGTGCCTAGCCACGACCAACGCAGCCCTGAAGTGTCTGCAGCGACAACTAGACTCTCCCCTGTGAAGGCCTCATCGCAGAGGTGGGGGACTCGAGTCACATGACTTGACTCGAGTCTGACTCGAGTCACAATTTTCAGGACTTGTGACTTGCTTGATTGAAGTATGAAAATGACTTAACTTGACTTTGACTTGAGAACAAGTTACTTGAGACTTGACTTGACTTGAAGTGGAAGACTCGACAATAACTTGAACGTATAATAAACAAACAGCAATAAAATTAATTTAAAAAATAATTATTGTGACGCCAGCACCACTAATCAGCATCTGTGCCTTTAACGCTGCACAATTCAAATCGCGGCAAACATGGCAGATAGTAGTCGAGCTCCACAAATAGTCTCGTTTGGCTATAAGGACTTTGAACTGGACCGTGCCATTAAAAAAGATTTGCCAGATGCAAAATATGCAACGCAAGAATATCCGACACGACAACCACAACGTCAAATTTAATTCGACATTTCAAGAACCACAAGGAAAGGTAAGAAAGTAATCTCTTTATAGTCAGTTTCACTAAGATCTATAACGATTACTAATGTAATGAATGAATCTTTTCTGTTCATATTAGGTTTTTTTTCTTATTATAAATGTGACCATTATCATTACTGATACGTCTTTAACTTACATAATTAGGCAGTTTTTCAGTCACAATAATTAGTTTATAAGGTTATTATTAGCCCTTATACATGCTTAAAGGGTAACTTCAGTGATTTAGCATTAGGCTTGTATCAGTAGAAACCCGGTAGTATATTCAAATTATGGTACTTTCCCACCTCATATCCCCCTGAGACGAGAGAATTATGCATTTTATTTCTGGAAAAAATCCTCCGATGACGCAAATACCGTCATTTTGCGTCATCTGAGGATTTTTTGGCCAGAGGCTAAAGACTACAGCCACTAGATGGAGCTGTTCCGCATGTTATCAACCCGCCCATAGGGGAGAGATCTCGCGCACAGAATGTAAGACACAGACGGCCGCACAGACAATCATAACGGAGCGCGGTGCAGAGTAAAGTGAGTGTTTCAACTTTTCAATGAATTCCAGTGATAGTTTAGCTTCCATATGTGATCTGAAAACGTGCCAGACTGGCGCTTAACGTTACCTCAGTTCTGCTCAGCTCTTCGATGAATGAAATCTGACTCTGCTGCGTCTGTGCCGTGACTTTCGTTCGGCTCTCAAACACTTTATTGAAAAGACACGTTCAGTTTTTAATTGTAGTGTTTATTCTCTAACTGAACGAAATGATTGTATTACTATGAAGATCAAAACGACGGTGTATGGAGTGAGCATAGTGGGGCAGCGAAGCAAGTGCATTCTGGGAGTTGTTGTCTTTCATCCACATGAGACAAAAATACATTTTCTGTCTTTTCTCAGTCTAGAAGGCACCAAATTCAAAAATAATTTCACATTTCTACTGCATAAATTACCCAGTTTAAATACAAAGTTTAATGCTAAATCATTGAAATAACCCTTTAAAGGAACACGCCAACTTTTTGGGAATTTGGCTTATTAACTGTATTCCCCAGAGTTAGATAAGTCCATACATACTATTCTCATCTCTGTGCGTGCCATAACACCAGAGATGTATAGTAACGAAGTAAAACTACTTCACTACTGTACTTAAGTACTAAAAGGCGGTATCTGTACTTTACTAGAGTATTATTTTTTTTCTCCTACTTCCACTTTTACTTCAGTACATATTTTCGATGAGTTTAATACTTTTACTCCGATATTTTTTTTTATGTGCTGCATCGTTACTCGTTACAATTATAAAAATGTTACGAATCATTCCATTCCAAACCCATATTAGCCTACCACTGCCAGAATGTTAGATGGCAAGTTTGATGAAGCTGGTACATCATTGAGCGAATCAAGCAATTAAGAAGACCGCACATGCTCCCGTTCTGCCTTTTGATCAGCTTAAAAGATGGACGAACCAAAAACACCACCTTCCACCCCTTCAACTTCAAGTGATCGTGGCTGTGAGAGTGAGGAAGGAGACCACCCCTGGCCCTACTTAGAGTCCATGTTCTTATATGTCGGAGTGAAAGATAATTCATATAGAATGAAGTGCTTACTCTGCCGCCCGAAAGGTTGTGAAATAATAATGGCCTTCAAAAATTCACCGTCAAATTTGAAGAAACATATCAAGGTATGTTACAAATATCATCACAAATCACACCAGCTTGAGCTATAAGTAAGCCCTTTTGCTAACTAGCGACATGCTGCGGTGTTCACATAACGTTAACTAGCTGGCTATCATAAAGGCTGTCACGCAGCGCTTTAAATGGTGTTTCCATCATCACTAATGTCAACTTTCTCTTATTTTATGAAATAGCCTACTGTTGCCAAAAATAAATTGTAGAGCATGTCTCCTTTGGAGCTGCTTAATCACACGGCCGTTTTTATAGTGTAGTAATGTTTTATAGGTTAATGGTAGTATAGATTGACACTGACAACTAATGCAGGAGTTTTCCTGCATTGAAATGTTTTTGGCGGCCGCCAAAACCTTATTTGTTTGGTGAGTAATGTAGAATAGAATTAACTAAGATTAACAAATATTAATAAATACAATAACAAATGTATTGATCATGGTTAGTTCATGTTAGTTATTAGTCTAATACATTAACTAATGTAATGTTAACAAATCAAACCATATTGTAAAGTGTTACAAACAAATAATTTACTTAGAACACCTCTTGAAATGAGAATATAAGTGTGCTTACCCCATTTTTTTTAAGTAAGAGTGGTTAGTAAGATTTAATCTTAATGAACTACAATAATTTCAGGTTATTCAGACAGAGTTATGGCACGCACGGAGATGAGAATGGTATGTATGGACTTATCTAACTCTGGGGAATACAGTTAATAAGCCAAAGTCCCAAAAAGTTGGCATGTTCCTTTAAGTTTTACATTCTATCAGTAACTTACATACAAGTATTTACATTTCTGTGTCTATGTAAACATATGAAAATGTGTGACTGCTGGAACCAAACTTTACGTGCATACATCAGTAAATGATCATCACTTAAATTAATTTATATGTACAATTGATTTTCCTTAAATTACAGTATTTAAAAAAAATTTAAAGAATGTTTTAGAACACATTTTAGACTGTTTCAATTAAATTGAATTAGACAGATTGGATTATACATCTTAGACTCGATACATCTTAGACTCGAAACGTATTGTGTAAACAATTACATTTTATTTTCAGATATTAATGTAGCACAGATATGCATATGATATAGCAAATGTATAATGAATAAGATACATAATATATGTATACAAGTTCATCTTTTATGTACAAAAATAAATATGTATCGGAAAAAATTTACCTCTATTTATTTTAGTACTGTGATTTGACTTGACTCGACTTGAAACTTATCAGGACTCGACTTGACTTGCTTAGGGTGAACCCTTGACTTGACTTGCTTGATTTATTTGAACTGTGACTTAAGAGTTGACTCGAGACTTGATGGTTAAGACTTGAGACTTGCTTGGACTTGGCCATGTGTGACTTGTCCCCAACAACTCCTCAACAAACCCGTCTCCGGTGTGATGACTCTGATCTTCAACTAGATGGAACTGGACAAATATTCTGAATGTTCCAACCTAATCTGACTTCTGACTTGTAATGTTTGCCTGAATCATAATCATACACAGTTTGTTAATTGGCCAGAGGAAAACTGGCACCCTGACTGAGCCTCGTTTCTCCCAAGGTTTTTTTCTCCATTCTGTCACCTGATGGAGTTTTGGTTCCTTGCCACCGTTGCCTCTGTCGCCTTTGGCTTTTGGCTTGCTTAGTGGGGGACACTACACTAAATATTCAATTATATTACTGATCTGCACACATTGGCCCTCATTTATCAAAAGTGCGTACACCAAATTTCCAGCGTACACCTGGCGTACAACCAAAACCACGGTGACTTTGAGATTTATCAATATGGACGTTGGCGTACGTCACGCTCAAATCCTACGCCAGCTCAGGAGGTGGTGTACGCACGTTTTGAGTTAGTGCAAACATGCGCAGAAAAACAATTCCTATGCAATCCCCCGCCACCCCCCCCCCCCCCCGTTTCCCCCCGTTTTGATTGTTTTATAGTAATAAAAATTATTTTGTTCAGTTAGAGAACAGACACAATTAAAAACTGAACTGAGCAATAATAACAGTATACGACGGAAGATTCAGTTTCAAAGCTAAATGTAAAAGTGCCCATTTAAGCGAGTTGTCATTGTACTGTTCTGTTTTTGTGTTTTTCATTAAGAATAATATTAAACACACCATTCAAGCAATTTGCTCCCAAATTGGTGCTCATTCTAAAGTGAAAGTATAATCCGCCCGGCCGCACGGGAATTCATAACGGTGCGCATTATAAGCAGCCTAGCGCCATTCTTTGTGAAAGATAAAGATAGAAATGCGCACAGGACACAAAAACCTTGCAAAAATGATATACGATCCGCCTAATCCCGGCCAAAACACAGAGATGTCGATTCGCACGGGACTAATGTTATCACAGGACCTCAGTGTTTGGTGAAATATGGTAGGTCATTTGCGGGGGAATTTTTACTTCACATATCACAGACATTCTCTGCAATTATTACAGATATAGTAATTATAAACTTCAGTGTTTATTTTTGTGCAACATGGACTTCAAGGTTTAATTTGTGTGACTTTACCAAAGCATTTGATTTGTAGGCATATGTATCCCTCCAGTTGCGAGCCTGTGCTCTTTACCTGACGTTTCAGGGACTGGGACTGAAAATAATTAAAACTGAAAAAATAATAAAAATGACATTCTTCTTCTTTTAAATAATAATAAAATAAATAATAATAATAATAACGACATTCTTCTTCTAAATAACAATAAGCGTCATTAATAATACAAATCTTAATAATAATAATAATAATCTTACAAATTGTCATGCAATTATATTAATGTGAATGAATGGTACTCCACATCACATCATCATGACTATTGTACACCCCAATACATGTGATGTGATATGAAATTAAATGCTAATTATTTCAAAACACGTGCTGTAAAATAATGAATTGTGATAGGTAATTTCTCATCTAAACAGCTATTTAAACTGGATTTCCACCGTACATCTTTTTGTGGGCGCCTTTAATCCCACTCTTTAAACTCCCAAATAAAACAATTTAGTTTTTTTTCCACTTCCCTGGTGATGGTCTCGATCTCCACGTCAGAGAAGTTTCGCTTCTATACCGTCTTCCGAGTGTCCATGGCGTAAAATGAGGGCGTGGGGAGGAATATATAGGGGCGTGTTATTCTAATGACGATCGTTTTCAGCCGCGGCATTTATCAAGGGCAGGTTTTGCGTACGCCTGGATTTCAGAGGTGCGCACACTTTCGTAAATCAGGCGGTGAGAGGAGTGTAAGCATAATCTTACGCCAATATATACGCCCGTTTCTACGCAAGATTGATAAATGAGGGCCATTGACACTATTTGATAATTGAACTGAGCTGGATGACATCACTGTTTTCTCCAGTGTGGTTGTACAGCCAAATCAAATTATGTTGCATTATTTTCCTGTTAATACAGTGAAGCTGCTTTGAAACAATCTACATTGTAAAAAGCGCTATATAAAGGTGACTGACTTAAAGCAGCACTAGGTAACTTTTGCTCTCGGGCTCCCCCTACAGTTGGGAAACAGTATTGTCCTCTACTACTGTCGTAAACGCTGTCATCCTACATTAGGGGATGCATATAGCACGTGCATTTGTTGACATGACAGCTATGATAGCCCTGAACACTGCAGGAGTTCACATGCAGGTGTTCTGCTTGAGTCGTGTGTGAAATGTCTTCATCCCAGGTACAGTGGCATATGTTTCAGCATGTCATATGAATATAATTTCATGGGTTTAATTTTTTTTCAAACGCCAAATGATCGCGATGCTCACGTTAACAAGCCAGCGTCATTATAGTAGTCTAGTCTATTGGTTACCGTTTTACAGAATCTATATGATACTTCAATTCAATGTTTTAGTGGTAGGTAATAACATATATCGTCAATATAATATCAAGCTACCATAGATGAATCTTCAAATTTGAAAAGTCGATTTGCATTATAGCTTGAGGCAAGACAAATAAACAATATCACAGACATGTTAGGTATTGTAACGAGTAGGAAAATAGTGTGGCCCCTTTAAGAGCGTTCGCCCCGGTTGGAGCGCGTTCTGTGCGTGTGTGTGTGTGTGTGTGTGTGTGTGTGTGTGTGTGTGTGTGCACTGCGCCTCGAGCTCCCATGTGTGCGGATTATTTTCTGTCTTCTGTTGCAAACATTAATTTATTTTTGTTTTGGTGGGTAATGCTGTGGACGGAAGTGGAGTTTGTGCCGGACTCTTGTGGGGGTTCCGCGGGGAATAAAGTGCGGGCTATTTGATGTCAATCGCCTTCGTGTTTGCATCGACTTCAGTTGCGTTGAGTGAGCTATCCGTATTTTTCACCCGGACACACGCGTTACAGTATCCTAAAATATGATTTTGTACGTCTTATGTATTTACTTGCGAGAATGTAGCCCCTACCAAACTTGTACACGCCGTTTACACATAGGCTTACCCTCGCAAGTCCGAATTTAAGGAAGTGGGGGTGATGGTGGAAGTGACGTATATGCCGTAAAGCAGTCGAATTTTGTAGTTCTTTTTTTTCTCGGGTTACTACCCGAAACCCGAAGTTTAAAAGTACGATTAAAAACGATACAGACCCCGTCAGGCTATGGCAGACGTGTCATTCAACCTATTGTAAGTCGATGTATCATCACAAGAGTCTTGAAAATATATTATGAAGGTTGAAAAGTTACCTAGTGCTGCTTTAAATACTGTCATACAGAAAATGATTACTTCAACTGCTGCTAAAAGTGGCTCTAACTAATTTAGAGGCGCATATTCCTGGATAAATTGATAATCACAATTTTTTTGTTTCTAATAGAGATCACGATTCTGAAGAGTCAAGAAACAACTACACAAAAAAGCATGCAATTTACTAGAGATTCTGACCAAATGTTAATGGCTGCATTCTATTAAAAATGTTTCATTTATTTGAATGAATTATTATTGAATGAATGCTTCAATGCTCATAAAGTCTTCACTTGTTTTGCCAGTTTCTATTTTTAGATTTTTTGTCATTTGTAATAGATGTTGTTTTTTTTGTAATATTTCTATGTATTTTTATGATTTTTATAATATATTATTTTATGCATTACATCGGCAGGCTAGTGAGTTGTTGTTCTGCATCGCTAAATGTGTCATTTTAACATGTTATTTTTTTCCATAACTAATTAATAAAATGGGTTCCCTTTCAGTCGGTCACGTTCGACGTATGTCGGACGTCACCGACGAATTGGGATCACTTCAGGGAGCCCCTATCAGCTTCGAGATATAGAGAACAGGCCAATGGGCCATTGGCGTGCAAGATTTGCATCCCGCGCTCCGCCCCGTACTGCGGGTATAAACAGGAAGCGAGAGCAGCTCACTATTTTCATTCACTTCGGAGCCGAACGGCGTTGATGAAGCAAGACTGCGTTTCTAAAAGAGAGCCTATCTACAGAGAGAGATACTCCAGAGAACGAGAGGGACGCTTTGTGCTGGCAAAAAGGCACAATCAGCACGACCGCGTGCTCACCGCTGCATCAGCATAACAAACTGCTGTTCTCACAGCAACTGTCGGTTGGGTGAGGGCATTTGTCTCAGTGAGTGCAGACACAGGACTGCACTTATCTCCTGTGTGCTGCCACGGTCTTCCCCTGGGTGCTTCAGCACTGTTGAAAGAGTGTTTCCTCACAAAAGAGCAACACGGGTGTGACACTGCGTCTTTTTCGCATAAAAATGTTGAGACTGCGGTCGTGGGTGATCCATGTTCTCTCTTGGGATCACGTCGACGCGCTGTTCATCTCGCCTTCCGTGTGAGGGTTTGAGTGTTCAGCGCGCCGTGTGCCGTCTAGCTACGGTAACCCAGCGCACGTCGCTCGGCGCCGCAGATGTGTGGTTGAGACTATGAAACCTCAAACGGGGTTGAGTCCCTTCGCTTATACCCCGATCTAGTTTCTTTTCTGGTGCACCAGAAAAGGGGCTACTTTGGCTGATAAGCCTGGGTGACCTGAGGTTTACAGTGAGGCTTCCCCCGCCGAGTACATCTCCGTGGGCCCCCCACTCCTCTATTGCATCGCAAGCATGTTGAGACTGTATTCGTGGGAGGTCTATGCTCTCTCATGAGAGCATAACCACGTCGGCGCGTTGTTCATCTTGCCTTTTTCATAAGGGCTTGACTGTTCAGCGCGCCGTGTGCCGTCTCACGGCCACGCCCACTATCTCACATGCCTGCTGGTAGCTTACAGCAGATGGGATTGCTGGTCCTTAAAAAAAAAGAGGCTCTAGCAGAGGACAGATGTAAATTGCTGCATCGGAGAGAGGGCTGTTATGTGTTGGAAATGGTGATGCTGAGATTCTCACTATAAGAGTGGGCGCTCATGCTGAATCAGATTCATACTTGACAGCCATGCTTTCCCGGGTGGCTGAGGCGTAGTGCAACGCGTAAATCGCATTGCCCGCCCCTTGCCTTTTCCTGGATGTGCATTGGAAGGCTTTGGTATTGTGGGACTATTTGGTGCCAAAATATGGAACACCAAAAGGGCCATAATCTGTATAAAGTTTTCCTCTCTCTCACTACCCTCATCGGTGGGGTGGCAGTGCCACTGGCATGCCACCTCCGCCCTGCTTAGTGCACGAGGATAGTTCTGAGCCGAGGTTGAGCTGCGCACAGCGCTGGCCCTTGGTCAGACGATGTCCACCCTGGTCCAGAAACACCATTGACCCGGATTTGGTCAGGAGCTGCTCTTCCCCCGAAGGAGGGCCGGGTGGAAAACCATTGGTAATTCTGTTCTGCCACTGGTGTTAAAAACAGCCAGTGATACCCAAATTCTTAAGAGCCCATCCAATACCTCTGGGTCTCGGGAGTTCGGGAATAGCAGCATGTGACGCTACAAAGCCTCGCCGCTCTCATTCCCCTCCCCACAAGAGGGTGAGAATGGCAGTGTGTGTGACGCTACAAAGCCTCAACGCTATCATTCCCCTCCCCACAAGAGGGCGAGAATGGCAGTGTGTGACGCTACAAAGCCTCGCCACTCCCATTCCCCTGTTCTCAGCGGTACGAGGACGACATTGTGCGATGCTATACCTCACCGCTCTTGTTCCCCGCTGAGGAAGGAGGTGAGGCAGCGGAAGCAGGTAGTGTTGCACAGCACACTCAGACCCCACTTCGGGCCGCTACCATGCCGTCCGAGTCGGGTCCCTGCACGTCGCTACCCTGCCCCGCTGCGGGTACGTCGGTGGTGCTGTTGGTCAGCTTGCGTGGTCACTGGGAGCCTGGCTAGTGCTTCCCAGCCCATTTCGCCGGCTCGTCCGTACCATCAGACTCGGCTGTGCGATTCAGTTCGCCTGGCGCTCCCCCAAGCTCAGGCTGGAGGCTGGAGCTCCTCCTTCGACACGGAGGTGAAGTGAACGCCCCTGTGCTCCAGGCGGAGATCGCAGTCCTCCCGCGATAGATCCGGTCCCTCCAGCCGATATGAAGTCCAGGGTCTACAGCCCGTACTTCATTGTACCCAAGAAAGCGGCGGGTTATGGCAGATCTTGGATCTGCAAATTCTTGAATCGGTCCCTTAAAGAAATGCCGTTCAGAATGCTAAACACAGAAACGCATCTTCAGGTGCATCCGTCCCCAAGATTGGTTAGCAGCGATCGACCTGAAGGACGTGTACTTTCATGTCTCGGTTTTCCCTCGACGCAGACCGTTCCTACGTGTTGTGTTCGAGGGACGGGCACATCAGTACAGAGTCCTACCCTTCGGGCTGTCCCTGTCGCCCCATGTCTTCACGAAAGTCGCGGAGGCGGCTATTGCTCCCATGAGAGAGCATGGGGCACCTCAGCTGGTTGGGGTTTCAGGTCAAGGGAAAAAAGAGCAAACTCTGCCCCACATAGAGGATCTCTTTTCTCTGTACGGAGCTGGACTTGGTCGGTCTGACAGCGCACCTCACCAAGGAGCGCATCCAGTCTGTGTTGAACTGCTTGAACTCGTTCAAACGCAGGACAGCGGTACCACTGAAACATTTTCAGAGGCTCCTGGGGCATATGTCATCCGCAGCCACAGTAACGCCGCTGGGATTGCTTCATATGAGACCGCTTCAACGCTGGCTACTCGGCCGAGTCCCAAGATGGAGTCAGAAGCATCTGAGGTCGCTTCATGCCATTCACATTCCGGGCCTGCTCAATTGTGCAGCCGACGAGCTTCCACGTCAGCAAGTGTTCCCGGGAGAGTGGAGACTCCATCCCCAGGTGGTCCAGCTGATCTGGAGTCGCTTCGGGACCGCACAGGTAGACCTGTTTGCCGCCCCGGACACGACCCACTGCCAGTTGTTTTATTTCCCTGACCGAGGGGACCCTCGGCTCGGATGCTCTGGCACCAGCTGGCCCCGGGGCCTACGCAAATATGCGATTTCCCCAGTGAGCCTTCTTGCACAGACACTGTGCAACGTCAGGGAGGACGAGGAGCAAGTCCTGTTGGTTGCCCTGTATTGGCCCAACCGGACTTGGTACCCGGGACTAGTGCTCCTCGCGACAGCACCTCCTTGGCCCATTCCTCAGAGGAAGGACCTCCTGACTCAGAGACAGGGCACCCTATGGCACCCGCGTCCGGACCTCTGGAAACTCCATGTCTGGTCCCTGGAAGGGACGCGGAGGTTCTAGGTGGCCTGCCACAGAATGTGCTAGATACCATCACTTCCGCTAGAGCTCCCTCTACGAGGCACCTCTATGCGTTGAAGTGGAACCTGTTCATCGATTGGTGTTCTCGCCGAGAAGACCCCCGGGGATGCTTGATCGGTTCAGTGCTTTCCTTCCTACAAGATGGGTTGGAGCGAAGGCTGTCTCCCTCCACCCTCAAAGGTTATGTTGCCACTATCGCCGCAAACCATGACATGGTAGATGGTAAGTCTGTTGGGAAGCACGATCTGATCGTCAGATTCCTGAGGAGGGCGAGGCGGATTTAGTCTCCTCGCCCTCGCCTCCCTCTACACCCTCTTGGGACTTAACTCTGGTGCTAACCGCACTACAGAGAGCGCCCTTTGAGCCTTTGCAGTCGGCAGAGTTGAAAATCCTGTCTCTAAAGACAGTACTCCTGACTGCATTGGCCTCTATCAAGAGGGTAGGGGACCTGCAGGCATTTTTGGTCGACGAATAGTGCCTGGAGTTCGGGCCTGGTAACTCTCATGTAATCCTGAGACCCCAGCCTGGATATGTGCCCAAGGTTCCCACAACTCCCTTCCGGGACCAGGTGGTGAGCCTGCAAGTGCTGCCTTCGGAGGAGGCAGACCCAGCCCTAGCTTTTCTCTGTCCGGTCCGCACCCTGCGAACTTACGTCAACAGAACGCAGAGCTTCAGGACCTCAGAGCAGCTCTTCGTCTGTTATGGAGGACAGCAGAAGGGAAAGGCTGTCTCCAAGCACAGGATGGCCCACTGGATAGTGGATGCCATCGTCTTGGCGTATAAAAACCCAAGACGTGCCCTGCCCGCTCGGGTTAAGAGCCCACTCCACTAGGGGTGTTGCTTCTTCCTGGGCGTTGGCTCGTGGCGCCTCGCTGACAGATATTGTAGAGCTGCGGGCTGGGCGACACCTAACACGTTCGCTAGATTCTATAGCCTGCGTGTAGAGCCGGTAGCTTCCCGTGTGCTCGCTTCCCATAGTCAGTAACACCGGAGTGCCCGTTCTAGTGTCGGCTTGCTGCGCCATTCCCTTCCCCATGGAATGGATACGTGCGCTTATCTGCTCCTGGTTCCCCTAAGGATAGGCAAACCCTGTCGAGTCCTCCGCAACCCGCAGCAGTCGGATGTGGCGGAGCATCCGACGCCAGGTTTAACACTTGTCATTGGTGGAACTTGTGTTAGGCTGGGTTCCATATGTTGTGACCCCCACGGCGGTCCCATATGTGTATTCTTCCACAGTACAGCTCCCTACGTCGAGCTCGTGTCTTTCCCTCGGCAGAGCTCCTCTGCCGTCCCAGTGCAGTGTTGTTCTCCCAGCGAGATGCAAATCTTGCACGCCAATGGCCCATTAGCCTGTTCTATATATCTCGAAGCTGATAGGGGCTCCCTGAAGTGATCCCAATTCGTCGGTGACGTCCGACGTACGTCTCCGTTCCCTCCTTCAGGGAACAAGGGTTACCATACGTAACCGAGACGTTTTATATAATGCATATTTTAATAAATGTATAGGTCATCCTGGTATTCTATGCATACAGAAATATGCATGTGCAGTAGTATGCTATTTTAAACATGCTTTTATGTTTAAAATGTAACATTTTAGTTGTAGCTAACCAGTACCAGTGTTATTTTAGTATCATTGAGATATAGACTTATAATTTGTATTAATATAAGTTATAGTTATTTTAATACATCAGGTGAAACTACATTAAAATGAGAAATGTTGCCTTGGCATCTAACCGGAAATATTTTTTTTGTTTTGTATGTATGTTTTTTTAAATATTTTATTTATTTCAGTACCCTGTAATTGCAATGTATGTCATTGTGGCACACAGTACACTTGTTTATAAAGTGGGTTACGTTAAGTATGAAAACTATGTTACTACGTTAAGTATGATCTGTGCTTTGGCCTGTCGTTCCATGGTTCTTTGAATTAATTACAACAGTGTAATTATCTGTGTATATTTAACTGGGCTGAAACTGATACACTAGTATTTGAGTTCATGTGGAATGGAGGCTATGTTAAATGTGGTCATGTGACAAAGAGAAATGGGCACAGGTGATCTGGTATCATATGTCGCCTATTTCCATTGTTGTAGAGCTGTTTAGTCAACTGTTAGACATAATAGACACAAAAGCAACATGTAACATGTCACACACACAATCACAAAATATAAAATAAATAAACACAATTCTGTCATCATTTATCCACCCACCTTTATAGCATTCTTTCTTTTGCAGAACATTTTAATTATAATGTTTGCATTGTTCTGTTGCACTTTTTGACCAGTGTAGTCCATTCCCCAATGAATGACTCGTATGTGAATAAAAAACGAGCAGCATGATCATTGTATAAGCTTTTAAGCTGGTTCTTTTTTGTGAATCATAAGCATGAAAGTCAGACTCACTTACAAACAAGCAGCTTATATGAGTAAGTCTAGTTATCCAAAGCATAAAGCTCAACATGCAATCCAATTCCTGTAATGACTAATTATTTTTTACTACTAGTTCTACTAGTATTTACTAGTCTTACTAGGGCGGTAAATAACGGCGCAAATATCTATAAACTGACAAGCGCAAACCTTAGTAAATCACCTTGCATGATTCATTTAAATACTCTCATCCCATGAATTTTGCGTCTGAAAGGGAAACTCCTACATGCATATGCAATAAGGTCAGCGGCAAAAATAACTGTATCCACGGCTTTTCAGCTAAATAATATTCTTTGTCTTTACTGAAGACTTTTTTTGTCTTTAGTAAATCCTGACAGTAGTTTTTTTAACACCAAAAAAGGGTTTGCGCAGGCACAAGCTGTTAGTAAATCTGGCCCTAAGTCTTTACAAATAAAAGCCATAGGTTTGGAATGTCATGATGGTGAGTAAACGATGACAGAAGTGTGTCTGGGTACAGTTTTTTGAGAAGAGAAGACTGGGGTGGGGGTCAGAAGATTATGTTTCCATTTATATGCCAGTATGGCTGGCATCTTCTTTTTGACATGAACTTCAATTGACACGAGCATTTGTCTCTGGTAAACAACTATAAATGGTTTTTGGCGGCTTATCTTGAGTGATTTATTGTACCTGGCTTCAGTCATTTATAGCGCACACCTGTATTAGTTTCTCATTGCGTCAATGCCAAAATCTCAATGCTTTACTATCATAACCGCTGACATCCCAAAACATATCTGGTCTTTACTTTTAAGAGTCTATGATGTTGCAGTTATGATGGCTCTTGAGCAATTCAAATGGTGTCAGATTTGACAAGTCAGTCCAACTGGTGTCTGCACCGTATCAGAGCGAGTGTACCGCGGCTGGGAAGCGTGTCGAGGTGTGAAAGGTTTCCAGACAGTGTAGCCTAAGTGCAACACGACAGGCACGTAGTGCTCTAGAGGTATTCTAGTGTCCCAGATATAGTAATGATGACAATAGGGATTGTAATTGAATTCTCTTTCGGTGTTAATGCAAGGGACTTCCAACAGACCGACCAACTCTGTTTCACAGTGTTCGGCTCATTTTGGAGGGGTGTCAAGCACTTTACCGAACTTCTTCTCTTCAAATTCAAATGCTGGTCCTTTTTAAAGAGGACTCTTGAGGACAGTCTTACAAAAGCCTCCATGTGGAAGCATACCTCCCTCTAGTGGTTAATAGAAATGCAGCTTTTCTGTTTGCATACATTCCAACAGCTTTTAGAATTTTATTAGGAATTTATTGAAGTTTATCACTGTTGTTCTGCAATTTATATTTTGTCCTTTCACTGCCAAGATGGTACATTTGTCTGTTCATTTTCTTGCAATCCAGATATCCTACACTCGTAAGAAAAATGTTTCTAAACAGTACCACATTTTTTAGGGTACTAAAAATTAGGGTTCTTTGGCTTGTAACAATAGCAAAACCCTTTTTGGTGCTAAATAGAACCCTTTTATAAGGTTACATAAAGAACCATGCTTTGAAAGTGTTATAAATAACCTTTTTAATAATAGTTTAGTTTTATTAATATTAGTATCTTCATATTATTAATGTTAGTATCTACCTGGTCTTATGTGTCCTCTATTTGGGTTTTACATAAAAAAACAGCATGTTGTGTCAATTAGGTACTTTTATTTTTTAATGACATGGCAAATTATAAGAAAACATTACAGTGCTCTAACAACAGCTGTTAGCTGAATACATTAAAAAATAACAATCGGCAATGAACATGATATAATAAAGACCAAGTTGAAATATCTTCACCATCCTCTATGATGTCTTTACGTCCTTCATTATGTATGTATTCTGAGCGGCAGTTTCTCTCTGCAGGTGATGAGGTTATGGTACGTGAGCGCATCTGAAATACACAATTGAGTTACAGTTTGTCTGTACATTTGATTATGTATAAACAATTATGATATTTAAAGTTAAAATGTATAGACATTTTAATAAAGAAATAATTTACCTGTCGAGAGTGTTGACAATATTTGTAATTGAAGGGCTGAGCTGCAGAAAATCAGTAATGAGGCTTTGACCTTTATAGATTTGAAAAACAAAAAGGTGGGAATAAAGAACCCTAAACTCTAATAAAGAACCATTTCAGCATATAAAGGGTTCTTCAGAACTATACAGTTCTAAATATAACTGTTATTACATATAAAGAACCATCTTTTTTAGAGTGTAAGAGTATGTGAAATATTTTGTATTTTGGATAATATTGAATAAAACCTGTTATAAACCTTAAATATATTGTATATTTCAGGGCCGGAGTAGGACCAAATTTCAGGCTGGGAAATTTCACACCTATCCAGGCTATCCCATACACCCACAACAAATTTTGGAACAATGGAGAACCATATTTTTTTGTATGGCCATCACATAAAAAATGTTTAAATACTTAGGCAGGACCTTGCAAAATAATTAAAGTTTCTTTCTTGAACTGCACCTTCGCTTCTCTTTTCCCTTTTCCTGATATATCTCTGTTTTTCGACTCTCTCTCTTGTGTGTGTACTTTTTTTGCTACATTTCTCCACAACTGAGGTGCCCTTGAGCAAGGCACCTAATCCCCAATCGCTCACACAGCCCCAGACGCAGCAAAACAAAAAGGCTGCCCACTGCTCCGAGTGTGTGTGTGTGTGCACTTGGATGGGTGAAATGCAGGGCACAAATTCTGAGTATGGGACACCATATTTGGCTACACCAAGCGTGCCACACAAGTTCTGAAAAGTGAAGCCAACGTGCGTTAAATAAGTTTGGTTTTAGTTATTTATTTGATTATATATAAATGGGGGTGTGCCGTTATGATTGACGGGAGAGATTGACAGCTTCTCTGAGCGAAGTAGTCACTGAGGCATCAACGGACATTTTCGGAACTTCGGGAGGAGATTGGAGGTTTAACTTTTCCATTGATTAGGCGGGAGTTTGGGCGGGACCTTGATATCGCGGCTCCACTTTGTGCTCTCTACTGCGCAGACTCGAGACCCAAGATGTCAGTGCCATATTTGAACACTGGTGGCTTCACTTACCTCAATGGAAGAGAGTGAAGGCATGTCATCCATCTTTTTTTACAGACTATGGGCTACACACGTCAATTCACTTCTTCTTCAGCAGGTCTACTGTTATTAACAGAACTGTCTCAACACTGTTGCAAAAAACAAAACACCTCATTGTCATTTGTTTGCACAGAATATACATTTATTTGAGGTACGTTGATGTTTTATCTTAAAATGTCTTAAATATCAAATATAACAAACCTATTTCACGCAAATATATAAAAGCACATTTTCTAAATTGCTTAAAGGGTTAGTACATCCAAAAATTACTCACCCTCGAGTCATCCTAGTAGTGTGTATGACATTCTTCTTTTAGACGAATACAATCAGAGTTATATTAAAACCATAAAAATGAATCTATCCATCATAAAATTGGATCTATCATCATAAAAGTGCTCCTCACAGCTCTGGGGGGTTAATAAAAGCCTTCTGAAGCGAAGCGATGCGTTTGTTTAAGAAAAATATCCATATTTAAAACTTTACAAACTGTAATAACTTCCACTAACTGTCGTCCGCACGTTTACGAGAGGCTTGGATAGCTTGAGGGAGAGTATA
Source organism: Romanogobio albipinnatus (assembly GCA_023566225.1). NCBI lineage: Eukaryota > Metazoa > Chordata > Actinopteri > Cypriniformes > Gobionidae > Romanogobio > Romanogobio albipinnatus. The sequence goes on from CM042263.1 coordinate 19,711,051, forward strand.
TGGGGATATTGTCATTGTTGGGTGAACTATCCCTTTAAATGTCAAAATTAGTACAATAATACATAGGCCTACATCATGGCAATATCTTTATAGAAAAATCATAATACTTAATATTACTCATATTTGTTGTGTTGTGATGTCTGCCCTTGCTCTCTCTAACCATACGTTGATGTGCATATCTGTCTGCTAAATTACTACTGTAACTTTACAATAGATAATAATTATGTCATAGCATTCTTTTTTTGAGTGACGATAGTAATTGAGTGCTAACGTTTGCTAGCAGTTTAAGTTGACGAAGACAAGTAACGTTAGCCTATTTACAGGTGAAACTGACCTGCATTTGAAGTCCTGAACAGGTCAGTAATTTTGCTACATTTCGCTCGTTCTTCTTTGAGAGCTTTCCCTCAGTGCTCCACCACCTGGCCGCTTCCTCGAGTCCCTCGCTCTGTTTGAATCCGTTTGGCGCGGAGCGCACGTGAGCCGATTGTTGCGTTGCCAGTCAAGACCATAATGCTGCCTTCACGTGCTATCGGAATTATCGTAAATACGAGTTTCCTAGGTAAAAATTGTACATGAACGCCCTCTGATGTCGTGTTTACCACTGGGAAGTTCGGAAATAATTGTGATACCCCAATTCCCGAGATGGGCGTGTCATAAGCTTTAAACATGGTGGCGGAGAGTACTGTGGCAGGTGTGGTTTTATTTTTTTTATTTTTTCCAAAACAGCTTGGTTGTCTTGTCTTGACATTAATGTAGTATATATACATGTAAGAGTAATCATATGAAGTGTATTGTATGTTTGGTACACAGCGAAAATAGCCTGCATTTGACTGAAATTACAGAATCAGCAGAAAGCGGACTATCTGGAATGTTTAGGTTGTCGGTGCATGGGAGACTACAAATGATGATGGTTTTAATAAGATTTTCCCAATAAATAGGCAAGAATAACCTGGTGTCCACCATGATTCCTGTTCACTCCGACAACAAAGCACTTGAATGCAACAAGCTCGTAATCACGACTTCTAAAGTGGGAATTAGGAAATTTCCGATCGCACGTGAAGGCAGCGGGTCTCTGGTCAAGACTAAACGTTTCATGATTTACTATCGATTTACTGTTGAAGGCCGATATTATGTCTTAAAATAATATTAGAGCTGTCAAATCAATTAATCACATTGCATGTATAAACAGACACACACATAATATAAAAATAATAATATACATACACATATTATGTAAACACAAACCTTTATGTTAGATTAATGATTTGACACCACTAATACATTCCTTATCCTTAATTTATTTTGATATATTGTGTACTGTAATGACTTTATAGATTTTTTTTATCCAACTGGAAATTTGTTGTTGTTGTTTTATAACGTATTCATCATATATTTTAAGCAAATTCACAAAAAATGTGTTGGTAAATCTTTAAAATTCAAATCTAAATCTATTTGCTCTTCCAATGTGTCTTGGGTGTCTAGATATTTTTATGAAAAATAAGACTAATAGTAGCCTGACAAGCCAGACCCAAAACTCACCATTGACAGGGCTCAATCCGAGGGGCGGGACAAACGGTTGTCTTTCAAATTCCCTCTGCACGCAATTGGATAGCGCTACAACCAACCAGAGAGCAACGTGAAGTGGAGCTAGTTGATGGATTAAACTTTCACCGTATCCGGTCGGCAAAACTCCGAACACATCTTCCTTTCTTAAGAATGACTTCAGTGCCGTTCTTTGTTCTTTTCTCAAAGAAAAGCTTAACTCAAAGTCTTCCAGAGTCACGGCCAACGCCGATTCGAAAGACCGCCGTTCGCCAGCTTCTTTGTTTACAAACTAGTCAAGTCAAGCCAAGTCAACTTTTATATTTATATAGCGCTTTTAACAATGCAGATTGTTTCAAAGCAGCTTTACAGTGTTAAACAGGAAAATAAGTAGCACGCAGAACGGACCGCCGCAACTGTGCCATGACGTGCCGTCATTATGTTAAGCCTGCCCACCGACTCTATACACGATGTGATTGGCCTGACCAGAGTTTGGCTTTTCCAACTCGCAGGTCTACCGAGAGTTGCTAGACACTCGCGGCAAATTAGATTTGCTGCCGCTAGTGTGCGTCTAGATTTCTAGGCTAGACTAATATACTGATATTGGCTAAAATATTCAGAAATGCCATGAAATGTCTTCTCCTATTAACATGTTATTTTTTTTTATCTCACTGGAGCGTGAACATCAGCTTGCTGGCGCCTCAAAAATGCTGATTTAAAAAAAAGTTATGCTCTCACACCTCTCAACCCAAATCACATCATCCCTCAAAACAGCGAAGGTCAGACTGTAAATTAAATCCAATCCCCATGTTCATCGCTCTGACCTTATTGAGGCCGGTTACATAACACCAGTTTTTCCATCAGAGAGGAGCTTCATTATCACGAAAGCAGGTGTTGATTATCCCCTGTAAAACGAGTCTTAACAGTCCTTACAGTGAGGAGGCATCTGCCAGCCCAGTGACATTACAAGACTGTAGTGCTGGCATATGTTCTCATCCGTCATGTGGCGCTGCCTTCTGCTGAGTAAACATACTAAGTGAATGTCAACATTTTTGTAGTTTGGTCAGATATAAAGGAATGTTTCAGGGAGTTAAGGGCTGTCAATTGGCAAAGAGAATTTGATGTGTTCCTTTTCACATGTAATGCAATTACATTTCACCCAAAATAATTTACTCACCCTCAATTTGTTACAAACCTGTATGAATTTCTTTCTTTTGTAGAACACACACACAAAACAATATATATTTTGAAGAATATATGTAACCAAACAGTGGCCCCATTGATTTCCTTAGTATCCCCCCCATACTATGGAAATCAATAGGGCAATTATTTACGCCAATTATTTACGCAAATTATTACGCCACGACTCTAGGGGAATATAAAAACACTAAAGAGGCGTAATAAATAATTAGTTGGGTTGTGGAAATGGAATCCCAGCACGCATCCCTCCGGTCGATAATCAAAAAAAAACAAAAAGCACAAAATTGAAGAAAAAGTAATACATTTATTAAAGGATAACAATTGAAATAAAGAGCAAATCTTCAGGGTGTCCAAAAAGGCCATCAACTGTTTGGCTATCCATATTCTTCAACAGAAGTAAGAAATTCATACAGGTTTGGACGGGTATGGTTTTTGGCTGATGGTTTCATTTTTGTAATAACTAATTCAAATATTAACAGTGGATCTATTTATTGACTAACGTGAAGAATCTCGGGACCAACAATATATTTGACGCAAAATTAATGCAAATAGTATTTGCAAATAGTCCCAAAATTATTATTTCCCAGCTAGAATTAGACCTAGAATTTTGTTCACTGCCCCATCAATGTTCAAGCCATGGTTACGGCCTTGTCTAAACATTCCTTTTGGTAGTGGAATCCCAGCTAACAGGGACCATTCTCAGAACTTCTTAGGCTAACATTCTGGCAATTCTGGGCCAAGAAACCCCCCAAAACATTTAGTCCTGGTCTGTTTAGCATTCACATTGCCATTTTAACAAAGAACCTAAACGGCATAGGGATATGTTCACAACCTGATTGGTCAGCTTTTATTACGTATAATTTGTGATGAAACGTACCAAACATTCAAAATAATGCTGTATTCTATTCTGGGCTAAATGCGCTCGTTTTATGTTCGTAGCTTCATATATGTTATTTTGACCAGCGTTGAACTCGTGAAGAGCTTATAAAGGCACCAGGAATCCCCCCGTCTCACACACTCAAATGAAGATCTGCTGCGAGACGTGGTTCGGACGCCTGTACCGAACTGTGATGGGCAAAAAACATGTACAGTATGCTTGAGATATAACATGCTCATAATGAAATTAAAAGTTTTCATTTGGTGTGAAGCATATAGTGTGTGTGTGTGTGTGTGTGTGTGTGTGTGTGTGTGTGTGTGTGTGTGTGTGTGTGTGTGTTTCCACACCTCCACCTTGTTGCAAAGGTGTCTATGTGAGATACCAATAATGAGAGTGACCTTTGCTTCAGATGTATTATTATTATCCTGTGTAATTGCAATTTGTGGCAAGTTGCTATTATAGCCATGGTGTCAAAGATAAAATATTCTAGCATCCAGCTCTAAATAAATTATTTTGAGTTGCATGGTGTTCTTTAGTGGTCCACACAGTGAAGAACACATATACAGCTATCGGTCTTTGTCAGTCACGTGGGTTTGTTGTGTGTGATGTCACGTGACATTTTTGACGTATCGCTACTGACTGACTCGTATTGAAGATATAAGAGTAGAGATAACAAATAAATAACTCGCAAAACTGGAGAAGCAAAAGAAAAATGAGGAAAAGCCTGTCATCCTTTCAGAACATAGATCCATATGAGCAGACTGAAGTTGGAGCGCTGACCCGCATTGCTACCTCCATCCTCATACCTCGACATTGTCAACTATCTTGTTTATGGTATAAGCGCATATAACCAGTGAACAATTAAAAAACTATAAATCTCTTGAAGCCCACGGACATTTTACCAATGGCTGGGTACAGGATTTATTTACATTCCGTCCAAAGGGATGCGACAACACAGTAGTATCAGCAAATGGGCTTGCTGTAATGATAATGATGTCATGTTACCTGCATGATTCATTGGCTTGTTTCGTTTTAACGTGCTGCGAGTAGGACGAATTTTTAATTATTTAATACTAAGTTTCATGCATTTTTGTTCTTTATTGTATCAATTACACAAACCAAAATGCCTAACACAATAAAACAGAAACGATGTTCCATTACTGAAATAAAAATCAATGTATGTAGAATTTAATTGTGTATTTTATTATAGTACATTCGGAGATATGTTTGCAAAGGTGATGTTTTTGCATCGCACCGCTGCAACCCAGGTCATCCAACGCCTTATGTCCGCTACATGCTGTCCATGTCCTTTCTGGTAAAATCCTTTCCCCGTTGTTAGGTTTTTGACCCTTTCTGTCATGTGAACAGCCATTGGGGTGGCCAACACTTTTGAACAGGATGAAGATTTTTTCTTTTTTTGTTTAAATATAATTTGTTCATTTAGTACTCCGTATGGTTTTTGGCTGATGGTTTCATTTTTGTAATAACTAATTCAAATATTAACAGAGGATCTATTTATTGACCAACTTGAAGAATCTCGGGACCAACAATATATTTGACGCAAAATTAATGCAAACAGTATTTGCAAATAGTCCCAAAATTATTATTTCCCAGCTAGAATTAGACCTAGAATTTTGTTCACTGCCCCATCAATGTTCAAGCCATGGTTACGGCCTTGTCTAAACATTCCTTTTGGTAGTGGAATCCCAGCTAACAGGGACCATTCTCAGAACTTCTTAGGCTAACATTCTGGCAATTCTGGGCCAAGAAACCCCCCAAAACATTTAGTCCTGGTCTGTTTAGCATTCACATTGCCATTTTAACAAAGAACTTAAAGGCATAGGGATATGTTCACAACCTGATTGGTCAGCTTTTATTACGTATAATTTGTGATGAAACGTACCAAACATCCAAAATAATGCTGTATTCTATTCTGGGCTAAATGCGCTCGTTTTATGTGCGTAGCTTCATATATGTTATTTTGACCAGCATTGAACTCGTGAAGACGCTGTCCATGTCCTTTCTGGTAAAATCCTGTCCCTGTTGTTAGGTTTTTGACCCTTTCTGTCATGTAAACAGCCATTGGGGTGGCCAACACTTTTGAACAGGATGAAGATTTTTTCTTTTTTTGTTTAAATATAATTTGTTCATTTAGTACTGCCCTTCAGAAGCAACAGAAGATACTTGCATGTTTCCCAGAAGACAAATTAAGTACAATTTCCATTGATCTTCAAATTAAATATTCATGTTCATGAATATGTGAATGAAACTGAATGAAGTTGCATTATCACCAAATAATCATCTATACTGTTTAAAAAGAGTTTAACAAAACTCAATACTTGTTTTTTGTCAAAACAAAGGTTCCATAACAAAATGTCAGGATAGGACACCAAGTCTAAACAATATACAGTGAGGAAAATAAGTATTTGAACACCCTGCTATTTTGCAAGTTCTCCCACTTGGAAATCATGGAGGGGTCTGAAATTGTCATCATAGGTGCATGTCCACTGTGAGAGACATAATCTAAAAAAAAAATCCAGAAATAACAATATATGATTTTTTAACTATTTATTTGTATGATACAGCTGCAAATAAGTATTTGAACTCCTGTCTATCAGCTAGAATTCTGACCCTCAAAGACCTGTTAGTCTGCCTTTAAAATGCCCACCTCCACTCCATTTATTATCCTAAATTAGATGCACCTGTTTGAGGTCGTTAGCTGCATAAAGACACCTGTCCATCCCATACAATCAGTAAGAATCCAACTACTAACATGGCCAAGACCAAAGAGCTGTCCAAAGACACTAGAGACAAAATTGTACACCTCCACAAGGCTGGAAAGGGCTACGGGGAAATTGCCAAGCAGCTTGGTGAAAAAAGGTCCACTGTTGGAGCAATCATTAGAAAATGGAAGAAGCTAAACATTACTGTCAATCTCCCTCGGCCTGGGGCTCCATGCAAGATCTCACCTCATGGGGTCTCAATGATCCTAAGAAAGGTGAGAAATCAGCCCAGAACTACACAGGAGGAGCTGGTCAATAACCTGAAAAGAGCTGGGACCACCGTTTCCAAGGTTACTGTTGGTAATACACTAAGACGTCATGGTTTGAAATCATGCATGGCACGGAAGGTTTCCCTGCTTAAGCCAGCACATGTCAAGGCCCGTCTTAAGTTTGCCAATGACCATTTGGATGATCCAGAGGAGTCATGGGAGAAAGTCATGTGGTCAGATGAGACCAAAATATAACTTTTTGGTCATAATTCCCCAAAAGTTCTTTGGAGGAAGAAGAATGATTAGTACCATCCCAAGAACACCATCCCTACTGTGAAGCATGGGGGTGGTAGCATCATGCTTTGGGGGTGTTTTTCTGCACATGGGACAGGGCGACTGCACTGTATTAAGGAGAGGATGACCGGGGCCATGTATTGCGAGATTTTGGGGAACAACCTCCTTCCCTCAGTTAGAGCATTGAAGATGGGTCGAGGCTGGGTCTTCCAACATGACAATGACCCGAAGCACACAGCCAGGATAACCAAGGAGTGGCTCTGTAAGAAGCATATCAAGGTTCTGGCGTGGCCTAGCCAGTCTCCAGACCTAAACCCAATAGAGAATCTTTGGAGGGAGCTCAAACTCCGTGTTTCTCAGCGACAGGCCAGAAACCTGACTGATCTAGAGAAGATCTGTGTGGAGGAGTGGGCCAAAATCCCTCCTGCAGTGTGAGCAAACCTGGTGAAAAACTACAGGAAACGTTTGACCTCTGTAATTGCAAACAAAGGCTACTGTACCAAATATTAACATTGATTTTCTCTTATTTACTTATTTGCAGTTGTATCATACAAATAAATAATTAAAAAATCATATATTGTGATTTCTGGATTGTTTTTTGTTTTAGATTATGTCTCTCACAGTGGACATGCACCTACGATGACAATTTCAGACCCCTCCATGATTTCTAAGTGGGAGAACTTGCAAAATAGCAGGGTGTTCAAATACTTATTTTCCTCACTGTATGTATAAAAAAAAATGTATAAAAGATTATAAATGTCTCTGAGCTTTTATCATTGCTACATAGAAAACACAAGCTGTTTTATTAGTATTACATAGGCTACTTGGATTATATAATTTAAATCTTAAATTTAAGAGCAACAAAATCTGTTAATCTGTTAAATTTGTTAACATTAGAAATAAATAGCCTAACAAAATATCAAAGCACCGAGTACTGGATCCATTTTGCTAACAATGTTTGAGTTTCTGTTATTAACAGAGGTGGAAATGCCAGTATGGATGTTAAGGAAAGTCAGCCAACACTTTAGCAAACACCCTGAACATCCATATATTCTGACCTAACTTTAAACTATTTTGAAAGAAAACAAGATGAGATGGAAAATATTGCCAGCCTGTTCTATCCCTGCCTGATATGACAAATATAACACTGTTCTTGTCTAGAGATGTTCTGTCCATCCATCCATCCATCAACCCATCCATCCATCATTCATCCATCCCAGCTATCCATCCATCCATCCATCCATCCATCCATTCCAGCTATCGGAATTGCTGAACACATCTAGTAATTCAAGTTATAGAACATTACAATATAGCATTATCATTTTTAAAGGGATAGTTCACCCTGAAATTAAAATAAAGCTATATTTTACTCACCCTGCTGTTGTTCCAATACCCTATGTCCTTCTATCTTTTCACTAACCACGCCCCTGGCACAAGCTCACCATGCCCCCCTAAGAAATGTTTCAATTCTGGGCCAAGAAACCCCCCAAAACATTTAGTCCTGGTCTGTTTAGCATTTACATTGACATTTTAACAAAGAACCTAAAGGCATAGGGTTATGTTCACAGCCTGATTGGTCGGCTTTTATTACGTTTTCCGCATTGATCACATGATGAGAACGCTTCACTCCACTATGAACTCTCATGTTACGTGAAGTAGAAACATTATGAATCAAACTTACTTAACACTTGCTATCAACATTCTAATGAAGAAAATATGGTTAAATAATGCAGTTGTCAGTACACGTCAGGCTTTACTTGCAATATTTTTGCCGCCCGTCATGTGTACAGATACTTTTCATACATGAGACGCGCTTTCAAACCCCAACACGCAAGTGGTTGCCGTTGTAACGATCAACAATACTGTAACCTGCTGGCGCATATAGTCTTACTTTTATTTGAGGAAATCTGTTTATAATAGGCTATTAGGTTTGAACTTATTGGTCCTGCGCTGCCTATTGATTCAGTTGATCTGAATAAAAATACATTGCATGTATCTGATCTATTTTTAGTATTCAGTATAAGGATTTGACTGTTCATAGATTAGGTCAGTGGTTGCATTCTCTCTTGCGCTGCTGCTTCGCTAGCATCGTCGGCATCAGGAGTTAACGCAGTTTGTCCACAGACAATTCACCCAAAAGTACTCTACTTCGAATGACCGCTCTGTTGCAAAGCTACTGGCGTCACTCCAGTCACTTTCCATCTTTGCAAGTCTGACAGCTATCAATCAATCCATCACTGCAGGTCTCAGGTGCACGCCCCCCGCTCAGCCCCGCCCTCAGTTTGTGCCCTCTGTCTCCACTGGGCTCTGCCCACTTTTCCAGCATTTTTCAAATATTGCCAGTGGGTGGAGTTAGGCTCTGACCAGGTGTTGAGTTAACCTTTAAACATGATTCTATCACCTCAGATGTCCTTTACACTTAAAGTTATTTATCGACCACCTGCTATAAATAATAGTTTTTATGATGAATTTAAGAAGGTATTATGTCAGTGTGATTTTAAGAAAGAAGTTATTGTTATGGGTGATATTAATTTAAATTGGGACAAATCTATGAGGAAGAAGCTTAAAGCTACACTGTGTAACTTTTTTAGTCTATTCTTAGCTAAAAACACTTAGTTCTTTCAAAAATATATGTGCTCATTAATGTATATTTACTTCTTTCAAGTAATAAAGTATTCTCGTAAGTTTATAATATGCCATTGAAAATACATAAGGTAATGGGATCTAACGGTGGTCGCCATGTTGCCCCTCCATCTTGAAAGTACATTAGCCAAAGAGGGACATACCCGTAAATTCAAGCTTTGCCTTTCGCGTTTTAACTGGTTTTAATACTCGATTGCACTGTACAAAATTCCTTGCCTCGCGCATGTGCGCGTCAACTTGTTCAGACTTGTCTGGTCCATGCGCAAAAAGTTTTCATCTCAGCAGCGTCCAGTAACGGAGTTATACGGAGTTTTCCTGGCTTGTTTATTCCTAAAAGTCTGTTTTTCCTTGTGTGGTATTTTTGTGCGTTAATAACTCCGTAAGTAATAATAGTTATTGTCATTGTAGATGTGTTTCAGAGTGTGTCATCGCGTAATTCAGTTGATGTCACCTCAGAAGTATTTTTGTGTCAACATACAATAGCGTAATGCTCACCTATTTGAATAATCATTCAGTTATTTTGTTATAGAAACTATTTGCTTGTAATGTATGTTGATGGAAATATGTATCAGGTCTGATCGGCATATTAACAATTGTTATACAGAGCGCACTGCAGTGCGAACGTTAAATCGGCGCACACACTTTTGTAACCGGACACCGCTTGTTAGCAGCGGCAGCGGCAGCTCCGCTCCTTTTAATGCAGCTGCATTTAGCGCCTATATGGTACAATAAGCTCTGGTTTACGGTTACATTATACAAATGTAACTTATAAGTATAGTTATACAGTTCTTAACTGTGTATGTATATTTACCATCCTTATTTGTTCTCTCACAGAAACCACATTTATGTACATATCCACGCAAACCTTTATGCCTTGCAATTGGATGACTGAATAAACATTACTATCCTCAAAGTTCACTCTGGATTAGCTGCAGTTCTTTCTAGCCGAATAATTAGGCCAGTTGAGTTCCAACCATCCCACTGCGCACAGAATATCCCACAGGCACCGTGTCGAATGTGGACGAGGTCGAACTGGAAACATGTTAATCTTGGACTAAATCGGCCACCGTAGGAGTTGAAACGAAATCGGAATTGAGAGGAACAGAAACTAAAATTCACTGAATGGTCATATACAAGTTCACCCCTAGATGGGGGAAAATATCACACAGTGTAGCTTTAAGCAAATCACTGGTTTTAATTTGACCCTTAATTTTGATCTGATCAAAGATCCTACACGAATAACAAATAGTGTACTCAGATTGACCTAATATTAGATTGACGTAATATTCCAGTAATAAGAAATTCTTCGGTATTCCAAAAAAAAAGCAAGACGATTTTAAAGTAGTAAAAAAAAAAAAAGAATTGGGAAGATGTATTACGTATCTAATTCAGATCCAGAGATATCTGGTCAAAACTTTACAGAAACATTACAATCTAAAATTAGTGATTTTTAAATCAAGATGAAATGTAAGTACAAGAAACAGTCCCTCCCCTGGGTGAATGATAATATTAAACAATTAATGAGAGAACGGGATAATTCTTTAAAATTAGCGACAAGATCAAAGAGGGTCTACGATAGAAATATATTTGTAATGTTAAGAAAAAAGGTAGTTAGAGTATTGAGGATACTGGTCAAAATAATAATAAAACAAGGCCAATTAAATTAAAGATTAATGATACAATTTTACAGGGCCCGGTTGATGTGGCACAGGCTTTTAATCACTATTTTATTGAGTCAGTGGATAAAATTGCTCAAAGTTTTACAGCACAACAACCTTATTTCCAAACAAGTAATGCTAGTGAGATAGCGCTGGTATTAAGACCCGTAACTAAGGTAAGAGGGTATGGATACATTTTTATTGAAACCAATTAGTTCTTCAATAGTTGACCCTCTAACTCACATTATTATTATTTCATTGGATTGAATTCTTGGAAGCGGCTGTTGTGGTTCCTATATTGAAGGGAGGCGACCCTCATTTAACTTGTAATTATAGGCCCATTAGTGTCTTACCTACAATATCGTTTTTGAAAAACAGCTGGCCAAACAAATTATTGATAATCTAATAATAATAGTTCTGTCACGTGACATGGGTGTTTTGAATCACTGTTCGAAGCAGTGTTTCAAAACATCTGCGCTTCGGGATCTCGGCAAAGCGCCGAAACGCTAGTTTCGCGTCAGCCATCCCTACCTTTAGCCTGTTTTTGACTGTGATTGTGGATTACCCTTCAATAAGGCTGCATTTGGATCCTCAACCTTTGTGTCTCAGAGCAGTATGTTACAGAAGACTTCGCCTCAATGAACCAGCAGCAAGAATCCTGTGTCTCCGTCAAGGAGATCGTTCTATTGAGGACTATGTGCAAGACTTTATTGAACTGGCACATCTCTCCACAATGGACACGGTATGTCTGATGATATTTTTTCAAGGAGGCCTTGCCGAGCAACTCAGTTCCTATATGCCACTGCACATTCCTAGTTGGACTTTAGCACATTATATTGACTTGGCACTACAACTGAGCGGTTCAGCATTCACTGTGTGAGTTTTCAGAATAGGAATACTGCACTCCCGCAGTACCCGCCAGTCCAGAGTCTCGTCCCGTCACAGCCCCTGACCAGCATCCAGAGATGGCTCCAGCCAGTGACCAGCGTCCAGAGATGGCTCCAGCCACTGACCACCATCCAGAGATGGTTCCAGCCACTGACCAGCGTCCAGAGATGGCTCCAGCCCCTGACCAGCGTCCAGAGATGGCTCCAGCCACTGACCAGCATCCAGAGATGGCTCCAGCCACTGACCAGCGTCCAGAGATGGCTCCAGCCACTGACCCGCATCCAAAGATGGCTCCAGCCACTGACCCGCGTCCAGAGATGGCTCCAGCCACTGACCAGCGTCCAGAGATGGCTCCAGCCACTGACCAGAGTCCGGAGAGGACTCCGCCTCCTGTCACGAGTCAAGAGTGGACTCCGACCGGGCCACTTGCTCTGCCTGTGCCGCCCAGGCGCCTTGCTCTGCCTGCTACACCGTGGGGGTCTTCAAACCCGTCTCAGCTGCTGTGGTGGTCGTCAGCTTCACCGTGGGGGTCTCCAAGACCGTCTGCGCAGCTATGGTGGTCATCTGCTCTGCCGTGGGGGTCTCCTAGACCGTCTGCTCTGCTATGGTGGTCGTCTGCTCTGCCGTGGGGGTCTCCAAGACCATCTGCGTTGCTGTGGTGGTCGTCTGCTCCGCCCTGGCTGCCTGTGCCACCCTGGTCATCTGCCCAGCCTGCTCCGTCCTGGCTGCCTACTCCACCCTGCCCGCCTGCTCTGCCTGTGCCAGCCTGGTCATCTGCCCGGCCTGCGCCAGCTTGGTCATCTGCCCAGCTTGCGCCACCCTTGTCATCTGCCCAGTCTTCTCCACCCTGGCTGCCTGCCTTGCCCGCACCACCCTGGTCATCTGCCCATCCTTCTCTGCTCTGGCCGTCTGCCCGGCCCGAGCCACCCTGGTCATCTGTTCAGCCTGTTCCGTCCTGGCTGGCTGCTCTGCCTGCCCTGGCTAAGTCTCCAGGCCCTCTTCCACTCCATGGGCCTGGCCCTCCATCCCGCCCCCTTGTTCCACCTCCGCTCCACCTGCCTCCTGGACAGTTTAGGAGCGTCTGGAAGCCGCTCCTTTGAGGGGGGGCTATGTCACAAACCAGTGAGAGTGCCCTTGATTACCACCTGAGGGCACTCCACCCCGGACTGTCACTCCATCAAGGACTACATCTCCCATAATCCTTTGCCCGGACTCATTAGCATTCATTGATTACATCCACCTGCACCACATTACCTTGTTTACCTCACCCTATATAAACCTGGTTATCTCAGTCATTCATTGCAAAGTCTTGTTAGTTGTATCACTGCATTTCTGAGTGGTTTCCCTGGTTTCTTGTCTCTTGGTTTTGGATTACTTTCCCGTTCCGTGGATTACCCTTTTGCCTGTCTCTCCTGTCTTGTTTGATTGCTGGACTGCTTGCCTGCTTATTTTTGACTACAATTGTGGATTACCCTTCAATAAAGATGCATTTGGATCCTCAACCTTTGTGTCTCAGAGCAGTACGTTACAAGTTCTTTCTAATTACATCTGATGCTATTTGGCTTTAGGGTAAATCATTCAACAGAAGCGGCTACATGTTACTTTACAGAAAAGGTAAAGGCATTCATGGATCAAGGTGAAGTGGTAGGGGCCATATTTCTTGATTTAGAGAAAACACTTGATACTGTAAACATAATAACCTTTTGCATAAATTACTCAATTTTATATTTTCGATAGATTTTTTACATTTCATAAAATCTTGCCTTTCTTCCTGTTCACAATTAGTAAAAAATAATAATTTTAAATCTAGTTCATTATGTCTGTCAATTGGTGTTCCACAAGGGTCCACTGTGCCCAGTTCTCTTTAGCAAGTATATTATTGATTTACCCATGGTGTGTCAACAATGTAATATCCTAATGTACGCTGACGATACAGTCATTTTCACACATGGTAAAAATGTTGACAGTTGTTATGGCAAAAGTTACATCCTGGCTCAATCAGAGTGACATGAAATTAAATGTGTCAAAAACAGTCTGTTTGTTCTTTTCTCTAGTTTTTGGCCTAATAACATATGGCAAAGGGACTACCAATGAAAACTAGCCTTTGGGCAAATTTGGGTACATTTACATTCATGAATGTTGATTAGTGTACACTGTCCCTTTTGTAGCAACTGAGGCGAATCAGACACATAATCGCCGGTTACATTTAACAAATGCGTTTCACATGCTTTGTGCTTAGTAGCAAACCTCCCCCCAATAGCACAGGGTACCAGGATACTCCGTTGCCAGGGTTACCATCAGATAACCCTTGTTTTACGACTCAAAGAAATGTGCAGAGAAGCTGAGGCTCACAGTCTTTCTGAAAAAGACAAATAAACCATCTTAAACTCATATAGCCTATATACACTCACCTAAAGGATTATTAGGAACACCATACTAATACTGTGTTTGACCCCCTTTCGCCTTCAGAACTGCCTTAATTCTACTAAGCATTCTTTAGAAATGTTGGCCCATATTTATAGGATAGCATCTTGCAGTTGATAGAGATTTGTGGAATGCACATCAAGGGCACGAAGCTCCCGTTCCACCACATCCACAGATCTGGTGACTGTGGGGGCCATTTTAGTACAGTGAACTCATTGTCATGTTCAAGAAACCAATTTGAAATGATTCGAGCTTTGTGACATGGTGCATTATCCTGCTGGAAGTAGCCATCAGAGGATGGGTACATGGTGGTCATAAAGGGATGGACATGGTCAGAAACAATGCTCAGGTAGGCTGTGGCATTTAAACGATGCCCAATTGGCACTAAGGGGCCTAAAGTGTGCCAAGAAAACATCCCCCACACCATTACACCACCACCACCAGCCTGCACAGTGGTAACAAGGCATGATGGATCCATGTTCTCATTCTGTTTACGCCAAATTCTGACTCTACCATCTGAATGTTTCAACAGAAATTGAGACTCATCAGACCAGGCAACATTTTTCCAGTCTTCAACTGTCCAATTTTGGTGAGCTTGTGCAAATTGTAGCCTCTTTTTCCTATTTGTAGTGGAGATGAGTGGTACCCGGTGGGGTCTTCTGCTGTTGTAGCCCATCCGCCTCAAGGTTGTGCGTGTTGTGGCTTCACAAATGCTTTGCTGCATACCTCGGTTGTAACGAGTGGTTATTTCAGTCAAAGTTGCTCTTCTATCAGCTTGAATCAGTCGGCCCATTGTCCTCTGACCTCTAGCATCAACAAGGCATTTTCGCCCGCAGGACTGCCGCATACTAGGGGTTTTTCCCTTTTCACACCATTTGTTAACCCTAGAAATGGTTGTGCGTGAAAATCCCAGTAACTGAACAGATTGTGAAATACTCAGACCGGCCCGTCTGGCACCAACAACCATGCCACGCTCAAAATTGCTTAAATCACCTTTCTTTCCCATTCTGACATTCAGTTTGGAGTTCAGGAGATTGTCTTGACCAGGACCACACCCCTAAATGCATTGAAGCAACTGCCATGTGATTGGTTGATTAGATAATTGCATTAATGAGAAATTGAACAGGTGTTCCTAATAATCCTTTAGGTGAGTGTATAATACAACATGCAGTCAATAATACGACTGTAATGTATATGTTGTGAGAAATGGAACCGGGAAGCGGTCACGTAAAAAGAACAAGACTCGAAAGATGAACTAATAATTTCTGTTTCTGCATTCAGCCTATGGGGACTTGAACGAACGACTCAAACGAGAAGACTCGAAAGATTAACTAATTTTTTCTGTTTCCGGACGCATGTATTAATTTACATAAGAGGCTGTCACGGTGACAAAAGAAAGAACGATTTGGATCGGGAGGTGAGGTGAACTAACAGACTGCATACAGCCTGAAGCATTAAGCTAGCAATTAATTAATCATTTCTTTCTCAAAGTTTGGCCATGGCTGCATTAGCTTATATCTTATTTTTTATTCCAAAAGTACTAAATGTGTTGGGAAATGTAACACGTAACATTTTAATTAGATTCTGCTGAAATGAACAAAATGAACAAAATGCCTTGAAAAAAGATTAGTTCATTTTGCTAAACGAGATTCAAAGATCTGAGTTAGTAAAATGATCCAAACTTCCCACTACTAATATATACTGACAACCACCTATTACAGTGGTGATGAGAATCACATGATGAATCAAAGCTCATCACAAGCAGCTTTTAATAGGACAATACTATTATATAGAAAGTGCTCAGTGTCATTCACACAAACACTAAACACCATCATGGTAACACACATGAAATTTTTTAAATGCAATAAGCGTTAATATAACATTAAATTTAACATAAAACTGTAATGTACATAACTGTTTAGAAAAAAACTAAGAAAATCTAAGAAGAAACAGTTATTTCAAAGAAAATACATCAAATGTGAAGTGTCACACAGGGAATTCTGGGAATGTCAATTTACGGTTTTTCCACTGTAAATTATGCAAAAACCTGTTCTTTTTCACTTCCAAAAACTGTACATTTAATGGTATTTTACTGTAAAATTACACTAAATGTAAGGTTAGATCTATTACAGTTATTCACCGTATATATATACAGGTATATGGAAACTTTCTGTTAACCAGTTAAGTGTTTCTAACCGTAGCATTTTTACAGTATTTAACTGTTAAAATCACGATCATTTTTGATCCCAGCAGCCTGTAGTACAGCTCTTACAGTAACTGTGTCCACAGTGGATGCTCACTGGATCCTTCAGGAGATCCAGACACACTGTACATATAAACTCATCCTGAGAAAATCTGACTTCTGCCATTTTACTGCATAAATGCAGAGAGACACAAACTCACAACAGCTCATCAATACCTTAGTTTGAGTTGACCTGGGGCCTATACCATAATGCCGGTTAGCTGGCTAGCCAGATATGTTTAAGCTTAGTTTGTGCCAATCCTGGGTTTTAGGTACCATTAAAGTGGTTTGGCTTTTAGCAGTATTCATCTCCACAGTAACTCCATGGCTAACCTGCTCCAGGGCAGGTTATATTCTGAATAAGAGATCTCAAACTGAAATTGGGCCAATCAGCTGTGAGCAAAGTGACACACCTCTGATGCAATAAAGTCACTCCCCCTATTTCTACTCCAAATAAAGGTCACTACATAGCAAAAGGTTTTTAAAGACTAAAGCATCTGGCTTTTAAAAATGCTTATTTATAATAATAATAGTAATTTTGAATGATTTAGATATAGTTTATGTAATTATTATACCCTTAATAAATTACACATGTATCATTTTGGTTAATCAATCATTAATAGGCACTTAGTTAAAATTAATATCCATCCATCCATCCATCATCTTCCGCTTATCCGGGGCCAGGTCGCAGGGGCAACAGTCTAAGCAGAGACGCCCAGACTTCCCTCTCCCTAGCCACTTCCTCCAGCTCTTCCGGGGGAACCCTGAGGTGTTCCCAGGCCAGCCGGGAGACATAGACCCTCCAGCGTGTCCTAGGTCTTCCCCGGGGCCTCCTCCCGGTGGGACGTGCCTGGAACACCTCCCTGGGAAGGCATCCAGGAGGCATCCGAAATAGATGCCCGAGCCACCTCAGCTGGCTCCTCTCGATGTGGAGGAGCAACGGCTCTACTCTGAGCTCCTCCCGAGTGACCGAGCTTCTCACCCTATCTCTAAGGGAGAGCCCAGCCACCCTACGGAGAAAGCTCATTTTGGCCGCCTGAATCCAGGATCTTGTCCTTTCAGTCATGACCCACAGCTCATGACCATAGGTGAGAGTAGGAACGTAGATTGACCGGTAAATCGAGAGCTTTGCCTTGCAGCTCAGCTCCTTCTTTACCACGACAGACCGATACATCGACTGCATTACTGCAGAAGCTGCACCGATCTGTCTGTCAATCTCCCGTTCCATCTTTCCCTCACTCGTGAACAAGACCCAAAGATACCTGAACTCCTCCACTTGAGGCAGGAACTCTCCACCAACCTGAAGTGGGCAATCCACCCTTTTCCGACTGAGAACCATGGCCTCGGACTTGGAGGTGCTGATTCTCATCCCAGCTGCTTCACACTCGGCTGTAAACCGTCCCAGTGCACGCTGAAGGTCCTGGTCTGAGGAGGCCAACATGACAACATCATCCGCAAAAAGCAGCGACGAAATCGTATGGTCCCCAAACCAGACACTCTCCGGCCCTTGGCTGCGCCTAGAAATTCTGTCCATAAAAATTATGAACAGAACCGGTGACAAAGGGCAGCCCTGCCAGAGTCCAACATGCACCGGGAACAGGTCTGACTTACTGCCGGCAATGCGAACCAAGCTCTTGCTCCGGTCGTACAGGGACCGAACAGCCCTAAGCAGGGGGCCGCCGACCCCATACTTCCAGAGCACCCTCCACAGGATGCCACGAGGAACACAGTCGAATGCCTTATCCAAATCCACAAAACACATGTGGACTGGTTGGGCAAACTCCCATGAACCCTCCAGCACCCTGGAAAGGGTATAGAGCTGGTCCAGTGTTCCACGATGGGGACGAAAACCACACTGTTCCTCCTGAATCTGAGGTTCCACTATCGGCCGAATTCTCCTCTCCAGTACCCTGGCATAGACTTTCCCGGGGAGGCTGAGAACTGTGGTTCCCTATAGTTGGAACACACTCTCTGGTCCCCCTTCTTGAAAAGAGGGTCCACCACCCCGGTCTGCCAGTCCAGATGTACTGTCCCCAACCGCCATGCGATGTTGCAGAGGCGTGTCAGCCAAGACAGCCCCACAACATCCAGAGACTTGAGGTACTCAGGGCGGATCTCATCCACCCCCGGTGCCTTGCCACCGAGGAGGTTTTTAACTACCTCGATGACTTCAGCCCGGGTGATGGACGAGTCCTCCTCCGAGTCCCCAGCCACTGCTTCCTCAACGGAAGACATGACGGTGGGATTGAGGAGATCCTCAAATTATTCCTTCCACCGCCTGGGTCAACAGGTGCCCATCTCCACTGTAAACAGTGTTGGTAGGGCACTGCTTCCCCCTCCTGAGGCGTCGAACGGTTTGCCAGAATCTCTTCGAGGCCAACCGATAGTCTTTCTCCATGGCCTCACCGAACTCCTCCCAGGCCCGATTTTTTGCCTCCACGACTACCCGGGCTGCGGTCCGCTTGGCCTGCCGGTACCTGTCAGCTGCCTCCGGAGTCCCACAAGCCATCCAGGCTCGATAGGACTCCTTCTTCAGCTTGACGGCATCCCTTACTTCCGGTGTCCACCACCGGGTTCGGGGATTGCCGCCTCGACAGGCACCGGAGACCTTACGGCCACAGCTCCGAGCGGCTACAGCGACAATGGAGGTGGAGAAACATGGTCCACTCGGACTCAATATTTCCAGACTTCCTCGGGATCCGGTCGAAGCTCTGCCGGAGGTGGGAGTTGAAGATCTCTCTGACAGGGGGCTCGGCCAAACACTCCCAACAGACCCTCACAGTACGTTTGGGTCTGCCGAGTCTGTCCAGCTTCCTCCCCCGCCATCGAATCCAACTCACCACCAGGTGGTGATCAGTTGACAGCTCCGCATCTCTCTTCACCGAGTGTCCAAGACATATGGCCGAAGGTCTGATGACACGACCACGGGAATATATATATATATATATATATATATATATATATATATATATATATATATATATATATATATTTTTTTTTTTTTTTTTTTTTTAAATGTACATTTACTTGTAGCTATAGCTGCTTTTACTGCAAATTATTTCAAAGCATCTTTACAGAAAGTGCATGTTTCTACATAATGTGTCAAAGTAATGTTCATATATCAAAATATAGATAATCTTAGCTAACATCATGTATTAATTTAGGCAGAAACAATGAGCTGATCACCCTGATTTCATTAAAAAATGTAGAAGCCTTTCTGTGTTGTGCGGCCAGCCCCAAGACAGCATTGTGTGCCACATGCAACACCAGTGGATTGCAGCACTTGTTGTCCAGGGACATTGACTGTGGCACAATGTTTATATTGGGCTGAACTCTCTGTCCTATATAGAATCTTTTCTTTTCCCCTTTTACAGTTTTTTGTAATTGAGATCACTGTGTGAACAATTAGGAAATGTGCATTTCCCATGTTGTGTGTATTACTAACTCAGCAGATATTTATTTGGGGCTAATTGAGAACATTCCAAGTGCAACTGAGAATTTAACAAAGAGTTTTGTTGGTTGTGTTTGGAAAAATGGTCCACAAATGATTGTGATTTTTGTAAAACCAATAAAAAGAGGAGAGAAGAGTTTTGGTTGGCTGTGTGCATATTGTTTGGAGAAAATGATACATGTGATTTATAAATTGCACGAAATGAAGAAAAATGTACAACCTGATTGGGACCATTACAAAGTATTCTACAGTGAAAGCCTGTAGTAAAAGGGATGGTTCACCCAAAAATGAAAATGACCCCATGATTTACTCACCCTCAAGCCATCCTTCTTTCATACGAATACAATCAGAGTTATATATAAAAAAAAAAGCTTTATAATGGCTGTGAATGGCAGCCCAAAATTTGAAGCCCAAAAAAGTGCATCCATCCATTATAAAAGTAATCCACACGGCTCCGGGTGTCACAGACACGTCAGGTTCCACCCTCCACCAATCACAGCGCACTCCTTCCCCAGAGTACTGATCACCATCACCTGCACCTCATCACCACACTCATCACCAGCACTACAAGACTCACAACCACACAGCACTCCACGTCCGGTCTCGTTCGCATATACTTCAGGCTATGCTTACCTCAAGGACTCTACTACTGATACTTACCTGTCTCCAGCGTGTCTCCTTCCTTCCGTGTTCCTTGTCTGCTGTGTGGGTGTGTTCCTGTCCGTCCCTCAGTACTCCAGCAATCTACAGTCTCCAACGATCTCCAGTCTCCAGCGACCTCCAGGCTCCAGCGTCCTTCCATCTACAAAACAAAAGACAGTAACTCTCTCTCTCTCGTATCACCTTCTAATCTACCAACAACCGGTTTACTCACCTGCTCCACAACACCTGCTCTACTGTGGTCTAATAAACTACCCTTACCTGTTAACATCTGTGTCTGCCTCCTGTGTACTTGTAACAGAAGACCGGACCTTACCGAAGACCCAGTATGAGCCAACCGGATCCATTCCAGGAATTGGTTGATGCGCTTCGGCGTACATTTCCTCCACAACACACTCCAGTTACTGTTCATTCACCTGCACCAGCGAACACTAACCCATCTGTCAACAACCCTCCTTCACTACCTCCGTATGCTAGTCCCATGGCCAAACCGGCGCCCTACTCAGGATCGGCGGAGAATTGCAGCGGCTTCCTGCTGCAATGCACACTGGTCCTGGAGATGCAGCCGCACTTGTACCCGAGCGACACTTCCAAGATCGCCTTCATTATCTCTCAGCTCAGCGGCAAGGCTTTAATGTGGGCCGATTCCATCTGGTCACAACAGGGTGCGGTAACGCAATCATACGCAGCGTTTATTTCCCACTTCCGGGAAGTGTTTGGAAAACCGATCACAGATTCTTCAGCTGGTGAGAAACTTTATAATTTAAAACAGGGATCCATGTCTATTTACGATTATGCTTTGCAATTCAGAACGCTTGCAGCAGTCAGCGGATGGAATGAACAGGCGCTGATAACAACATTTCGGCAAGGATTGGAACCTCGGGTACGGCTGCATCTCGCTGCATGCGAGGACTCCATCGGCCTTGAGAAGTTCATCCAGCATTCCATTCGCTGCGCCACTCGCATGCAGGCGTGCATCCAAGAGCACCAGGACCAGTATCCCTTCAACGTGCCCTTCCGCCGATCCGAACCCGTCAGCACCCCAGAACCAGCCCACGAACCCATGGAGTTAGAGAACTCCCGACTAACCCCTGAAGAACGCCGCCGTCGGCTGACCCAACGTCTCTGCCTGTATTGTGGTGAGCCTGGGCATGTCATAGCTGCATGCCCCACACGACCTCCGCGACCCATGGTGAGTGCCATTATTCCTGCTGATCATAAAATGAAACCACTCACCACTGTCGTCACCCTTACTGCCGCTAATGTCTCCCTTTCAGTGGTCGCGCTCCTCGACTCGGGGTCAGCCGGCAACTTCCTCTCCGGTGCCATCAGCCGCCAGTTACGCCTCAAGACCACTCCGTCTCCGACCACCTACAGGATCAGCTCAATAACTGGAAGACCCCTCAGTCGCAAGCACGTCCGTACCGTGGCTGGACCAGTCACTCTCCAAGTAGGGCTTTTACACCGGGAAGAGGCTCACATGCTGGTTCTGGAGGATTCGACTGCTGACGTGGTTCTGGGGCGCCCCTGGTTGGAGCAGCACAACCCTACCATCTCCTGGAAGACGGGCGAAATCCTGAAGTGGGGCGACACTTGCTTCTCACAATGTCTAACTGAACTTCCTCTTCCATCCTCGTCTCTGCCTGATCTGACTCTCTGTGCCACATCCATCGAAAGTCCAGTTGAACAACGCTCTGTCAATGTCCCCAAGTGTTACGCCCCCTTCAGCGACGTCTTCTGCCCGCAACGGGCTTCCAAGCTGCCTCCACACCGGCCATGGGACTGTGCCATCGCCCTGCTTCCGGGTGAACCAGTACCAAGGGGTAAGATATACCCACTATCCATCCCGGAGGAGAAGGCCATGGAGGAATACATCCAGGAAGCCCTCGCCCAAGGTTACATCAGGCCGTCTACTTCCCCTGCTGCATCCAGCTTCTTCTTTGTGGCAAAAAAGGACGGAGGCTTGCGGCCATGCATCAATTATCGTTCCCTCAACAAAATCACTGTTAAGTTCCGGTATCCCCTTCCTCTCGTCCCAGCAGCCCTCGAACATCTCCGTGGTGCCACTGTGTTCACCAAGTTGGACCTCCGCAGCGCGTACAATCTCATCCGGATACGTGAGGGGGACGAGTGGAAGACTGCCTTTATTACCCCTACTGGACACTATGAATACCTCGTCATGCCGTATGGATTGGTAAACGCCCCCTCCGTATTCCAGGATTTCATCCATGAGGTGCTCCGGGAGTTTCTCCATCGATTCGTCCTAGTCTACATCGACGACATCCTCATCTACTCCCGGAGCCAGGCCGAACATCGCCAACACGTTGCGGAGGTCCTCAACCGTCTACGTCAGTTCCATCTGTTCCTCAAGGCCGAAAAGTGTTCTTTCCACCAAGCATCCGTTTTCTTCCTGGGATACCACATAGATCACAGTGGCATCCGGATGGACGAGAGGAAGGTGGAGTCCATCACAACCTGGCCAGAACCCACTACCATAAAAGAACTCCAACGCTTCCTAGGTTTCTCCAATTTCTACAGACGATTCATCAAAGGTTACAGCTCTATCACTCATCCACTCACCAGTATGTTACGCAATAAGCCCAAGTCTCTGTCCTGGACCCCGGCAGCCACCAACGCTTTCAGCCAACTCAAGAAAGCCTTCACCACCGCTCCCCTACTAGTCCATCCAGACCCGGAAAGGCCCTTCGTCGTGGAGGTGGATGCTTCCACAACCGGAGTGGGAGCAGTGTTATCGCAGCAGCAGGGGACGCCCAGTAGACTCCATCCATGCGCCTTCTTCTCCCGCAAGCTCAGCCCGGCGGAAGTCAACTACTCCATCGGTGACAGGGAACTCCTTGCAGTCAAGCTTGCCTTGGAAGAGTGGAGGCATTGGTTGGAGGGAGCCAAACATGCATTCCTGGTGCTAACAGATCACAAAAACCTTGAGTATCTTCGATCAGCCAAGAGACTAAACCCCAGACAAGCCTGTTGGGCTATGTTTTTCTCCCGTTTCAATTACACCATCTCCTATCGTCCCGGTACCAAGAATCTTAAAGCTGATGCTCTCTCCCGTCTGCATGCTCCTGACGAACAGACCGAAGAACCAGAACCCATTATTCCAAGCTCCCTCATCGTAAGTCCTATTACCTGGTCCGAAGAAACCATCCCCTCCTCCAATGCCTCCACGAACCCTCCGCCGGGCTGTCCACCTGGCTTGCTGTACCTCACTCGGACACGACGCACTCCCACCATTCACTCGGCTCACACGTCACTTGGTACTGGTCACCCGGGGGTCAATGAAACCCTCTCGTTGCTAAAAGAACGCTTCTGGTGGCCAGGGATGGCTAAGGATGTCAGAAGGTACGTGCAGGGCTGTAGGGAGTGTGCCATTTCCAAGTCTCCGCGTCATCTTCCAGCTGATAAACTCCTTCCTCTGCCCGTTCCAGAACGCCCATGGTCACACCTAGGATTAGATTTCATCACTGACCTGCCGGTCTCAGACGGAATACCACCATTCTAGTAGTGGTAGATCGTTTCTCTAAATCTTGTCGTCTGATCCCACTCCCAGGTCTGCCTAATGCCATGGAAACAGCTGAGACACTCTTCAACCAAGTTTTTAGATACTTCGGAGTACCAGAGGACATTGTATCAGACAGAGGTCCCCAGTTCATATCCAGAGTATGGAGATCGTTCTTCTCACTCCTAGGTGTGGCTGTTAGCCTGACGTCGGGGTATCATCCACAGTCAAACGGGCAGACGGAAAGGAAGGTACAGGAAATTGGCCGCTTCCTACGTACCTTCTGTCATGACCACCAGGACTCTTTGAACCAGTTCCTGGGTTGGGCCGAGTATGCCCAAAACTCTCTGAGACAGTCGACCACAGGACTCACCCCGTTCCAGTGCGTTCTCGTCTTTCAACCTCCACTGTTCCCCTGGGATGGGGAACCCTCCGACGTTCCTGCAGTGGACTACTGGTTCCGAGAGAGCGAGAGGGTCTGGGACTCAGCCCACCATCAGTTGCAACGGGCCCTGCGCAGACACAGGATGGTAGCTGATCTCCGACGTTCTGACACCCCTGTCTTCCAGCCTGGTCAGCTGGTGTGGCTATCTACCAGAGATATCAGAATGCGTCTGCCTTGCAAAAAGCTGAGTCCCAGGTTCATTGGCCCATTCCCCATCACCAAGCAGGTCAATCCAGTCACCTATCAACTCCGTCTGCCACAAGGGTATCGTATACATCCCACTTTCCATGTCTCACTGCTGAAAGCTCACCACCCCTCTGTTTCTCCCACAGGACCAGACGTAGTTCCCACCGAACCCCCCCTTCCACTCATCCTGGAGGACGGTACGGCCTACAAGGTCAATGAGATCTTGAACTCCCGACGTCGTGGTGGTCAGCTGGAATATCTAGTGGATTGGGAAGGATATGGTCCCGAGGAACGCTCCTGGGTCCCAAGGAACGACATTTTAGATCCCAGTTTACTCCAGACCTTTCACGACAGTCATCCTGAGAAGCCAGCTCCGCGGGGTAGAGGACGTCCACCACGGCGTCGGGGTTCTCGGCCCTCTGGAGCGGGCCGTGGAGGGGGGGGTGGGGTACTGTCACAGACACGTCAGGTTCCACCCTCCACCAATCACAGCGCACTCCTTCCCTAGAGTACTGATCACCATCACCTGCACCTCATCACCACACTCATCACCAGCACTACAAGACTCACAACCACACAGCACTCCACGTCCGGTCTCGTTCGCATATACTTCAGGCTATGCTTACCTCAA
The DNA here is from genome assembly GCA_023566225.1 of Romanogobio albipinnatus. NCBI lineage: Eukaryota > Metazoa > Chordata > Actinopteri > Cypriniformes > Gobionidae > Romanogobio > Romanogobio albipinnatus. The sequence continues at coordinate 19,736,701 of CM042263.1, forward strand.
GGACTCTACTACTGATACTTACCTGTCTCCAGCGTGTCTCCTTCCTTCCGTGTTCCTTGTCTGCTGTGTGGGTGTGTTCCTGTCCGTCCCTCAGTACCCCAGCGATCTACAGTCTCCAACGGTCTCCAGCGACCTCCAGGCTCCAGCGTCCTTCCATCTACAAAACAAAAGACAGTAACTCTCTCTCTCTCGTATCACCTTCTAATCTACCAACAACCGGTTTACTCACCTGCTCCACAACACCTGCTCTACTGTGGTCTAATAAACTACCCTTACCTGTTAACATCTGTGTCTGCCTCCTGTGTACTTGTAACACCGGGGGGTTAATAAAGGCCTTCTGTAGTGAATCGAGTCTGCGAATCGTGTCTGTATAAGACATGTATCCATATTTAAAACTTTATAAAGTAAAATATCTAGCTTCCGCCAGACCGTCTTCTGTATTCAACTTACAAAGAAAGTGTAGCGCCTCTCGCAGTTCAAAACGCTAACGTCCGACGTCATACGTCGCACCAGTTACGTTTTATCCATAAGTTGAATACAGAAGGTGGTCCGCCGGGAGCTAGATATTTTAACGTGTTAAATATGGATTTTTACTTTTTTTTTTTTTTTACAAAAACCCATCGATACACTTCAGAAGGGCTTTATTAACCCCTCTGAGCCGTGTGGAGTACTTTTATAAAGTATGAATGCACTTTTTGGTCTTCAGATTTTGGGCTGCCATTCACTGCCATAATAAAGCTTGGAAGAGCCTGGACATTTTTTAATAGAACTCTGATTGTGTTCATCAGAAAGAAGAACCATATACTCCTAAGATGTCTTGAGGGTTAATCATGGGCTAATTTAATTTTTTGGGTGAACTATTCCTTTAATTAATGTATTCTGGCCTTGTTGTTGTGCGGCTTTCATGGGGCTTTTTAAAAATAGGATTTTTTGTAGGTACAATATTCTACTGTATATAATACGAATCACAATGAAAAGTGCAAGATCAGCTTACTGTTGCTGTGGTTACATCCTTTGTGACTTCTGTACACTAGCATTTATTTGCTGACAAATGAAAATATGCACTCTGACTAATTTGCAATCTTATTGTTATAATGAAATGTTTGAAACCCCCCTTGAAAATGATATATTGCCTGCATGCATGCGACCCACATCCCAAACTTTGGTTTTGATGAAGTTTTTAGAAGGTCAAAGCACCGTAATACATTAGACACCCTGGTTATACATTGTATACTTAATCAGAATGCTTTTAGAATAAAGTTTTCATCCAGTTTTCAGCAGCCTTTTCAGTGTTGGAAACAAGAATTCGACCAAATATAACTACGGCTCTGTAATTTGAAGAGACTGGTATATTGACGAGAAGAGGTCCAGTTGGGACGAATTTCACTTGCTCTCACTCATAAACCATCAGCTCTTTTTAGGAAACCATGAGCACATCATATCAACAGGAGGCCATTATAGCTCTGTGAGCTTTTTGTGATCTGCCTAAGGTTTCTGCTTACTTTCATCAGCCGAAGGATGTATTAGGCGACACAAAATCAATAGTGCATTGTTCAAACACTCTCCTACCTGTTATAAATGCAGACCATGGTTGAAATGAGTATATTGATTTATGCTGCTTGTTTTCCATTGAAGTTTGACTGGCGTGTTGCTCATTATGTTTGCACAAGGATCTTAATCCCAAGATTTCGTGGCAGATGTGACAGTTGCATTAATTCTGTCTGTGGTGATTTGTGGTGAAAGAGAAAGCACTTGATAACCATCTTGAGAGCTGTTGAATCAATTATAAACAAACTTCTCAAAACAAAGCCGGTATCAGCTCATTCACACTGCTGTAAACATGGATCACAATGGTCATTGTTAATTTGACATGTTCTATAGCCCCAAATTACATACATTTTAGCCAGTGAAGAGCACAAGACCAATGATGAAGATGCACTGTGTCCCCCAAAAATGCCACTGCATTAGATAAATGATCAGTATTTGGACACTTTGTGGTTATGTATGTGTCCAAATACTTTCTGGAGGCCAATCTAGGTTGAGTATTATACATTTAGGAATTTGGACACAAAAATTGCTGAGATGCAAGTAACTACATGTCCAGGAGAGGGCACTTTTATCACACCTGATAGGGCTCAGGCTATTGACAACATACTAATTCTTGGTCTAGAGCTAAACATAGTAGCAAGATGTAGTCATTTCTATAAATATAGGCTATATCTCTTGCATAAGTAGGCATGTTCTAGGCTGAAGATGATGGTATTACCTTATAGCAAAATAAAATGTCACAGAAGATTATTTTGTGCAAATACATAGTGTATATGGTTTAATTTCAGTCATTGTTTAAAGTCAGCCTTTCATCTTCTATAACTTTTAAGATGAGTGAAAATGCAAAATGTGTTTTTTTATTAATCATAGGACGATGTACGTAACTGTATACCTTCCCTTTGAAGTTACATAACCGATATATAGCTTCACAAGGTGTGCTTTGATGTGTTTAATCAATCCACTACTGGATTAATTACAGAGTCAAGGTTTTTCTTGATAAAGCAGCCTTTGAGTGTTCAAACAGGAACACACACATTCATCTATGAACTGTACCTTCTGACAATTCCGAATTAGTATCCAGTTTGAAGTTAAAGAATGCATTTTTAATACTTGAATACTTGAACTAGCAGAAATCTTACCCAGGATGAACTTTGCAGCGTCTGCATTTAATCCACAAACCCTTTCAGCATTTTTTTGGTAAGTTTTTCAAGGTATTTCTTGGTAACATTGATCTGAGATCTGAATTCCACATTATAGTTTAAGTGGAAATGATGATATGCATGGCCAAGAACGCTCCGCTCTCGTCTGGACCTCTTCTCGAGGGGAGAGGTTTCAGCATCTGGGAACGGCCCCGCTCGAGCTGAGGCTGAGCGGCGTCTAACATCATGTGGTTCCCAGATGGATCTAGCTCGCCACCTGGAGACAGGTGTGGTTCTCGTGGAGGACGATCCAGATTGCGAGAGGCGGACTTCGGAGGAGGAGCAGGATTTAGGTTCCTCCTCCTCGTCTGCTGCTCTTCCACTCGAGCAGAGGATGGAGGAAGAGGCTGGTGAGTCAGTTGAGGCTGAAGCCTCTCAACCATCCTGTCCCATGTACAGGGAGTTGCTGGAGGTGATGGAACGCGCTGCGGGTAGACTGCAGCTGCCTTGGCGGTGCGTGAGGAGAGAGGCTGAGCGTCCAAACAGATTGGACGATCAGTTTCTCTCCGCCCATGACCTCCCAACTCCTGGGAGTCTTCCATTCCTTCCAGATCTCCATCAGCAGATCTCGAGGGGATGGAAGAAACCATACTCAGCCCGCATCTATCGACATCAGCGAGCTAATTTCGCTGATGTTGAGGGATTGCCCGAGGTTGGGTATGTGTCAGTGCCGCCCGAGATGTTTGCTAACTATCTCGCCTCTGGGCGGCCGTCGACACTGAGGGCTCCCACCCTGCCGACGAAACCACTTAGAACGACTTCTCTGAATGGCAGGGCGTACATGTCAGCGGGTCACGCTGTGGTGGCTTTGCACACCACAGCGGTGTTGCAGGCTTACCAGGCGGACCTGCTGAGGGACCTCGATCAGGGGGAGGGAATGACCTTCCCAGGGGGAGGGAATGACCTCAGGCGTTTTTTATGACCAAACAAATAGCGCTCTCCATCGGTCGTTCAATGGTGGCGATGGTGGCCACGGAGAGGCATCTGTGGTTAAACCTTGCGGACATCGGGGAGAAAGAGAAGTCCTTTCTCCTTTATACCCCGGTTTCGCAATCTGAACTTTTCGGCACCTCCGTCGAGGCGGTGGTGGGAAAGTTCAGAGAGGCAAAGGCGCGCTCGGCAGCATTTAGAACATGCATTCCGCTGAGGTCCGGGACCGCGCCCAGGCAGTCGGGTGTCCCTGGCCCGTCACGGTCTGAGGGCTGGAGGCAGGACCAGCGAACCAGCGTCGCCTCTCGAGCGCCCCCTCCGCGGAGGACTGGTGCGCAGAGGAGGCGGGACACCCGCAACAAGAAGAGGAAGGAAGCCGGAGCTGGAAACCGGAACCAACGGAGGCAGCGCGATAGGACTCCACCCCCTAGGGCGCACAGATGAGCGCTGTTTTTCCCTTCCTCTTGCCTCTTTCCCCGGGCGCTTTACATCAGGCCAGTGGGCCTATGATGAACAGATATGTAAGATCTGACGGCCCACCTGGCTTGTTTGGTTAGAGCGCCCCCCTCGGAATGGTGGTAGAACATTGGCCTGATGGCTGGTTTTCAAGGTTTGAAGCACCAGAGGAGCGAGTGGTGAGTCCCCCTCGAGTAGGGTGAAACATTATTTTTTATGTTTTCCAGGACTCTCTTTCTCTCTCCTGAGAGGGTTTGGGGGATTATGGAACATCTTTGGATATCGCAGGGCCTGCAGCTCCCCGTGAGTAGCTAAGGACAATCTTCTTTGCAACTTTATATGTTTGTGGATAAATGCTATACTTTGGCTAGTAGAGTTTTACCGCCTCTCCGTGTTATCTCTCTCACTAATGTGAGTGTTTGTACCTGCCGCTCTTGCTCGTGGGCTTGTGGCGTGCGGGGGCGAGTTTGTTTCCTAGCTTTAAGTATAAAGTAGCCACGATCGGGTAAGCACTAATGCATGAGCTGTAGTGTGATCTGCTCCCAGCCTTGTGGGGCTTTTGAATGGGTTTTTCGGGACCTCGTTATGTTTATAAGGGGTGATAATATTTATTTTCCGAGCCCTGAGTAGATAGAGTGCAGGCTTAGTGCCGCACCACTTGGCCTAGGCTTCGCTAAGGATGAGGGGGCGTTTCCTTTAAAGGCAGGTATTGTCGCCCCGGGCCTGTCTCTTAAGTATAAGAACAGTGCTTTGTTTTTCTGCATCCTTGATTCAGCCTCCTCTTATTACAGAGTCGCCTGGCCAAGGCCCGCCCCCTTCTCTGCGTTCTGGGGTTATTTAGTAATGCAGTCTAGGTGTTGCAGCAGGGATGGCGACTTTGCCAGTGGTCGTGGGGCGGGATTAAGCGTCCTTCGTTTGTGTGCGACTAGACTTTATTTTGCTGTAACCCGCCTTTCAGAGCTTGTGTGGCCGCCATTTCTGGCGGTCCCCGACCTCATCCTGGAGGATGGCATGGCCGGTGGGTTGCATATTTGTATGATATTTTCACCCTTGCTCTATGTCTTCTGCTCCACCTTCTTTAGGGCTCGGGTTGAGCTGAACCTCGCAACCTTCTGCATGGCGGCTTTGGTCGGATGCTCCCCTGAGGCCCGAGCATTGTCAGTGGCTGATGCCCTTGCATGACCGACAGGCAGCTGTATGGAAAAGTGAGGCGGCCGCCTCGAAGCAGGTGACGTAAGTTGCACTCCCCTCGCTTTAGAGGGTTTTTAGGCATTGTTTGCTGAGTGCACTGCTATTGACAATGTGATTAGGTTCATGTCAGTAGGCCTGTGAGACTGCGCCATCATGGAGGCCCTTTAGCCTCTGGGATGGAGCCAGCCCCAGGTGCGGGCGTATGAAGGCCAGCTGGTTATGAGCAGCCAGCTTGGGCAGTCTAGGCAGCAGACTCCAGGACAGGTGGTAGGCATCATCAGGCCTCCTTGCAAGAGAGTCTCGATTTTAGGAGGATTTTCTCCGTTGATGTAGACTTCAGCAGAAACCTCGTCAACTAGCAGGCCCTCTTTGGCCTACTTGGCGATGAGTCCCCAGGTGATAACTGGATGTCCAGTTCTTCGTCAGCAACAGACAGCTACCGTCAGCCCGGGCGCAGCAGCCAGCCTTCCTCTAACCGCGGCAGGGTTCATAGAATCTGCAGGCCTCCTATTTGGAGGTAGGCCCTGCCAGGCCTCCCTGAGGGATAGGCTCCTGGTTTTTGGGTTACCTTGGCTCAGGTGGTAGGCCCCACCAGGCCTCCCTGAGAGCCTGCTATGAGTAGCAGGCCTTGCCCGGTCTCCCCCGAGAGGGTATTCCTGGGCATTAATCCCTCAACGGCTGGCACAAGCTGCTATTAGGTGGTAGGCGCTACCAGGCCTCCCTAAGGGCCTGCTGTGGGGTAAGCAGGCTCACTTGACCTCCCCTGAGGGGGCGCTCCCGGGCTCCAGTCACTGGGTGGCTAGCACAAGTTGCTAGTAGGGAGTAGGCCTCACCCGGCCTCCCCTGAGGGCATGTTCCTGGTCCCAGTCAGATTCGCTTCCGGGTTGTAGGCCCCAGCGAGCCTCCCTAATGGCGAGCTCCGGAACTTCAGTCATCTCTGACGGTTCGCACGAATGGCTAGAACAGGTGGTAGACCTCGCCAGGCCTCCCTGAGGGTGAGCCCCCGAGCTTGGATGCTCGGTTAGCTGCCTTAACGTGCTATCGGGTTGCAGGCCCCCACTAGGCCTCCCTGAGGGGGTTCTGGTTCCAGTCACTGTGACAAGCTAGCTGGACCGTTAACAGGTCTCACTACCAGGTGGTAGGCCTCGCCAGGCCTCCCTGGGCGAGTCCCGGAGTCAGGATGCTCGGACAGCTAGCATGGTCTGCTATCAGGTGGCAGGCTTCCCCAAGCCTCCCTGAAGGAACGAGTCCTGATGGCTATCAGGTGGCAGGCCTCACTAGGCCTCCCTGTCAGAGCGAGTCCCATCTTCCAGCTACCTCGAGGGCCAGCTCGACTGCTATTGGGTAGTAGGCCTCATTAGGCCTCCCCGAGAGCGAGCTCCTCTGTTAGGAGGCGCGCGCAGTCAAGCACAGGTTACCAGGTGGAGGCCCCTTCTGGCCTCCCTGGGGAACGAGTTCCCTAGGAGGGGACACATAACTGGCTTTACGCTGACAGCTAGTGGTCATCTGCTATCAGGCTCCGGTTTCTAGCCAGTAGCACCTGAAGGCGGTTTTTCATTCCCTAGCATGACGAGACGACACTGCTGCTATGCGGTCCCTACAGGACCTGGGAATTACATAGGTCACCTACAGCATGGTTACCTACCAGGCAGGCTTAGGAGCTCCTCTCAAGTGAGAGTCGTCTGTGAGCTTACAGCTGCTTGGCACTGATCTGTCGGTTGTAGGCCCCTCGAGGCCTCCCAGCTAGGATCAGCCTGTTCGGCCTCCTGAGCATGTTTTAAAATAAGTGCTTGGTAGATCCTAGGATCAAGCGGCTAACTCCCCTCGCTAGCAAGGGTTAGAAAGCACTTCGCTGAGCGCTGCTCTTCAGGATAACCCGTCTCTGAAGTCCGGCTGGTGGAGGACACTGCCTTTTCTGCAGTACCCTAGCGGGATGTCTCTTCGGAGGCGAATACCAGAGGCTCTGTGCTTTACAGACAGGGTTGGCTGTATTGACGTGTCCCACTTAGAGGTCACTAGGTCAGACCTCCCTGGTGGCATTCGGTGAATTCCTCCCGAATAATGACTGGCGCGGGTTCCTTCGGGTTCCCTTGCCACGTTCCTTAAAGGAACCCCTTCTGTTGAATGGGCTGGTTCCAGGCCTTCGAGCGGCCAGGGTAGGACCTCATATAGTATGCGAAGGTTCCTTCTCAGGTTATAGCTTGGGCTTTGACCGTAGGGAGCGCTGTCACTGACAGGCTAATGTGACCAGAGGGGGAGTGGTTCAGGCATTTCAGTTGAATTTGCTTGTCCTGACAGTTGTCACTGCCCAGTGGGCATGCACTCCCCTCGGCATGGCGGCGTGGGTATAACGTTCCCCGTAGCGTCAGCTGACGCAGCGCGAGTTCCCTTTCGAAAGGGAACGTCTCGGTTACGTATGTAACCCTAGTTCCCTGAGAACAGGGAACGAGATGCTGCGTCGCTTTGCCATGCCTCAGGGCTTGCCTGCCAAACAGTCCCTTCAGACGATTAGATGCTGTCATGTTGGCAAGGCGACCTTATATACTTCCTGGTCGCACCTTGATGACATCATAGGCTGTCGCCGGTCAATAGGATTGACGTTTTTTATTGTGATTTCAGGCACCTGTCACGCTGGAGGCGTTCCCCGTAGCGTCAGCTGACGCAGCGTCTCGTTCCCTGTTCTCAGGGAACTAGGGTTACATATGTAACCGAGACGTTTTGTGGTACATACACTCAGTACAGGAATCAGACAGAAGGCCATATACTATTTTAATTGCAGTTCATCTGTATATTTGCTGCGACATAGTGAATTATTGGGAATTTTGGGGGGTTGGGGTGGGGTTGGGTGTGAGTACACCCAATATGAGTACAGCACACTCCAGCACAGCGCTATTTCAAATGTTTAACTCAGAGTTAGTTTGCGTTAAGTCAGACTGTGGAACAGATGCTCATGAACAGAAATTGTGTTTATTTGAGACAACAAAAGCAGTAGTAGTCTCAGTTAAGATTAGTATCAGATGCCACATGAAAAAATACTATAGTAAATATACTACTGTTAATTGTAGCATACCTCAGTATTTACTATAGTTTAACAATTGACTATAGTTAATACTACAGTATGTCATGCGTATGGTGTTACTGTTGGTCCCTGCAGGACATGTGGGAAAAATGTGGGGAAATTAAAAAGTGTGCACAGTTCACACTGGTGTGTGGTGGGCGTTCTGGCGCAATATGGCTGCCGCCGCATCATAGGTGGATGCTGCTTATTGGTGGTGGTTAAGGAGATTCCCCCCTTCTAAATGTAAAGCGATTTGAGTACCCAGAAAAGCACTATATAAATGTAACAAATTATTATTATTTATTATTATTTTTATTATTATTATTATTATTATTATTATTATTCATTATATACATGTGTTGATGAAATTTTCATTGAAACAAGTCAGAGACTGTACGTTTTGAATGATTGTATCTTCTAAATGCAAATTGTGTCATTGTTTTGAAGCACACTAGCTAACAGCTAATAGTAAGGCTAACAATATTCATTCTAAAAGCCAAAAGACGTCCATTTTGATCTCATGACAACTTTAACATTCACATAACCAAGGGGAAAAAAAGTTTTTAAAAACATTTAAAAACTTTGAACACTCAGAGAACATTCAGTAATAAAGTTTTCATAACTTAATGGGAATTAGCAAAACATTCTTATAATATATTTTTGTTAGCTGGGATCATGATAATATTTGTATTATCTAAGATACTCTTGTATCTTTGTTGTTTCTCTTGTATCGTCCTTGCATATATCTAATCATTTATAGAAGCAACTTTGTTTTGCTGCCTTCCAAGCATTTCTATATACTTTAGGCCCTGCAAATATACTGTAGCTCAAGTAGTCATTTACCAGACGTACCAATCATTTCTTGAATCTTACTTTCACGATCATCTTTTACCCATCTTTTGCTGAGGAGACTGTTGACGACCTTCCCATAGTTCTAGATGGAACAGCAAATGCAGTTGACATGCCAGAGATATTTTGTCCTGCGACAAGCACATTGCAGTATCTCAGGGATGGGGTTTAGTCCTAAACATCACCATGTTGAACTGCGACATGCCAGCTGTCACAAGTCATTAGAGCACTGCAGGTATGTAGGATGATAGGGCTTCAATGGCATACAACTAGGCCATGTGCTTTCTGCACTTGAGAATACTGGGAACTTTTTTCCTCCATTGAACACTTGGCTCTAAACTGAGGTGAGAACATTTGGGAAGTGGTAGTGCAAGAAACTTGTCGGATAACAGAAATGTCAGCAAGCCAGCATAATGTGTGTTAACTGTCCCCAAAGTGGTGATAGGAGCAGTACAATCTAAAAACGGAAAGGACAGCAGTTCTTGGGACCAGTACTTCATTAAACAGTATCCTATGTCATTCTAGTCCATTATATGGCTAGTTTGTTCACCAAAACCCCATATCTGAAGACTCATAGGCCCCTTTACACCTGGTATTAATAACCACATTGGGTGATCCGATCACAAGCGTTTGGCCAAGACAGATTGCTGTTTACAGCTGGTATTAACATGTGTCTCCAGTGCCCATTTTGGGAAAGGGGAGGACAAGGGGTGATTCTCAATACTTTATTTATTTCAGTTCTCCAATTGCACCACAAGGAGCGAGGAAGCTTCCTGAGGAGTCATAAGTGGGGATACACAATGTATCCTACCCTTGCATCCTAAGTGAGGGAAGGAACCAATGATGCACAAATAAGAAATTAGAAGCACCCAAGGTCCCTTTAAGGTAAAGTCAGTTCACTTGGTGGCCATTTTGGAAATGACTTCAGGCAGCTATTTGCTTTGTAGGTGAAACAAGTGCAGTTCCTGGTGGAATGGTGGAAAGACTGAAATGTCCAGAACTTGGCTATTTGTCAATTGTATGTCAGCCATAAAATCAGACAACAATGATATCAAACTTTTAGCTCAAATTGCATTAAAAATTATCCAGTTAATTGTCATGTGTCATTGTCACAAATGTGAAGTGGCTATTTGCATCACTGGTCTAAACCATTTCGAAATAGGATTTGAATGATCAGAACATAACGTGTTTCCAAGAAATTTTGGAACCTATTTACACCTGTTTTTGGCACTGTGATTGGATCATCCCAGATGAATATTGATACCAGATGAAAACCATCTCTGGTCTCTGGCTATTCTCTCTTCTCGCTCGACTGTATTTCAAAGAGCCAAATATATTTTGTACTCCTGTTATTCCTCAGTCTGCAGCATCCATTTAGTGAAACAACTCACTGACTGTCTGGCTTTTCACTGGATTAAACACATTCTTGCGAATAAGGGGTGTTATCCCAAGCATAAAAAATACAATTATTACATGCAGTCAGGCCTTTGTGCAACACCTGCACTTTCTAAAAAGGCCAGGTAACGAGGGAGAGCGCTTCACACCTGTGTAAAATGATGGTGTCTGCACCATTCGAATAGAACTGCACCATTGGAATAGAACCGCAACCTGGGCCCACTGAATAGAACCAATTGATAAGCTAGTTAAAAAAAATCATAATCTGGCAATTCAAAGCAGCAACAGATTTTAAGTGAAAAGTTAAACTTCAGAAACATTACAGGAGCAGCCATCTGGACACACCATAAACAGAGTTACTATAATTACTACCATGAGACATTAATGGGCCCTGCTTTTCCAACAAACCTCCCACAAGAAACTGCTCATCCTTTCCTTCTTCTGAATTTGTTGAAATTACAGCATACCCCCAGTTGTATGATCAGTTTTATGGTACACTACACCACCGGCCCACACATTAACTTTGAGTTTCTTGGTTTAGCCAATTCACCTGGTCTTCAGAAATGTTGATAGTTTAAATTATTATCTTCCCATGAAAATTATTGTTCCCAGACTTCCACAAGAAACCTAGAAAGACAGTATCCTTATTCTGCCTCGTTTGGAAGTATGAAGCCCATCAGCCTTAGACAGAGATTGTTTCTGACAACTGCAGGGTCCGTCTGATTTGTACATGCATTAATGTATACACTGGCAGACCGCCATTAAAAAAATGGCAACATCAGCTGCCAGACAGGTTCTTGTGGATCTTTTGGAAAATACTTTTTGCTGATATAAGAATTGAAAAAGCTAAAATAAATAAATAAAATGGACAAACCCAAAGAGGTCATCCAAATTTAATACGCAGTCATTTCTTTCAAAACAGAGTGCCTGAATCAGCACTGGAGAATGAGTGTGATGTATCATCTCATGGTTTCAATGAGGTCCTGGAAAGGGATAGTGATTGGCCGGCAGCCAAACAAACTGCAGAACCCAACAGGCCACAGGTCAGGCACGATACGGGCCCGAATGAGACGTGAATCACAACTTGGTCCCAAACAAAACCGTTTACAGGATAGATGGAATCTTGTGGGTAAGGGAGCTTTTTTTTAACTTCCAACTGAGATTTATCCACAAGTTGTGGCGGGTTGAATTGCTCAGGCAGGAGCATTGGTCTCTCAGGACTGATGGGTAATGTGAGCTTGTGTCCACAGATCAGCACAAGGACAATTTTTAAGAGGCACAAGCTGTGAAGTAATGTCAACCATACTGCTTTTCATGCTAATACTTCTTCTTCTTCTTCTTCTTCTTCTTAGTATTATAAAATTAGTATTAAAAAAGAACCACTACCAGTGTTAGGGTCACACATTACACATTAAAGGTGCTCTATGTAAATCTTTGACTGTACTAAAGCATATAAATACCATAATTTGTATGCAGATATTTAGAAAACATGCTAAGTTCACACTCGTTTCTCTGAAAAACAATGCTACAGCCACTTATTCTGCTTTGAAATATGAATTCCATGACGAAATGTCTGTTTTTATTTGGTCTGTGCGATCCAGCCCACTGTCAATTTATCCAATAGTATTTCGACACACTGGGTTGCCAGCTGGCAGAAAACACAACGTATTGCAGCCATGGAAGTCAGCAAACAAACTGGGTCAGAGATCGCAGATTTTACCACACCTAAAAAGCAACGGCATCCATCTAAAAAGCTCTATGAACGGGAGCATAAAATGGGAATATTAAAACGCATAAATCAACGAAATACTAAATCAACTCATCAATTTACAGTGTGTAAATCTCCTCACCTTACATTGTCAATTGTGCTCACTCCTGTTGTGTCCTCAATTTGGCAACCCGCATGAACGTCAAGACTGAGGAGGAAGGGGCAGGGAAACAACTCTCTACAATATTTTGAATTTTGACTGCAGTACCTATTTCATCCGCTAGCTGTCAATATTACATACTGCACCTAAGTAACTTTTTTCAACACATTACTTTTACATTTACAACAAAATATCTACTGTTTCAAATAAGTAACGCAAGTTATTTATTTAACTTATTAATTTATTTTTTCCCAATTTATCTACTAACACATTTTCTGTCCTCATGTTGAGAGAAATCATGAGTAAGTGCAGAGGTGTTGTGTGCTCTGTGTAAACATGATGGTTATTGTAGTTCTAAACAAAACGTGAACATGCATTTACTCACACAAAAACAGATTAAGTTTTGATAAAATAACAACAGTGAAATGCAAACTCAGAATATTAAACATACCTGCAATAATTAAATATGTTCAATTACACAAATATAGCCTACTTTCTGTATTTAATCTCACTTTATTAACCAATATATTTGCTGCTGACCTTTGATGATCCAATTCAACTATACTAATAAGCATAAATAACTTTAGATAAACATCTCATTAATATGTTGGCTGCATCCGAAAACCTAGGCAGTTGACTTGTTGCCTTGCTGCTTTATCAGAAATGACTCAAGTCAAGTCAAGTCAACTTTATTTATATAGCGCTTTTAACAATGTAGATTGTTCCAAAGCAGCTTTACAGTGTTAAACAGTGTTTTTTAGTTGAACAAATTTTAGTGTCCCCAACTGAGCACGCCAAGCCAGAGGCAACAGTGGCAAGGAAACCAAAACCCCATTAGGTGACCTAATGGAGAAAAATAAACCTTGGGAGAAACCAGGCTCAGTCGGGGTGCCAGTTCTCCTCTGGCCAATTAACAAACAGCGTATGATTATTATTATTATTATTCTGGCAGCTTTACAGGTCAGAGGTCATAATAGATCGGAATATTCGAAGGACCGGAGGCAACACGCTGGAGACGGGTTTATTGTGGATGACATATCGATTTAAGTATTATTAAATTGTAATATTTGAACAAACAGAGTCAACACGCTGAAGACGGGTTTATTGCGGATGACATATCGATTTAAGTATTTATTTAATTGTAGTATTTGAACAAACGGAGTCAACACGCTGAAGATGGGTTTATTGTGGATGACATATCGATTTAAGTATTTATTTAATTGTAGTATTTGAACAAACGGAGTCAACACGCTGAAGACGGGTTTATTGTGGATGACATATCGATTTAAGTATTATTTAATTGTAATATTCGAACAATCGGACTCATCACACTGGAGACAGGTTTATTAAGATGCCGTGTCGATGAGGCAGTTGCAGGGGGAGACTAATTGACACGGTCTCTGTGGACACTTCGGGGTCCTGTGTTGGTCTTCTCTGGGCGCAGGTCCATCATCTGATCAGGATATGGCCCGGATCCGGCTGACTGCAGTAAACCTCGGAATAAAACAGAGAGACTATCATTAGCGTAGATGCCATTCTTCCATGGGCGTCGGAACCATTGTTTGTGGGTGGGACAAGACCCACCCACTTTTTACTCACTTTTATCGTCTCTAACATTCAGCACATGTCTGTTTACCTACCCCTAATCGATAAACACTTATTATTAAACACATGTTAGACGCTTTATTTCCACTTTTCTAATATTTTCGTCATTTTTATTGAAAATAAATGCCTTTCGGATCTGATATGTGATAGAAGATTGAGCTCGTCGAAAGGCGGACTCGAACCGCGGGTCGACTTGTGTCAAAACTATATGCCGTAGGTCTTACCCCTACACTACTGCCGCTCTTGATGACATGGCGATTCCCGTAATTTTGTCTTTCCGAACTATTCGCTTAGTAAGCAAAGTGGTATATTTGTACTTATGGGCATCTACTCCAGTAAAAAAAATTCTGAGGACCCACCCACATTTCTTTGCTTCCGACGCCCATGCATTCTTCTGATGATGTAACGAGTACATCAGGTGTTATGGGAAGTGTTCCCGGTTCCGGCTGACCTAGTTAATGCAGCCTAACAATAATTTCAAAGAAAAAGTGTTTTATGTGTATGCCACAGAAAAGAGATGTGTTTTTAGTCTAGATTTAAACTGACAGAGTGTGTCTGCTTCCCGAACAATGTTAGGAAGACTGTTCCAGAGTTTAGGAGCTAAATAGGAAAAGGATCGACCGCCTGCAGTTGATTTGGATATTCTCGGTATGATCAACTGGCCAGAATTTTGAGACCGCAGTAGACGTGATGGAGTATAATATGTTAAGAGCTCGCTCAAGTATTGGGGAGCTAAACCATTTAGTGCTTTGTAATTAATAAGCAATTTTTTAAAATGTATGCGATGTTTAATAGGTAGCCAGTGCAATGTTGACAGAACTGGGCTAATATGGTCATACTTCCTGGTTCTAGTAAGAACTCGAGCTGCTGCGTTTTGGACCAGCTGGAGTTTATTTATTAAGCGAGCAGGGCAACCACCCAGTAGAGCATTACAATAATCTAGCCTTGAGGTCATGAACGCATGAACTAACTGTTCAGCATTTTGCATTGAGAGCATGTGCCGTAATTTAGATATATTTTTAAGATGGTAGAATGCAGTTTTACAGATGCTCGAAACGTGGCTTTCAAACGAAAGATTGGTATCAAAGAGCACACCCAGGTTCCTCACTGACGACGAAGACTTGACAGAACAAGTGTTAGACAGTATTCTAGGTTACTACTTGTGGAGCTTTTTTGTCCAATAATTAAAAATTCAGTTTTTTCTGAATTGAGTTGCAGGAAATTACAGGTCATCCAATGTTTTATATCAGCTATGCATTCCGTTAATCTTGTGAATTGGTAAGTTTCTTCAGGGCGTGAAGAAATATAGAGCTGAGTATCGTCAGCATAACAATGAAAACTAACACCATGCTTCCTAATAATATCTCCCAGTGGTAGCATGTACAGAGTGAAGAGCAGCGGTCCTACAAAACTCCTTGTCTGCTGAGGCATGCAGCATAACAGTTTAATGATCTACAGCAAAATAAAGCAAGCTTTGATGAGAATTAAATAAATATTTAATTACTACAGTAGTAATTTCTCATAAGAAAGGACATCAGAAGTGGAAAACATTGGTCAAAAACTTACATTTACACACAAACTGACCAGCAACTGCAACTTTCAGACACCATCTTTATTTTTTATAGCTCAACTGTCACCAAATGGAACACATAGGATTGTGGGATATCAAAGGCAGCAAAGGATACATCTATGTTGCCTTAAAAAAAATCGAACTTTTCCCACCGGTTTATCGACGTGTGACAACACAGATAAAACCGCTAAATCGCTAATTTTAAACCAAAAGTAAAATGTGCACGACCGGTGTGGAACAAAGCAAGTGTTTTCAATGAATTCCGATGAAAGTTAAGATTCCATAGGCATGAACTGAAAATGTGCCAGACTGGACACGCATCGTGAATGACTGTGCGACTGTGAATGAATGAATGCCCGTAGAGTTGTGCTCATTTTACTTTCGGTTTAGAATTAGCGCCAGTTCGGAGTCAGGTTGCTTGAATTGTGGGCTCATGAGCCTATTATTAATGAAAAACACAACAACAAAACTTTAGGGACTTTAACATTTCGCTTTGAAACCAAATCTTCCGCTATCATCTTGTCTGTCAGCTCTTTGCTCTCGTGATGAAAGAAATCTGATTGTGAAAATTTTGTGTCCCCGACTGAGTAAGCCAAGCCCAAGGCGACATGATAAAAATCAAAATGACGGTTGGGGCGGTGCTGCGGTGGGCAACTGATGTAACTGGTGTTTTGCCTGTGTTTTGCGTAGGCCCCGTCCATAGCTCTCGTCTCGAGGGTAATGGACTCTGCATTTCCTACCTGAAGATGAAGGCAGGGGCTCAGCCGACCCCCTGGGAGGTATAGACGGGGACCATCCTGGTGGTGGTGGGGAGGATGGAGGTAATGTTGGCGTCAGCATCTACGAACTCAGACAAGTGTAAGTACCGATCTTTTACTCTGAGAATTAGGACATGATTGGTTAGGTCTGAATTTGATAAGTGACGTAACATTGAAACTTCCTGGCAGAACTTAAGCTAGAGCTTTCATTTTTCAGACGCAGCCCCTTTCTTCTCATGTGTTCTTCTGCAATTCAGAATGGAAGCACAGCTGAAAGGTTTGTTTGAGCAGCGCTCTCCACTGTACAGGTAGAAATAGTACAGCTGCACAGCCATAAATAGTACTTTTTTGTTATTTACAAAACCCCCATCAAATACCTCAGCAACTGTGTAGAAACATCTCGGTGTAGAAACAAACCGGTAGTTATAAAAGCAATAACACCATCATGTCACGATTCAATACATATGATGCTACTAAACTCACGATGCTATATTTGATACAAAAAACTGTTGATTAAAATGCTAAATTTGGTATTACATTGGGGATTGAAATGAATAGGCTTGGACTTGGTGCTGGAAGCACGATGCCACATCAGAATAAAAATATGAATGATTCTGAAGCTGAAAATACAGAATTATTTTAGACGAATATCCTTGCACTCTGTCACGGACTAGATATATTTAAAATAATGTAGGCCACATTTTACTGGTAACATTATCAGAACACACAAATATTTCCCCATTGCATTATTATACATTATATTCAACATTATATATAGTAGTTTAATGTAGTACTGACACTAAAACTCTGTAAACTTGAATTTTTTCTCACACAGTAATTTCCATTTTGGGTGAACTATACACAATGCAGATTGTCACTATCCACGATACATATTGTAGCATTTTTGTATTGCGATATATTGTGGCACGATATATGGTTAAACAACATATATCCTCAACAACACACTAGCAACTCTATAGCAATATGCTAAAAACTATTCATTACACCTTAGCAATCACATAACAAACTCCTACTTGCAACTACTTTTAGCTACTAATTCAAATTTTTTTTGGAAGAAATGAAGAATGTAATTTTTTTTTATGGCAAATTATGGCAGCAACATAGACGGTTCAAAAATAGAGCAAAACTAGGTTTTTAGCATAGGGTGATGAAATACATGATGAAAAACAGGACCATATAAATTCTCTTGACTTTTATTCTGGGGTAGGTGTTTCAGAAAGCCCATATATCAAACACCTCACCTCTGGCTAATTTATTACCGTCAAATTTATTACCGTCAAATTTATTACCGTATTCAGCTCCTTGATGTAAGACACCTTTTCTTTCTCTGTATTTTTTTCAAAACTATTCTATTCTATTCTATTCTATTCTATTCTATTCTAGCATTCAGCAGGAATCCATTCCTCTTGTGTGGTGATACTAAAAGAGATTCAGCCCTCCTACACTGTAGTCTTTTGTTTGGGCTGCTGTAAAAGTTCTTACTTTGTCATATCTTCTAATTATGGACTGAGGGTATTAATTGCTTTTTATCTGTAATGTCCACCCACTCCCTTATTGTGCCTGTATGGGTGTAGGGAGCTTTACTGACTCTCACATACTGAAAGTTGGAACAATGAGGGTAAGTAGATACATTTAGTCTTAGTGAACACCGGCATATCCTTCAACATGACTTTCTGTCATTCCTTCACTATTGTTCCTGTCTCCTCATGGGCTGTAAAAGAATAAGATGAGGGTTATTATATTCTCGAATCTCATTATCAAGCTTTAAATTCCAAGATCCAATCTTTTTTACAGGTTTGAGTCATGGCACAATGTATTCCACATGTAGAATGGCTGACGCTTTGACCAAATCATGTAAAGTTTAATTTATTGTAATTTTATTGCTTTTCATTGTTCACCGGGGCCATTAGTTCCATGTTTTTTTGTCCAAATGTGCTGTGCTTTCTGTTCAAAAGTGTCTTCTCTGGAGAGACATACTTGTGTTATTCAAACTCTGCCAGACACAACGAGTCCACACAGAACAAGATCAATAAATTATGTCCTTTGAAAACTACTGCTTGCATACCTTTATTTGAACGCAGTAGACAGTCCAAGTACTTCAGTTGAAAGTGGTACTGTTGCCATCTCACCAGTAGACAATAACCATTATTTAGATTTTATTTTCTGAACAGTAGGCCTGTAATGAAAAGGCATCCCACACACTGACATTCTTGCATAACATCAAGTACTATAGAAGATAGTGGGCAAATATTCTAAAAATAACTTTAAAAATGTTAAAAGAAAATTTGACCATGCAAAACTCCTTGCCATGATGTCTTGGATGTTGTGGATGGTTGCTAGAACGTTGCTTAGCGGTTGTGGGTGGTTGCCAGGCTTTTTATATGTTTCTATCTGATTGATACAGCCTGTGGGCGCTTGCCAGAGTGTTTCTATCTGATTGATATGGGACTGTGGGTGGTTGCCAGGAAGTTGCTATGGGGTTGTGGGTGGTTGCCAGGGTGTTTATATGCGATTTGCTAGACTATTTCTATCTGATATGGGATTGTAGTGTAGTGTAGTTCCATGGGATAGCATGTGGTTGACAGGGTGTTTATATGCAATTGCTATGGGAGTGTGGGTGTTTGCCAGAGAGTTGCTATGGGGTTGTGGGTGGTTGCCAGGGTGTATATATGCAGTTTATCAGACTATTTCTATCAGATTGAAATATGGAATTGTAGTGTAGTGTAGTTCTATGGGATAGTATGTGGTTGACAGGGTGCTTATATGCGATTGCTATGGGAGTATGGGTTGTTTGACAGGGAGTTGCTATGGGGTGGCTATGTGGTTGTAGGTGGTTGTCAGGGTGATTATATGCATTTGCTATGGGAGTATGGGTGTTTGCCAGGGAGTTGCTATGGGGTTGCTATGTAGTGTAGTGTAGTTCTATGGGATAGTATGTGGTTGACAGGGTGTTTATATGTGATTGCTATGGGAGTATGGGTTGTTTGACAGGGAGTTGCTATGGGGTGGCTATGTGGTTGTAGGTAGCTGTCAGGGTGTTTATATGCGATTTCCAGACTATTTCTATTTGATTGAGATGGGATTGTAGTGTAGTGTAGTTCCAATGGGGTTGTAGATGGTTGACAGGGTGTTTATATGTGATTGCTATGGGAGTGTGGGTGTTTGCCAGGGAGTTGCTATGGGGATGTGGGTGGTTGCCAGGGTGTTTACATGTGGTAGTTATATGGTTTTGGGGGACTGGCTGTGTTTTTATATGAGGCTGCTAGTGGGTGGTTGCCAGATTGTTTCTATTTGATTGATAAATGCGAGTGTGGGTTGTTACAAGGAAGTTGCTTTGTGATTGCTATTGGGTTGCGATGATTGCTGGGATGTGAATGATATGTGGCTGTGGGTGGTTTCCAAGGTTTATTCTATCTTATTTTATTACCTTACCAAGGTTTATTCTATTTATTCTATTCTATTCTATGTTTGGTTGCATGGGAGTTACAATGCAGTTGCTTGTGTGCTGTGGGTGGTTGCCAGAATGTTTCTGTCTGTTTGATATGGGGTTGTGGGTGGTTGCCAGGGTATTGGTATGGTATTGGTTGCTAGGGTTGGTATACTGTTGCTAGGGGATTGTAGATGACTGTCAGGGCGTTGCTAAAAATTTGAGGATTGTGGTTGGTTACCATTAACATTTATACATGGTTGATAGGCTGGTTGCAAACATGTTTTGTCACATGGTTGCTAAGGTGTTGCTAAGGTTTTGTGGGTTGTTGTCAGAGCTTTGCTAGACAGCCCCCATGGTATTCTGCCGATGATAATTGTCCCTTTTTAACCCTTTCATGCATTATGTATTTCATGCATTCAAATTTAGCTCTCCTCTCTGATAAAACTATATTCATATTGAAATCTACATTGATCTATTGATGTTTTCAGACTGTGGAAAAACTAGTGATCGGGTGTTTTCAAATCTCATCTGAAATTAGCAGTGTTGGGGGTAACGCATTACAAGTAACGTGCATTACGTGATCAGACTTGGTAACACTTTACAATAAGGTTTACTTTACAAACATTAGTTAATGCATTAGTTAACATGAACTAACCATGAACAACATCTCTGTTCAGCATTAGTTAATCTTTGTTAACGTTAGTTAATAAAAATACAGCTGTTCATGGTTTGTTCATGTTAGTTCACAGTGCATTAACTAATGTTAACAAGATTTTAAGTAAATGTTTGTAAATGTTGAAATCAACATTAACAAAGATAAATAAATGCTTTATAAGTGCAGTTAATTATTAGTTTATGTTAACTAGTGTAGTGAACTAATGTTAACTAATGAACCTTTTTACAAGTAATGTGCATTGCGTAATTAGATTACTTGTTTGATGTAACACATTACAAGTAATGTGCATTACGTGATTAGATTACTTTTTGATGTTATGAGTAAAGTAACGCATTACAAGAAACATGCATTGCGTAATCCGGTTACTTTTTTGATGTAACGCATTACAAGTAACATGCAATACGTAATCAGATTACTTTTTTGATGTTACGAGTAAAGTAACACATTACAAGTAACATGCATTAAGTAATCAGATTACTTTTTTATGTTACGAGTAAAGTAACGCATTACAAGTAACATGCATTACGTAATCAGATAAAATTTTTGAAGTCATGAGTAAAGTAACGCATTACACGTAACATCCATCCATCCATCTTCTTCCGCTTATCCGGGGCCGGGTCGCGGGGGCAGCAGTCTAAGCAGAGATGCCCAGACTTCCCTCTCCCTAGACACTTCCTCCAGCTCTTCCGGGGGGACACCGAGGCGTTCCAAGGCCAGCCGGGAGACATAGTCCCTCCAGCGTGTCCTTGGTCTTACCCGGGGCCTCCTCCCGGTTGGACATGCCCGAAACACCTTCCCGGGAAGGCGTTCAGGAGGCATCCGGAACAGATGCCCGAGCCACCTCAGCTGTCCCCTCTCGATGTGGAGGAGCAGCGGCTCTACTCCGAGTTCCTCCCGAGTGACTGAGCTTCTCACCCTATCTCTAAGAGAGCGCCCAGCCACCCTGCGGAGAAAGCTCATTTCGGCCGCCTGTATCCGGGATCTTGTCCTTTCGGTCATGACCCAAAGCTCATGACCATAGGTGAGAGTAGGAACGTAGATTGACTGGTAAATCGAGAGCTTCGCCTTACGGCTTAGCTCTTTCTTCACCACGACAGACCGGTACATCGAGCCACCCTTTTCCGACTGAGGACCATGGCCTCGGATTTGGAGGTGCTGATCCCCATCTCAGCCGCTTCACACTCGGCTGCAAACCGTCCCAGTGCATGCTGAAGGTCCTGGTTAGAAGGGGCCAACACGACAACGTCATCCGCAAAGAGCAGAGACGAAACCGTGTGGTCCCCAAACCTGACACCCTCCAGCCCTTGGCTGCGCCTAGAAATTCTGTCCATAAAAATTATGAACAGAACCGGCGACAAAGGGCAGCCCTGCCGGAGTCCAACATGCACCGGGAACAAGTCTGACTTACTGCTGGCAATGCGGACCAAACTCCTGCTTCGGTCATACAGGGACCGGACAGTCCTCAGCAAAGGACCCCGGAACCCATATTTCCCCAGCACCCTCCACAGGACGCCGCGAGGGACACAGTCGAATGCCTTCTCCAAATCCACAAAACAAATGTGGACTGGTTGGGCAAACTCCCATGAACCCTCCAGCACCCTGTAGAGGGTATAGAGCTGGTCCAGTGTTCCACGACCAGGACGAAAACCACACTGTTCCTCCTGAATCCGAGGTTCCACTATCGGCCGAATTCTCCTCTCCAGTACCCTGGCATAGACTTTCCCGGGGAGGCTGAGAAGTGTGATCCCCCTATAGTTGGAACACACCCTCCGGTCCCCCTTTTTACACGCTTTACATAATCAGATTACGTTTTGATGTAACGCATTACAAGTAATGTGCATTACGTAATCAGATTACTTTTTTAATGCTATGAGTAAAGTAACGCATTACAAGTAACATGCATTGTGTGCATTATGTAATTAGATTACGTTATGATGTAACAAGTAACGCATTACAAGTAACATGCATTAAGTAATCAGATTACTTTTTTGATGTTACGAGTAAAGTAACGCATTACAAGTAACATGCATTGTGTGCATTATGTAATTAGATTACGTTATGATGTAACAAGTAACGCATTACAAGTAACATGCATTAAGTAATCAGATTACTTTTTTGATGTTACGAGTAAAGTAACGCATTACAAGTAACATGCATTGTGTGCATTATGTAATTAGATTACGTTATGATGTAACAAGTAACGCATTACAAGTAACATGCATTAAGTAATCAGATTACTTTTTTGATGTTACGAGTAAAGTAACGCATTACAAGTAACATGCTTCATGTAAACAGATTACATTTTGATGTAACACATTACAAGTAGTGCATTATGTAATCAGATAACCTTTTTGATGTCATGAGTAAAGTAACACTTTACAAGTAACATGCATTACGTAATCAGATAAAATTTTTGAAGTTACGAGTAAAGTAACGCATTACACGTAACATGCTTTACATAATCAGATTACGTTTTGATGTAACGCATTACAAGTAATGTGCATTACGTAATCAGATTACTTTTTTAATGCTATGAGTAAAGTAACGCATTACAAGTAACATGCATTGTGTAATCAGATTACTTTTTTGAGGTAATGCATTACAAGTAACATGCTTTACGTAATCAGATTACGTTTTGATGTAACACATTACAAGTAATGTGCATTACATAATAAGATGACCTTTTTGATGTTACGAGTAAAGTAACACATTACAAGTAAAATGCAGTATGTAATCAGATAAATGTTTTGATGTTACGAGTAAACGCATTACAAGTAATGTGCATTATGTGATCAGATTACTTTTTTGATGTAACATTACAAGTAATGTGCATTACGTAATTAGATGACATTATGATGTAACAAGTTACACATTACAAGTTATGTGCATTACGTAATCAGATTACTTTTTTGATGCTACGAGTAAAGTAACACATTACAAGTAACATAATGTGCATTACGTAATCAGATAAATGTTTTGATGTTACTAGTAAAGTAACGCATTACAAGTGACATGCATTATGTAAATAGATTAGATTACTTTTTTGATGTAACACATTATACAAGTAATGTGCATTACGTAATCAGATAACCTTTTTGATGTTATGAGTAAAGTAACACATTGCAAGTAACATGCATTATGTAATCAGATAAATGTTTTGATGTTACTAGTAAAGTAACACATTACAAGTGACATGCATTATGTAAGGAATAATTGACGACGGCCCGTTGAATTATTAGAATAATAATGCACACCCGAGGTGGTGATGCGGTCAATCGAAAGACATCGATCCGATGATATATTTAAAGGGATTGTACTTAAATCGCTATTGTGAATAGGACTATTTCTTCCGCGTCTCATCCAACGACTTTTTACTAGTTCCGAAACGTCATTTTAAAGCTGTTAATGGAGGCTTGAGCCATTGATAGCATTCTACTGCAGTTATTAATGAAGTTATTAGAAAGAGAGAGAGAGAGAGAGAGAGAGAGAGAGCGAGAGAGAGAGAGAGAGAGAGAGAGAGAGAGAGAGAGAGAGAGAGATTGTGAGAATTAGGCTATCTCTGTGCGTCTCTAAACAGCGCTGTTATTACCTTGCTAGTGAAAAAATGTCATGTGTAGCCTTTAAGTTGCTACACTATATAGGCTAACTGATAAAATCGTCAGGGCAGCGCTGACAACAGCTTTTTGTGCAAACTGTAGTGCATGTGCGAGCACGTGTGATTGCAGTAATGAAACAGAAAAGCTTGCCTTTGATGTCCACTTCCTTTTGTTGGTTTTCATCTGGACTGTCTAATACTGTTGCCGCCCAGTTGTTGAACATTTTATATTCACCGTTAATATTAAGATTTACTTTAGGAAAATCGTCTGTCATGTTGTTGTTTTTTAGTCCTGTAATTTCAGTTAACTATGCGAAGTGATATGGAACTGTAATGCGGTCAAGAGAGCTGCCTGGAACTACGTTCGCTATCCAGTGAGACAGCCTTTGCTTTGAGAGAGCACTTCCCTTCCGCTCTCCACCATAACAGACAAAGAGCTGGTCTGAGGTCCTGAAACACTGCGTGCTGTCTACATAGGCGCGAAGGGCGCGTACTGGACAGAGCAATGCCAAGGCTGGGTCTGCCTCCTCCAAAGGCAGCGCTTGCAGGTTCACCACCTGGTCCTTAAACGGAGTGGTGGGAACCTTGGGCACATATCCAGGCCGGGGTCTCAGGATCACGTGAGAGTTAGCCGGCCCGAATTCCAGGCACGCTTCGTCAACAGAAAAAGCCTGCAGGTCCCCGACCCTCTTGATCGAGGCCAATGCGGTCAGCAGAGCCGTCTACATCGACAGAACTTATTATCAACCGACCGCAAAGGCTCAAAGGGAGGCCTCTGCAGAGCACTTAGAACTACTGCGAGGTCCCAAGAGGGAACGAGAGGAGGGCGAGGAGGATTCAGTCTCCTCGCTCCCCTCAGGAACCTGATGATCAGGTCGTGCTGACTTACCTTTTTGTCCCCCAAGAGATCGTGGTAGGCAGATATTGCGGCCACATAAACTTAAAGGTGGAGGGAGACAGCCTTCGCTCCAACCCCCTCTTGGAGGAACGATAGCACAGACCCGATCGGGCATTTCCAGGGGTCTTCTTGGCGGGAAGAGCACCAGGTGACGAAGAGGTTCCACCTCAACGCATAGGCATGCCGAGTGGACTCTGCCCTAGCGGAAGTGATGGTGGCGACCAACGGAGGTGGCAGGCCACGCAAACCTGCCGCGTCCCATCCAGGAGCCACACGTGAAGGCTCCAAGATCGGGACGTGGGTGCCATAGGGTGCCCGTCTCTGAGTGTCTCAGAGGAATAGGCCAGGGAGGGGCTGTCGCAAGGAGTAAGAGTTCGGGGAACCAGGTCCGGCCGTGCCAGTATGGGGCGACCAAAAGGACCTGCTCCTTGTCCTCCCTGATCCTGCACAGGAGCTGTGCGAGTAGGCTCACTGGGGGGAACGCATATTTGTGCAGGCCCCGCAGCCAGCTGTGCGCCAGTGCATCCGTGCCGAGCGTGCCCTCGGTCAGGGAATAGAACAGGCTGCAATGGGAAGAGTCCTGGGAGGCAAACAGGTCTACCTGCGCGTCCCGAACTGTTCCCAATCAGCTGGCCGTCAGGGGATGGAGTCACCATTCTCCCGGGAGTGGCTGAAACCGTGAGCTCGTCGGCTGCACGATTCCGGGCTCCTGGAATATGGACAGCACGAAGGGACCTCAGGCACTTCTGACTCCATAAAACGAGGTGGCGTGCGAGTTGAGACATACGGCGGGAGCGTAGACCGCCCTGATGGTTGATGTACGCTACTACGGCCGTGTTGTCTGTCCTGACAAGCACATGTTGACCCCTCAGCAACGCCCGGAGGCGGTGCAGGGCGAACCGTACTGCCAGTAACTCGAGGAAATTGACATGCAGAAGGCGCTGGGGTCCTGTTTCCAGGAGCCAGCGGCTGCTTGTCCATTGCACATGGCACCCCAACCCGTGGTAGAGGCATCCGTCGATATGACAACATGCCTGGAAACTCGTTCTAAGGGCACACCGGACCGTAGAAAACTTGAGGTTCGACCACGGGGT
Source organism: Romanogobio albipinnatus (assembly GCA_023566225.1). Classification (NCBI taxonomy): domain Eukaryota; kingdom Metazoa; phylum Chordata; class Actinopteri; order Cypriniformes; family Gobionidae; genus Romanogobio; species Romanogobio albipinnatus. The sequence goes on from CM042263.1 coordinate 19,762,842, forward strand.
GAGTGTCTGAAGGCAGGCCCGAGTCACTTGTACCCGGAGCGTGCCAGACTGCCATGCCCACCTCGGGACTCGATCGCGAAGCCAATGCTGAAGCGGTCTCATATGAAGCAATCCGAGCGGCGTCACCGCGGCTGCAGATGCCATATGCCCCAGGAGCCTCTGAAAAAGTTCAGTGGAACCGCACTCTTGCCCTCGATTTGACGGAGGCAAGTCAGCAGAGACTGCGTGCGCGCTCGCTGGTAAGCAGCACGCACCTGGCGACCGAGTCGGAAACCATACTGAGAAAAGAGATCCTCTGCACGGGGCAGAGTCACTCCTCTCCCAGTCGACCTGAAGGCCCAGACGGGCTAAGTGCCGGAGCACTTGGACTCTGTGTCCGCAGACCTGCTTATGAGAGTGACCCAGTATGAGCCAGTCATCGAAGTAGTTCAGGATGCGAACCCCGTGCTGCCTGAGTGGCGCAAGGGCTGCCTCGATAGACTACGTAGAGTCACGAGGGGACAGAGCTGCCCGAATGGGGGGGACTGCGTACTGAATGTCCGCCCCTCGAGGCAAACCGTAGGAACGGTCCGCATCGAGGAAGGAAACATGAGAGTAAGCGTCCTTCAGGTCGATCGCTGCAACCAATCTACCGGACGAACGCGTCCGAGGAGGCGTTCACTACCGACATCCTGAACGGAAGCCTGTGAAGGGATCGGTTCAGGACGGGCAGGTCCAGGACTGGCCGTAACCCACCGGTTTCCTAGGGTACAATGAAGTAAGGGCTAAGGAAGCCCGACTTAATTTCGGCTGGAGGGACAGGCTCGATTGCACCCTTCGCCAGTAGGGTGGCAACCTCCGCACGTGTGACGGGGGCGTTGGCCCCGATCACGGTATAGCGGAGCCTGCGCGAACTGAATCGCATAGCCGAGCCTGATGGCCTTCGCAACCCAGCAGACAGCCCCTGAAGCTGAAGCCAGGCTCCAGGAACTGACCAACGGGGTCGCTCGGACCACAGATGTACCCAGGGTGGGGCAGCGAGGCAGCGTTACCGGCCCGGACATGGGAGGCGTAGCGTCCCGGCGTGGGGGCACGGTTAACGGCTGCGTCCTGACAGAGGAGACCAGGGAAGGACGCACGTTCCACTGGGGTCTGCTCTGAGAGGAGGCTGGCGACAGAGAGGGATGAGAGCGGCGCGGCCCGGGGGGCGGCGCACACTGCCATCACCGATCTCTGTGACCTCAGAGATGGGACACCAGTTCTTTCCAAGTGCTGCCAGCCCGGGGGCCAGCAGCAAAAGGATTTTCCCCCGGCCATCCACCGGGGGAAGGAGAGGCCCTGCTACCATCCCCTGGAAAGAACTGGGACCCATCTCTGGGTTGTCCGCCTCCAGCCCGGCGTTTTAACCAGGCTGGGGAGCGGATTGGGCGACATCCTGCAACCACCTCCACGGCACGGCCCGGAAAAGGCTGCTGCTGGGGCCGGACGGGAGGAGGGAGGGTGCCCTCGGCGGCGAGCGGACTGAGCCGGTGGCTGGGTGCAGCAGCTAGCCGCCGGGGCAGTACGTGTTACAGCCTCAGTCTGCACTGGGGCGGCCGAGAACCGTTGGGCGCAGTTCTCAACCGCGCCGCCGAAGAGGCCAGCCTGGGATATGGGCGAGTTGAGGAGGCGGGCTCACTCAACCACCCCATATCAGCAGGTAAGGCCAGGAAATTCTCCCGGACCACAGCTGTGGACATCGCCCGACCGAGGGAGCGTGTGGCCACCTTCACCACCCAGAGGGCGGGATCAGTGGCGGCACGCAGCTCATGGAAGAGCCCTGGGTCGGCTCCACCCTTGTGCATGAGCAAAGGGGCGGCGGCCTGCCCGTAGCTCTGCAGGACCACGCCACCGAAGTAGATGAGCCCACAGGCTTAGGGAGGGTGCTTAGGACAGCCACACCACGTCAAAGCCCTCTGTGGACACCGTAGTGCGCAACAGAGTGTTCAACAGTGGGGGGGGGCCCCAGTGTACCCTAGGCCGCGGCCCCATCAAGGGCAGAGAAGGCGGAGGAGGCCACCAAACGGTCACGGGAAGCACGGGGACCTCCGCGTGATCTCCTCATGCACCTCGGGAGCGAAAGGCATTGGGGGCGGGGCCCAACAGCTGTCGGATGCCGCCCACAAAAAACAATCGCGCAACCACGAGCACTCGCGACTGGGCGGAGTTCCACACCAGCGCGAGGCTCGCGGCTGCCTGAGATAACATGGCTATCAACTCTAGGTCAGATCAGGCAGTGCTGACACACCTGGAGGCGGAGCACAACCTAATCGTCATCCCCAAAGGATCCAGCCCACCTTGGGATGCGGCGATCGACATCTCATTGCTATCTGGAGTGTGAACGAAACGAACGAGGCGTCAGAGACGGGCCGCTGTTTCAGTCCAGCACTCGCGGGAAGCGATGTGCGAGAGGGGGGCGTGGCCCGAGGAACGTATCGTCGGGGTTTCCCACAGCACCGCCCTCAGGTCACCCTGGCCACCAGCCAAAGTACCACCTCTCTCAGAGACGGTAGATTGGGGTGTGGCTCTCTCTCCTCGCGGAGATCACTGAGTCTCGACCGCGACATCGCGATGGTCACGTTCCCGCAGTGGGAACATGACACATCCACAATCACTGCCCGAACGTGCTGAAGCCCAAACACGTCGAGCAGTGAATGTGCCCATAGACAGCAACGGAGATCGATCGCACCCGGAAGTGCACAGACGAACCGTCTTGAAAAAGACGTGCCACGCGCAAGCTCTTTTTTGTGAGAGGAAACCTCGTAGTCGATGCCGAAGCGCCCAGGGAAACACACACCAGCAGTCTAGCAGACCACTGCGCAGATCAGCAGGCAGGAAGTATGCGATCACTGGAATGCGCCGTCACACCAACACCGTCTGGAAAGCTGCTCGTCTCGAAGAAGCTGACAGCGTCTCAGAAGGCTTGTGAGGAGTGAAGAGGTAGGTACTCTTGGCTCCGAAAGCAGAAACATAATGCGATATTGCCTCGTACTTCCTTATATACTCACGCGGTGAGGCGGAGTTACGTATGCAAATTCCGCATGCCCCATGGCATTGGCACGCCATTGGGCGTTTTCTCTATGCTCGAAGATGATAGGCTTCTAGGCGAAACCCCCATTCGTTAGTCACTAACGTACGTCGTAGTGACTGAACGAAAGGGAACAAGCATTACGAAATTATTATAATTTTTTTTATGTTACGAGTAAAGCATTGGTTCTCAAACACATTTTGTATGTGACATGCATTATGTAATTAGATTTTTTTTGTTACTCATTACAAGTAATGTGCATTACTTAATCAGATTACTTTTTGATGTAACGCATTACAAGTAACATGCATTACGTAATTAGATTATTTTCTTTTATGTAACTGCAAATTACAATCTAATAAAAGTTACTGCAAAGGGGTATCTTCAAGAACAACAGTCACAGTAATAGTAAGAATTGTAGCTGAAATAAAGTTAGTGATGCATGATGTCCAATTCAGTGAACAGATAAATAATCAGAATTTACAATCTGAAAAAAGGACAATGCAACAATGATACGACTCCTTAGTTACTTGATGTTACAATATTTATTTATTTATTTTTACCTGCAAGAGTCTCCTAGGATAAAAGGAATGGATGGATATTCCGGAGCAATTTGACATTTCTGACTGGTCATCTGCAATCTTGGATTAGGGAAAACTAAAATTCCACATACAAAAGCTTGTCACTTGGTGGCAGTGTATAGGATGATGCAGTAGTGTCCACTGTAGTGGTTGATGTGCAACTATGCCATCAAAACCCATGCATATGCAAGAAAATGGCTTTTTAATTAGCTGTCCAATGTAGTGACCTCTATGTGTGAAAGGGTTAAAGTCTATAGAATATTTCTTCAATTGATTTGAAAAAAATAAATAAATGCAAGTACCCTCTCCTTACATTTTGCTGAGTTCCGAATGTGCGAACAACCTTAATGCACTAGTTGATGGAGGGAATGTTGTTTTGCTGGGTCAATATTTTCAATCCATATCTTACAGAGGTTCTTCAATGCAAAAACAGTAGACTCAATGTTCCTTTTTAGGAGACAATGCGGCGCCACAGGGCCCAGTGATCTTCTCGCTCATACAGGAAACACGCTTTCACCTGGGGCAGTGAGGTCTGTTTAGAAGCGATTCATTTCCTCACTCATTAGCGTAATGGAAGAATGCCCTGCTGTGAAGACCTACAAAGGCAGATAGGTAGATGCATAGCACTTGGGGAGAATATTCCACTTCATTTGAGACTAATAGTTCAACTTTCACAAAAACACACACACACACGTATGCTCTAAGTTCATAATTAAACCCACAGTACTCTCAACCTTTTGAAAGCAGAGTCTAATTAGCAGTATTAATGTTGCTGTGAGTTGCCAGGCTTGATCTATTCATATGTGCGTGTTTGTATGCTCGTGTGTGTGCGTGCTTATGATGTATGGCTGCTTTTAATGTGTGATAAGCCCTTTCATATAGGCAATTAAACGTCCTCCTGTGCCGCCTTATTTCTCATATTTAAATCCGGTGAGGCCAGAAACATGGAGCACAGGATATATCTATAACCTTTTTTTAAATTACAAACAGCACATGCGGCCCCGCACCCTGACAGTGTAATTATGAACTCTCTTTAGTAAAGTAGGGGTTTGAATGGAAAGATAATCTCCCTCATTATTTTTATTTTTGTTTTCGATGCACAGATGTTCTTCTACAATGAATCTGGCAATGCGCAGGTGGCTTAAGAATGCTCCCCTAAAGCTCCTTTTTCAGTTAAGCACTCCATATATCCAGATGCAATTACACGCTGATAACAAACATCTTAATAAGTGCACTCTGAGGATGAATCTTTTCTCACATTAGTAGTCCTAAGTATTTATTCACTGTATTATATTTATAATTATACAATAGTTAGTTCCTATCTTTAAATCAGATTGGTTGGAGAGTGCTGATATTCATTGCTGAGATTTTATTATAATCACTCCGCTTCTTGTATTTACATGTTCTGGTCAAACTGTCAGTCTGTGCATTTGTGATGGGATTTATTTAGTCACTCTTTCTGCAGATTACATTGTTACGCCAGTAGGTATTAATTATTAGTATTAATCACGTATGACATGACATGAATGACAGCTTGTAAGGATAAGTTTATTAGTGTCACTGAATCATTAACTCAACCAATTTGTTCAAGAACACGGATTCATTCAGGATGTGTGTTCCCCGGAAACATGCAATGGCTGACTGTGCTCTGGATTTGCTTTGTCTAAAATGTTAAGAAAAGTTAACGCAATATATTACGTATTGATTTACCTTTATTTATTTTGCAATTAATATTTATTTAATGCACATGTGCATTTTTATTTAACTTTTTTTGTTTCTTTTGCTTTTTTTGTTGCTTTCTGCTTTTTCTTTTTTTTCTTTTGTTTTGCTTTGTGTTTTGATTTACTTTATTGTTTTTGTGTGTTTTTTTGGCGTTGCTTTGCTTTTTTTGCTTTGAATTGCTTTTGCTTTGGGGTTTTTTGCTTTGATTTTGCTTTGCTTTTGTGTCTTGTTTTACCTTGTGCTTTGTTTTGCTTTTTGTGTTTTTTGGCTTTGCTTTTGCTTTACTTTTTTGCTTTGCTTTTGTTTTTTTGCTTTACTTTTGCTTTTTGTGCTTAGCTTTTTTGCTTTGCTTAGCTTTTTTTGCTTTGCTTTGCTTATTTGTGCCTTTTTTCTTTTCTTTTGTTTTGATTTTTTTTTTTTGCTTTGATTTTGTTTTGCTTCTTGATATGCCACACTTGTGAAGTGGGTCTTAGCAAAGAATTGCTCACTAGCACAGATTTAGACATATTTGTGAGCAATATCTGAGAGAAATAGGCCTTTTGTGTACATAGCAAAAGTCTTAGATCTTTGAATGTAGCTCATGAAAATTGGGTGCAAAAACAAAAGTGTTGCGTTTATAATTTTGTTCAGTGTATATTTGTAAAGTAGATCGGCACAATTCTGGCCACACGTTCTCCGGTCACAAACAGAGACAGCTCAGATATGATTTCTGTCTGCCCCATCATGCAAAAGCATTGATGTGCAAAGTCAGCATCATATTTTCTGCAAAACATATTTCAGGCAACACAGTAATATTTCATATTGAATCAACAACCTCTATACATTTCTCTTATTTTATTTTTTCTCTGGTTTGAGCATGATGGGAAAGTCTCAGGTTGTTTTGTTGAGTCCTCTATATAATTCTCAATTGGTGGGTGCAGATCTGTTCTTTATTTTATTTCTTCAATAAATGTACAGTGCAGACATTTTTTTTGGGGTTGCCACATGACATCCAGTATTAAAACTGGCTTTTGAAGCAAAACCGATTGAGAACCACTGCTCTGCATATTCATTCCGTGAGGTTTTATATTAATAATCACTCTTTGTAATTCTTAATAAGTGATTTCTCGTCTTTTTGATAGCTGGTTGTATTTAATTTATTGCATATTGCATATTACATTGTAGCTCAGCACTGCTTCATTTCTCACGGCCTTTAACATGCTGCGACACATTCAGTTATTTTACAGTACAGTGTGGCTTTCCGCTGTGCCCTTCTTAGTTCCACAGTGCTCTCTGCTTTCAATAATTCACTGTTTTCTTAATCTAAGGTGTTAAATAGTTAATTAGGAGGAGGGAGGCTGGGGTCCTCTGTGTCTCCTCTTGGTCCACTGCTCCTAAAGCTTGGATGGCAGCTCTGAGAGTCATCCGTTCACCGTCATGACATTTTCCACCCCCAGCATTTGAAGCAAAACCCTTCTGCAGAGCTAACCATGTTGCCCAATGACCTGCTTTATCTCAGAGTCAAAGACACTGGCTCTTCAGAAGATCATGCTAAATCCAGACAGACAGAAAGAGATGGGCATTACTAAACCGTCTCTTAGCAGATCAGTGCAAACTCTACTCAAAATACAATGATAAAGAATGCAGAAACAAACATTTCCAACATTTCCATTTTGAAAGGTAAAAATATAAAATCACCCTTTAAATTTTTGTTTGTTTTATCAAAACCTTTGACATTATTTTATTACTCAATGACCTGTCCTCATAGCATAATTCAATACTTTATTATATAAAAAAACAGTTAAATATTAAATTACTCTTCATCCCAAAGTTTGCTTCTTTATATTTATTTATACAACTGTATGTCATCACTGATGTTTTTTGTGTGTGTTTTGCCTTTGATTTGTTTTGGGTTACATTTTCCATCACAACTGTGACATATCTTCCTAAATACCGAAATCATATTGATTCCAGGAAAAAAAAGACATTATATTATAACTCACAGGGTTTGAGATGTGTTTTCTCGTTTGGTGGGCGTGTCAAATATGTCAGCCCAATCAGCAGCAACATGTATATAAAGCATGCAGTATTAAAGAGATTGAAGATGTTAGAAGACATGAATGTCGTAAGAGTTTTATAGTAAAAATATAGTATACAACATGATGATGTAGTTTATAATTTTAGCTTCATTGCAAGGCAAGTTTATTTATATACCAAATTTAATACTCAATGGTAATTAAGTGCTTTACATAAAAATGAGAAAGAAAACACAAGGTATTAAACAAGTAAGAACTAAAAAATAAAAGGATTTAAATTAGAATTGATTACCAGGAGATAAAAAAAACGATTAAATGGGATGGGAATGTTCTCTTTTATTCTGGACGGCAAGGGCAGTGATTGCATGTATTTTGCAGTATTAAACACATATTTATAACGATTTCATCCGGCTCCGAAAATTCTTCAAAAAGAACACAAAGAATTGCCTTCTCAGCTGCCATAGTTGCAACTCCTGTGTCATCAGAACAGGGTGTTCAACGCAGCACCGTTTCCGTTTAAAAACGTTTTGCAACGTTTTGTCAGGCCTGAACGCAGCCCTGTCCTTAGAACATAATTCAATACTTTTAATACTATATAAAAAAATAACAAAAATCAGTTAAGTATTAATATTTGATACTTTTTCCTGGAGGTAATTTCTCTGTTTTTGTTTTGTTTTGTTTTGTTTTGTTTATGTCATCTCAATCAACCAAATTGTCTATACATTTTTGTTGTTTTATTGCGTTGTTGTTTTGTTTTGATTTGTTTCGATTTTCTGTCACATCTGTGATATATCAAACTAAATAATCAAATAGTATCTAAATCCTAGTGATTCCAGATTAAAAAAATGACATTATAAGTCACAACCACCTGTCTTCAGAGCCTAATTAAAAAAAAAAGGAATCTGTTAGATATTAATATTTAATCACTCTTCATCCTGAAGGTTTTTTAAATATTTTATTTTATTATCATCTCAATCACTCAAATTGTTTATATTTTTTGTCTATTGTTTTTGTTCAGATTTTCTGTCGGAACTGTAATATATAAACCTAAATACTCAAATTGTACCTAAATGAAAAAAATGGCTACTGAAAATGTCAGAAAACGTCTCAGGTTACGTATGTAACCATGGTTCCCTGAGAGGGAACGAGACGTTTTGTCAAGCGCTACGGGAAGGCCTCTGCGTGATTGCGTCATGAAGCACTCGTGAAATCAGTCCAATGGCGTGGTGAGACGTCAAGGCGGGTGACGTCATTGACCAGGAAACTATAAAGCACCCCTGAACCAAACAGTGTCAGCTTCTGATAGGTCGAACAAGTCGGTCGAACAAGTTTCCCCAGTATGGCAAAGCGATTCCCTTTCAAGGGAACTCACGCTGCGTCAAGCGCTGCAGGAACTGAATACCCACGTCGCCTATTCTGTCCTGGCAATAGTGTTCTGAACCAAGCGCTGACAGATAGCTAACAGAAATAAAGCTCCATCACACGTTCTTCTTTTGTGCTTATGTGATGCACACTTTACTTTACTGTAAAACTGAAAGAAACACAAATATACAAATTACAAAATGGTTCACAAAATATAATGGATATTTTCCTCATTCACAAACATCCACGTACACATTTAAACAACAAAATAAACAACCGATATATTTATATCTTAAAACATGTGTTTGGAGAAAATAAAGGGAAGAACAGCTTCACTTGTATATTAGCCGTTAGAGCACGCTAGCTTTCAGCATTAAACATCGATCTCTAAGCCTCTCAATAACGACCAGCTTTAACTTAACTAACACAATAATACTACAGTTGTTTTTAATATGAAATTTATAACTTACGGTCGTATCTACTCCAAGGATTAGACAGCAAACAACGACGTGCTTCTAAACACAGGTCACCGAAAACGAGAGTCTTCTTCTACTGCTTTACGAACTTCCTGTTGCGTTCTAATGAGCAGTGTAATAACATTTTCCGCCACTAGGTGTCACACAAGGGCTACTTAAACAAATCAAAATACCGCTTACAAACAGAAACTAACACTGCACAGAACACTCCCCGCATGGTATAACTTGTTATACCACTATACATTCTGATTACTTGACAAAAGTAAGACTATGTCACATATAGGTCTTAGGTATTCTCTGACAGTGCCCTGCTTAGCGGTCTTTACCATGACCTTACGAATTTTCCCGTCGGACGAGGCTACAGTCTTTGTTATGAGACCAATTGGCCACTCACTGCGCTTCACTTCCCCATCTTTCAACAGAACTACGTCCCCTTCCTGAACATTATCTCTCTCCTCTGTCCATTTCCTCCTGGGTTGCAAGGTAGACAAGTACTCCTGCTTCCATCGCTTCCAGAATGAATCTGCCAACATCTGGACTTGACGCCATTGATTTTTGTGCAGGTGTCCTAACTCAAAGTTTCCTGGAGGAGCAGGAGCAACACTCGCCTTCTGAGTTAAGAGCATCGCTGGTGAGAGCACCTGGGGCATGCCCGCATCTGTTGAAATTGGGGCTAAGGGTCGGGAATTCATAATGGCCATGACTTCCGCCATTAATGTCGTTAAGACCTCATGCGTGAGTCTTGTGGGAGTTTTCATCAAGAGAGCATCCAGAATACGTCTGGCTATCCCGATCATTCTTTCCCACACTCCCCCCATATGGGAAGAGTGCGGAGCATTAAATGTCCAAGTACAGCCTTGATTCTTTAAGAAACCTTTCAACTCGGTTGGGGATGAGTCTGCACTGTCAATTTGGAGTTCTTTAACTGCTCCGACAAAATTCGTCCCTCTGTCTGAACGAAAATGTTTCACGGGTCCTCTGACAGCCAAGAAGCGTCGCAAAGCACAAATAAAACTGGATGCTGATAGAGACTCCATGACCTCCATGTGAACTGCCCTGGTACTCAAACAACTGAATATGACAGTCCATCGCTTGTTCTCAGTGCTGTTCCCTCTTGTCTTGCGTGTCACCACAGTGAATGGACCGAATACATCAAGACCTGTGTGTGTAAAAGGTGGATCCATAGAAACTCTGTCCAAGGGCAAAGCAGACATCTTTTGACTCTCCATTCTACCCCTTAGCTTCTTGCATAACACACATTTGTGGATAACATTTGAGATTAGTCTTTTGCCATTGACGATCCACAAACCAGCACTGCGTATTGCACCCTCTGTAAAATGACGGCCTTGATGAGCCACTTGATCGTGGTAATACTGAATTAAGAGATCAACCACGTGATGGTTAGGTGGGATTATCAAGGGATGCTTTTCTGGTTCTGATATATCAGCACAGTGAATGCGACCCCCTACTCTTAACAGCCCTATCTCGTCCACAAAAGGGTCAAGTCTCTGGAGTGAGCTACGCTGCGAGACTTTACCATGCTTGGTCAGACTCTCAAATTCCTCTCTGTACACTTCTCGCTGAACAGTTTTGATTATAGTTGACTTAGCTTGTGAAATCTCCACATCTGAGGTTTCAGTACATCGATGCCACTTTCTGCAAAGATTGTTAGATAGAGATTGCGAGAACGATTTTGCGATGTGAGTAAGGGTAGTGACAGCCCTCACTAAAGATCTCCAGCTTGAGAAATGTTCGAATCTGCTCGAGCCAAGTGACTGCTCTGTAATGTTAGTCATCAGTGTGTTCACCTGAGGGTGAATTTCAACATCCTCTTCTGCTTTGACAAGTCCATACGACGAATCTACACTACATGCTATAGGACCACTTTCCTTAAGGAACTCTGGACCTGAGAACCAGTTGGTAAGGGGTAAGTGGGCTGCTGCCACAAACCTGGTGGCATGATCTGCTGGGTTCTGTTCAGAACAGACGAAATGCCATTGGCTAGGTTCCGTGTTTTTTCTTATGCGCGCAACCCTATTAGCCACATACATGTAGAATCTTCGAGTCACATTGTGAATGTAACCGAGCACTATACGACTGTCAGTGTAGAAATGGATGCTCTGAAGCTCTGTGTCAAGTTCTTCCTTTATGAGTTCCATCAACTCAACAGCAAGCACCGCTGCACATAACTCGAGGCGCGGAACAGTGTGAGCAGGAAAAGGGGCCAATTTGGATCTTCCCATTACAAACCCCACATGAGGCTGCCCATTTGAGTCTGTTACTCTTAAGTACGCTACTGCAGCAATAGCTAAAGTAGAAGCGTCTGAGAAAATGCACAGCTCTCTGTGTTGTGCTCCAAATACTGAGGTTGGAACATAAGCTCTGGGTATTTGCAGTTGATCAAGCTCGGCTAGAGATGAAGTCCACGCTTTCCATTGGTCTCCTTTTTCTAATGGAAGAATGGTGTCCCAATCCTGTTGCATGGTTGAAAGTTCTCTCACTAGAGCTTTGCCTTGCATAGTGATTGGGCAGACAAACCCGAGAGGATCATACAAACTATTGACAGTTGAAAGGATGCCTCTTCTAGTGAAAGGTTTGTGATCCTGAGAAGCTCTGAATGTAAAGCAGTCCGCTTTGAGGTTCCAACTTATGCCGAGGCTCCGTTGGAGGGGTATCGGATCTTTATCAAAATCTAAGTCTTTGAGGTCTTTGGCTCTCTCACTAGATGGAAAAGCTTCCATAACTGAAGCACTGTTGGAGGCCACTTTATGCAGATTCAGACTTGACCTTGCCAACATTGTCTGTGTGCGCCTTAAGAGATCAACAGCTTCTCTTTCAGTAGGGACAGATGTGATGCCATCATCAACATAGAAATTGCGGAGTACAAAATCCTTGGCGTCCGTTCCGCACTCCGATTCACCAAGCTCTGCCGCTCGTCTTAGAGCGTATATAGCGACTGCTGGCGAGGGACTGTTGCCAAAGACATGTACAGTCATTCTGTAATCAATGATTTCCTTTTCTGCACAGTTGTCTTTATGCCAAAGGAAACGAAGATAGTTGCGATGCTGCTCTTTTACTTTGAAACAATAGAACATTTGTTCTATGTCTGCCATCACCGCTATCTTCTCCCTACGGAAACGCAACAGCACTCCCAATAGAGTATTGTTGAGGTCAGGTCCGCTCAGTAAAACATCATTGAGTGAGATCCCTCCACACTGAGCACTCGAATCGAAGACCACCCGAATTTTGTTAGGTTTGTGGGGGTGGTAAACTCCAAAAATTGGTAAATACCAACATTCTTCTCTGGATTGCAAGGGTGGAGCAGGTTCTGCTTGTTTGTTTTCAATCACTTTTTGCATGAAATCAAAGAAATGTGTTTTCATATTTGGTTTCTTTAAGAGAGTACGCTGTAATGAGCACAGCCTCTGCATAGCTTGCTCTCTGTTGTTTGGGAGTTGCATTCTTGGAAAGCGGAATGGAAGTGGCGCCACCCAGTGGTTATCCTCGTCGACATACACCTCTTTGTCCATTATTTCTAGGAAGACTTTATCCTCCACAGACAAAGCAACTTTATCATCCTCTGGAGATCTGAAGAACACATTCTCCTTCAAGCACTTTGTATAACTCTCACTAGATTTCGAACATTTGAGAGAACATGGTGGATCGGGTAAATATGACAAAAGAGCTGTCTCCCCCCGTTCTACAATGCTGATGCCTTTTGTGCATGGAGAGAAGAATGAAGTTCGCCCATTTGGAAGTATGTTGGTCTTGTAAACGTTCACACTAGACTGCCGATGAGTCCCATCAAGGCAAACTTCTCCCACTATTACCCAGCCTAAGTCCAAGCGTTGTGCATAAGGTGTGTTTTGGGGTCCATTGTGCTGCTCACGCACTTTGTGTACACTAAGAATGTCTCGCCCCAAAAGAAGAAGCATGGGAGCGCTAGGATCTAAAGGTGGGATTTTATCTGACACTGCAGTGAGGTGAGGAAAATGCAAAGCTACCTCAGGCGTAGGAATCTCAGATCTATCATCCGGTAAGGTGTTGCACTCTAACAAGGGTGGAAGAGCAACTACGGTTTTCCCATCAAGCGACTCAATTGAAAATCCACTTACTTTCCTCCCCGCCGTGGACACAATGCCCGAACACGTCTTCAGTGTATAGGAGGAAGACCTGCTTACGATGTTGAACAGATCAAAGAACTGTGACTTTGCCAATGACCTATTACTCTGTTCGTCCAGTACAGCATAGATACGTTCGGCTTTTTCACGTTGATTAGAGGGATAAACCTTTACGAGACAAATCTTCGAACACGACTTGGGCTTATTAGCTTCTCCGCAAATCTCAGTGCACTTGTTGTTAACCTCGGCAGTGTCTTCATCTGTTTTTTTCTTGATTTGATCTGCTGTTGATACAGATGCTTCAATAGACCACGGAGCAGGACCCGGATGCATGGCTGCAATGTGTCGGTCACTGTCACATTCTCTGCACTTAACAGATGCTCTGCAGTCTCTTGCAACATGCTTAGTGGAAGCACAACATCTAAAACAGATGAACTTTTCCTTCAGATGAGCTTTCCGTTCGTCTAGGTGTTTGCTTCTAAACGTGCGACACTTGTGAAGTGGATGAGGCTTATTGTGTAGGGTGCAAAACTTATCTGGATCTACATTCTCATCTGGGCTTCCATCTTTGTTTGGTCGTGCAGCCATTATTTCAGTTTTCTTGACGAAGACAGATGTTCTGTTATTTGACCTGACAGCTCCATCAAATTTTGAGTTGTTCAAACGGCCAGTTGAAGCAAGTGCAAAACTAGGATCGTTTCTAGTTCTTGCTTGTCTACAAACAAATTCGACAAAGAAGCCGAATGGAGGAAAATACACATTATGGTCCTCCTTATACCTGGAACCTTGTGTAATCCATTTGTCTTGGAGACTGAATGGAAGCTTTTCTACGATGGGGTTAACTCCCCTCGCTGTATCAAGGTAAGCGAGTCCAGGTAAACGACCACTCTGCTTTGCAGACTGCAGTTCAAGCAACAAGTCCCCAAGATCTCTCAGACGATAGGTGTCCTTGTTTGTGATGTGAGGGAAAGCCTCAAGTCTCCTTAACATTGCCTGCTCAATGACCTCTGGACATCCATAACAGTCTTCAAGGCGACACCATATCATTTGCACTCCTATGGCAGGGTTATTGACATGAACGGATTTAATTCGTTTGGCATGTTTAGATGAATCAGGACCAAGCCATCTGACGAGAAGGTCAATCTCCTCTCTACTAGTTATACTGAGTTCACTGGTTACAGCTTGAAAAGATGTTTTCCACGCCCAGTAATTTTCCGGACAGTCATCAAATTGGAACAAGCCTGAACTCACCATTTCTTTTTTCAACAAATATGTAGTGAAGTCACTCACTTGTGGTGGTGCTGGAGTAGAGCACCCAGCCGGAACTTGAGAAGGTAGGCCTGATTCATGCTGCATTCGTACTGGATAGTTTTGATGCTGTACTTCATCAGCTCTATCAAATGGCTCCGTTTTTACATTCAAAGGAAAACACTGGAAGTCGTGTTGAATTTTCTGTTCCTGCCTCATAGGAATTGTTTCAGCATTCGATTCCTCCTTTGTCATTGCACGAAGAGAACTAAGTGAGCCTGCAACATGACTCCGCGTCACATAACTTGCATTCTCGCTTGCATGTTGTGAATTAGGAGCCAGATTAGGAGCATTTTGTAGCTGTGAGTATTTCTGCACATACTCTTTGGTGCGTTCAGCTCTACTTGAGATGCACGATTCTTTTTCTAGGTTGACACTGGTTCCATCTTCTCCATAACCTGCAGCTTCGTAAACCTCTGCCTCTGTAGATGCTGCTACAGCTTCTTTCTGCAGTTGTAACACATATAAATCAGCTTCAAACTCTGCTTTTTTGCGTGCTGCTTCCGCTAGTGTTTTCTGTTGATGCTCTTCAATTTCAGCTCTTTCTCTCATAATGCTGGCTTCCTTCTCTGCATAAGAGGCTTTTACTTTACATGATGCCGCTTTAGCTCTAGCCGTGGTTGCCACTGCACTAGCTGAAGATCTACTTGAACGATGTGATCTGCTTGACCGTGATTTTGTTTCTAGACCTTGATCAGCTTCCTCTGCCTTCTTGAGAGGCTGTGACTCATCCATCTTGATATTATATTAACTGTAAGCTGGATGAAATCTTGTTTGTTTGTCCTCACCCGCCGTGCAGTCGACCTTTTACTATTCTGTCCTGGCAATAGTGTTCTGAACCAAGCGCTGACAGATAGCTAACAGAAATAAAGCTCCATCACACGTTCTTCTTTTGTGCTTATGTGATGCACACTTTACTTTACTGTAAAACTGAAAGAAACACAAATATACAAATTACAAAATGGTTCACAAAATATAATGGATATTTTCCTCATTCACAAACATCCACGTACACATTTAAACAACAAAATAAACAACCGATATATTTATATCTTAAAACATGTGTTTGGAGAAAATAAAGGGAAGAACAGCTTCACTTGTATATTAGCCGTTAGAGCACGCTAGCTTTCAGCATTAAACATCGATCTCTAAGCCTCTCAATAACGACCAGCTTTAACTTAACTAACACAATAATACTACAGTTGTTTTTAATATGAAATTTATAACTTACGGTCGTATCTACTCCAAGGATTAGACAGCAAACAACGACGTGCTTCTAAACACAGGTCACCGAAAACGAGAGTCTTCTTCTACTGCTTTACGAACTTCCTGTTGCGTTCTAATGAGCAGTGTAATAACATTTTCCGCCACTAGGTGTCACACAAGGGCTACTTAAACAAATCAAAATACCGCTTACAAACAGAAACTAACACTGCACAGAACATCGCCATAATCCACAAGTGCCTGTATATGTAAAATCGGCATGCACACTATGCTACAAGCACCCGGGAACCTGGAGTAGAGGCCACGTCCAGGTTATAAAATCTTATAAAGGTGTGGGGAGAGGACCACCCTGCCGCATCACACACCTCGAGAAACTCCTGACAAGAGAGCCATAGAAGCAGCCATACTCCTAGTTGAGTGGGCCTGGGCCCGAAACAGTTGATCAGACTTACGCCACAGGCCAGCTCTAGTGCCCTCACTGGACAGAGCAAATTTAATTTCTCCTGGTCTGGATTCTGAAAGGGAAGCGGAGAAAAGGCCTGCAGTATTATAGGCCCTGCCACGTTAGTGGGAACTTTAGGGACATATCCTTCTTTTGGAAACAAGAAAGCTTTCACCATACCCGTTGCAAACTCAAGAAACAAAGGAGCAACAGACAACGCTTGTAAATCTCCAACTCTTTTAAGACAAGAAATAGCCAGAAGAAATAAAGTTTTTAGCGTAAGGAACTTTTCTGGCACCTCCTCCATAGGTTCAAAGGAGGCCAGAGTCAGGCCTTCCAATACTATGGCCAGGTCCTTAGCCTCAGAGTACCACGAAGGAAGCGGGTTACCCAAGGGTGTCTCCCCACTGATGCACCATCAAGATGCACGTGATCAAGAAACGATAGGCAGATATGGCTGACACGTATACCTTTAAGGTGGATGGGGATAACCCTGAGGAGAACTTTTCTTGAAGGAAATCTAGCACTGAACTGGGTAACCCAAAACAAATCAAAGAGGGGCTGGATGTGTGAGGGAGTAAAATAGGGGACAGTGCGTTGTCTCTCGAGATGAAAACAAATCCACCAGAGCCTGCTTGGGGCTGACCACTGTGGGCATCACCCCGTTGAACTTGGGAGGGCGAAATAAGAATTGTATTCTGTACCCATTTTCTATTGTCTGCAGGACCCAATTGGAGATATTTGGCAGAAGTTTCCACGCTGCCAGAAAATCTACTAAGGGAACCAGCCTCTTGTGTTTTTTGGGTGGTCAGCTTGGTGCCCTGAAACGGCGCACCGGCAAGGAGCAACCGAACTGACCCTTTTTGAACCCTCCTCGAGGGGTGCGAGCTTCCCCGCGCCACTACGCTTCCAGGCGGACACAGAGATTTGTACTCGCTGAGGACCGCTCTGCCCCGAAGCACCAGAGGTGGCGGGGTTGGCAGAACGGCCCTCTGATTGCACCAAGAGGAGGCGGGTGCCTCGACGCTTCCCCTTGGAGGGGACTGCCATCCGAAGCCTGGCGCTTTTGGCGTCAGGACTTCTTCTTTTCCGGGGCCTTCCTAGAGATAAGAACAGTCCTCAGATCTGCTCTACCTCGGGAAGGCCTCAGCTGAGCGTGCTGTCCCAGCCCCCAGTCTCTCTGTAGGGGAGCACGGGACGCCCCGCTCACTTTCTGCTGTGCTCTATGAGCTGAGGAGGACGTACTCGGTTGGGGCTGCTCCCGCCCAGCAGCCCCAGAGACATAGATTTTGCGCGGAAGTAATTTCTGAAAAGCGGCTGCCTGCTTTTTTGCTTCTTGGAAACGATCAACCACCGCATTAACAGAACCATCGAAGAGGCCAGTGGCGGAGACAGGGGAGTCTAGCAAAAACTTTTTATCTTTCTCCCTCATGTCAGAAAGATTCAGTGCTGCCATGGAGCGGCCGATGGATTTTCAGCTGCCCTCCTAACCTCCGCTATTGTTTCTCTTTCTACCTCTTCGGCTGCCTCATCTATGTCCTTCAGCAGGTCGGCTTAATAGGCTTGTAGGACTGCCATAGTATGTAAACTGGCGACCACCTGACCTGTTGCCGAGTACGCCCTGCCCACTAAGACTGATGTCGTTCTTACTGGCTTACAGCTGCGGGGCTCTCAGCGGCGATGCAGACTCAGGGGAGAGATAGCTCGCAAGCGTCTCTTCCACCTGAGGCATCGTCGCATAACTATTTTCTTTTAGACCAACAATGTTTAAATATTCAGATGACGTTGGATTATGTACTCTGAATGAAGCTGGTCTATAGTTCAGTATGTAAAGCGGGAAAAAATGGTAAGCCCCGCTTTGAAGGTTGTGCTCTGGAAGGCAGGAAGCGTTCATCTAATTTACTTTTTGCCTGACGGGCTTCCTGCTCCTTGACTGGCCAATCTAGATTTAACCAGCGGGAGTCACAACCTCCATAAGCTCCTCAAGTGCATGTGTGTGTGGTGGTTCGGTGTCAACATCCAGGATCTCAACCTCCAGTTCCTCAGAACTAGAGTGTTGAGAAACCTGCGCTTCAGCGTGAGCAGAAGAAACCGCAGCGCGTGCTTCTGACTTGCGAACTGTAGCATCAGATCAAGCGGGTAAGGGCAGAGATAGGGGATCACCCATCTCTAACCCCGCCACTAGATCCATTTGCGATGTCCAGGCGCGTCTTCGCCGTGCCTCAGCAGCGGCGGGACCCGAGCCCTGGGGAACGCGAGCCCAAGCACCCTCCTCGAAGAGTGTTCGGCGGGACCGGAGAGTTTTCATCGCAAACTTCTCACAGTGCTCGCAGGTAGCCCCCTCGTGGGCTGCCTGGGCATGCTGCGGTCCCAGACACATAACACACAGCTTGTGTGTATCCCCACCCGTAATGAAACAAGGGCAGGGAGTAACACACTTCTTAAACTGTTCCATTTTTCTTATATATATATATATATATATTGAGAGACAAACACACACCAAATAGACAGAACGATTTCAACATAGAGCGCTTGTGAAGACACAGAAGCTGACACTGTTTGGTTCAGGGGTGCTTTATAGTTTCCTGGTCAATGACGTCACCTGCCTTGACGTATCGCCACGCCATTGGACTGATTTCACGAGTGCTTCATGACGCAATCACGCAGAGGCGTTCCCGCAGCGCTTGATGCAGCGCGAGTTCCCTTGAAAGGGAAATTATATTCTCAACACCGTCAGCTGGAAGTGTCATTTTAAACCATTCTAATTGTTGTTATAACTCCTACACAAACCTACACAAACAAGTGCAGAACTACATGCCCCTTTTACATCACTTGCTTTTTCGAAGGAAGTATTTCAGTATGCATTTCACGCACAGAGGAAGTGTAATATATGAGAATATCAAGGAAACATAGATCAGGAGGGTTACAGTCTCGCTATAACATTCAATGGATGTTTCCTGCAGGCCAATTCACCACAGATACTTATTCATAGAAAACCAATTCTAGACAATACAAAGTCAGTGTAGCAGGCTGTCGCTTTCCATGTCACATACAAGGTTGAGAAGGGCATTACTCTGTCTGCTCCCAGATTTTATTAGATATTTCCAGCTTTACAATGCAAACATTAAACTTAACAAAGCAATAAAAAAATGCCATTGACCTCATGAGAGCATTACTTCAGCGTAAAGCTTGTCACTGATGTTTACGAGCCAGATTCAACCTGAGAAAACTTTAACGCTTCCTGGGCATCGGTGAATCAAGGTTGCACTTTATTGGAGCGCTTAGTGTCACCGTTGATGATGGCTGCAATGCCCAGCCGTTGAGTTTCTGAGTTTACATCATTTCAACATCCACAACCTTTCTTCATAGACTTAGAAGTACAATGAAATCTCCACCACAGTAAAAATATGTGAATAATAAATATCAATAGAGAGAAGTAAGATGAATACTTTACACGTGGTAGCACCTCAAAGTGGTTAAAAGAAATAAATATTGCAGTAAAAACTATTCTTGATGCATAGGCACAATTGATTGCAAATGTAATGTTTATTCAAGTAAAACACTTAACATATTTATGTTAACAGTATAACATATTTATACGCAAGTAACAATTTTAGTATAAGGATTTAAAATGATTTTAATGTTTTATGAATATTAAAATATTTTTAGATGTGTATACATGCATTCAAAGTGGAAGGATATATATTATTTATGCGCTTATTTTTTAAATAAATAAATAGATACATACATACATACAAAATAAGTGCATTAATAAATGTATGAATAAATGCATACATGAATAAATAAATACATAAATAAATGCATATGTTAGTAAATAAATGCATAAATAATAATAATAATAATTCATTCATTCATTCATTCGTTCATTCATTTATTTAATTATTTATGCATTTCTTTTTTATTCATTTATTTATTTGTGCATGTATTTACTCTTTTGTTTATTTATTTTTGCATTTATGTATTTATCATTTATGCAATTATTTATTTATTCATTCATTTATTCATTCATTTATTTGTGCATATATTTATTTATTTGTACATGTATTTATTTATTTATGCATTCATTCATTCATTATTTATCTGTTTATTTGTGCATTTTTCATTCATTCATTTATTTGTGCATTTATTTATTTATGCATTTATTAATTAATTAACTTATTTATTTATTGTGCATTTATATATTAATTCATTTATTTATGTATTTATGCATTCATTGATTTTATTTATTTATTTATGCATTTTATTTATTTATTTATTTATGCGTTTATTATTTATTTGTGCATTTATTTTTATGCATTTATGCATGTATTTATGCATTTATTTATTTATGTTAGCTAATTTATTTTTTGCATTTGTTTATGCATTGATGCATTTATTTATTTAGTAGGCTATAAACACATAGAGCCATATGAAACTAACATGCATATAGGCTACTCATTTTGCACAAGTATTTGGCACAACTATTTATTAATTTTACAATCATTTTTTTAGAAGATTTGGGACACCCATAAACAAATTTGGCAGGTTTGCTTAACATTCTGACTCATTCCCGCTGTTCCATGCTTATTAGGGATTGGATTGGGGGATTTTGAGAAGATGAAGTAAGGGGGCGTCTGATTATTGATCACCAAATGTGAGCAGAGTCCCTCGTGTTATATCTTTTGTTCCTTCGGGTTATAGTATCAGTCCTCAATGGAGTGAATGAACTCCGAGTCTATCTGTCAGCTTGACACGGCAGTAATCAGGGTAAGTCTCGGCTCTGGGTTTCGAGTTTAGCCTTTGTACCGAAATGAATGTCTGTCTTCCATTTTTGTAATAAAACCGCGAGGAAGGCTGCTTAGCGAGATTGTGATTATGCACTGACAAGACTGCTTAGAGCTTTTCTGTGGCAGAGAAAGAGGAGGAGGCGGTGAGGACGGATTTATTTCCATAGTTCCCATCTGCTCCTCTAGGGGGAGCTACGCCATCGACGAAACGACTGCCTCACCTGTGAGGGGAAATTAAAGCATGAAAGTATTCCTTTTTACTTCACTTCCTTGGTTTACTTGTCTTTTGTTATATCAAAATGTGTGTATTTGTTTATTGAAAAGAAGGACTGATAACAGCGAGAGAGAGAGAGAGAGAGAGAGAGAGAGAGAGAGAGAGAGAGAGAGAGAGAGAGAGAGAGAGAGAGAGAGAGAGAGAGAGAGAGAGAGAGAGAGAGAGCGCTTAGCAAACACTGTTGTTTCCGCGGTCTGAGAGACTGAGGTGTTGTATCATCAGCGCACGCGATTGTGCGCATGACTCATTATGATTTGAGGATCACATGCTCATACTGGCCCCATACTGGTGCTTTTGGCATCTGTGCAGACTCATGTCAGGCCCTTATCGTGAGCAAATTGCCAAATGAGAGGAACTGGAATTCGTTTTGATATAAGATCAATATTCCGCTTTAGAAACTGAGTAATTTATTAGTTAAAGGGATAGTTCAAGCAAAAATTAAAATGTAGGCTATTTTATTATTTATCAGTTATTCACATGTTGTTCCAAACAGTTGTACCTCACCTGCATTTATACATTTTTAAACATGTATAAATATCTATATTTGTCAAAATATTGATAGTTTGACAAATGTCCTGGCTGTGCTTTTCTATTCATTTGCAATTGTTGGGGACTAACGCTTTCAAACTTCCAAACCATATTACTTTCTTTGTTCTGTAAAACACATCCATCCATCCATCCATCCATCCATCCATCCATCCATCCATCCATCCATCCACCCATCCATCCATCCATTTATATACAATAAAAGTTTACTGTTTCATTGTGACCTGCATTTATTTATAATAATAGTTTATTGTTTATGGTTACTGTTTATTTTAATTACATAACCTACATTTAATTATTTATTTAATTGATTTAGCTTATTTTTGTTTTTTAATTTTTCTGTTGTTTTATTGATATTGTTTATTATAATTACATTTGTTTATAAATTGTATTTATTTATTTACATTTGTTCATTCATTCAAAATATCTTCATACTTTTGAAGATATATAATGACCTGACCTGTATTTATAAATTTATATTCAGATATGTTGAAGAATGTCCTAGCTCCTCTTTTCCGTGAGGTTGCAGTTAATGATGACTAACACTTTCAAGCTTCAATAAGGACACAGGATGAGGCTGAGTAAACAATAGCAGCGTTTTGAGTTTTGTGTGAACTGTTCCTCTACTGCCAGTCGACATTCTTCATTGTTTGGTATCTTCGTGTTGACTCTGTGAGGCACATGTCATTTTGATTTCCGGCAGAACATGAATAAATAGAAACTCGGCTCACGGCATTTAATGTCTACAAAAGCACAGCATGTTAAGGGCTAAATCAAACTGTCTCTCTGATGGTATGTTTTGCTCCCATGTCAAGGCTGCCTGAACGCTCTCTGGCAGCAAAGATGGTGAGAGAGGGAGAGAGAGAGAGAGAGAGAGAGAAAGAGATAGAGAAAGGCGGGGGAACGTCTCGGTTACGGATGTAACCCTCGTTCCCTGAGGAGGGAACGGAGACGTAACGTTAGTGACTAACGAATGAGGGTTTCGCTTAGAAGCCAATCATCTTCGAGAATTCAAAAATGCCCAATGGCAGTGCCAATGCCTGATGGTCTTCGCAACGCAGCGGACAATCCCTGAAGCTGTAGCCAGGTTCCAGGAACTGACCAGCGGGGTCACTCGAACCACAGACGTACCTTGGGTGGGGCAGCGAGGCAGCATAACTGGCCCGGACGTGGGAGGCACAGTCAGCAGCTGCATCCTGACAGAGGAGACCAGGGAAGGACGCACGTTCCACTGGGGTCTGCTCTGAGAGGAGGCTGGCGACAAAGAGGGATGAGAACGGCGCGGCCCGGGGGGTGGCACACACAAAATCCGCAGAAGGATTTTCCCCCGGCTCTCCACCGGGGGAAGAAGAGGCCCTGCTACCATCCTCTGCAGCGTATCCTAGGCCGTGGCCCCATGAAGGGCAGAGAAGGTGGAGGAGGCCAAACGGTCGCGGGAAGCAAGGGGACTCCCGGGACCGCGTGATCTCCTCATGCACCTCGGGAGCGAAAGGCATTGGGGGCAGGGCCCAACAGCTGTCGGGTGCCGCCCCCAAAAACTGATCGCGCAACCACGAGCACTCGCGACAGGGTGGAGTTCCACATCAGCGCGAGGCTCGCGGCTGCCCGAGATAACATGGCTGTCAACTCTAGGTCGGATCAGGCAGCGCTGGCACACCCGAAGGCAGAGCATAACCTAATCGTCATCCCCAGAGGACTCTAGCCCACCTTGGGATGCAGCGATCGACATCTCAGTGCTATCTGGAGTGTGAACGAAACGAACGAGGCGTCAGAGACGGGCCGCTGTTTCAGTCCAGCACTCGTGGGAAGCGATGTGCAAGAGGGGGGCGTGGCCCGAGGAACATATCGTCGGGGTTCTTAATACCACAGCACCACCCTCAGGTCACCCTGGCCACCAGCCAAAGCACCACCTCTCTCAGAGACGGTAGATTGGGGAGTGGCAGAGGGCACTCGCTCTCCTCACGGTGATCATTGAGTCTCGACCGCGAAGTCGCGATGGTCACGTTCCCGCAGTGGGAACATGACACATCCACAAACACTGCCCGAACGTGCTGAAGCCCAAACACGTCGAGCAGTGAATGTGCCCATAGACAGCAACGGAGATCGATCGCACCCGGAAGTGCGCGGGCAAGCCGTCTTGAAAAAAATGTGAGAGGAAAGCTCTGCAGAGTGCCGAAGCGCCCAGGGAAAACACACAAAGCTGTTGCAGATAACTGCACAGATCAGCAGGCAGGCAATGTGAGATCGCTGTAACGCGCCGTCACACCAACACCCTGGAGAACCGCTCGTCTCAAAGACTGAAGAGAGGACTTCAGAATTCAGGCTTGTAGGAGTGAAGAGATGCTCTCGGCTCCGATGCAGAAACATAATGCGATGTTGCCAGCGTGCTTCCTTATATACCCACATGGTGGGGCGGAGTTACGTATGCAAATTCCTCATGCCCATGGCATTGGCACTGCCATTGGGCATTTTTGAATTCTCAAAGATGATTGGCTTCTAAGCAAAACCCCCATTCGTTAGTCACTAACGTTACGTCGTAGTGACTGAACGAAAGGGAACACTAGGGACATAATCTTATATCACAAAAAAGTTATTTTATTTCAAACTTGTGATGTATATCATAATATAATTATATCCTATTCTATTATACACAATTTTAGAGTCACTGGTATATTCTATTTTACACCATTTTAGGGTCACTGTATATTCTATTGTACACCATTTAGGGTCACTGTATATTCTATTCTATTCTACACCATTGAGGGTCACTGTATATTCTATTTTATTCTATTCTATTATACATCATTTTAGGGTCACTGGTTTATTCTATTCTACACCATTTTAGGGTCACTGGTATATTCTATTCTACACTATTTTAGGATCACTGGTCTATTCTATTCTATTCTATTCTATTCTATTCTATACCATTTTAGGTTCACTAGTATATTCTATTCTATTCTATTCTATACCATTTTAGGTTCACTAGTATATTCTATTATATTCTACACTATTTTAGAGGCACTGTATATTCTATTCTATTCTATTCTACACCAATTTAGGGTCACTGGTATATTCTATTCTAATATACACCATTTTAGGCTCACTGGTCTAATCTATTCTATTCTATTCAACACCAATTTAGGGTTACTGGTATATTCTATTCTTTTCTATTTTATTCTCCACCATTTTAGAGTCACTTGTATATTCTATTCTATACCATTTTAGGGTCACTGGTATATTCTATACTATTATACAATATTTTAGAGTCTGTATATTCTATTCTAATATACAACATTTTTAGGGTCACTGGTATATTCTATTCTATTCTATTCTATTATACACCATTTTAGGGTCACTGGTATATTCTATTCTATTCTATTATACACCATTTTAGGGTCACTGGTATATTCTATTATATTCTATTATACACCATTTTAGGGTCACTGGTATATTCTATATTGGTATATTCTATTTTTTAACACGTTGAGATAAAAAAAAAAGATGCTAAACAATAGTGACAATAAACAAATAGTGGCGTCCATTTAACATTATTTATACAAATAAAAACAATGCAAAAAAATACAAAAATGAATGCAGTCAACCTTGTCGTCTGGAATGTTTTTGCAAGTAGACAAACTAAGTGTGATTTTTCTTTGACATTTTTTAACACCACAGCACTACAGTAGAGCACTTCCCACATAATAACACACAGGTTATTTTCCTTACAGTAAAAACCTGTCTGATGTGGATTCCCTTTAATGATGCTTGATGTGCCTCTTTCTTTGTCATTTCAAACAAATTTCATTTATCATCAGCATATTTGTTCCTCTGCTCCAGCGTCTCTCAGATATGGAAAGAAGTGCAAGAAGCAGAGAACAGATGAAATGAATAACAACAACAAAAGAAGACACACAATTATTCCTGCAGCTCTTATTTTAATGAAATGCAAGCATAATTCCCCAGTGAAAGAGGCAGTAATTGCCCGAATAGTGTTATAATGTGACAATCGCAGTAGAACAAAGTATGAAATTGCAGGGGATTTTAATCACGGGTAATTCTCGCAAGAAGCCTGACAAGTTTAGGTAATTAAAAAATAAATAAATAAAAAAGGTCTAAAATAGGGTTTTGTTAGCATGTCAGGGATCGTATTCCCGCTCTGGTATGAATCCTTTGGGTTTGATAGCTACATTTAACAGGCAATAAACTGGACGAAATCCGAAATGAGTCATTTTAATCCTCACTCTATTAGAGAAACAAGAAACGCTACATGCAAATAATTATGAATCATATGGATTGAAAGCCAAGGAATATTATTCTCAAGGATGGGGATGAAATTGCTTCTGTGAGGTTGTAAACCAAGACATCAGCGTTTTACAAAAGAGGCCTTTTCAGTATTCATAAATTCTCTAAAACGTTTTAGCAGGAATTTTCATAACTTGCTTTTTAAACGACCCTATTCTGAATATTCCCACTAATGCACTTGCAGACTGTTCCGCAGTGAGGAAAACTTCGAAGCGGCCAATTACATCTGTTGTTAAATGCCAATGGACCATTGGCATTTTGGTGCCTGCAACATATGCAACATAAAATATTCAACTAAAATGTTAAATAAAAATGAATTACAGAAGGCAAAGTCATTGGATTTTCCATGAGTTTCACTCTCTTCCAGCCAAACGATAAAAATCTGTGGTTATATAGCATAAAAACAATCAGTTACGAGGCTCATTAAACGCAATCGTTAAACAAACATGGCTAAACTCAATTTCCACTCAGTCCAAACAAACTGCAGCAAAGGTGCCGCATATGCCAACTGACAAGACAGCTAGCGATGCTAGTTATGGCTACAAAGCCTGAGGCAAGTTTAACATTTTACACACTGTCGTGCATTGAACATAATATCTAGGAGGGTTTGCAGGAGGTGAGGTGAATATAAATAAAATGTTAAAAAAAGAGAAATATTACAATAAAAAATATAATAATTACCACACCTACTTATGTATTTATTTATTTCAAATATTTTAATATATAATACATTAAAATTGTATAAATGTAATTAATAAATAATAACTATAATTATTGAACATACTATCAAGGAGGATTTGCAGGAGGTGAGGTGAATATAAATAGAAAAAAAAATAGAATATAATATTTTTAAGTACAAATATTGTAACCTCACCTAATTTATTTATTTATTTCAAATGTTTTAATAACTCATACTCCTGCATTGATGTATTTATTTATTTCAAATGTTTTACTATTTGAAAAAAAAAAACACCTCATAATTTTTTATTTAATAATTACTATTATTACCTCACTTTATTTTATTGTATAATATTTTTAATTACAAATATTTTCACCTCACCTCATTTACTCATTTATTTCAAATGTTTTAACATTTCATAATATTATATATTTATCTAATGCAAAAAAAAATTGCCCCATCTATTTTATTTTATTATAAAATATTTTACACTAATATTTTATTTATTTTAATATATAATAAATTATAGTATAGTAAAATATGTATATATATTTTTTTTAGATACAATTATTTTCACCTCTTTTATCTATTAAGCCACAATATGTTATTTTTTCTCCGCTAGCTTATTCAAAACAAAGGCGTATCTTGATGACACCTTGATTTCGCTGAGCTTTTATTATGCAGGTATGATGTAATTGATTGACAGTCTGTGTCCTGGTTAAAATTGCTTATTTCTGTGGATTTAAACATTCTTGGAAACATTTGGGATAATGTAAGTACACAAGTCAAAAAAATAAATAGCATTGTTCTAGTGGTTTTTGGAAATTTTTATAAAAAAAATCTTACATATTGTGCCTTTAAACGTTTTAGTTTACAAACAATAAATATTATTGTAATAATTAATTGTAATTACCTGAGCTTTTTTGTCTCACTTCTTTATTCAAATAAATTGTTGATGTAGAATATTTTATGTAGTATTTTACATGAATGTTCACATTATCGCATCAAATATAATAATAAATAAATGACTATAACCTTAGAAATGTCACATGCTCTGCAAGCATCAATCAGATGGCAGCTGGTTTAAGTTTACCCTGAGTGAGGGGTCATCTTACCCCAGTTCATGGTTTGTGAATTTGGGCTATAACAAAATTACATGCTAAATCTGTAAATATGTTGGAAATCTTCATGGCAAGAGATGGCAATAGGATAAAAGGGCAAATCCTGAAAAAAAAATGTGTCTCACCAAGTTTTGCAGACTAGATTTCAGTGTTGCATTGGATGTGCTTCTTTTCCCATCGCCAGAGATCAGGTGGCATCTTGTTTGTCATTCATGAATGTATTAAGTTTCTGTTAGAGTTGAATCAAAACCATCACCATGTGTTTTCCCCAGATTGAGCTTGATATACGTCTGATTTAAACCATGCATAAAGGCTGAGCCATCAATATCACATGACAGCACTGGACTGAAAGAATGAAAGAGAAGAAAAAAGTGGTAATTGCTATGTAAAAATGTCAAGCCAAATCTTTCCCAGCCAGGACCGAGCATGCTCATAATGGATTCAAAGTCACCCTCATTTCCCCCTTTCATTTTGTCTTTTAGCCTGTTCAGGTGACTATTTCGAGTTCTTGCCAGTGTTTTGGAGCAGGTGTCTGCAGGGAACTGTTCATTTTTCTAATCGCAGACTCACAGGTGAGTCTTGTATGGTGCTTCAGACCCTTTAAACATAAAGACTTATTTGATATTTTTCCTTTCTTTTTGGAAGATTATTTCCACCACACAATTCAGACATTTTTTCTCGCAGTTTTGAGTGTATATTAAAATGTCAGAATTGATGTTAATCCACAATTGTGAGATACAAAATCGCCATTCTGCATGATAAGAAAAGTCAAAATTGCAAGATTTAAACTCGGAAATCTGTGACAAAACATTGTGAGATGTAAACTTAAGAGAAAAAAAGTCAGAATTGCAAGGACAAAGTCAAAATTTTCAGGTGCAAACTCTGCATTCCAAGAAAAAGTAAGAATTAAGATGTAAACTCTGAATTCCAAGAAAAAAGTCAGAATTGGAAGATGTAAACAGAAATCTGAGGAAAAAGTCAGAATTTTAGTGTAAACTGAATTCTAAGAAAAAGTAAAAATTTGAGATGTAAACTTCGAATTTCAAAGAAAAAAAAGTCAGAATTGTAAGGAAAAGGTACAATTTTTGAGGTGTAAACTCTGCATTTTGTGGTGTAAAAACTGAATTCCGAGAAACGAGTACAAACTGTGGGACGTAAACATAGAATCTAGAGAAACAAAGATCAAAAATACAATATGTAAACTCAGAATTCCGAGAAAAAAGTATAAAATACTAGGAAAAATTTGAAGACTTAAATTCGAGATTGTGTTACGAGAACTAGTCACAGTTGGGAGTCATGACAATTATGTGAAATAAAGTTGATCAGTTGCAAATGCAAGAAAAAAGTTGCAATTATAAGATATATACCCATATTCTGAAATATGTGAGATTTCGAAATTCAGAGAAAAAAAATCTGAATTGTGAGGAAAAAGTTAACATTTTGTGATGTAAAAACTGAATTCCGAGGAAAAGTAAAAACTGTGGGACGTAAACTTAGAACCCAGAGAAAAAAAGGTCAAAATTTAGGGATTCAAATACACCTTTACCTTTTTTATTTATTTTTTATTCTGTGGCGGAAACAAGCTTCCATATAAAAGGGCTTCTGGGATGGATTGAGTTGTTTGGAGTTGTCACTGCTCCTCACAGATGCGTTATCTCTCCCACGGCTGTTTCGCCACAGTCTTCTCACATCTTAACCACTTCCTTTGTTTTTTTTTGTCTTTCCTACAGCGTTTCTCAGAGGCGTAGCTTGACGTTGCGGAAGAGAGAGGCTTGTGCCGTCATTATCGACCTACGTCTGTCTGTCTGGCTCGTCTCAGCTGGGAAGCTGCAGGCAAGAGAAGGCAGCCCGCAACTGCCTCAAAGTCCTCTGGGAGATGACATTACTGTCGTGAGGAGGAAAAACAACCCTCTTTCTATCTCTTTACCTCTCCCTGTCCTCTCACCCTCATATACAGGTTCTATAATTAGATTGCTCCTGATCTTGAAGAATGAAACTATTTACATTATAAATAGTTTTATAATGGCAGGTTCTTAAATGTACAGTTCACCTAAATATGAAAATTCCCTCATTATTTACCCTCAGCCTTTTTTTTTGTTTTACTTTGTTTGAATGATGTGCTGGTCACTGTTTTCATGAATGAATTGTTTAAACAGTTTTGTGAATTAGATCAAACAATTAATTGATAAGATCCAATTCAAACGAATGTACGCTATTGGTCAAAGTTTTGGGAAAATTAAGAAATCTTTTTATGATCAAATACATTCAGAATTGAAGTGTTTGTGCTGCCTTAAAATTGACTTAATAGTACTTAAAGGGTTAGTTCACCCAAAAATGAAAATTAGCCCATGATTTACTCACCTCGGTCATCCTAGGTGTATATGACATTCTTCTTTCAGACGAATAAAACCGGAGTTATATTAAAAAAGTCCTGGCTCTTCCAAACTCTATAACGGCAATGAATCGATGTTTCGTTTTTGAAGTCCATAAAAATGCGTCCATCCATCATATAACTGCTCCACACTGCTCCAGGAGGTTAATAAAGGCCTTCTGAAGCGAATCGATGCGTTTGTGTAAGAAAAATATCCATATTTAAACCTTTATAAAGTAAATTATCTAGCTTCTATTAGATCGCCTTCCGGATTCAATTTACGGAAAAGGTGTAGTGCCTCTCAGTTCGAAATCTTGCAGTTCTACGTCTGACGACATTGTGCAGACTAGTTACATTTTTTTTCCGATCTGGCAGAAGCTAAAGTTTTTAAATATGGATATTTTTCTTACACAAACGCATCGCTTCGCTTCGGAAGGCCTTTATTAATCCCCGGAGCCGTGTGGAGCAGTTATATGCTGGATAGATGCACTTTTATGGACTTCAAAAACGAAACAATAATTCACTGCCATTACAAAGCTTTGATGAGCCAGGACATTTTTAATATAACTCTGATTTTATTCGTCTGAATGAAGAACGTCATATACAACTAGGATGACTTGAGGGTGAGTAAATCATGGGCTAATTTTCATTTTTAAGTAACATTTTTTAAGTAACAACTTTGATCTTTGAGTTGACTAAACTTTAAATTTTAAGTCAGCACCAAACGAATACTTATTATTTAAGTTGAAACAACAATTTTTTTTACAGTGTAGAAGAGCTAAGACAGATGTTAAGGTTTTTAGTGAATAATGAATTTGCGTCTGGTTATCATGAAAAGATGACTTCCGAAGACTTGGAATATAGCGAAAGAAACATTTTAGCCACTTTTTTGCATCCTTTTCAAAGCTTGCGTGTAAAAGAGTAGCACATACTTCAAAGTTTCTCCTTTTGTGTTCCACAGAAGAACGAATGTCCATATAGGTTGTTTTTTTCTGGGTGAAATAGTAATTTAACACATCAGTAGATCACAAGCAGAACTTTCCTCTCCCATCTGCGATTTTTTGGAATTGCGCTCTAACGCTACTTTGCCCTGTTTAGTAAATCTGGCCCTTGGAATATAGCAAAAGAGTAATTTGAACCACTTTTTGTGTCCTTTTCAAAGCTTGCATGTAAAAGAGTGACCAGCACATACTTCAGAATTTCTCCTTTTGTCTTCCACAGAATAACAAATGTCCAAATAGGTTGTTTTTCTGGGTGAAATAGTGCTTTAACACATCTATGGATTTGTATGGAGGAAGACACTGTGGCATTTGTAAAGCAGTGGGAGGTTGTTTATATAATCTGTGATGGTTGTCTCATTGCTTAAAATAATGTAGGAAATACATCAGCTGTTCTAAAAATAGTGTCGTCGCAATATGGCACGCTAAAGAAACGCAGCTTGGCCCATCTAAGCGAGTTTGACTGTGGAAAATTGTCTCAAGAAAGAGACCAAGCTACTTTTAAACACTCACAATGGAGTGTCAAACTGCCCTTTGACTGGCGGTTTTATTTGCATGTCAGAATGCATTTTCGGTGAAGGCCGTCCTTGGGGTTAGGCTAAGGTCTGGGCTGGACTAAGAAGTGGTGAAATCATTTCACTTTAAAACTCACTTGCCAGACCCCTCCAGCTCTTAATTAAAATTGAACAGCTTAAGACAGTTTTATTAATTCTCTGTGACACGTCCTCTCAGATATGCTCCTGAAGGACTTTACATGTCGCTGTTTGCGGAGGTCCTCAGCTCAACAGTTTTGTCCCCGCAGAGTGATATATTTAAAGCTCAGGCTATTTCTCCCTTTAGCTATTGTGCTCTGAGCTTTATCCTCCATCACCTTTATTTTTAAAGAGGAATGCTGTGGGAGGGTGTAATACAATGGGCTGCAATGGTTTATGGGGATTTTGGTGGCTTTCAGCATTGTAAATTTGACACCCCAGCCCCCCACCCCCAAGTGTCCAAAGCCCTGTCTCCAGCTGCCACGTTTGAAGGCTGCCAACTGCATCAACCTAAATATCGATCTCCTTTTCTCTTTCTCCATCTTTCTTTAACACCAGACATTCATAAGTCATGCGCTCTTTTATGGCTTAAAGGAACAAGAACTGGCCGCCTCCCAGGAGTGGCCGGTCTGTCCTCGGTCTAGGCCGTGCCTGAAGAGCCTGAAGAACAACAGGGGTTCTGTTTCACTTCTCTAATGTTCCCTAACTGGCAAAAATATGGATGGCAATAAAGTTTAAGTGGCAGCGCAGTGTACGATTGATACTTTCAATGCTTCCTTGGCCTCCAGCTGAATGCTTGTGTTCTGGTGCCTGCATTGCTTAAGTAGGCTCTCAAGATAAATCAAAGCCTATGTAGCTCCCACTGTCACAGGAGTGTATATTTCTCAAAGACGCCCAGGCTTGTTTTGGTGGCCAACCCTTTTCCCAGTGAGCTGGCAGTGATACACAGCCAAATGTGGATGAACACCTCCTTAGTTTGGTTGCTTAGAATGTGTGCTTTCAATTGTGTAGTCCATATAGCAATTAAAGGTGTTTTGAATTAATCATGCAAATGTTCACTGAAGTTGCACGTATCCCAGACAGCAACATAGTGTCGGCCCATGTGGATCTGGGCAAGTTGCAATTTACTTTTTTTATTTCAGATATAGAACGTCTCGGTTACGGATGTAACCCTCGTTCCCTGAGGAGGGAATGGAGTCGTACGTTAGTGACTAACAAATGGGGGTTTCGCTTAGAAGCCTATCATCTTTGAGCACTTAGAAAATGCAAGCGGCATGCGGAATTTGCATACGTAACTCCGCCTCACCGCGTGAGTATAAAAGGAAGTACGTGGCAATATCGCATTATGTTACCTGCTGTGGAGCCAAGATTGAACTCCTGCGTTCCAGGTAGCACAGCTGAAGTGGCAACGGGACGTACATCTCCGTTCCCTCCTCAGGGAATAAGAGTTACATCCGTAACCGAGACGTTCCCTTTCGTTCAGTCACTACGATGTACGTTAGTGACTAACGAATGGGGGTCCCAATATAATTACGCCACTCAGCCGTCTTCCAGTGCCCTGCGTAAGTGTGAGTTCCCTGTCGTAAAACTAGTACGGACGAGGGACTCCCACTTATCACAGGAATACCAAGGTACACTGGGAAGCATATTCCAGAGGAGGTATGCAAAGATGCCTGCTCGTAGGTAGGACTTAGAGAGTACATATATGACCTGCTGAGTACATAGTCAGACACTGGCTCCACTCGGAGATTGTAGAATCTGGCGAATGTGTTCGGTGTCGCCCAGCCTGCAGCTCTGCAGATGTCTGTTAGCGAGGTGCCATGCGCTAAAGCCCAAGAGGAGGCCACACTCCGTGGAGTGTGCCCTAACCCCCAGGGGACATGGTCAACCTTGCTGCTGGTAAGCCAAAACAATGGTGTCCACTATCCAGTGAGACAGCCTTTGCTTTGAGAGAGCTCTTCCCTTCCACTCTCCACCATAACAGACAAAGAGCTGGTCTGAGGTCCTGAAACATTGCGTCCTGTCTACGTAAGCGCGGAGAGCGCGTACTGGACAGAGCAATGCCAAGGCTGGGTCTGCCCCCTCCATGGGCAGCGCTTGCAGGTTCACCACCTGACTCACTTGGGCACATATCCAGGCCGGGGTCTCAGGATCACGTGAGAGTAGGCCGGCCCAAATTCCAGGCACGCTTCGTCAACCGAAAATGCCTGCAGGTCCCCGACCCTCTTAAAGGAGGCCAATGCAGTCATGATCGCTGTCTTCATTGACAAATATTTAAGATCCTCTGACTGCAAAGGCTCAAAGTGAGGCCTCTGCAGAGCATCTAAAACTACTGAGAGGTCCCAAGAGGGTACGAGAGGAGAGCGAGGAGGATTCAGTCTCCTCGCCCCCCTCAGGAACCTGATGATCAGGTCGTGCTGACTTACCTTTTTGTTCTCCAAGAGATCGTGGTGGGCAGATATTGCGGCCACCTAAACTTTGAGGGTGGAGGGAGACAGCCTTCACTCCAACCCTACTTGGAGGAATGAGAGCACAGACCCGATCAGGCATTTCCAGGGATCTTCTTGGCGAGAAGAGCACCAGGTGACAAAGAGGTTCCACTTCAACCCATAGGCATGCCGAGAGGACTCTGCCCTAGCGGAAGTGATGGTAGCGACCACCGCAGGTGGTAGGCTACTCAAACCTGCCGCATCCCAACCAGGAGCCACACGCGGAGGTTCCACAGATCGGGATGCGGGTGCCAAAGGTGCCCCGTCTCTGAGTAAGGAGGTCTCAGAGGAATAGGCCAGGGAGGGGCTGTCGCAAGGAGTACGAGTTTGGGGAACCAGGTCCGGCCGTGCCAATACGGGGCGACCAGAAGGACCTGCTCCTTGACCTCCCTGAGCTGCACAAAAGCTGTGCGAGTAGGCTCACTGGGGAAAACGCATATTTGCGTAGGCCCCGCGGCCAGTGCATCCGTGCCGTGCGTGCCCACGGACAGGAAATAGAACAGGCTGCAGTGGGAAGAGTCGTGGGAGGCAAACAGATCTATCTGCGCGTCCCCGAACTGTTCCCAATCAGTTGGACCGACTGGAGATGGAGTCTCCATTCTCCCGGAAGTGGCTGAAACCGTGAGCTCGTCGGCTGCACAGTTCAGGACTCCCAGAATATGGACAGCACGAAGGGACCTCAGGCGCTTCTGACTCCATAGAACGAGATGGCGGGCGAGTTGAGACATACGGCTGACAGAGTCTCAGAAGGCTTGTGAGGAGTGAAGAGGTAGGTACTCTTGGCTCCGAAAGCAGAAACATAATGCGATATTGCCACGTACTTCCTTTTATACTCACGCGGTGAGGCGGAGTTATGTATGCAAATTCCGCATGCCCATGGCATTGGCACGCCATTGGGCGTTTTCTAAGTGGTCAAAGATGATGGGCTTCTAAGCGAAACCCCCATTCGTTAGTCACTAACGTATGTCGTAGTGACTGAACAAAAGGGAAAGTCAGCTGTTGTGATTGGTCTACTCTGCTCTGATTGGTCAGATGGCCCAGTCTGTTGTGATTGGTCTACTCTGCTCTGATTGGTCAGATGGCCCATTCTGTTGTGATTGGTCTACTCTGCTCTGATTGGTCAGATGGCCCAGTCTGTTGTGATTGGTATACTCTGCTCTGATTGGTCAGAAGGCTGTTGTGATTACTATAATATAATATGAGATAATATATGAAAAGCCATATTATGAAAAATAATCGCAATTACATTTTTTTTTTGTAATAACAAAAGGTTTGTGGAGCGATGAAAGAAATGTATAAATTATAAAATGTATAAATTAGGAATGTTTGGTCGCAATATTGAAGACAGATGTGACACATTACAAGAAATAGTTGTAGTTAGATATTGTATAGATATTGAGATATTGTATGATACAAAGTAGGAACTATTAGAACTAAGTTGCAAATGTGAGAAAAAAAGGCTCAAAAGCCCATATTGTGAAATCTAAAGTCACAATTAAATGAAATACAGATGCAACTGTGAGATACACATTTGAATTATGAGATCACATTCTAAAAACAATGTCGCCAATGTGCAAAAAATTCACAATTATTTGATATGAACCAATTGTGAGATATACGTTGGAATTACAGAAAATAGTGTAGAAAAAAACTGTGATAAAAAATAGATAGGTGATCAAATCAAAGTTGCAATTATAAAATATAAAGTCATAATGTGACAAAATTTACTCAAAAATCACAATTTACTTTTACTTTTTATTTATTTATTTATTTTTTTTACTTTTTTTCGGAAAAAGAAAGTCATACAATGTACATATGGATATTTTTGTAATGTTGCCAGTTTTTTTTTTTATGTTAAAAATGTAAAAAAAAAATCCTTGGTTATGCAGATGTTCAGGGAGAGCAAATCTCAAGAAGTGACTCAAAAGATTCGAGTTACTGAGATTAATCAAAATCCCTAACACTAAGAGTAAGAAAGAATATGACTGGTCCCCCCTGAATATCTTTGGGATGAATTGCGAACCATACTGCAAATCAGTCCTCACTATTTCAGTTCCTCGCTATTTGCATTAGTTGTTTGGCCCAGGCATTGTGCATGAAGTTAAAAGGGATCTCCGCTTTAAACCCTTCAGTCAGAGCGCTTATGATAAAGTATGTCACACGGAGACACGGCTACAAGAGCAGCTGCTTTTCTGGCATGAGCATGTGAATGTGTATATATGTGCGTTTCCTGTCAGAGACAGTTTGTTGGACGAGTCGGAGCTGACCTCTCCGAGGTCCCCAGCATCGTGTTCACTGTCATTTCCTGCTCACTCAGACGAGATCCTGAGGAGATTCGGCAGTCGGCGCAAAACAGCCGCCCAGCGGTGTTTGCCTACCCACATAGCCTAGTGCTACAGTGGGCCGCAATGACATTTAGATTGGGAATTCATAAAAACAACCCTATGTTTTGCTGTGTCGCACTCTTTTATCCAATAATCCAGCAGGTAGAGGAAGAAAATGGATGCTCACAAGGGAAATTAAGTTGTCTTATTCGGCTCCTTTTAGATGTTATTTTACACTAATCTTGGACCAATGTTCCTGTCACAACTTCACATCGTAACATTCGTAAGAGAAAGAGAAAAACTTATGACAGATCTGCATGGATGGGCGGTTTCAACTAGGGACTGCTGGGTCATCTATCTAGGAAATAAATGGAACAATTGTACTTTAAAACATTAAAATATGTTGTTATTTTTAAAGTGTCCATATATTTTAAAGGTTCCTAATTTTGTTTTGGAGTCTCATAAAATAGGTTAACATGATTCCAAGGTCAAAAATACTTAAATTTTATCATAATATACATTGATCAGCTCTTTTCTCACAGTCTCTGAAACAGTTTGAAAGAGGATTCAGTCTTTCTAAATTCTCTAAACTAGAGAGCCTAGATCTGTTCTTATTCTGGACAGTCTTCTGTTGTGATTGGTCTACACTACTCTGATTGGTCAGATGGCTCAGTCTGTAGTTATTGGTCTACTCTGCTCTGATTGGTTTGATGGCTCAGTCTTTTGTAATTGGTCTACTCTGCTCTGATTGGTCAGACAGCCCAGTTTGCTCTGATTGGTCAGATGGCACAGCCTGTTTAAATTGGTCTAATCTGCTCTGATTGGTCAGATGGCTCAGTCTGTTGTGGTTGGTCTACTTTGCTCTGATTGGTCAGATGGCTCAGTCTTTTGTGACTGGTCTACTCTGCTCTGATTGGTCAGAGCCCCGTTTGCTCTGATTGATCAGATGGCACAGCCTGTTTTGATGTGTCTACTCTGTTCTGATTGGTCAGATGGCCAGTCTGTTGTGATTGGTCTACTCTGCTCTGAGTGGTCAGACAGCCCAGTCTGCTCTGATTGGTCAGATGGATCAGTCTGTTGTGATTGGTCTACTCTGCTTTGATTGGTCAGATGGCCCAATCTGTTTTGATTGGTCTACTCTGCTCTGATTGGTCAGATGGCCCAGTCTGTTGTGATTGGTCTACTCTGCTCTGATTGGTCAGATGGCACAGCCTGTTGGGATTGGTCTACCACTTACAGCATGTATCGGAAACCAAATGTCCTTCACCATATCTGAATTTCAGCTCTTCCTCAGCACTTGATACACAGTGATACGCACAGTAACAATGGTGTCGGTAATACCGTATCAATTCCAGCCCAAGTCCTCATCCTTTGGAAATGGATTTGCTTTCGCAGCACTGAAAACAGCGTCTTCTTGACATGTCACCAACACAAACCATACTCTTCCAGTCTCAGCTACAACTACAGTGTTTGAGGATCAAAGTAGACATTGTTCACGGACAGCCAATGAAGACCATAAGCTGGCATTATGCAAATTTGTTACAAATCTACATAGGTTTGAGCAGGAAGTGCGACTGGAGTTACTTACGACTCATTTCAGGCAGTTCAGAATCACTTCTTTCTTTTGTTAGACAATAACTCTATGATCTTTGAAACTTTGCAGACCTTTTACATTCACAAACAGCTCAACACATGAAAGGTAATATCCGAAAAAGCATGATAGGAGCACTTTCAACATCATTTTA
Organism: Romanogobio albipinnatus; assembly: GCA_023566225.1. Taxonomy (NCBI): domain Eukaryota; kingdom Metazoa; phylum Chordata; class Actinopteri; order Cypriniformes; family Gobionidae; genus Romanogobio; species Romanogobio albipinnatus. The sequence continues at coordinate 19,801,308 of CM042263.1, forward strand.
TGTTATTTTATATCTATCTATTCATTTTACTTTGCTTTTTTCCATAAACTGACTAATTTATTAGAGATTAACTTGAAATGTTTTCTGTCAAAGCATGCTCTTAAAAAAAAAAAAAAAAATATGATGATGATGAAAAGAATCTCACAGAAGAGCTCAGAAACAAGCTTTTGAAACTATATTCATACTATTGACCAGCGCACAAACACATGTCCGATTAACACTAATGAACACTTTCCCTCACCAAAATAAGATAAGAAAATCTGAGACAAAGCAGCACAATTTGGAATAATTGGTCTGAGCTTGAGGTGTTGAGGGATAATTGGAGACGAATGAGGAGAGTTCTGCGTATAATTACTTGTCAGTTCTTGTTATTTCAGACCATTTCTTGACAGTGTAGGTTAAAAAAAGCCTACAAGGAGAGCAACAACAACACAATCCACTGAGGACAGAGATGTCGCTTTACTCCAGAGCCACAAGCACTAGAAGTATGAGGATGTATTACACTGAACATACACTGTAAAAAAATATTTTTGGGAAAAATTGTGAAAATTGATCATTTCATATTGGCCCAATAAATGACTTTCAAATAATTATCCCCATGCAAAAAGATGCATTGTACTAATCATAGCTTAAAGGGTTAGTTCACCCAAAAATGAAAATTCTGTTATTAATTACTTACCCTCATGTCGTTCGACACCCGTAAGACCTTTGTTCATCTTCGGATCACAAATGAAGATATTTTAGTTGAAATTCCATGGTTCAGAAAGGCCTCCATTAGCACAATGTTCTTTACACTCTTTACACCCATAAAAGGTACTAAAGACGTCGTTACAAAGTCCATCTCACTACAGTGGTTCTACAATAACTTTATGAAGTGACGAGAATAGTTTTTGTGCGCAAAAAAAACCTAAATAACGACTTATATAGTGATGACCGATTTCAGAACACTGCATCATGAAGCTTCGAAGCATTATGAATCAGTGAGTCGATTCAGCGGTTTGGATCGCCATAGTCACTTAATTTCAGCAGTTTGGCACGTGATCCGTATCATGATACGACTTCATGATGTTTTGAAATCGGTCATCACTATATAAGTCGTTATTTAGATTTTTTTTGCGCACAAAACTATTCTCGTCGCTTCATAAAGTTATTGTAGAACCACTGTAGTGAGATGGACTTTGTAACGACGTCTTTAGTACCTTTTATGGGTCTTGAGAGTGTAAAAAACATTGTGCCAATGGACACCTTTCTGAGCCATCGGATTTCAACTAAAATATCTTCATTTGTGTTCCGAAGATGAACAGAGGTCTTACGGGTATCGAACGACATGAGGGTAAGTAATTAATGACAGAATTTTAATTTTTGGGTGAACTAACCCTTTAAGGTCTTCACTCAAAATTTAAATTGTATATTCAACAAACATATGTAATTGTGCTCAGTCAATCTATGAAGTCGAAGTGAAAAATCCATGTTGGATGAACAAGTCCTACATCCGAAAAACTGTATACGAATGCGCAAAATGCACTTGAGGGAAACTGTTTGTGTGGAGATTTCAAATGCGGAGTGTGGGAGCGCGAGCGCGAGCAGACTGCAGAGCCAAACCAGCCAGTGCTGAAGACCGAAACAAACATTCGAGAATAGATATTCATTGTCACAAGACGTTGGTGAGTATTGTGATATAGAGTTTTGCTTCATGACCCGGTATGAAGTTTAAAAGATATTTTGTATAATCACAAGTTCATGCATTCATTGGTTTCATGAGTGTGTTCTCGTTTATAATTATCTAATGGTAGCCAATAGTTTTATTTTCCTCATGTCTTATATGTCTAAAATAATAGGTAATAAGTAAATGAAGTAAATTGTGTGGTGATGCAACCGTTGAACACGGTGCCGTTAGATTGCATTTGCCGTTGGTCTCTTTCAGGGCTTAAGTTATTGCCTTTTAATATCAAACACATCAAGCTCGTGATTTTATTATATCCTTTATCTTATCCTCATTATAAAATGAAAGAACTTCTGTTCTGTCATTTGCCAGATGTGATGCAGGGGAACTTTGCCATTAATGTTATTGACATAGAACCCTGTATTCAGTTGTCCGATTTTGTAAAGTTGCTCATTCTAATATGCATTTAAGCATGAAAATGATCACAAACATAAATTAATTTCATAAATTTACCTTCAATTAGATTATATAATCAAGATATTAGGTTGTGCTCTTCAAAAATAATATGTTTATTGTGATATACCTTATTTTATGTGTGTCCGAAAAACCATGGCCGACTAAGTTACCCCCTTAAAACCCCCTTCAAAAAGAAATGGATTGTCCCAATCTCACATAATTTGCATATTGTGCTGTCATTTCATTTTGAAGCACAGGGATTAAAGACTAAAAGTTGGGTCCTCTCTCTTTTCCATAATATTAGTTAAAAAAGCAAACCTGTGTGTGGATTAATTGACTGTCCACAGTGTTACATAAGTATTATTGCTGCAAATTTTTACAAAAACTTACGTTATGTTTATGAAAATATATTTCTAAACATACCATGTGCTCAGTGGTTTTTGGCTTCCATGTTGAGTATAGGCCCAAAATGCTAAAAAAAATGTCAACTAAGTTACCTTCAACTGTGTTACCCAGTAAAGGTAACATAGTGGACAGTAGCAAACCTGTATGCGGGGTGAAACTCAAGGACCAAGGCAAGAGGATCCAAATGCAGATGAGTTTTAATAATAGAATTAACAGGAACCAAAACAACAGAAACCATGAACAAGAGAGAACCAAACACATAACAGCCATCAAAAGACAAAACAAGACTAGACCTAGAACATGAGCAAACACTGGGGTATTTATACACAAGTTAAAGCTGCACTATGTGACTTTTCCGTCCACTAGAGGTCGCCTATTCAAAACAAAGGCGTAGTTTGATGACGTCAAGTTTGAGTGCAGAATCTTGGGACATGTGGTCTCCACCTCCACCGGTGGAAAAGAATCGGGATAGCGCACCTCTGTTTATCATATTAGATACATCTGAGTGTGTTGAAAATGATGTTATGACGTCACTCTGTGCGTGCTCGGCGGCTACTATGACACTTGTTGCACACTGAACGTAGATATGACACCATCAACAGGTGACTCATCTGTCCAGCCAACTCCTTCCTGGACTTCTGCTCTGCCTCAGTCTCCCTCCATCCCGCCCCCAGTTACGCCTCTGCTCCACCTCCCTCCTGGACAGTTTAGGAGCGTCTGAAGCCACTCCTTTGAGGGTGGGCTGTGTCACAATTCACCAGTGTGAGTGCCCGTGATTACCACCAGAGGGCACTCCACCCTGTAATGTCACTCGATCACAAACTACATTTCCCATAACTCACTGCTCCTCATCATCCCTGATTACATGCACCTGTGTCTCATTACCCTGTTTACCTCACCCTATATAAACCTGGTTATCTCAGTCATTCATTGGGAAGTATAGTTTGTTGTAAACTGCATTTCTGAGAGGTTTCCCTGGTTTAATGGCTCTGGTTTTGGATTTCTTGCCTGTTCCGTGGATTACCCGTTTGCCTGTCTCTCCTGTCTTGTTTGCCTGATTGGACTGATAACCTGTTATGACCTCTTGCCTGTTTGTTGACTACGATTGTGGATTACCCTCCTATAAAGCTGCATTTGGATTCTCAACCTTCTGTCTCGGAGCAGTACGTTACAGTTCCCTTATACCTACACATACATACTTTATAGTTACACTATAATTACCGAAAGTTACACTGTAAATTTGCTTTACTTATGCAGTACTTTCTGGGCCTCATGTCCAGTCAACTGTGTTACCTTTGTCAACTATGTTTCCGTGTGGTCAACTGTGTTACTGCTGAGTTTTTAATTTTCAAAAATACCTTTCATCCATCCACCCATCCGTCCATCCATCCATTTGTCTATATTGTAAATGGACTGCATTTATATAGCACTTTCAACAGACCTATGGCCATGCAAAGCGCTTTACATATTGCCTCACATTCACCCATCTATCTATCTATCTATCTATCTGTCTGTCTGTCTGTCTGTCTGTCTGTCTGTCTGTCTGTCATCTCAAAAACCAACACGACTGTTGCATTTTCATTATGCTATCCTTTGTTACTCTTGAGAAATTTGGAGCGACCCAACTTGGCTTCCAAGCATAACATTGGCTTTGCTGCCCAATTAAACAAAGCAGATATTGCTGTGAAATGGACCAGGTGTCACATATACGTTCAGGTATTCCAGTACAGGGGAATTATCTCTGGCCCATTTACAACACAGCGGCTTTGTTAAAAAAATAAATAAAAAAACCAATCCTGAAGAGTTCCCACTTAATTACATCTCTTAATAGTTTGTAATGGTTCACTTGTTAGGGCACAAATTGTATTAGGAGAAAATACATGCGTGTTGACTTATTAATATACTGTCTGAGACAACAAAATACATGCTTGTATGTAATACCACAAACCATTTTTAATTAAAAGGACATCGTATTCATCACATCTTTATCAGATCTGCCTTTTTAAATCAGCAACTTTTCAACTAAATTAACATGTTTCAGGTGCGATGACTATCAGGAAACAGCGTTATCGTGAGTGTCAAAGCTTTTGCTGACAGAGCAAGAAGACTATCGCAGGCAGTAGTGCCACTTCTGGGCTAATTATTGGGCGTCACAGACGCGCGGGCTGTTGTCTCCTGCCGTAAATCTAAACAAATCGCTCTTTTGCACATGACAGCCACTTCCAATTAGTACACAAAGGACGAAACCAGCTATGAAATGAGCTTAAGTGATTATGGCACAGTGATCTAATGCAGCAGCTTTTAATGTTTCCTGGTGTTTTTTTGTGTTGGTTCGAATCAAAATACGTGAAGGAAGAGGGCTAATTGGTGGTGAGAGAGACGGAGGGTTCCAATACTGACAGTGGTGTAATTTTCAGCAGTATATTTTTCTGCATGACCAAGAGTTCAAAGCATATTTTCATATTAGACTGCGGGAGGAAATGCAGGTTTATAAGAAGTGGGAAAAATCCTTTGCTGATATCAGCAAGCCTTCGTCAAGTGGCACAATTTTCTCAGGCAGGTTTTAATGAAATCGCTCTTCTTTCAAAAGCAGACTCGGATTGAAAATATTCAGTGAAAAAAGTGTGTATTTCTAACTGAAATCTAAATGAATGACATTTCTTAGAGCCATACGCTACCTTATTGAAACTGAAAATTGGCTGTACTGTATTGTAACAGTTTTGTTTAGTTAGTTTAATTTTCATGGAATTTTAGTTGGTTTATCTTCAGTTTCCTGTTTCCTTTGTTCCAGTTTCCCACCACCATCTGTTTTCATGATTCATTTAACAAGCACAGCTGTCTGCCTTTAGTTCATTATCATTGTGTATTTATGAGGTTGTTAATACGACATCCTTTTATGTGTTTTTGCCTTTCTTTAACACGACAACAGCGCTTTGGAGGCCTGCAAAAACACATTTTTGAAAAGCATCCTCGTCTCCATGTAAACTGCAAAAAAGTGAATTTGTCAAATGCCTTTTTTAGTCGTTTTTGCAGATCCATGTGAACAGGGATAGTTTTGACAATGTTGTTGTTTGTACGCAAAAATTGCTATGGAAAAACCTTTCCGTTTTTAGCACATCGTTGTCATGTAAACCTAACCTAACCTAAGTCCCTCAGTTTGTTTCCTTCATTGTCTGGTATTTTTTGTGCCAACTGACTGTTTCATTTGTGATTTACCTTTTGGATCTACCAGTGTTTGCTTTATTTTAATAAACACTGTTGCTATTTGAACCTTCTTCGTCATCCTTGGAACTAAAATGTGACAAATATTTACTCTGTTAATTTTTTCTGATGTGTGTTGTTTGTAATAAAATAAAATTGTCTTTGTAAACTTGAATCAATATAATATGAAAGTGTGTTTAATGATTGTAATCCAGACGTGGTGTCATTGGTGTTACTTCACTGGCATTCACAATCCTCTCCAGTGACCTCATGGGATAGTAAAGTGTCTATTATGCCAAATTCACACTACAGGATTGTACGCCCGATTTGCAAGTCAACGAGCATACCGACAGGTCGGGCTGTGACTGGGAGCAAATCAGCGGGTGATTAGCACTCGCCAATCTTTGTGCGTGAACTACTCAGTGACGCATCGAAGAGGCTTGCTGATGCCTCACCGACGGCAGACAAATATCTAGTAAGCAGACTAGACATTCTGTGGTGTCAATGAGTCACAATGAGGTAAAGCCAATGAGAGAGTACACATTGCCTAACCCCAATACGAGCAGGCAGCTACTTTTTCATTATAAACATGTTTTACTCTCACTGTAGCACAGACAATCCCCGCTGCCCATGTGTACTGATCCATTCTTTCACCCATATTCCTTTTTGGGGGTTTTCAGAACAGATCATTGTGCAAACCGCTTGCAGTGCTAATTTCTTCCCGATGTCCATTTTCAAATAAACAACGTTCTTCCACTTCTCGTGTGTGTTTTTGTGACAAAACGTGGTTAGGAGACCGGATATAGTCATTGGGTGGTAGCTCGTGTAGCGTGTAACCCCCTGTTGTGGTTCATTTATGTAATGTCACATAGTACGAGCACCACAACGACTTCAAGACTCCAGATTAGCAAGTCATGTAGTCTGAACAGCACAGCGATCTGCTGACATTTAAAGTCATGTAGTCTGAATAAGGCATAATATGCACTTCAGCATCTCGCCAGAAGTATTAGGACATTCGAGTACTTTTCATTTATTATACACTAAATGGCCACTTTATTAGGCACACATTCCTAGTACCGGGTTGGATCCCACTTTCCCTTCAGAACTGTCTGAATTCTTCATGGCACAGCTTCAACAAGGGGCTGGAAACATTCCTCAGAGATTTTGGTCCATATTGACATAATAGCATCATGTAGTTCCTGCAGATTTGTTGGCTGCACATCCATGATTTGAATCTCAAAGGTGCTCTATTGGATTGAGATCTGGTGACTGTGGAGTTAATTTAAGTAAAGTGAACTCACTGTCATTTTCAAGAAACCAGTTTGGGATGATTTGAGCTTTGTGACATGAAGCTTTATCCTGCTGGAAGTAGCCGTTAGAAGATGGTAAGGGATGGTCAGCAACAATACTCAGGTAGGCTGTGGTGTTTAAACAAGGCTCAAAGTCTGCCAATAAAATATCCCCCACACCATTACACCACCAGCAGCCTGAATCGTTGTTACAAGGCAGGATGGATCCATGCTTTCATGTTGTTTATGCCAAATTCTGACCCTATCATCTGAATGTTGCTGCAGAAATCGAGACTCATCAGACCAGGCAATGTTTTTCCAATCTTCTATTGTCAAATTTTGGTGAGCCCATGCAAATCGTAGCCTCAGTTTCCTGTTCTCAGCTGACAGGAGTGGTTTCTGAAGTTCTTCTGTTGCTGTAGCTCATGTGCTTGGACGTGTTGTGCTTTCAGAGATGCTCTTCTGCAGACCTCACTTGTAACGAGTGCTTATTTGAGTTACTGTTGCTTTTCTATCAGCTGGAACCAGTCTGGTTATTTTCCTCTGACCTCTGGCATCAACAAGGCTCTCTGTAAACCTTAGAGATGGTTGTGTGTGAAATTCCCAGTAGATAAGCAGTTTCTGGAATACTCAGACCAGCCATACTGGCACCAACAACCATGCCACGTTAAAAGTCACTTAAATCACCTTTCTTCCCCATTCAAATGCTCAGTTTGAACTTCAGAAGATCATCTTAAACATGTCTACATGCCTAAATGCGTTGAGTTGCTGCCATGTGATTGGCTAGATATTTACATTAATATCCGTTGGACTCGCATAACCATCATGTTTGTAGTTTTTTTAACACTTGTTATCCGCATTTGTAGTTCTAATCGAATCCTCGTCCATCTCGCAATGGGTTGTGGACAATATCAGCTGTTAGAGTGTGCATCGATCTGCACTTCGAATTCTGACCGGAAATAGTAGACCATCCAGGAATCTTTGGAATACTCTTTTCAACATACTATGATTTGGGACATACTAATTATTTTTTAGAATTCTATTTAGTATGGATCAAGCGGCAACCTCCCGCAGTTTCTCTTGAAGCCAATACGGAAGTGCCTCAAACTGCAATTCACCGACTGGCCGCTAGGGACAGGATCCAGAAGGGAGCAGAATCTCATTGAGCCCCATGTTAAAATGGCCAACTTTAGAGCAGAATAAAACATGTTTACAGCCTGGTACAAATTGTGGTTTTGGTCTATACGGCTCATTTTGCCCTTCATGACAACTGTGAGGGGGGTGAATTTTTTTATAACTCATTCGTTTACATTATATTGAGCCTTAAAGTTCTGCATAATTAAGGGCGTGGTCACTTTGAGTGACAGGTGGATTCCCGCTGCTGTCATTATTAATGATTAGCCGTCTGATCTCTGTTAGCCGTCACGTTACCTCAGCTAATTTCATCGACTGTTAAAAAAATAAAAAATTCCAGCCATTAAATTTGGCATCTCTGCTGTGTTTGTGCTTTATTCGGCTCCACCCGCGTCCTGCCCACGTCCCGCCTCTTTGCCCATTTTCTGTTTCCCGGAAGTGACGCGCTCCCAAGATGGCAACGGCCTACACTAGGCTTCAGAAACGCTCTTCAGAAACCTACGGGTGACGTCACGGACACTACGTCCATATTTTTTTACAGTCTATGGTATGGATAGTATGCAAATTGGGACACAGCGTTTGTTTCATGTTTGTTTGTCGTTCTACAAGTCCTCTTGTCATGGATAAATGAGATATGAGCATATTAGTTTTTCCCTTTAATTCTGTTATATAATCCTTGTGAAAAAAAGAAGTACACTTTAGCATCATTTTAAATATAGTACTTATTATGGACATAATATACTATAACATAATACACAACAAAACAATTTACTTCAAAGTAAAAGCAGTGCCCTTTTAAGTGTACTTACATGTGTTAAGAATCATGAAAGTGTACTCCCCTTAAGTGCAGTTAAGTAGTCTTTTTTAATATATATATACTCCTCACACTATGAGATGAGAACAAAACTTGAACTCAATTGAGCTGAATAATGACAGTAGATTCCGTAGAGCTACTTTATAGCTGAATTGGTTTAATAATTTACCAATTTTGAAACATTGACACTAATATTAAACTGATTTGAATCAACACTGAACTGACTTGAGCTGAATAATAATGACACTGTCTCATAATTGATGAAGTTTGCATTATTGATTCTGTTCAAACAATGATTCTATTTGAAACAATCTGCATTGTATAAAGCGCTATATAAATAAACATGACTTGACTTTTAAGATTTGAAGTACGCTACAAGTGCTTGTTCAATACAATTAAGGGCACTTCCTTTCCGCAAGTGTTGATATATCTCAGATAAGTATTTAGATATTCATGTAGGCTCTTGAGCAGGTTCTGCTGGTTCTCAACACCAATTGATCTTCACCAAGTCACAGTAGTTGAATGTTTCACGTCGGCCATCAAAAAGCAGTAATCACCTCATTGCTTTTGCATTTAAGGCTGTGAGAAATGTAGTCCCTCCCTGACAGTTTGGCCTTAATTAAATGTACCTCGCTAGAGAGTTCATGAGAGACCAATGACTCTTCGGTTTCTCTTTAAATCAAAACTGCTTCACGCAAACAACCGATCGCTCAGCAGCTGAATACATCTGTTCCGCTGCCCTCTTCAACATGGACAATATTTGTCTATTCTCTTGGCAGTCTTTCATGTGAGGTCGAGATTTATACGGCCACACTTCATTATTTGCGCGGCCGGTATTTATGTTCATTAGTCCCAGTGATGGGTTTTTCTGTGTAATATATCGCCGGCGTTTATGTGCGTTGTGGGTGAGCAATTGGAATGCCTATTGATTTCTGAAGTGATTTAACGCTGATTTTCAACAAGCGTGGAAAATAGCTTTGCCTCTGCTCAAGAGCTCGGTTCACTTTAGCAGTGCTCAGTGGGTGAATTTGGTCGGGGAAGGTTAATTATTAATCGCGTTGTTTGTTTATAGACTACAATATGCTTTACGAGATGTTTGGAAAGTAATCAGCTAAAGTAATCAGCACTGGTTTCGGCCAATAGAATCTTCATCCCCCAGCAGATCCGGATTGTCTCTGTTGTTTCCCCTGGAAGCTGTTTGTGTCGGATACATTGAAGGATTTGATTGCAGATGCACCACATCACACTCCCCTCCAGTGATGAGACAATTCGGCTCTGGCATTTTGTGGTGTCACAGATGGTAAGGTTAGCCTGCTATATATCGTAGATATATCACTCCATCTTCTTTCCTGAAGTTAGTGGGATAGAAACAGACAACTGTCAGTTGGTAAGTGAGCAGACGTTTGCCACCCTGACAGATTCAGCTTTTTCCCTCACAAGAACATTTTATCTTGCTTTGTTTTCCTCACATTTTTTGGGGGAATACATGGACTCTAACACCATCTATCCATGATGATCCACCTGGTTTTCAAAACATTTGAAGCATAAAGATATAAATTAAGTAGTTTAGACAAATATGTTTATGATTAAATGTACATTTTCTGCATCCAGTTAATATAAACCATAGTTATAAACCAAATTAAATGGATAATAATGTACTTATTTTAAGCCAAGGACCCCCCCAAATATCGCATCAAGTTTAAGGCGCTGAGGCGCTGATGCTTGCCTACAGAGTTACCACGAGCACAGCTCCTGCATACTTTGACTCGATTCTACGAGTCTACACCCCCACCAGAAGCCTTCGCTCAGCTAAGGAGCGACGGCAGGCACAACTTGATACAACTTAAAATAGTTTTAAGAGTACACTTAACTAAGACCAGGCTGGTGAAAATCTTTCCTAATGTCGACCCCTCATGCCCTCGCTGTAAAGGCCAACCAGCAGACTGTATACACATGTTCTGGTCATGCCCTAGACTTAACACGTTTTGGGCCAACATTTTTGGTGCCTACAATATTATGCTTCAAAAAAACATGACCCCCAACCCTGTAAGTGCCCTCTTTGGTTTTATCCCTGAAATTCACCCCAAAAAATGTCCCCTTATAGCATTCACTTCCTTGATTGCCAGGCGTCTCATCCTGCTCTCATGGAAGGAACAAGCACCCCCTAGTTTCACAAGATGGATTAGAGATGTAATGCATTTTCTAAAACTTGAAAAGATCAGATATACCCTTAGAGGCTCTATCCAATCATTTAGGAAGGTCTGGTCCCCCTTTTTTGAGTACTACGAGAGCTTGCAAACTCCTTTAAATAAGGACGACTAAGATGTTATCATCAGAGTTAAGCGGCAGTTCCTCCCCCCCTCCCCTTTTTTTAATTTTTATTTTTTTTATTTATTTATTATTTTTATTTTAATCTTCTTCCTAATTTGATTTGATTTACTGTTTATTTATTTAGTTATTTCTTTTTTAAATGTCGAAGTCTATATTTATTTAGATAGCTCATTTTCAGTATTATTATTAGTATAAGTTATGTATTCCACTCATTCCATTACTGGTCTGGTAATCACTTATTTTGTAAGGATATGCTATACTGTAAACGCTCTTTCTTCAATCCTTAGTTGGACAAGATCTTCAATGGACAATCATTCTTGGGATAATCTGGATTTTAAGGGACTACTGGGATGGTTGGTTGGGTGGGTGGGGTATCTTTTATATTGGTTAACATTTGTATTATACAGCCATAACATTTTTGTATGCTTACGATTCACTATGTGCTGTTGAAAATTCTACATTCAAGGAAAAATTCAATAAAAACTGTTAAACAGGAGCGACGGCTTGTGGTACCATCACAGAGAGTCAAAAAATCCCTTTCCAGAACATTTTCATTCAACGTTCCCAGCTGGTGGAACGATCTTCCCACCGTCATCCGAAACACAGAATCATTGACAACATTCAAAAGTCAACTAAAAACTAATCTCTTCCGTGAGCACTTAACCTCATACAAATAAAAAATAAAAACCTTTCTTTTACTCTTTTTTCCCTTTTTCCCTCCCTACTCTAGCCTGTGCTACACTGAGCAATGTACACAGACTCAGTATTTCAGGCACTTGTTGTGCTTAATCGACTCTTCATGACCAATCGCTTCCTGTACTCCCAAGTTGTAAGTCGCTTTGGATATAAGCGACTTTGGACAAGCACTTGTAGCGTACTTAAAAGAGCTACTGTTGCTCAAATTGCTCAAGAAGTGTCAGAATACACAGTGTATCGCAGTTTGTGTAGTGGGGCTGCATAGCCTCAGACCAGTCAGGGTGGCCATGCTGACCGCTGTCCACCGCCGAAAGTGCAAACAAGAAGTTGACCTGGTCTGATAAATCACGTTTTTTTTTACATCACGTGGATGGCCAGGTGCATGTGCATCACTTACCTGGAGAACACATGGCACCAGGATGCACTAAGGGAAGAAGGCAGTGGCAGTGTGATGCTTTAGGAGATGTTCTGCTGGGAAACCTTGGGTCCTGCCATCCATGTGGATGTTACTTGGACACGTACCACCTACCTAAGCACTGTTGCAGACCATGTACACCCTTTCATGGGAACAGTATTCCATTGTGGCTGTGGCCTCTTTCAGCAGGATAAATAACTGATAATTTCACTTTGAATGAACACTATAAATGGGGTATTTCCCAAATAATCATACAAATAACCTTTACAAGGGAATAATTAAAAGGTTTTATTGCAAAAATGCATTTATTTATAGTCATTTATTTTAAAGGCATGCTAAATATTGTGTGGGTGCATTCATTATACTCAAAACCATTGTTGAAACTGAGTGAAACATGAGTGCGGAAACACAAATAAACAGACATTAACATGTACAGATAATTATTCACAAATGTAAAATTAGAAATCCTTGAATACAAAGTGATGGCTGAGAATTAATTATCAATCTGACACTTGTGAACTGACTGCAGACTTTTTATTTCAGACATGCTAATGACCCTGTCACACAGTCAACAGACTGTTAACATTCACATTTTTTTACATATTTAAACAAGCACATTTCCATGCGTAGATCATTGTCATGCAAAGTCCAGTGAATGTTTACAAAGAAAAAACACTTTAAAATCTCCTTTGTTTCTCTCAGACAGCAATGCAATTAGCTATTGCCTGACTTCAGAAAAAAATCAAATTTAGTTCACAAATATGGACCACTTTCGTGTTTTTTTTATTTGTTGCTCGTGGCTGTAATAATTACACAGCACATGAAATACAATAACCAAGTCTTTATTTGGAAAATATGCAGGAGGACAGGAATCAAACAACAAAATCACTTCCAACATAAACAAGACTGAACAAGGAACAGAGGAAACTATACTCTTAAATACACAGAGTTAACAAGGTAACTAAATGAACAACAGGTTAATGTAATCCGATCAGAAACCAAAGAAACTAACTAGCGAAGCAGAACAGGGAACAGAATGAAAACAAAACCAGAACGAGACCGTTATAGTAGCTCTCCCTCCCGGAAGGTGCATCCTCGAGACAAAACGAGTCCAACAGAGGAGGGAGGGAGGGGGCTGGGGAGGAGAATGAGGGACTGGCGGTGGGTAGGAGACAGGAGGAGATGACAGGAGGAGAGACCAGGGTGACGATGGCGGTGGGAGGAGCCAGGGAGGAGACAAGGGCAGTAGGAGCCAGGTGGGGACACAGGATGACAGCCTACGGCGGAATCAAAGAAGGGAGGAGCCATGGTGGAACATTGGCAGGTAGGCCCAGGGGAAAGCTGACTGAGATGGAGCCGATGTAAGTGGAGACCCAGGCGGAGCCGATGAGCCCAAGCGACACAGATGAATCTGGAGCCAGAGGCATAGCCACAGCAATAACTGTCTGAGGCAGAGCCAGTACCAGAGGACTGAGGTAGAGCCGGTAGGACTGAGGACCAAGGCTAAGCCGGAAGGAAGGCAGAGCACAACGGAGCCGGAGGGGTGGAAGGACGAAGCACAGCTGAAGTCATGGAAGTTTGACGCACAGGCAAAGCGACATCTGACCAATGCAAAGCTGGTGGGTCGAGGGAGTCCAGTGGAGTTTGATGAGCCGAGTCGGTGGCTGAAGATTGAGCCAGGGGATCCTCTTGCCAAGCCAGAGCTGGAGAACAGAAGACCCGAGGCAAATCCATGCAGCAGAGTGGAGTCAACCGAGGAGGAACCAAGGGACTGAAGGGAAACAACGAGAGCGGGGCCAAGGAACTGGCTGTTATAGGCAGAGGAGGTGGAAGAGGGAGACTGGGTGGGATCTTCAGAGACTCACGTACCTGGTCATACCTCTCGTCAGACTTGGGGGTAATGGTGGAGTCAGTCATTCCTTCTGGCGCTGACAGGCTCTGGCTCCATATCTAAGGTGGGCTCTGGCATAGGCTCCTGTGAGTAGTTGGGATCATTTGCAAGGCAAATTTCCTTGTGTGGTCCTCAAGGTTTAGCCTTTCTTGCTCTGGATATAGCAACTGGAGATAAGTCCATATTTAATCGCCTTAATAATCTTTTCTGGATTCAGTCTTCTGTTACTATTTGATAGTGACTGTTATAATTGCACAGCACAGGAAATTCAATAACAAAGTCTTTACTTTACGCAGGAGATACAAGAATCAAACACATCAAACAAAACCACTTCCAACATAAACAAGACTGAACAATGAACAGAGGAAACTAAGGGCTTAAATATACAGTTAACAAGGTAACTAAATGAACAAAAGGTTAATGAGATCCAATCAGAATCCATATTGAAAATGAAATCAAAATGAGACCACTGTCATTGCTGTCACTGTTTAAGTTCATTATATAAAAGAGCAGCATAAAAATTGTTCTATCTCATGAAAAAAAGTCTTAGAAGTTTTGAACAGCATCAGAGTGAGTACATTTTCATTTTGAGTATTCAGCTATTCCATGAAGTAAACTTGTGTAAGATATGTTCTAACTTTTCAAAGGTCAATCTGAACTGTTTTTTTTTTGTTACCTTCTCAGATCCACCCTGTTGAGATGCTCAATGACTTCAGTGAGGGCTGTACCACATCAACACATATACAGAGAGCAAATGTACTGCTTTAATCTGAAGAGAGTAAGAGAAAGAAGCCAGGAAAAGAGAGAGAGAGGATGAAGAACAGGTGTTATTGGAGAATCCCTGCGGCTTTCTTATACAAGGCCATAATGGATTTTTACTAACAGTGCAGTATGATACGCTCAGTGTCTGTCAGGATGAGGAGTGTCAGGTGCTGTTGATTGTGTCTGCAGGCATTCTGTTTGATCTTCACACACACATAGATTGTTTTACCATAATGTTTCTTCACTTTCATATACACTCATATACACATATAGTTTCCTCCAGTTTTTGGAAACTGCAAACATGCACGCACACGCTAATTTGTGGTCTTGTGGACCTGGTACTATGGTACTATGCTGATACCATAGTTTTGGGGGTATATACAATTGTAAAACCATGGTTTTGGGTAATGTACCATGTTCATACCATCGATCTCTGGGCATGTACCATAGTAGTATGTTTTTGGACCATCTCATGGAATAAAATGACAAAATGACTCCCTGGTAATACCATGTTTGGGCAAGGTACCATATTCATACCATAGTTTTTGGGAATGTATCATGGTAATATTATGTTTTTGGGCATGGTTCCATGATAATACCATGTTTTTTTTGGTAATTGTTCGATGTTACCACAGTTTTGGTGGTATATACCATGGTGAAACCATGGTTTTGGGCAATATACCATGTTTATACCATAGTTTTTGGGACTTTACCATGGCAATATTGTTTTTAGGCATGGTACCTTGGGTAATACCATGTTTATAGATGTGTACTATGACAATCTATTTAAAATACCTTGGAATTCCTTATAAATACCATAGTAAATGAATATGATAATCATTCAGTATCATGGTAGCCTATATATATCAAAATACCATCTTATCCCTTATTTTGTGATTTATAATCACTTATACATATAAATGTATAATGTTTATTTAAAAAGAATATAATATAATTCATATAATTAGAAAATGTTTTTATATTATATTAATATTATATGTTACATTGTATTATATTCAGAGTCAATATGAACATTAATGTGAACCAAACTGTTATGAGTTACGCTTTACAATTATGTATGAATATAAATGTATAGTATTTTAAATACTGTATGATATGTGTTGCACTTTTCATACTCTTCAAAATGTATTTTTATTTTATGTTATGTTAAATGTTATGTAAAATGGTAATTCTTTGCATAAAAAATGCTAGTAGTCTTTATAAAAATGACATGATGCTGGTATTATCATATTATCATGATGGTATTTCTGGTATTATCACCATACCATGTTACCGTCACCACATTTGTTTTCTTTTGTGCTGTAAGGGACACATTTTATAAATGATCTCTTAACTTTGTCCAGTAGAATGCAGTGTTCCCGCTACATGCTGATTCTTACTGATGTCGTACATTGTTTATTCTATGTCCGTTCGGTTCTGCCAGTCTACAGGCAACTCCACAAAACAGAGGAGTGTATTTGCAGGTTCGGACGGCAAACGTGTTGTGAAAGGTCAACCAGCACCCCATATTGAGCGCAGACTGTTAGGGAAATCTTTAAAAACACTCGTTATTTCAAAAGGGAAACCTGCTCCTGCATGGACCTGCATTGTTGTCAAAATGGCTCTCAAAGGTCAGCTATTTGAGTGTCTGTATTTGTTCCTGTGCACATCGCTGTGACCCTTTATACACCTTTATCGATTCCCTGAGTGCGAAACAAGCAAAGATGTCACAGGAACCCACAAAACACATTACAGGCTTTTAAAGGGAGGCAGGAAAAAAAGTGATAATCAGATATAAAGACTGAATGCGAATGAAAAGACTACTGTAAAGAAAAAGCATTCTGCATTCAAAAAACCTTTTTTAGGTTTTAGAGCAACAGCAACAAAAAAAGCCACTCATCCTAATTCAGGTTTTGAATTTGTAGACTTGGGAACATCGGCTCATGCATTAACATTAATTTATGTTATATTATCTTAGATATACATTATATTATAATAAAAACTATTATTTATTTATTTCCTAACTACCTTACAAACACATTTGTTCAATGTTTATTTCACTGTAAAAAAATGTGCTGCTTTAACCCTATTCTGTCCCCTTTGGGTCATTTTGACCTGAAATAAATTTGTGAAATTTGTGAGTGTTCATCGGAGTGGTCCACGATCTTTTATCGCACTTGAACCACGAATACATACAAAAAATGTACTGGATTCTAGGAGTATGTGGTAGAAATAAAAAAAGTAACAAATCTGGCCCTCACCCCCTTAGGAATGAATAGAATGCAAGGAATGCTTCAGTTTACATTGAAAAACCTACAAAATGCTCACAATTAAAACTAAATTTTACCAAAAAATTATTTTATAATGTCTACATGTGTATCTGAATGCATACTGAAGAGATAAACTCAAGAACTGACTTTAGGACCCAGCGGAACAACTCATTTACTTCATATAGAGATATAAGGCACTCTAGTGGCAAGAGTCATAAAATATCATGTTATATTTTTTTTCCCCATAAGAGGTCAGCAGAGACACCCAATGTGAGATATTCTGAGCTGAATTAATAGGGTTATGCATTAAAAGGGTGGTAAACCACAATTTCACTTTTCTAACTTTAGCTAGTGTGTAATGTTGCTGTTTGAGCATAAACAACATCTGCAAAGTTACAACGTTCAAAGTTTAAAGCAAAGGGAGATATTTGCTTTTAAAAAAATCAATTTCTAAGGACTACAGCAAACAGCCTACTAGACATTCGTCCAGGGTCTCTGACATCACCAGCCCCAATATTTACATAAACCCCTCCTCCGAGAATATTAAATAATGGGGGGCGAGGCCATTTTGTATCGCCGCAGGGAATAGTTGTTGTGGTATAGTTAGTAGGCTGGAGTGTTGTTGCCGCAATGCCGACGAAACACTGTTATTTTCATCCGGATTGCAGGTCCACTTTGTTCAGCCTTCCTAGGGATGGGGGTGCGTTGCAGTGTGTTTAACATACAACATGTTATATGCATGTGTGTATGAGACAGAGGGGAACAGGTCGCATTTGCAGCAGATATATGCTGCCCATCATAAATCAAAGCATGAGACAGACAGGGGTCGGAGGAGAAGACCGGAAAATGTGACATAATGGACAATATTCGTCTGTATTTGCAATACACGAGCCGTCTTGTGTCAGCTGCGCGAGACAAACACTGCCAGTGTGAATGCACAATGGGCGCGCGTGCCTCCCGCTGCACATTTCACGGAGGAAAGCTTCCACAATCTTCGCAAGTTCAATGAAGGATTCGCACAACAGCTTGTCCTGAAAGATGGATTTAATAACAGAAGCTGTTTACGGGCCACAACCTGTAAGTATGATTTATTTTTGTTGATGTGTTTTCCTATAATAGTTTGTGTTGTTAATTGTACGTTGTAGCAGGGAAGTACACATGCCAACGCTCTTTGGCTCTGCAAACCAGTTTGTTAAATGCTCATTCATACTTAACGTTATCCGACAAACACCTAACGTTACAAACTTTTTTTTAAAATCTCAACAGCGAACTTGGCATTAGTGTAAAAATGTAACAAAAATGTAAAATGTAGCAAAATGTAACTCCTCCAATCTGGTATAAATCGACTATTTAATGGTTTGGTAATTATAATTAAAATACTGATGTATTCTGACATTTTGAACATTGTAATTAAATTATATATGAACATTTGTATAAAATGTATACAGAAAATTTTGGCTGTTTATAATGATATAAGAAAACCAATTAACAAACATAGTTAAATTACTATTTGTCTGAAACATTCATATCATGTATTTATTTTATTTTACATTGCAATTAACTGCCTTTTTACTGCAATAAGAAAAGCAAAGTCATTTCAGAGACGGAGCAAGTTATTACATTTTGATGAAGCATTTTCGTTCTTTGAATTGATCTTTCACAATAACACCAGGAACACTTTTAAAGAAAGTAGCCTATATGAAGGGCAATTTTTCTAAAATATCACTGGATTGACATGCTTCACTACTTTAATTGAAACTAATCAATTCACATGTTTGGATCTAAAGTCATTTCAGTCAACTACGCTTTGTTTTTACTTTACCACAGAGAATATTACCTTTGTTGATTTTTTTGTTTTGGTATCCCCATCCGATTACTAACCCATTTTTGTTAACATGGCAAACCAAGGAGCGTTTTAACAAAGTCTTCAACTTTTGATGTGATTCATGGGGTGAAATAGGAAAGAATGGAAGGTGTGAAATGAATAAGAAATTGTAAAACCACATTGCAGTAAATAACCAACTTGTGCCTTTCCCACCTTCTCTGAAGATTATTTATTCTTTGATTATTTATTTATTCAGATTATACTGAATATACAGTATCTGATTGTCTGTCATTTTATCTGTCCATCATTCTTTCTGTTTTTCTGGCTGTCTCTCGCTCTATCTACCTATCATTCCACTGTCTGTCCATCCATCCATCCATCATCTGTCCATCCATCCATCCATCCATCATCTGTCCATCCATCCATCCATCCATCCATCCATCCATCCATCCATCCATCCATCCATCCATCCATCCATCCATCCAACCATCCATCATCTGTCTGTCCATCCATCCATCATCTGTTTATTTATTTGATCGAGTATATACAGTATCTGATTGTCTGTCATTTTATCTGTCCATCATTCTATCTATTTTTCTGGCTGTCTCTCGCTCTATCTGCTTATCATTCCACTGTCCATCCATCCATCCATTATCTGTCCGTTCGTCCATCCATCCATCCATCCATCCATCATCTGTCTGTCCGTCCGTCCGTCCGTCCGTCCGTCCGTCCGTCCGTCCGTCCGTCCGTCCATCCATCCATCCATCCATCCATCCATCCATCCATTATCTGTCCGTCCATCCATCCATCCATTATCTGTCCATCCATCCATCCATCCATCCATCATCTGTCTGTTCATCCATCCATCCATCCATCATCTGTCTGTCTGTCTGTCCGTCCGTCCATCCGTCCGTCCATCCACACACCCACCCATCCATCATCTGTCTGTCCGTCCGTCCATCCATCCATCCATCCATCCATCCATCCATCCATCCATCCATCCATCCATCATCTGTCTGTCCGTCCGTCCGTCCATCCATCCATCCACCCACCCACCAATCCATCATCTGTCTGTCTGTCTGTCTGTCCGTCCGTCCATCCATCCATCCATCCATTATCTGTCCGTCCATCCATCCATCCATTATCTGTCCGTCCATTATCTGTCCGTCCATCCATCCATCCATTATCTGTCCGTCCATCCATCCATCCATCCATCCATCATCTGTCTGTTCATCCATCCATCCATCCATCCATCCATCATCTGTCTGTCTGTCTGTCCGTCCGTCCATCTGTCCGTCCGTCCATCCACCCACCCATCCATCATCTGTCTGTCCGTCCGTCCATCCATCCATCCATCCATCCATCATCTGTCTGTCCGTCCGTCCGTCCGTCCATCCATCCATCCACCCACCAATCCATCATCTGTCTGTCTGTCTGTCCGTCCATCCATCCATCCATCCATCCATCCATTATCTGTCCGTCCATCCATCCATCCATCATCCATCCATCATCTGTCTGTTCATCCATCCATCCATCATCTGTCTGTCTGTCCGTCCGTCCGTCCATCCACCCACCCATCCATCATCTGTCTGTCCGTCCGTCCATCCATCCATCCATTCATTATCTGTCCGTCCATCCATCCATCAATCCATCCATTATCTGTCCGTCCGTCCATCCATCCATCCATCCATCCATCCATCCATCCATCCATCATCTGTCTGTCCATCCATCCATCCATCATCTGTCTGTCCATCCTTCATTTGTCTATTTATTTGATCGAGTATATACAGT
This sequence comes from Romanogobio albipinnatus, assembly GCA_023566225.1. Classification (NCBI taxonomy): domain Eukaryota; kingdom Metazoa; phylum Chordata; class Actinopteri; order Cypriniformes; family Gobionidae; genus Romanogobio; species Romanogobio albipinnatus. The sequence continues at coordinate 19,822,251 of CM042263.1, forward strand.
ATCTGATTGTCTGTAATTTTATCTGTCCATCATTCTATCTGTTTTTCTGTCTGCCTCTCACTCTATCTGCCTATAATTCCACTGTCTGTCCATCCATCCATTCATCATCCATCCATCCATCCATCATTCTATCTGTCCATCCATCCATCATCTGTCTGTCCATCCACCCATCCATCCATCCATCATTCTGTCTGTCCATCCATCCATCCATACATCCATTATATGTCTGTCCATTCATCCATCCCAACATGTCCTCCAACCAATACGCCTATATAGGTTGTTTGTCACTTCCCTGAAATACGACCCATAGGAGCGTTTATTGTAGTTGTTAAATAAAAAAAAATATTTTTGCTAAATGGAAATATGACAAATGGTGATAAAAAAGTCCACACATTGCATTTAAATGAACTCACATTTTGATTGGTTACAACAGTCATACGTCATTTCACGACGACAGACGTAACACGACAACATCCATCCATCCATCCATCATATGTCCATCCGTCCGTCCATCCATCCATCCATCCATCATATGTCCGTCCATCCATCATCCATCCATCCATCCATCCATCCATCCATCCATCCATCCATCATCTGTCTGTCCATCCATCCACCCACTCATCCATCCATCCATCCATCCATCCATCCATCATCTGTCTGTCCATCCATCCATCCATCATCTGTCTGTCCATCTATCCATCCATCCATTCATCATCTGTCCATCCATCCACCCATCCATTATCTTTCTGTCCATCCATCCGCCCGTTTCTGTCTATCTATCGCCTATTGTTTCATTGTTCTGTTTGTCTGTTGTATTTTTATTTTTTTGTCTTTCTGTCATTCTGTCAAATGGTATTTTAGAGTTTTGTCTTTCTATCTGTCATTCTTTATTTTTCTATTATTGTTATTATTATTATTCACTGATATTCAACTTGGCAGACTTGTAGTAGAAAACACATCCCTTCGTGGGAGAATGCAAGAAATCACTCATTGCCAAATTGCAGGCAGCTTTGGGAAATAATCCAAACCAGTTTCACAGCGTTTGATCTGTGATTTATATAGAATTGATGTCGACAAAGTGAAGTAATTTCATACAGGGACTTCTCATATAAACCCGGCCCAATTATGGTTACCTTTGCTTTGAAGCGTGCATGCTTTTGTATAAGTTTTATTAACATTCAAAATGTTTAATTTGAGATCAGAGAATTCTGAGCTCAAGATAATTCCCAGTGTGTACATGGGTTACAGCACACTTCAAAGGGTTCGTTTCATTTTTACATCAGCAAAACACGATCTACGGATGGCAGTCATGAAGGATAGTTTTGTTGTGATCCACTGCAAATGGGTTTCTAGAAGCAGAGCTGATATGAATCAGTCTGACTCTTCAGACCATTCTAAACTCATTCGCCGGTGAGCTTTCTGAAGCAAAGACTCACTTCGGTTGTGTTTCTTCCCACGGGCACTTGGGCTCAAGTTTAGCTAATGACTTGTTTTGAGGAGGATTCAATGGCTCTCTCTTTTGTCTGGTGTTCATATCAAGCCCGTGAGGCTGAACATCTGCTAGTCTTGTCTAGGAAGTGGACACAAGTGAGCAAATCATGTTTTGTTGGTGCTGGAAACCAAATCTCCCAAATTATTCCAAACATGCATTTCAGTGCTACAACCTTTAAAAATGGTTAGATAACAGAGATTAAGTACTCCAATGAGTGAGTTAAATGATGAAAATTACCCTTGATAAATTTATATATAATTTAAATGAAAAATATTTCAAAATATTAAAACAAATATATGATTTTGAATATATCTGAGATATGATTTTGAATATATCTGAATTAGCTCTTTTTGTGATGTTTGTAAAAATAATACTTATAATGTGATTGTTTCAATGCTGTTTGCATAATACAATGTTTCAATACATAAAAGACTTCTAATGTAAGTTGTCTATGTTAATTCTGCTTAAAAAAAGCAACATTTTGAGCAAAAAGCTGAGAAAATCACGTTTTTTTAAAAGACTATATCCAGATCTGATTCAGAATGATGATCAAAACACAGATGAATTAGATTGAGTCCATCAACACCCATAAAGCTTCACAGTCGTCTATAGCTCGTCCTGGGTCGACATTTCATTCAGTAACATTAGGCAGTTATGATTTATATGCTGTTTACTGTTGACGGTTGTTATTTTACATATGCACATGATTACATATGAGATGGCTTGTTTCTGCTTCTGCTTCTTCTTCACATCTTTTAATCATTTGATCTTTTGTTTCAGTACTCTTTCAGTAGATGTGTAATAGCGCCCCCTATCGTAACACAGAAATTAGAAAATATATGTAAATGGCGGGGAAAGAGTTAACCTATCTAATTGAAATATCCCATCAGATCAGCTCAGATCGGTGATTAATTTGAACTATTTTATTTAAATATATATCATGCTATTTTCCTTGATTTACTGTATCTTCCAAGTAAACACTGTCAGAAAAACCCATTTTCCAAAACCTTTTAAATTGTTTACCTGCACATTACACAGCACTAACCTGACTCAAATTTGTGCTACCATGAAGAATTACCAAGTGTGTGATGTCCAAATGTGTGATGGAAACCTGTTTTTCAGGGTCTATGTAAAACACACGGCCTGTATTCATTGCCACCACTAATAGGCCCATTTGAATGCTTGTGTTCTGAATCCATCAAGCAGTTTCCTGTGCTGTTCAAAACAGGATGCAGAGAGATAGAGGCAGTGTTTGGAATTGCATACTAACATACTAGTTAATATTTCTGCTTTGTATGGTATTTATAATGTGCAATGCACATTTTATGTTATTTCAGAATCATTGATATACTATTATAGTTTTTGTTAATATTTTGATTTTATGTTCTGTTTTCATTTAAGTAATTTTGTTGTGTGATTTTTGTCATTTTTATTACTTTTTTCCCCCGATATATCTATAAACACCGGGCATAACATTATACATTATACATTAACAGGTAAGGTGAATAACACTAATATCTCTTCATCACGGCACCTGTTAGTGGGTAGGATATATTAGGCAGAAAGTGAACATTTTTGTCCTTGAAGTTTATGGAAGCAGGAAAAATGGGCAAGCATAAGGATTCGAGCGAGTTTGACAAGGGCCAAATTGTGATGGCTAGATGACTGGGTCAGAGCATCTCCAAAACTGCAGCTCTTGTGGGGTGTTCCCGGTCTGCAGTGGTCAGTATCTATCAAAAGTGGTCCAAGGAAGGAACAGTGGTGAACCGGCGACAGGGTCAGGGGCGGCCAAGGCTCATTGATGCACGGTTATTCTCACAAATGCAAGTTTATATCTCAAAATTCTGAGAAAAACAGTCAGATTGCAAGTTATAATCTCGCCATTGTGAGAAATAAAGTCAGAATTGCAAGGTATAAAGTCAGAATTACGAGAAACAAAGTCAGAATTGTGAGATATAAACTTGACCATTGCGACAAATAGTGAGAAGTGAGAGATATAAACTTGCAATTGCGAAAAAAATTCTGATTTGCAAGAAATAAAGTCAGAATTGCGAGATATATACTTGCAATTGTGAGAAATAAAGTCAGATTTGCAAGAAATAAAGTCGGATTTTGAGTTATAAACTTGGATAAGGCATTGCTTGAGAGATTTGTGTCACTGTGATGCTATGCTAACTGACTGGTGTGTGTGTGTGTGTGTGTGTGTGTGTGTGTGTGTGTGTGTGTGATAGTGGATCTCTCCGAGGCTGGTAATGCGGAGGCATTAATTGAGCTCTGATGTGAAAATAACGAATAACCCTGAGCACAGCTCTGAGATGGAGCCATTAGCCCGAGGCTATCGTGTTGGCCAGCTTTCCAGAGTGTCACACAACACTTCACGCACTATCATTAACATGATTCCATATTAAAACTAGCAGATACTGTTTAGAGTGGTGCTTAAAGCTGCAAACATGTATTTCACATGTGATTAAAGGTGCCATATTGTACTTTTTTTTTTGGGATTTATTTTTCATTGTAAGTGCATTTTTAAGGCTCTTGTACTAATGCCTAATTTAAGTTTACTTGAACATTTTTCACCAACTGAACATTAGAATACAATGTCTGTTTACTGAAATAGTGTATATTTTAAGATGGGCTTTTGGTGCATAATGTAGGATATATCAATTATACACAAATGTACAGTTGAATATTAATATAAATGATCAAACTATATCAAAATATATTTTTGTTATTGAAAGAAGTCTCTCATGCTTACCAAGGCTGCATTTATTTGTTTAAAAATATTTTCAGCATTTTTGTGTCATTTAAATGGTGACTATATATTAGCGGTATAATGGTGCATGTATTCTTCCCGAACCGCTGTGGTACAGATGTCATGGTTTGACGATGAGTCCAGTCAGTCACAGGTGATCCACAATTTTAAAACTGCAGTGATGTGGACTTTCAACATTTTGGTTGCAATTGTCCATTGTGTGGCGAAAAATCCTGAAATGTTTTCCTAAAAAAAAACTTAATTTCTTTTCCACTGAAGAAAGAAAGACCTGGACATCTTGGATGGCATTGAAAGTATACAGTATAATTTTTTTTTAAGTAAATAAGTATTAAATGATATTCAATACGAAACATATATATATATATATATATATATATATATATATATATATATATATATATATATATATATATATATATATATATATATATATATATATATATATATATATTAAACACAACACAAATTAAATATGTGAGTCTAGAGTGTTGTGGGTGGTTGCCAGGGTGTTGCTATGTAGTTGCTACATGATCTGGGTTGTTTCGAAAACAGTGTGAGGAAATCTTTCAGTCTTTTCAATCTTCCAGATTGTGCAAGGGTGACAATTCTGTATTCCTATTGAAATGATTGGATTTCGGCCATGAAAATTAGCATAACAACCTTAAATGTAACAACACCTTAAGTCTATGGTATATATATTTTTAATTATTTTGCCTGTTTAATTTCGAAAAAGCAATAATTGTACATTAATTTCTTTGGAAAGGTAATAGCACACCATTCAGAGTCATCATTTATGTTGACTCATTCATGTACTTAGGGTTTATTCGATAAACGGAATGTCACATTTCCATTGGCGAGACCAGAAATAAAGCTCCTTTCAGCTCCAGTTTCTCATTTCTGAGGTATTTGTCTTCTTGACATGTTCGATCGTTTATCATCTCAACGCATTACTACACCTTGAGATTACCACATCTTCCCTCAGGAGTCCTTCTCCATTAGAAAGATCCAGAATTCTCCTGGGCAAAGGTCCATTTTGTCCAATGAGACTTCCAGGAACGCAGTTCAAACGGATGTGCAACCACAATCTGAAGCCGCCAGCAGCTTTTTGGCCGTAACATCCATCACACAGGCCGGGGAAGGTCAGGCACCACCTCTGATGTATGTCACAAAGCCCCAACCCTTTGTTTCCCCTCCGGGCAGCACACCTGCTTTTAAAATTCATGAAATCATCGCTCCTAAGGTGCTCGTTTGTCACCTCTAGACTCTTTCACTCCCTTTTTCTGTCTTTCATTCTATTGTCAAGAAACACATTATGGGAACTTTAGCTGCCGTTGTGGCTGTGAGTAACCTGAGCGTAATTTGGATGTACACTCTTAAAAATAAAGGTTCCAAAAGGTTTGTTGTTTTTTTTATTTTTTTGCAATGATGCTATACATGTACCATTTTTGTTTCCCAAAGAAAATTTCAGTGAACAGTTCTTAAAAGAACCATTTGTTTCCTTAGTGTGAAGAACATTAAACAATCTAAATAACCTTTTTTCCTACTATGAAAAACCTTTTGTCTAATGGAAAAGTTCCATAGATTCTGTGCCAATATAGAACCTTTAGTGGTTCATGCCAGGACAATGTGGACGCCCAAATGTTTTAGCATGTAAATGTAATCAAGTCACGTGAAAACTGTAAATTGAATGTGTAGCGAGTGCTCGCAGCGAGACGAAAGCAAAGTTTATCATACAGTATTTTACATTACTAAAAACATGTTTCACACTCCTCATGCGGATCCCCTGGTGTGTCAGGAGCACATGAAGATAAATTTGCTTCTCCAGAGAGCGCACATGGTCACTAGAGGCTTCATTAGCCCATTTAATGAAAGGAGGGAATACAGTGCCTGTAGAGCAACTCTCCTCTCATTTTCTTCTCTCCGGCTAGACGCTCCTCAGTAATGTGTGATTGTACCTCTGGTGTTGACTCTGTTCCAAAATCTAGCAAGTTCCATCATCTATGCAAGCAGCACATGTTGTTATTGTAAGGATGCTGAGATATTTTGACTTGGAAACAAATTCATGTATTCAGAAACACCAAATCAATCAATTTATCAGTTAGATTTTGTCGAGATAAATCCATTTATGCATAAATATATTTGTCAAACTAGAAAACAAGACCAGATAAAGAAAGTAGACTATTGTTTAGATGGCTTAACATCACACTGTAACACGCTATTGCTAAAAATGCTAATTGACAGAGATCAGCCAGGCTCCACCATCACCCAATCACAGCCTCGATGTCGGAGTTCTAATAATATGCACCTGCACCTCATCTCCTCATCAGCACAGACTCATACCTCACACAGTCACTTTGGCCCAATCCCAATTCTATTTTATACCCCTTCACCTTCCCAATTCCCCTTGCCCCTTGAAACAGAGTGCCAAGGCGTAGGGGTGAAAATATTCCCCTAAGAAATGGGACTCATCTTCTATACCATTACACGTCATCACACGTCATCATACCCTGTTTATTTTATTAGTGTCCTGTGACATTTAACCAGTATAAACAGCAATGAAGTGCGTAGGCTATATCTAACAGAAATCAGGCGGAGCATATTTAACAAATATTACTAACTCCCAATAGAGTTTTGCGCTGTATTTGGACTTAATAAAACGGCGCTCGTTTTCAGTTCAAAAACGTATGAGCCAGAGTTTCCTAAGATGTGACTAGTGAAGCCACTTTTCCATCGGGCCAAACTGTTCTCTTTGTTTATTAACCGTTCCATTCCGTGCTGATCCGAGCCGGCCAGTACAGTATATGTTTTCGTTATCTACTGTGGTGCTGCGATAATGTTCATACGTTATACGTCAAGTCAGTCGTTGCCTTGGTGTTACGTCCCTCGTTATTTAGATGTTAAATTGTCTAGCATATTATCAGACATAACACAGGATGAGCGTGTGTGCATTCCAGACAGTAGGGGAGACTGCAAAAAGAATACCCAAGACCAACGACTTCAATTGAAAAATATTAAATTTGTGTTTGACAATAAAGTGAAGTAATAATGTGAAAAGTAATAAAGTAGTGAAAATAAAGAATATTTACAAAATATACGATTAAGCAGGATAAAGCAAAAAGTCAACAAACAAACTGGGAGAGAGGAAGGAGCAAACGAGTGGTGCTTAAATCAAATAAAACATAAAACTCATCTAACTGAAGATTTAGGAAATAAACTAACTAACAACAAAAGATGTAGAAAGAAACATCTTCAGTGTCCGAAAACGCCATAACTGAATTACGTAACTAACCAAACAAAACGTACAATCTTAGCACCACTGCTAAACCTGGTGTGTCTAATACATAAGTGAACTACGTGTTGGGAATGTAGGTCGCGACCTGCTTACCTGTCTCACAACCTCTCTTACCCGTTTAAACAGTGCTGAATGATAACTTGAGATGAAGTGTCAGAGAACAGCGGTCACTCAAACATGGTAATAGGCTACCTCAGCATAACACATGAACACACAAGCACGAACAAACAGAGAACTGATCTAACTGCTAAGGTGTAACAGCACTGAGCCCCGAATGTAGATCAGCCTCTCAGACTAGACTCTCGAACCAACGTCACTGAGTGTGTACTCTCCCCAGAGTCAGAGCGTCTCTCCCATTGAAGTTTGCGCCATTCATAAACAGCCTCAGGACTGGTGATTGGTTGCGCAATCCTGACGTCAGCGTCTGACGTCCATTGACTAACAGGCGGTTCCTCCGCTCACGTTCCATCCCCGAAACAGACAGCTGGTACAAACGCACTCACACATATGCACAGCGTGATATATATATATATATATATATATATATATATATATATATATATATATATCAACACAGACTACGTAGCACAGCGTACGTAACACTCACCCCCTTAAGATGTTTCCTATAAGATAACGTGTCAGCAATGATATTTTCAGAACCCTTTTTGTGCTTGATAATTATATGTTATAGTTATAATTCTGCACAATCAACGACCAGCGCATAAGGCGTTGATTGTGATTATACATTCGAGTCAAGAACACCAAAGGATTGTGGGCGGTGTACACAGTAAAAGGAAGAACAGATGAAGGCCAGAATCAGACTGAATTATCAGACTGAATTTTCAAGAAAAGTAACAAATTGGATGCTCAAGACCATCATCTTCTTGAATAAGAAAAGCACCCATGCCTAAAGCACTAGTGTCCAGGCACGTGCAGAGGGGGGGGCGGAGGGTGCTTGAGCACCTGCCTCTTTGCCCCTTGATGCCCAAAGTGCCCTTTTTGTCAAGGCAAATTTTTTTTTTTTTATATATATATATATATATGTAATTAAAGGCCCTTTTGTGAAGGCCTGCCCAATCTAACTATTAGTAAAATTAATGAATAATAATTTATCCGTGAATAAAATGAATCACATGATGATGACCTTTCACCCGGCGACCTCATCTCTCACGCGCCGCTCACGCGCGCGCCAGTGCCTAGTGGACTGACAGGAGAGGATTCTTCAATAGAGATCGCTAAGACATGTGACCAACTGGGCGGTAACGTCATCAGAATGCAAAGAATTATGGGTACGTTTGGCCCGTTTACATGGCCTGGCATAGCAGGTTAGTGTTCTGGCATGAAAATAATTAAAAAAATAGAGAGAAAAACAGAATATAATCCTACAAAATGCAGCAGGCTAAAGAAAACATTGTCAGACCATATCGCCTAAAACTAAATCCTAATGCAAAGACAAGATCTGATGAGAAAATAAAGGGAATCAAAGGACTGGATCCTTACGAGCTGAGCGACTGGTCAAGGGACGTCAAACTTTTGCCCAACTTCCAGCACCCATATATATATATATATATATATATATATATATATATATATATACAACTACATATTAAGTGTTGTGCGTTCACACACACACGCAAAGTTTTCAGAATTCAAGTCGCTGCAGTCTTTTTTACAGATGGATGGGTCCAGGAGATTGTAAAAGTGGGGCAGAAAACTGTCGTCCGTTCAAAGTTATGCTAATGTTTTAAGCACCACGCTCCTCGCTCTCTCTCATCTATCTGCATGCAGTCCGAATTGAACAAACCTGCGTGCGTGTGTGTGTGTGTGTGAGGCCGGCTACACACTGCAAGCGTAGTGTCCGTTTTTATTTCGGCTCTCATGTTAATAGGTTAGAGCATTCACACTACCTGCGGCTCGAGCCGCGCGGAAAACGCGTGCATGCTACAAATAGTCCCGACGCCTATCTTTCACGCAACACGTTGGAAGCGTTTAACATGAAGTATAGGCCTTCCACTTCGTCACCTAGCAGCAGCATCGCCGCGTCAGACACGCTTCTGGTGTGCAAAGACACAGAAAACGCCACGATTGCAGTGTGTAGCCGGCCTGAGAGATGGGGGCGCGGAACAGTGGACACATAAAAATATACTCCGTCATTTTGTTCATACAGGACATCATTCAAACGGCAAAGTGTTTACTTATATTTGTATACCCCGTTCTTAAGCTTTATGCCACTTCTATCGTGAGAAGGACTATTGCAGTTTATAACACAGTAGGTAGACTGCATCTTGAACACTGCGTTCTTGCCTCCACGCATAGATGACTGGCGCCCGTTTGTGCCGCGGATTCCCAAAATGCTTTGCGTTTACCACTGGGAATACGTCATGATGACGACACATTAGCAATCTCTATACCGCGGCTGCTGGTAAGTGTTGTTCTCAGCGAACGAAGTGTTTGTTTACTTATTATTTTGTATTATTTCACAAGAACGACGTGGAGAGAGCATGGAGCTGTTGTTTATATTGCTGTTTCCTGTATGTGTAGCCTGTAGAAGTAACGTTAACATTAGTTTGCTGTGAGGGAGAGAAGTTTCACGGGCGTAGAGTTACACAGTCTTGTCTTTTTATGTTATTTTACTAAAAACTGTTTATACTTTAAACTATTAGTTTTATTCCAGTATTTATTTAAAAAACTTATTCCAACACTGGTAATATACTGATTTTTCGTCCTCTGAATTAGCCTATATCTGTTTTTATTATCATTAAAAAAATATATAAATTCAGAACAGGATTCAATCATGTTCATGTCAATAATGTTCATCACAGAGAAAGTTAAAGTGTAGCTTTAATGATAATTCATCTGTATTTAGTTTATTATTTTGTGCAGTTCAGAAAGGTGTTATGTTAACGTTTACGTTTTCTGTATATGTCTAACAGGGAAGGCCACAGGTAAATATAACATTTATTATAATGGGATTATATAAAGATTGTTTTAAGTAGGTGCCGACAGAATGAACACACATTTTAGTTTCTTTATTTATATTTTTGATTAGACATAATCAAAATCCAACTACATCTCAGAGTCACAATGCAATATATGAAATCATGATCACTGTCTATATAGATTTTTCTGTTTCACTCTTACCCCTGCCATGGCCCTCATCCGTTCCCCCTATTGTTTCTTTCTCAGATTCTTTTCTGAATCTGATATCTTATTTTCTCTCCACAGCTCTTGGTGTGCAGCAGCCTATATGAACATCTCCCTCTTCTTGTAGCAGTCGGCCTTGGCAGCAGTTGCAGCACAGTGAGCGAGTTACAAACACTTACAGCAATCTTTACATCTTGTCATGGTCACATAACAATTGTTTAATCAGCTAATATATCTCATATGCTTGTTTTAATTTCTATAGTCTCAGATATACTCCAGCAGCAACAACAACAGCAAAGGCAGCAAACCCACTAAAGGATTTATTTAGGAATTTAAGATTAAGATTTTACCAGAAATTTTTTAGACCTGAATGTTAAAAATCTTGTATAAGATTGCTGTGATTTTTTTTTTTTTGTTTGCTTGGTTTTTATTTTTATTGGATAAATGTAACTCTTGTATATTTGTAATTCAGTTTTTGCCATGAAAATAGCCACAGATACTGACATGGCATTAAATAAAACTATTCTGTACTGTACGAAACGGGCCACGTTGATTTTGAATAATGACCATGTCCTACACAGTTTACTATAACAGCTGTTCTTTACTATTCTGTATAACTGAATCATAAGTATAACAGTTTCTAATCCCAGAGTTATTAATAGGTGCCAATAATTTTTTTTTTTTTACTTTTAACCTTTAAATGGTCTTTTTTATTCTCTTTCTTTTTCAAAACTGCATCAAAGCATTTGCTACCATATCAATACAGAAACATCCGTATCGGAACGCGTATCAGAAAGGAATGCGTCACAATATATTGCTGTATTGATATTTTGAGCACAGCCCGATTAAAAGCCTTGTTCCATGTGCCCCTTTTATACTTTGAGCACCTGCCCCTCCAACGGTCTCTGCACGGCCCTGCTAGTGTCTACTTCCAACTTAAAAGCATGTGAAAAATTCGGAGCAGCGAGGACAGGTGAACTGGTCAACAACCATTTTTCGCTGTCAAACGCATGCTGACACACGTCAGTCCAAATAAAGGCATTCGCTGGACTTAATAAACTGGTCAAAGGATGTACTACAACAGAGACATTTTTGCAGAAACTTCTGTAGTAACCAGCCATTCCTAGAAACCGACGTAACTCGCGTTTGGTCGTAGGAATCGGAATCGGAATCGGATGGCAGATACTTTGGCACTAACAGGACGAACTTGACCTTGCCCTACTTCCTTACCCAAGTAAGTGATTATGGCTTTACCGAATTCACACTTGATCAAGTTAACTGTAAGTGAGGCGCCAGCCAACCGTTCAAAAACTGTCCGAAGAACAGTCAAATGCTCAGACCATGTAGACGAATAGAACACCAAATCGTCCAAGTATGCATTACAGTTCTGAACTCCTGAAAATACAATATTTACAAGGCGCTGAAAAGTTGCGGGGGTGTTTCGCAGCCCGAACACAACATGTACAAATATATAACAAAAACTACGTAGCACAGCGTACGTAACACTCACTCCCTTAAGATGTTTCCTAAGGCAGCTTTTAAGCTCTAGATAACATGTCAGCAATTATATTTTCAGAACCCTTTTTGTGCTTGATAATGAAGTTATAATTCTGCACAATCAACGACCAACGCATAAGGTGTTGGTTGTGATTATACTATTGGTGGACCGTTATCGGCGTTAACGTGCTGCGTTAACGCGAGACTCTTATCGGGCGATAAAAAAAATATCGCCGTTAATCTATTCTCAAAGTTGGGTTGGGAGCTGGGTCTATACTACGCAAGCTATGATGACTTTCACCTTCATATTTTAGCGCGGATGTACACCTAGCCGAATTGCACTGTAGGGGGCGAGAGAACGAGTCTTCGAACCTGTGTGTATGCTTACTAGTGTTGTCAAAAATATCCATATTTCGCTTTGTATCGATATTGAAATATCTGAAACGATACAATACTCATTTTCTACAGTATCAATATCAGCTGCGCTCTCCTCTCCTCTCCGACCGACAGCGAGTGACACGCACCCGCCTCCTCTCATTCAGTACGTTTAATCCTCTGAACATAGCGAACGCGTGTTCTGCTGGACTTTGCGCGGGGTTGCACATAACGTTAATTCTACTAATTCCCGCAGATTTAGCGCTAGCATCTGAAGCGCACACACATACCGTAATAAAGCCGCCTCTGACATACAAGTGCAAAAATGAGCTCCTTTTTCCATCTTATTAATGGTCAGATACACTCAAAAATGTCTCAATGCCCATCTTGGTGAGTTTGAAATGTTAACACAGTCGTAACCAGCTCACAGAAACAGTGTTTGGCTATGCGTGTGTCAGGTCTTAAAGGGACAGAAGTTATTTAATATTCAAACTACAAAAAGTACAGTTGGTACAGGGGTACATTTGAGACACCTCAAATAACTTGAGTGCTCAACAAGTCTGATCTGTGATATTTGCTTCACACATGCGTATTAGCGCCCTCTTCGATCGTGGGAAATTTGAAGTATGTGTGTTTCTCCTGTCCGAAGATATCGGTGAAAGTGTTTTTTCTGAGGTAAGTTTTTCATTTCACCACCTCCCTTCCACATTGAATAGCTTCTCATCCATACATTACATTTAAAGTTAACTTACATTTTCGTAAACCTTAATCTGTGCTCTGAAAACTGGCATATTGAATGACTGTGTGTCATGCAAGACCATCGTCAAATCTAGAGAAATGTGCGAGGTGGTCAGGTGGGTACAGTTGAGACACAGTGTATCAATTGTACCCGCACTAGAATCCTATTGCGGCCCATGCAGTTTAGTTGCACGATGTTTACTGTTATTATGTTTAATATGTTATTTTTTATGTTTGATTGTTTGCAATTGTTCAATGTGCTTTACTGTCACTCAACCCAACTTTTGGCCTAGCCTACTATTAAAATTATAAACTGAAATTAAATATTGTATCTCTGTTTACCATTACTGTTCAATGTTTTACTAATTAACTGTTTTAACTTAACAAATAATCAAATAAAATACTGAATGGAAATAAAAACTGTTGAATTCTCATTTTAAAGGTATTTTACAAATTCATTGAATTGGTAAGGCAGCTTTACAGCATTACGGATGGGTGTCTCAACTGTACTCGGGTACTGTTCCAATTGTACCCGACATGGGTACAGTTGACCTATTTATGGATGTTAATGATTATTAATATTTTAGTAGACAAGTAAAGGAAATGTCATATAAAAAATCACTTCTTTTCAGTCCTCAGTTTTGGTGTGGTAACTGAAAAAGCAAAAAGTGTACCAACTGTACTCGGTCTACCCTACACAGTAACAGGAAGAATAGACGAATAGATCACCAAGTCTTCCAAGTATGCATTACAGTTCTGAACTCCTGACAATATAATATTTACAAGGCGCTGAAAAGTTGCGGGGGCGTTTCGCAGCCCGAACGCCATCACACGGTACTGTAGGAAGTTATCAGGCGTAACGAAAGCTGAAATTTCTGCAGCTCGAGCAGTCAATGGAACTTGCCAATACCCTTTCAGCAAATCTAATTTCGTTACAAACTTAGCAGAGCCAAGATTATCGATGCAGTCTTCCATCCTAGGAAGAGGATAACTATCTGGTACAGTCACAGAATTAACTTTTCGGTAATCTGTGCAAAAGCTAAATGTACCATCGGACTTCGGGACCAGCAAGCAAGGTCTATAACTCCACGGTCTATAACTCCACGGTCTATAACTAGGTTCAGCTAAATCATTTCTCAACAAATACTCAACCTCAGTTTTCATCATGGAACGTTTGGTATTGTTCACCCGATAAGCATGTTGTTTAATAGCAGAATCACAGGTCACTTGAATATCATGCTGTATTACGTGGGTTTGGGTTGGCACATCACCGAACAGCACGCAAAATTCTTGAATTAATTGAATCATATCCTGTTGCTGAGATTCAAACAAATTGTCAAGCTTAGCTGGCAAGTTTCTCAGAACTTCTGAATTCACAAGTCTCCCACACGTCGACAAATCATTACGAAGTGCAACACCATCATCAGTATCACACTCACCCGAAAGGTGGCACCAACACATTTCCATACCCTGCGGTGGAGTCAGGTACAGCGATAAATGCAGCAGCTAAAACCTCACTACGAGCAGCATATTTAGCCAAACTACTGTTATCAGATGTAAAACTTTCCGCAGCAGAAAAACAATTAGCTAGCGACACATCTTCCCTTAGTGCAGTCTTAATGCGTTCATGAGAAATAGGTTCAGCTAACAACTCGGATGCAGTCCCAACATCAACAGAATGTCTATCATGTCTAACCTCTTCAGAACTCTTGGGATCTAACTCCAAATTCGTCTCATTAAACACGTGACATAAAATAATCGGACAGCACAATGTCGTCTCCAATTCTATGTTTTTGTGCACGCGTAACTATATTAGGCTGGTATCCCAGCCTAACCAGCTGACAAAAGCACAAAAGATGACCAGCAAACCAGTTTAAGCTGCTTATTTTCTGCTAGGTTAACTTTATTGGATCAGTTGTAGTTTTATTTTCCAATTAATCAATTGCCAAGGGAATTGTCTTAATCTTATTCAGTTGTTGCTTACACTCTAAAATACTGGTTTAAAAACAACCCAATTTGGGTTGTTTTCAACCCCAGGGAGGGGTAAATATAGGACAGAACACATGTTGGGTTCATTTTGCCCAGCATAATGGGTTGATTTAACTCAGCATAGTTGATTCATTTTTACTATAATGTGTTTTTATTTTATTTGATACTATGATACTTCCTTTATTTTCAATCATTTTTTACAGTATAGCATATTTTAAACATTTTATATGTATATATGTTTTAATGCATATTGCCACCATTTAAGCTTGTTTAACAAATATTAGAAGTAAAAAATAAACAGAAGTAATGCAAGTGTAATCGAACTTCAAACTTTAGACCGCTGCCCTGCTTTACACTTGTAGCCGAAATATGCAGTGACTGACTCCATAACCTGTCCATAAACAATAAGTGTACAGTTCTGAGGACATATTTTATTTTTAACATAAGTATTTATATTCTGTATCTTTTTTAATAAAAAACATAATTTTATGCAAGGCATCAGGCGTTTCCATCACGCGAAAAGACAGACGTGAGTCACGCGACACTTGTTTAGGTGACTCACATCGCGCCCCTGTATGTTGCTTTGTATAACATTAAAGGTGCCCTAGAATGATTTGAAACAACATTTTAAATTGTATCTACATAGAGGGTATATGGCTTATTTAAGGTCAATAATTGTCCAGCTACGGTTTTACAGGTCCATTTACAACTCTAGAAATCTTCCCCAGGATGAAATGGTCTATTTTTGCCTTATTTGGAAGGGTCATGAATATTAATGCAGAGTTCTGCTCTGATTGGCTGTTTCACTGCGGCTCAATGATAGCAGGCACAACTTTACTGACCGTCTTGACGATGGAGAGATTAGGCATTCAACATATACATTGATTATATATATCAATCAGTATATAATCATACTTCAGTTGTCAAAAATATAAATAAATAAATATCAAATTACTATTGTTTCAACTTAAATGGTGGAGGTGGTGACGTTAGCTCGAGTGAGCTATGTGTAAGCAACTAAACTAACATAGTATGTTACGTATTTATGGTTGCATTTACTAATTTATGACAACACTGGCATGAAATAATATTAACCTTTGTCATTAGACATACTATTTAGTTATGTAAGCCACTTGGATTATCCTATTCTTACCGTATAGCATCTTGCGTTGGATATAGACAACAACAGGAATATTATCGTTAATGTTGTCTCTCTAAGAAACTTTCGATTTAATCAGAAATGGTTTAGACAGTCAAGAAGTGGATAAAATCACTTACAGCTTGCCGGTATATGGTTGGAATTGCCCCTTTCTTCAGTATCAGACGCTGAGCAAAGCCTGCTTGATATTGTCACAGGTTTGAAAAACTGTCCGTGGTGAAATGGGCTGAGCAAACTAACAACTTTGAATTAAATTGTTGCGGTATCCGATTATAAATAAACATCAACCATGCCTGTTGACATGTTTTATTTGTGGGAAGAGTATGAAACGTCTTCACATCCCCTGCACAGCCTGGAACATAACATTTGTTTCCATGATCTGCCATGTTCGCTATCCTCGCGTGACGCTTGTTTACCTGCAGAGATGATTCGGCTGCGCAGTTCCGCCTGACAGTGAACATGCGCTTGCATATGCAAATGTTGGGGGCGTACATATTAATGATCCCATCGATTGCATCACTGCTGGTGTTATGTTGAGATTCGCCTATTTTTCCGTGGTGTTTTTCACAAACGAGATTTACATAGGAAGGAGGAGGCAATGGTGTTTGAGACTCACTGTATGTGATTTACATGTACTGAACTCCTGTTATTTAACTATGGCAAGGTTAATTCAATTTTTAATTCTAGGGCACCTTTAAATGATACACAGCACAATAACAAATTTATAGATAAAATCAAATTTACACAAACCTGTTTTACTGAAGACATGCACAAATTTGACAGAGCTGCACTGCTCTTTCCTGAAGAGGTTGCAAAAAGCCTGCGATAAATAACTGGGTTATGTTTGACCCAGAATCTGGGTTACACAAAAACTATCCAAACACTGGTTTGTTACGTCTGACCTAGGATCTGGGTTACACAAAAACTATCCAAACACTGGGTTATGTCTGCCCCAGGATCTGGGTAGTACAAAAACTACCCAAACACTGGGTTGTTTACATCTGACCCAGGAGCTGGGTAACACAAAATCTACCCAAATACTGAAAAAACAACCCCCAAAAATGACCCAAAACCCTCAACCCAGGATTTGGGTAGAAACAATAACCCAATATGTTTTAGAGTGTATGTAGAGTGCTTCAAATCAGTCATTTATGTGGTTCCACCCTTGTATCCTTAAAAGGTACTATGGTACTAGAAAGCAGCTCACTAGATTAATGAAATGTCTTGCTAGTGGAACCATTCTTCATATATGAATAGACACAATCAGCTGAGAGTAGATGCCCTGTAGCCTTAAAGTGTGTGTGTGTGTGTGTGTGTGTGTGTGTGTGTGTGTGTGTGTGTGTGTGTGTGTGTGTGTGTACATGTGTGGCCTGGTAAACCCTACATCATGAGGACAAAATGTCCCCACAAAGATGGCAATATCCGAAATCCTTGTCCTTGTGGCGACATTTTTTGGTCCCCATGAGGAAAACATCTTATAAATCAGACTAAGTGATGTTTTTTGAAAATGTAAAAATGCAGAATGTCTCCTGTGTTGGGTAGGTTTAGGGGTAGGGGCAGTGTAGGGGGATAGAATATACAGTTTATACAGTATAAAAACCATTATGCCTATGGAAAGGTCCCCATAAAACCCATGAAAAACCAACATGTGTGTGTGTGTGTGTGTGTGTGTGTGTGTGTGTGTGTGTGTGTGTGTGTGTGTGTGTGTGTGTGTGTGTGTGTTGCATTCAAAAGCCTCCATTTTGTGACTCATTTCACCCACAATACAGTCAAGCACCTGCTTCTCGTGATTAGCACTATTATTAAGATGCAGGATAAGCACCATACATTATGCAGAGACATTTATAAATACACATATCGTCACTCCCTGCCTCTTTGTTTACCTGGTTGCATTCTTATGTGCAAGAGGCAAAGTCTGTGCCAACCCACATTATAGTTTTAAGTAGAGCTGTGCTGAAGGAAAACATTATTTTTTCCTTCACTGCACATGTGTTTCCTGTAAACCGAACAAAGCATATAGGTGGCGTGTGTCATTTCTGACTAGCAATTGTAGAAATTCTTGAAATTGTTTTGTTACCTGCTAGGTTTGGTGTTTTCAACTTCGATTATATGTTATAAGTCTCATCCTTGATTTCTTTGTCTTTTTCTTGCCTGCAATTAGATTATAGAGTTGTCAGGCTGTGAAAGAGCATACAATTGATTGAACGATCCAACTGAACTAGTTGGTATTTTGTTTCTGAACAAATGCTGTGATGATGCACTAAACAAATCAGTAAATTAAACTATATATACTAGGGATGCAACAATACAGTTAGTCCACGGTTCAATACATACCTCGGTTTTTAACCACGGTTTTCGGTTCAGTTCGGTTCTGATGGCTTGTCACATCAGTTTTTTGCTATTCTATTCTTAGGCGACAGGAACCGTAAGAGGTTAAGGAGAAAAAAAGACTATTTTTTATTGCAATACTCTTTCTTTATTTTACTTAAAAGAATTGAAAAACCTTACTTAAACTTAAAACTTTACTTTAAAAAAACCCTTGTACACATTCCTAGTGTATTGTATAATATAAAATAAATATATATAAAGATTTACACTGGCAGCTCAGAGCCGTACAGCAGCATTTATGTATGAAATTGAATGAATAAATGTAAAAATAATCTAATATACAGACACACGGCAATTTTACTTTCACTTTAGACATAACCGACTGTGTTTATGTTAACCTTGTGTGTATTTGACAGTATTAGCGCAGTAGGACAACTACTTAGTTCAGTAATCACGTGTTTGACAGGCGGTTAGTGCGCGCGCTAGGAAAAGCACATGTTAAAACTGCGCACGCGAATGAGCCGGCAATGCTTTAAAACGCATGCAAATAATGAACTTTCTTGATTGTGAATAACTATAGTGTTTCGTGAGTATAACGCTACCACTAACGTGTGATGTGAATGTATGTCGCGTTGTTCAGTATTGGGATGGAGCCATCATGGAGGCAAATGATAGAATTTGTAGAAAAATAATTAATTTAATGCAAAACCGGAAAAAACGCAATTCACAAGCGCGTATTGAACCGTGAATGCCGTACCGAATGGTTCAATATTATATTGAGAATTGTGGCATCCCTAATATATACTATATATATATATATATATATATATATATATATATATATATATATATATATATATATATATATATATATATATATATATATATATACACTCACCTAAAGGATTCGCCTTCAGAACTGCTTTAATTCTACGTGGCATTGATTCAACAAGGTGCTGAAAGCACAACATTCTTTAGAAATGTTGGCCCATATTGATAGGATAGCATCTTGCAGTTGATGGAGATTTGTGGGATGCACATCCAGGGCACGAAACTCCCGATCCACCACATCCCAAAGATGCTCTATTGGGTTGAGATCTGGTGACTGTGGGGGCCGTTTTAGTACAGTGAACTCATTGTCATGTTCAAGAAACCAATTTGAAATGATTCAAGATTTGTGACATGGTGCATTAACCTGCTGGAAGCCATCAGAGGATGGGTACATGGTGGTCATAAAGGGATGGACATGGTCCGAAACAATGCTTAGGTAGGCCGTGGCATTTAAACGATGCCCAACTGGCACTAAGGGGCCTAAAGTGTGCCAAGAAAACATCCCCCACAACATTACACCACCACCACCAGCCTGCACAGTGGTAAGGCATGATGGATCCATGTTCTCATTCTGTTTACGCCAAATTCTGACTCTACCATCTGAATGTCTCAACAGAAATCGAGACTCATCGGACCAGGCAACATTTTTCCAGTCTTCAACTGTCCAAATTTGGTGAGCTTGTGCAAATTGTAACCTCGTTTTCCTATTTGTAGTGGAGATGAGTGGTACCCGGTGGGGTTTTCTGCTGTTGTAGCCCATCCGCCTCAAGGTTGTGCGTGTTGTGGCTTCACAAATGCTTTGCTGAATACATTGGTTGTAACGAGTGGTTATTTCAGTCAAAGTTGCTCTTCTATCAGCTTGAGTCAGTCGGCCCATTCTTCTCTGACCTCTAGCAACAACAAGGCGTTTTCGCCCACAGGACTGCCGCATACTGGATGTTTTCCCTTTTCACACCATTCTTTGTAAACCCTAGAAATGGTTGTGCGTGAAAATCCCAGTAACTGAGCAGATTGTGAAATCCTCAGACCGGCCCGTCTGGCACCAACAACCATGCCACGCTCAAAATTGCTTAAATCACCTTTCTTTCCCATTCTGACATTCAGTTTGGAGTTCAGGAGGTTGTCTTGACCAGGACCACACCCCTGAATGCATTGAAGCAACTGCCATGTGATTGGTTGATTAGATAATTGCATTAATGAGAAATTGAACAGGTGTTTTAATAATCCTTTAGGTGAGTGTATATATATATATATAGGCTGTATAGTTTCTATGCTTCTAACACATCAACTTTGTGGACAAAATGGTTTTGAGTCTGAATGAATGCTGCAATGATGCGCTTAACAAATCAGTGGACAAATCTTATTATATAATACGATTGGTATTTTGAGTCTGAACGAATGATGCGCTAAATTAATCAGTGAACAAATCTGAACCAGTATATATATATATATATATATATATATATATATATATATATATATATATATATATATATATATATATATATATATATATATATATATATATATATAGTTGGTGATTTGAGTCTCAATTAATGATTTGGCTTAACCAGTAACATAAGAACCATGACCCCAAAACTGAAATTACTTTTTGTTTAGTTTATATATGTTGGTGTCTTATGTCTGAAAAAATGCTGTGATGATTCACTAAATGAATCAGTGAACAAATATGACACATGGCACCATGAAGAAACTAAGACATTATTATTCCACATTCCAACTGTCAAGGGTTCAGGGAAATGCAAAATGTTGCTTTTCTGCTCTTTGCAGCTTTCCAGACCAGCAGAGTTTTCGTCCTCAATACATAATTAGTTGACTTAATCATTTTCTTTGCCAACACTTTCTTGGAGTATTCGAAGAAATTTGGCCCCAGCTTTTTCCATACCAATTTTTCAAATACCAATGGCATTTTCTGCATTTAGATGCTTTGACATAAAGTTCATGTCAGTTCCTCATTTGTCATTACAATCATTCTTCACTAAAAATAGCTTTTCTCACAATGTTTCAATCACATGCATCTTTATATGATAGGCTTTTTCTAAACATATGGTCACATAACAAAAAGTATGCACAGTTTGCTAGATTAATACAACATGGTTCACCCACTGACACATTTTGCCCTACTTTCTAAGCAAATAAACAGGCCCACACAAAATTGCACACTTTACACAATTTTCCACAAATCTGCTGAATAGCTTTAAATGTGCTAATGGTTATAAATATGTTTAATAAACGAATATTGCAAGCCATGCAAATAATTTTATCAATGACTGCTGTTAGAAATTTGCATAACGTTCCAGGCAATTCACGCAGCTTCTATGGAGGCATTCTTAAGGAACAGCATAGCAGGATCCACATGAACAGGCGATGTCAGTATGTCTGAGGACTATTACAGGCAGAGGAGTCACTCTGCAGCTCACAGCAGAAGACCAAATCAGCTCTCTCGAGCCAAACCCGACGACACTTCCTCAAATGGGACAAGACAGGTGGGGTGAATTGCTTCCCTCTCTTTGCAGTTTCACCCTGCCTGGCAATTCTCCATCTCGTTGTATGAGTATAAGACACACAACCGACAGCAATATCACCTAGTGGTTTAGAGGGGCCGTTTGGCCGTCAAAAGAAAATAAAACTCTTTATTTTGTTTATTCGTTTGATATGGCCGTCTGTGTTCATGTCGGCCCAGATTTTCTGCTCTGCCATGGCAGATCAAAGCAGTATCACTGGCACGCTGCATCATGTTAAGACTGATGCTTTTGAAAAGACTCTTGCGATGGTGGGAATTTATCAATGTTTGGTTTTAAATCAAGTTGTATAAGGCCAAGCAAGGACCTCATGAAAAAGAAATATTTAATATCTAAATATCCTGAAAACAAGATCTACTTTTTATTATTATTATTATCATCATTGGCATATGTTTTCTTTTTGAAACATAAACCTCATGACATTTGGGGAGATTTTTGCTGAAAACGCTGCTGGAATGAATCTTTCATTCTGTCAGTATCCATTGGGTGAGTGACACCGCTGTAGCAGGTCTTTGATTTAAGGAGGAAGTAATGCTTACAGGAGTACAAACACATCAGTGGCATGTGGTGGACTTCTGAACTCCTGAAATTAATATTTTTTTTTAGTCCAATGTAAATTCATGTTGCAGTTCAATTTGATGTTGGTATGTTTTCTGGGTCACAGGCATATGGGAGAAAAAAAATCCTGAAAATTCCAACATCAACCTCCCCTACCAACTCACCCCCCAAATACGCAACAAACTGCGATGCCCTGTGTCTGACACCTTTCTATCAGAACCAGCATTAGTTTAAGCAATTTGAGCTACAGTGTCTCGTCTGTTTGATCAGACCACATGGGCCAACCTTCGCTCCTCACGTGCAAAAAAAAATCTTGAAAATTGTGATTTTCACGAGGCAACTCCAAATCAGAACCTTGATATGCTTCTTACAGAGCCACTCATTGGTTATCCTGGCTGTGTGCTTCGGGTCATTGTCATGTTGGAAGACCCAGCCTCAACCCATCTTCAATGCTCTGACTGAGGGAAGGAGGTTGTTCCCCAAAATCTCGCAATACATGGCCCCGGTCATCCTCTCCTTAATACAGTGCAGTCGCCCTGTCCCATGTGCAGAAAAACACCCCCAAAGCATGATGCTACCACCCCCATGCTTCACAGTAGGGATGGTGTTCTTGGGATGGTACTCATCATTCTTCTTCCTCCAAACACGTTTAGTGGAATTATGACCAAAAAGTTCTATTTTGGTCTCATCTGACCACATGACTTTCTCCCATGACTCCTCTGGATCATCCAAATGGTCATTGGCAAACTTAAGACGGGCCTTGACATGTGCTGGTTTAAGCAGGGGAACCTTCCGTGCCATGCATGATTTCAAACCATGACATCTGTATTACCAACAGTAACCTTGGAAACAGTGGTCCCAGCTCTTTTCAGGTCATTGACCAGCTCCTCCTGTGTAGTTCTGGGTTGATTTCTCACCTTTCTTAGGATCATTGAGACCCCGCGAGGTGAGATCTTGCATGGAGCCCCAGTCTGAGGGAGATTGACAGTCATGTTTAACTTCTTCCATTTTCTAATGATTGCTCCAACAGTGGACCTTTTTTCACCAAGCTGCTTGGCAATTTCCCCGTAGTACTTTCCAGCCTTGTAGAGGTGTACATTTTTGTCTCTAGTGTCTTTGAACAGCTCTTTGGTCTTGGCCATGTTAGTAGTTGGATTCTTACTGATTGTATGGGGTGGACAGGTGTCTTTATGCAGCTAACGACCTCAAACATGTACATCTAATTTAGGATAATAAATGGAGTGGAGGTGGACATTTTAAAGGCAGACTAACAGGTCTTTGAGGGTCAGAATTCTAGCTGATAGTCAGGTGTTCAAATACTTATTTGCAGCTGTATCATACAAATAAATAGTAAAAAAAATCATATATTGTGATTTCTGGATTTTTTTTTTAGATTATGTCTCTCACAGTGGACATGCACCTACGATGACAATTTCAGACCCCTCCATGATTTCCAAGTGGGAGAACTTGCAAAATAGCAGGGTGTTCAAATACTTATTTACCTCACTGTATATATACTGTATAAATATATGTAAAGTTGCAATCAAAATTATTCAAAATCACCCCCCCCCCCCGACCTGCAAGAGAACAACATTTTATGAAAACGACTCAACGCATCAGAAAACTATTATAGAAATTTTATTAAAGGCACAATATGTAATTTTTGCCACTAGAGGTTGCTTATTAAAAACAAAGTCGGAGCTTGATGACACCTTGATTTTGCAGAATCATGGGAGTTGTTGTGTTCACCTCTACAGCCAGAGCAAAAGAATCCGATGGGACTCGGGCAGAAATCATATTCTTGGATGAGCTAATGTATTAAAGATTTCAAATCAAATCAAATCACTTTATTGTCACACAACCATATACACACGTGCAACAGTTGGTGAAATTCTTAGGTGCAGTTCCGAGCAACATAGCAGTCATGACATGACATGTACAACATTAAAAGCAGCATCAGATTACACATCTGATGCGCCCACAATTACTCACAGCACAGTAAAACTCTACAATAAACAATAAATAATTTACACAATGTGAGTGTAGTTCTCACAGCTTAAACAATATACACATACTTACAATATACATATACTTTAAACAATATACACTAAACATACATTAAACAGTATACATTAAGCTATAATAATAATAATATACAATGTACAGTATACAATATTATTCACAGTAGAGATCCAACGGATCTCTGTTGCCGTACCAGGTGGTGATGCAGCCAGTCAGCAGGCTCTCGATGGTGCTGCTGTTGAAGCGTGTGAGGATGTGGCGGTTCATTCCAAACCTCCTCAGCCGTCGCAGGAAGAAAAGGCGCTGATCGTATCGTCAGCAAACTTGATGATGGTGTTGGAGCTGTGGGTTGCCACACAGTCATGTGTGTACAAGGAGTACAGGAGTGGGCTGAGAACACAGCCCTGAGGGGCTCCAGTGTTGAGAGTCAGTGATGAGGAGATGTTACTGCCCATTCTGACCACCTGGCGTCTGTTTGACAGGAAGTCCAGGATCCGACTGCATAACAAGCTGTTTAAGCCTAGAGCCCGGAGTTTCATGTCAAGTATGGAGGGCACAATGGTGTTGAATGCTGAGCTGTAGTCTACAAACAGAATTCTCACATGTGTTCTTCTTTTCCAGGTGGGAGAGAGCAGTGTGTATTGTAGATGAAATGGCATCATCAGTGGAGCGGTTTGTGCGGTATGCAAACTGCAGTGGGTCCAGTGAGGGAGGGAGAACAGAGCAGATGTGGTTTCTGATTATTCTCTCAAAGCATTTGCTGATGATGGGGGTCAGAGCAACAGGACGCCAGTCGTTTAAGCAGGTGGTTTTTGATTGCTTCGGTACAGGCACAATGGTGGACGTTTTGAAGCATGTGGGGACCACAGACAGGGAGAGGGACAGGTTAAAAATGTCTGTGAAATCTCCAGCCAGTTGGTTCGCGCACGCTCTGATGACGCGGCCCGGAATACCGTCTGGACCCGCGGCTTTACGGATGTTCACCCGCCGGAAGGATCGGGTTACATCCGCTACAGTTACAGAGAGTGAACTAACCTCTGCATCTTCAGCCGTGAGCTCTCTCTCCGCGAGGGCGGTGTTAGTTCCCTCAAAGCGAGCATAAAAGGTGTTGAGCTCGTCCGGGAGAGAGGCAGCGGTGTTCACGGTGGAGTTTGTGTTCCCTTTATAGTCCGTGATGGTGTTAATTCCCCGCCACATGCTTCTGGAGTCGGTGGTGTTGAACTGTCCTTCAATCTTGTCCCTGTACTGGCGTTTTGCTGCTCTGATGGTTTTCCGGAGGGCATAACTTGCTTGTTTATGCTCCTCCGCATTACCGGAGTTAAAAGTGGAGATCCGCGCATTGAGTGCCGCGCGAACATCCCCATTTAGCCACGGCTTCTGGTTTGGGTACAACCGAATTGTTTTGGTCGGTTTGGATTTATTAACGTTATTGTAGTATGAAGCAGGGTGTGAATGGAACGAGGCCGCTGGAGCATTTGCTAATGAGAGATGAGTGCGACACACGCTCGAGAGCTCGAGAGCAGTGGAGCTTTTATTATGACACAGACAAGTGCTTCCGTTTTTTCCCCTCATTAGTATGTGGAGTAACAGCGCTGTTTTATCATATTACATACATTTGAGTGTGTTAAAAGTTATGTTATAATGCTAACGTTCGCTCTGCGGCTACTATGAGACACTTGTTGCACACTGCAGTGAGCTAGATCGATATTAGGCATGGTAAAACATGGTACATGGTAAATCAAGAAAACGAGATTTAAACAGTAAGACTGAATGTGTTGAGCTATATAACAATCATTAGTTTTCTCTCGATGAATGTATCCAAACAGTTGCTCACCTGTCTAATTATACCACATAATATATTAAAGCGTCTTTGGTGTTTCCATGGTTTCTACAAAATAAAACCAGAAATCACTTGTAATGCGGATATGATATCCTTGATAGGTTAAAATTGCTTATTTCTCTGCATTTAAAACATTCTTGGAAACATTTTCGATAATGTAACTACACAAGTCAACAAAATATTGTTCTAGTGGTTTTAGGCTATTTGAATCCAAAAATCTTACATATTGTGCCTTTAATACACATTTGAGTGATTCTGAGAACGTAAAGTTGATGGAAAATTCAAATATTAAATTGGCACTAAAGATTAAAGTGCAAAATTATTTAACTCCCAAAAGTCAAATTTTGTGCAGAATCTTTTATTCTAAGCTTCTGTCAACTCTTTATTGCAATCGTCTCAGGTTACTAATGTAACCATTGTTCCCTGAGAACAGGGAACGAGACACTGCGTCAGCTTTTGCTTACGCTACGGGGAACGCCTCCAGCGTGACAGGTGCCTGAAATCACAATCAAAAAACGTCAATCCTATTGACCAGCGACAGCCTATGATGTCATCAAGGCGCGACCAGGAAGTATATAAGGGCGCCTTGCCAACATGACAGTATCTAATCGTCTGAAGGGACTGTTTTGGCAGGCAGGCCCTGCGGCATGGCACAGCGACGCAGTGTCTCGTTCCCTGTTCTCAGGGAACAATGGTTACATTAGTAACCTGAGACGTTCCCTTTCGAAAGGGAACTCGCACTGCGTCAGCTTTTGCTTACGCTACGGGGAACGATATACCCACTACGCCATGCCGACGGGAGTGCATGCCCATAGGCAGTGACAACTGTCAAGACAAGCAAATTCTACTGAAATGCCTGAATCACTCCCCTTCTGGTCACATTAGGCTGTCAGTGACAGCGCTCCCTACGGTCATAGCCCAAGCTATCACCCAAGAATGAACCCTCACACACATGAGGTCCTTCCCAGGCCCTGCTCGAAGGCCTGGAACCACCCCTTCGACTTAGAAGGGGTCCCTTTAAGGGAACGTGGCAAGGGAACTCGAGGGAACCCTATGCCAGTCACTATTCGGGAGGTCCTCACCGAATGCCACCAGGGAGACCTGACCTGGTGACCCAGTCTGCTATGGGACACGTAATACGGTCAACCCTGTCTGTAGTGTACAGAGCCTCTGGTACACGCCTATGAAAAGGCATCCCGCTAGGGTGCTGCAAGAAAGGCAGTGACATCCACTAGCCGGATCTCAGAGACGGGTTATCCCGGAGAGCGGCGCTCAGCGAAGTGCTTTATAACCCTTGCTAGCGAGGGGAGTTCAGCCGCTCAATCCTCGGATCTACCAAGCACCTACTTTAAAACGTGCTTAGGAGGCCAGAGGCCTTACAGGCTGATCATACCAGGTACAACCGTAATCAGCGCCAGGCGGCCGTAAGCTCATAACAGACCCTCACTTGAGAGGAGCTCATAAGCCTGCCCGGTAGGTACCCATGCCGCAGGCAAACTATGAAAGTCCCCTCCTGTGGGGACCGCATAGCAGCAGTAACGTCTCGTCGTGCTAGGGTAAGCACACCGCCTTCAGGTCTCGCGAACGGCCAGAGACCGGCGCCTGATAGCAGGTGACCACTAGCTGTCAGCGTAAAGCCAGTTGTGTGTTCCCGCCTAGGGAACTCGTTCCCCAGGGAGGCCGAGAGGGACCTCCACCCGGTAACCTGTGCCGACTGCTCGCGTGTCAGTCGTGCTAGCCCTCGAGGTAGCTGGGAAGACCAGGGACTCGCTTCAACAGGGAGGCCTAGCGGGCCTACCACCTGCAAGAATGTTGGGCATTTCTCCATCACAGCCCTCCGCTCAGTGGCTGGACCTATCCAGAGACCACGAGACAGGAGCGTGCCTTCAGAGGAGGCCCCGTGGGGCCTACTACTCCAAGCGAATCCCACAGGGAAGCCCCGTGCCGCTTGCCTGATAGCAACCCATGCTACGATCCGTTACCGAAACTGGGGACCGGGGAACGACTTCAGGGAGGCGCAATGCCTCCACCTGATAGCAGAACATGCCACCCGTCTCAGAGCGGGAGCTCGCCTTCAGGGAGGCCCAATGCCTACCACCTGATAGCAGACTGTGCTACTCATAGCACTTCCTGCTCACCGCCACAGCCAGGAAGGTCACTCAGGGGGCCGATTGCGGCCCACTACCTACTAGCACTCATGCTAGCCCTCCAGTGACTGGAGCCCAGGAACGCCCCCACAGAGGAGGTCAGGTGAGCCTGCTTACCCCACAGCAGGCTCTTAGGGAGGCCAGGCCACCTATTAGCAGCACGTACCAGCCATCGAGGGGCTTAAAGCCGGTGGCGCCCCCTCGGGGGAGACCAGGCAGCGCCTGTTGACCAAGCAGGCTCTCAGGGAGGCCAAACGTGGCCTCCACCTGAGCGAAGATAACCCAAACCAGGAGCCTACCCCTCAGGGAGGCCTTTAAAAAGGCTGGCTGCTGCACCTGGGCTGACGGCAGCTGTCTGCTGCTGACAAAGGCCTGGAAATCCAGATATCACCTGGGAACTCGTCCCCAGGGAGCTAGTTGACGAGGTTACTGCTGACGTCGACACCAGTGGAGAAAATCCTCCCAGGCACACTCGTGTGCCATGGCGTCGAGACTTCTTGCAAGGAGGCCGGTTGATGCCTACTACCTGTCCTGAAGTCCTGCTGCCCAGACCGCCCAAGCTGGCTACCAACAACCAGCTGGCTCTTATACCCCACCTGGGGCTGGTCCTTCCCGGAGGTAACTAGGAAACAAGTTCTCACTTTGCCCTAGGGCCCCCAAGACGGCGCAGTCTCTCGGGCAGTGCCTACAGACATGGACCTAATCACATTGCCAACAGCGGTGTACTCAGCAGAAGTGCTAACAAAAACCCTCTAAGCGAGGGGAGTACAACTTACGTCACCTGCCTCGGGGCGGCTGTCTTATTTCCCATGCAGCGGCCAACCGTAATGCGAGGGCGTCAGCCAATGGCAATGCTCGGGCCTCAGGGGAGCATCCGACCAGAACCGTAAACATCGGTTTATCCGATGTTCAGCTTACCCCGAGCCCTAAAGAAGGTGGAGCAGAGACATAAAGCAAGGGTAAACATTACTTTTTCATAGAAAAAATAGAACCCACCGGCCGAACCATCCTCCAGGAAGAGGCCGGGGGCCGCCAAAAGATGGCGGCCACCAAGCTCTGAAAGGCGGAAACAGCAGATAAAGTCTAATCGCAAACCGGCGAAAGACGCTTCGTTCCGCCCCACGACCACTGGCAAAGTCGCTGTCTCCTGCAACACCTCGACTGCGTTACTTGTAACCCCAGAACGCAGAGAAGGGGGCGGGCCTTGGCCGGACAACTCTGTAACAAGAGGAGGTTAGGTCAAGGATGCATAACAAGCCCTGTTTATACTTCAAGACAGGCCAGGGGCGAACGACCTTCCTTAGAAGGGAACGCCCCCATCCTTGACGGAACCTAGGCCAAGTGGTGCGACCTCAGTCTGCACTAGATCCACTCAGGGCTCGGGAAAGAAATATTATCACCTCTAATAATACACAATGAGGCCCCCGAAAACCCTTTTTCCAAAGCCCCGCAGAGCTGGGCGCAGATCTCACTACAGCTCATGCAAAAGTGCATACCCGGTCTTCAGCTACTTCACACTTTTACGCTAGGAAAAACACAGCTCGCCCCCGACACTACAAACCCTCGGGCAAGAGCGCAATTCAGTTACCCACATCAGTGGGTAAAACATACACGGAGAGGCAGCAAATTCTACTAGCAAAAGTGAGGCATACACACACAACCACATAATGTTGCAAAGAAGATCGTTCTTAGCTTACTCACGGGGAGCTGCAGGCCCTGCAAAATCCAGCGATGATCCAGACTTCCCCAAGCAACCCCTCAGGGGAGCGACGGTACAAAAAAGTCCTGAAAAACATAGTTTGAAAATGTTTCGCCCTACAGAGGGGGACTCACCAATCGCTCCTCGCGGTGCTTCAAACCAGCCCTCGAGCAAGTATCCGCCCACCGCTTCCTGAGGGGGGCGCTTTAACAAACAAACCAGGCGGGCCGTCAGAATCTTACATTTCCTGCTCATCATGGGCCCACCGGCCTGATGTAAAAACGCCCGGGGAAAAGGTCAGAGGAAGGGAAAAAGGCAGCGTTCAAGTCCGCTCCCTCGGGGGCGGAGTCCGCTGCCTACGCTGGTTCCGGTCGCCAGCCCCGGCTTCCTTCCTCTTCCGGTTGCGGGTGTCCCGCCTCTTTTGCGTCCCGCTCCTCCGCGGCGGGGGCGCTCGAGAGGCAACGCTGGCTCGTTGTTCCCGTCTCCAGCCCTCAGACTGAGACGGGAGAGGGACACCCGACTGCCTGGGCGCGGTCCCGGACCTCCGCGGAATGCATGTTTTAAATGCCGCCGAGCGCGCCCTCGCCTCTCTGAACTTTTCCACCACCGCCTCCACGGAGGTGCCGAAAAGCTCAGAGGGCGACACCGGGGCATCGAGGAGAAAGGATCTCTCTTTCCCCCCGATGTCCGCCAGGTTGAGCCACAGATGTCTCTCCGTGGCCACCATCGCCGCCATCGAGCGACCGATGGCGAAAGCAGTCTGCTTGGTGGCCCGGAGAGACAAATCCGTGGCCCGGCGCAACTCGGCCACCGCTTCAGGGGTTATTCCCTCCCCCTGATCGAGGTCCCCCAGCAGGTCTGCCTGGTAGGCCTGTAACACAGCCATAGTGTGTAAGGCCGCCCCGGCATGACCCGCCGACATGTATGCCCTGCCGTTCAAGCGCGCGGTGGTCCTGAGCGCTTCCGTCGGCAGGGTGGGAGCCCTTAGTGTCGATAACCTCCCGGAGGCGAGATAGTGTGCAAACGGCTCGTCTACGGGTGGCAACGACACATATCCAGCCTCGGGCAATCCCTCAACATCAGCGAAATTAGCCCGCTGATGTCGATGGATACGGGCTGAATAAGGTTTCTTCCATCCCTTCGAGATCTCTTGGTGGAGATCGGGAAAAAATGGAAGACTCCCAGGAGCTGGTTGGTCATGGGCGGAGAGAAAACGGTCGTCCAACCTACTTGGACGCACGTCATCTCTCCTAACACGCTGCCAGGGCAGCTGCAGTCTACCTGCAGCGCGCTCCATGACCTCCAACAACTCCCCATACATGGGACAGGGTGGTTGGGAAGCCTCAGCCTCAGGCGCTTCATTCGCCTCCCCAACCATCCTCTGCTCGAACGGAAGAGCAGCGGACGAGGAGGAGGAACCCAAATCCAGTTCCTCCTCCGAGGTCCGCCCCTCGCGATCTGGCTCGTCGTCAACCAAAACCACACCAGCCTCTAGGCGACGAGCCAGATCCAGCTGGGAACCCCAAGATTGTATGCGCCGCTCAGCCTCAGCACGAGCGGGGCCGTTCCCAGCTGCTGAGCTCTCTCCCCTCGAGAAGAGAGCCAGACGAGAGCGGAGCGTTCTCATAGGAAAACGCTCGCAGTTCGCACAGGAGGCTCCCTCGAGAACCTCCCGTGCGTGCTCTTCCCCCAGACAGTACACGCAAAGTGAGTGTGTGTCATCAGGTGTAAGATACCTGTTACACGGATCCACGCACCTGCGGAAGTGGCGCTGCTTGCTAGCACACTTTGAAGACATCTTTCCCAACGGTGAAACAGGCAAAACAGTCCCTGAAGACGAAAAGATACTGTCATGTTGGCAAGGCGCCCTTATATACTTCCTGGTCGCGCCTTGATGACATCATAGGCTGTCGCTGGTCAATAGGATTGACGTTTTTTGATTGTGATTTCAGGCACCTGTCACGCTGGAGGCGTTCCCCGTAGCGTAAGCAAAAGCTGACGCAGTGCGAGTTCCCTTTCGAAAGGGAACTTTACCCATTCATTGCTTGAAAAAGATTCCAGATCACTGATAATCTTTGGTTTTCGTGTTACCACTGCTTTCGTTAGAGTCCACCAAATATCATCAATGAGATTTAAATCTGAAGACTGTACAGGCCACTCAATAACACTCTACAACTGATCCCTGAACCAAGCTGAAGTAGATTTGGATGAATACTTTGGAATGGCTGTCCTGCGGGAAAGTTCATTGATCATCAAGCTTCAGTCTCTGCACCGAAGGCATCACCATCTTTGCCAAAATGCTTGATACTTCAAACAAATCATGATGTATTTCATACAGTCAAGATTTACACTTCCTGCAACTGTAAAGTACCCCATAATAAGACTGGACCGCTTTTGTGTTTGACCATGGAGATGGTGTTCTTCTGCTCATACGCTTTGCCTTTTTTTGCACCACACATACTGCTGATCCATGGGTCCAAAAAGTTCCAGTTTGGTCACATTACTAAAACATTCTTCCTGAACTCCACAGGTCTATCCAAATGAATTTGAGCACATTCAAGTCTGCCTTTTATGTTATTCTTGGTCAAGAGTGGCATTTGGCAAGATGTCCCAACATGAAGGCCATGTTTGTCTAGTGTTCTTCTACTCTGCATTGAAATGTTTTTTCCTCCTTTCATCAGGTCATCTTGCAAGTCTTTGGCAGTAAATTAAAAAAAAAAAGTTTTTTTTCAGTTGCTCTGATCAAACATTTTATTCCCCTTAATGATATTGTGCTTTTTCTTCAACACCCTCAAAGTTTTTCTGGTACAACAGATTTTAAACTTACGAATAAAGCTGCCAGCTGTGTCTCTAAGAACTTTTGGAAAGACTTTGTAATGTAATAAAACAATTTGTTCTCTACAGCTTTTGTGAGAACTCTTTTGACTTGGGCGTATTTGATACTCAACTTTAGTACATGCATGGGCTAAATGTATGCATGTGTAACAGCACAAGCTAATTAAGTTTGGTTAAAGAGTTTCCAAAGGCTTAATTGCTTAACAATTTTGTACCATATCATACAAGTTAGTGACTTAAAAACAGCAGCGTTGAATAGGGGTTGAATCATTATGATATGGCTGATTACAAAAAAAATCCTATAACTCACGCGGCAGCCCAGATCCGGGCCACATCTGGTACATGTGGATTCCACATGTACCAGATGTGGGCCGGATCTGGGCCAACACTATTTGCTGTCTGCATATATTATCACTTTAAATTTGCCACTAAATTGTTATATTTGTCAAGTCAAGTCACCTTTATTTATATAGCGCTTTTTTTAATGCAAATTGTTTCAAAGCAGCATCACAGTGTTAAACAGGAAAATACGTAATGCAACAGAAATTGATTCGGCTGTACAGCCGCTCTGGAGAAAACGGTGATGTTATCCAGCTCATTTCAATTATCATACAGTGAAAATGAGGGCAGATCAGTAATCATAGTTGAAAATTTATTTAAATATTTAGTTGAAAATGTAGTGTCCCCAACTGAGCAAGCCAAGCCAAAGGCGATGTAATAATTTACATTTGTAAATTATTACAGTCTCTGGGGGGTATAAAACGCATTTGGTCCCAACAAAATATCACAAATCTGCTCTGTGAATTTCTATAAGACAGATCGTGGTTGAGTTGCAATGGCGAACAATTGCCCCTCAATATAATGGTAGACATTATCCAGTGATGGTTGTTCAGGTTGTCCACATTTAATTTTTCTAATAATCTAAACCTAAAATGAAGGTTTAATGGTACTTCTAGCAAACAGATGATCAGGCAGCACAAGGCGTGACTGAAAAGGCAGAACTTAAATAGTGAACACAAACGAGGATAGTAACTAGAGGAACTAGTTCATCAGTTCACCTCATACAGTATGAACAAATTCTCAACATTACTCAATTTTACTCCAACTAATTTAATTTCAAAATGGCTGATTCACTCGGCAAAGCCATCTTGAAGTTCACATCTCAGTACTTATGAGAAGAGCTACTTAA
Organism: Romanogobio albipinnatus; assembly: GCA_023566225.1. Lineage (NCBI taxonomy): Eukaryota > Metazoa > Chordata > Actinopteri > Cypriniformes > Gobionidae > Romanogobio > Romanogobio albipinnatus. The sequence goes on from CM042263.1 coordinate 19,856,702, forward strand.
CCTACCGTGAAACATAAAAGTACCCTTTAATAAGACATCATTATCTCTAACAAAGCTCACGGTACAGCGTAACTCATCATGAACGGAAGAAAAAGAAGAATATGAGGCGTGGAATAAAGGCTTTTTATAAATCACAAACATTTCAAGGCCATAACGATTCCCCCTTTGTGTTTTCTATGGACATTCAAAGCCATGAACGCACTTCGAGCACTTAAATTAAACACCTGAGGATTGGATTCGCCTTGCGATGGTGAGTTAACGCCTCATATTCCACCATTTTCAGATAATTGTCCTTTGTGGTCAAGCTCCTCTTTTTTTTGTTAAACTTGCCTGCTGAGGATGGTCCGTAATGAATCCCACAGCTCTAAACCTCCTCCGTCATGCCCTTCTGACGTCTGTGGAGAATATATCCCGCCTCTCAGCTGTAAATGTAGACTTCCACATTCCTGAGACAATGATGTGACTAGTGACCTTTCGTGTGTGTACACATTTACATTTCTCGGTGTATATATTCAACTTAGAAGACCATAATGTGCCGCTAGGGGAAGGAGAGCAGTAAAAATTTGTGAAATGGAGAGCAAACTTGAGCTGGCTGCCACTTTTTTTTGTTGCAGTTGATCAATGCACGTCAATCAGGGCTCAGCCTAAAGCGACTACGTCAACGTGTCACACCAGAGTCTCTCTTGAGGTTCACTTCACTCAGAAACAACACAGACCTAGTACTGTTGAGACTTTCGCATTTGTTACGGATTGTGAAGAAAGTTAAGGTGACAGAGTTCATTTACTTTTTAACACTTGCTTATGTAATTTTATTTATTGTTGTTGGCCTACACCAGCTTAACCCTATAATGCTGCATCATATTGGATACATATGGCTTTCTAAGTCCTCTACATCAGAGATGGAAGTAACAAATTACAATTTTTTCTTGTGTTTGTACTTTTTTGAGTATATTTTTAATTATGTAATTTTACTTGTACTTAAAGGGGCACTTCAGAGCTGGGAAGATGAATGTGTATTTAAACAGTGTCATTTATGTAGTAGAAATGTGAAATTATTTTTTAATTTGGTGCCTTCTTGACTGAGAAAAGACAGAACATGTATTTTTGTCTCATGTGGATAAAAGACAACAACTCCCAGAATGCACTTGCTTAGCTGTCCTACGAGGCCACTCCCTACACCGCCCCCAATGTCATTTTGATCTTCATAATAATACAATAATTTCGTTCAGTTAGAGAATAAACACTACAATTAAAAACTGAATGTGTATTTTCAATAAAGTGTGAGTGAGCCGACCGAAAGTCACAGGACAAACGTAGCAGGAGATTTTTATTCAGCACGAGAGCGAAGTAAGAGCTGAGGTAAGCGTGACAGTCATTCTCAGCGCGTGTTCAGTCTGGCGCTTTTTCTGATCACATATGGAAAGTTAAACTTTCATAGGAATTCATTGAAACGTTGAAACACTCACTTTGCTCTGCACCGCTCCGGTTATGAATGCCTGAGGCCGAGCCGAGCGCATTTACATTCTGTGAGTGAGATCTCTCCCCTGTGGGCGGGTTGAAAACATGCAGAACAGCTCCCTCTACTGGCTGTAGTTTTTAGCCTCTGGCCAAAAAATCCTCAGATGACGCAAAATAACGATATTAGCATCATGGGGAAATAAAATGCATAATTCTCTTGTTTCAGGGGGATATGACGGGGGAAAGTACCATAATTCAAATTTACTACGGGGTTTCTACTGATACAAAAGCTTAATGCTAAATCACTGAAGTGACCCTTTAAGTACAAATTAAGCTAAATAATCTACTTCATTACTTTTTAAATCACAATTCGTTACTGAGCACGCCTACAATGGCATTTCGGTAGCCAATAAAGAGATTAGATCGCAAATGGACCAATTAAAGGCCTGATTCTGGAGAGCTGGTCATAACCGCACAGTAAAGGAGATCAGAGTGATTTATGGACTGAAAGTTTAGAGAAACAAACAAACTGCATAGTATTGTTGTCAAAAATATCTATATTTATCGCTGCTGAACTCCTGATGACTCGGTTCCAATACTCGTTGTTTGCAGTATATATACACCGTTAGCAGCTGCGCTTTCTCGCTCCTCTGACATCGAGTTTGACACCTGCCTCAGTTCAGAGCCTGAATGTCAGTGCAGGATTGCAGGTATTGAGCATAATTTTAATCATACCCGCAGGTTTCTTTGCTGTATTTTAATGACAAATATCGAGAGCGTGTTGTTGTAAAGCGAGAGCACATTCGTATAATCGCAGAAAACTGGACGCGAGCTCTCAAATACAACCTCTCACTCAGATATTGAGTGTGCGTTCTCACTGTGTGTCACGTGCAATCGCGAATCTTTTGGTGATCTTGAACAAAAAATGAAAGGGTAAGTTCACCCAAAAATTTTAATTTGCTGGCGATTTACTCATCCTCAGGCCATCCAATATGTTGGTGACTTTTTTTCTTCAGTAAAGAAGATTCTTAGCTGAAACTGTGGCCCTTGCTGATACATCCAAGTCAATGGGTGCCGTCACTTTGAGAGTAAAAAACAACAACATTTACAGACAAAACAAAATGAATACCAATGACTCCTGACCATACACTGAGGTTTAATAAAGAAAAGCAATCTGTCTGTGTAAGAAACTGAACATTACTTACAACATTATTACATGTAATCCACAGCCTCAGCAAACAGTCCTGAGCGCGTTCACAATAGTCTGGTGCTCGAGCTTCCTGTCACATTATGATGTATGCGCAGGAGCAAACTTGCACGTGAGCTGACTCTGTATTTTTTACAGCAGAGAGGGAGTGTTTTGTGTGTATTGAGTGAGCATGTTGTATTGTTTGTCAAAAATGTTACTTTTGCTTATCCTTGATCCTTGCTCAGTTTCTTGCACAGACTGATCGTTTTGCTTCATAAGACCCCAATGTATTGTCAGGAACCACGGGTGACTGGTATTAATTTTTTTTTGTCTTATATGTTTTTCGACTCTCAAAATGATGGCACCCATCACTTTCGTTTTATGAAACAGCAAGGTCCACAGTGTCAGCTAAAAATCTATAACACTTTATAATAACTGCACGCTATGAAGCATTCTTTAAGCATTAGTAAATAGTTAATGCATTAATGTATGGAGGAATGGATTCTGAAAATGTTGTGAGCCAGACTCGAACCTGTATTTCCCACATGAACACCACTGTTCAATCTTTCATAGCACATGCGACAGACAAAGGCAATGAGCCTTTCATTATTAGTTACCGTCTCCTATGTGAGAGGAGAGTACATTAATACAATATTAATATCAGGAGATTTGACATGATTTACTACCTACATGGCTCACTGAAATTATTACTTGCTATTTATACAGGATGTTTTGATGAATGAGTCATCTAACATGCCTATATACAGTACCTCACCCATGAATGCATATAATAAAAGGATTGAAGAACCGTTCTCTACACATTAGGCCACACTTTGAGTAGTTTGTTTCAATTAACACCCAAATTATATTGAGGGTTTGTGCGCTGCCTTGTGCACCTAGTGAAACGACCCCATTCCCTTTTTCATGTTGTTGATTTGTTGTCCCCTGACAGCGTCTATCAGACTCCAGGTCTAATAATAAATGCATGAAATCTGCAGGTGCCAGCAGACGGGGAATTGTGCTTTTTGAGGCGCAAAATCTGGTTGAGTTTCACAGTTGCTGATGTTCCTCAGTAACGCAATTTGATTGAAAATGTTTCCATGTTCAGCAACAAATCCCATGCTTGAAGTTGCCAAGTGAAGCATGAGACATTTCTATGCATCTAAATGTCTTAATTGAATTACATGTTATCATAGAGCAAAAAGGGAGAATCACAGAGCAGGAGAATCTCACTCAAGATCTTTCTGTACACCTGAACAATCTGACACAGTATTAAAAGGAACACAATCATTAAAAGGTGAACGGTGTAATTTTTTATCAAAATACAAAATACTCATATCCCAGTTTACTGTACATTACAATTGTACATTAAAATGGGCCTACATATTTAATTTTGATACTTTTTTATTAGGCTATATAGGTGTCATGGCTCTATGGTATCTAATTTTGATATTCTGTTTTGTTACCCGTTTTATTTCTCATAGTTCCTGTTTGTTTCTATGGATATCTGTTACATAACAGAAGGGACGGAGACAAGGAGTACAGGTTAGTGATGTTTATTGAACAACCAGATGACGAGGACGGAAGTGCAGGTGAGTTATGCAGAAGTTCATGGGAGTCTGATAATGATATCCTGACAGATACAGTCTTTATACTTGCAGGTGTAGCGGGATGGAGACAGACTTGGATCGAGGGAGACTCTGGAGGAAGACACTAGGTGAGGAAACAAGATGGAGACTTGGAAGGAACACAGGAGGCAGGTAAGTAGATCGTAGAAGTCATTGAGTTAAGCATGAAGGTAAGAGTCTTACATACTAACGAGATTGGACAGTTGCTGCGTCCGAAAACCTAGGCAGCTGACTCGTTGCCTCGCTGCCTTATCAGACAATGGCTTGTAAGGCAGCGTTTGTGCATGAAGGCACCTCACGAAACTAATTTCGGACAGACTTCTTAGGCAGTGTAACGGTTTAATGATCTACAGCAAAATAGAGAGAGCTTTGGTGAGAACTAAACAAATATTTAATTACTACATTAGTAATTTCATGCTAGAAATGACATCAGAAGTGGGAAATGTTGGTAAAAAAACCCCCTGTACATTTACATGGGGGCTGCTCCCCGTCAATCTTGTGTGCCAGAGGTTCCACCTTAGGCTTCCGGGTCATCAATGTCGCCCTGGTCTGTCGGCCTCTTGGTTCTGCCATGGTATTTCCCTCTCTACTGGCTCCTCCAGGTCCCTGTTTGTCACCAGCTCCATGCCCACCTCCAATGCCCCCTCCCTCCCTCCACAGTTGGAGGAGGAAGTGCCTTCCTGGAGTGGAGACCACTGTCATGGCTTTATGGACTTCTTTTAGTTCTTGTTTCCCGCACTCTGTTTAGTTCCTTTGTTTCCTTGGTCACTTATTATGTTCTCATTTGTTTCTTTTAGAATGCATAATATATCGGCCAATAAATGGTAATTTTTAATGTTATCGTTATCGATCTGATAAGAAAATTAGGCCGATAAATAAAGGATTTAAGCACTTTTTGTTATGGTGGATTTGAATCACTTAAAATATGATTGGAATCACTTTGAAAAGGAAGAAGTTAAGTGCAACATGTTCTGCACAAGTCTGTCATATAGGCTACATAAAATTATAATAAAAAAAAACATTGAAGCATTATTATTAATAACTAGCACTTTAATTGTTCAAATTTAACCCCAACAATGTTAATGGATGAAGATAAAGAAAAAAAGAGTTCACCATAAATTCAAGTTCTATCATTTATGCACACTCATATCATTTTAAACCTGTATATATGACATTTCTGTTTGGACCCCATTGACTTTCATGAAATGGGCAAAAACATTCTTCTTTTGTGTTTCACAGACATGGGTAGCCTAATGACTGCTAATAAGTGAAGGATGAATTAAAGCCAAATTCTCAAACATATTCTGTATAAATGAGCAAAAACCAAAAAGTGTTACAATTATATCTGATCTTCTTTTTTTTTTTTTACAGCTAAAGCTTGGCAAAACAATGAAATTTGGTGGGGAAGTGGGAAAATAGCAGAAGATAAGCTAGGATGCAGCATTTACTGTAATGAAAGTACCTCAGAGGTCAGTGTGCAGCGGCTGGTAGATCAATAGAGCTCAAGAGATGGTCTGGCATCATTGCAACTCCAAGGTTGAGATAATTCACTTTGCTTTCATTTAAGTTGACTCTGTGGCACAGCTCACTGATCTACAATGGCTTCCTTAGGGGTTGTTGTTGCACTTGGATTGGGAAACTCTCCACCTTATTTCTCTCCCCTTTTCTAGGTAACCATAACTTGGTATTCAGAGGACTGCCTGTGGCGTATGTAATAGTTTACAATAAGTCCATGATGGCAAAAGAGCCCCTAACTCTCTCATTTGCATATCATTAGCATATTTTATAGATTTGAGACATTTGTTGCTGGATGCACTCATCAAGTCGATCTGTATGCAGATATGCAAGTGTCTCATTTCTGTGATAAAGCCATATGTAAAAGTATGCAAAAAAGGAGAAGGGCAAGGTGGAATGTACAATGCGATGCTTGCCCGCCAACAGGAGCATTAGCATTTATTGTAGAGAGATGCAACAATAGGTTGCATTTGGCACATTCAAATTACATACATTAGTATGCTAATATTTCCTGGCATTGAAAGTCTAATTGCATGATTGCATTTGGTTAGTAAATTAACAGTTGCATTATTTTAGTGGTTCTCAAATGGTTTGTTTAGGATTCATATTTTCCATTGACTGGCGACTCAACACTAATACAATTGTTTATTGTACAAAAGAAATAAAAAGATTTTAAAAAAGAACCTGCATTTCACATAATCTGGATAAAATTTTAGTTTTCAAAGATGAGGGCATATCTTATTAAAAAGAATAAAGAAATATGCCAACTATTTGAAAAAGAAATGATGCCAAATTACAGTCATGTGACCCAATCAGCAGTCATGCGATGACGCCAACATGCAGAAACGTATGAGAGAGAAAACATACAATAAAGTTATATCACAAACAAGGTTAGTTTAGGTTATAAAATGTCATATGGCACTAAAAAATTGCTATCAAAAAACTTATATTAATTATAATCAACTATATTTATGTTAACATTTTCTTGAAAATGGTTTGAATGATTTTCAGAGAAACCAATATGTTGCATACAAAAAGTACATTTCTAAGAACTCGGCATGTGTTTTAAACTAGATTTACAATTATATTTTTTTCCTTTTCCTTTTTTCCCCCCTCAACCCACGAATTGAAAACCACTGATTAGTTTACTGCTGTGATATTCTTACAAACACTCTGAATTGCAAAAAAACCCCCGTAAGGTTGTGAAAAATGTGTGACTAAGATAAACAACTCTCTTGTCGCTCCAGTGTTTACACCACTGTGTTAAGAAGCATACAGAAACTTCCCAATTAGACACGCCAGACCTGACACTGTCTAAATAGTGAATTTGTGCTAATTCTGTCAGTAGTAGACCCATTTGTGCAGTCTCCAAAACTCAATGTGCCATTGTGGCAACCAAACATAGCAGACGGCTGAATTAATTGTATCAGTGCCTGACTTTCCTACAAGCCCTGATGTTCTCAAGTCTTCTCTTTGTATAGTATATCCTTTTCAGTCAATAAAATGTCTCCACCGCCGGACTAGAGGCGGCAGTTGGAATTCAAGGCACGGAGACTACTCTTTTTTTTTTTCTTGAAACGTGGAGAAATAGCTTTCCTCTGACACCTTTCTAAGACAACCATTGATTTCCCATCGATGTGCTGGAGGGGAGAAAGGAGAGGGTGGATCAAACTTGGAAGTCATGAATGGAGCCGTTCCTGTAACACCTCGCAGAACTCATTAGAATCTCTGCTTTTTATTTTACAAGTTTGTCCTCTTCTTCCTTTCATGCAGTGATTTCATATTACTGCAAACACAATTATTGCTGATCACCTCCTCATTACTGAGCTGGTCCCCTGCGTTGAGGCTGTCTACTTCACTAACAAGTGAATTTATAGATGAAACTGCAGTTGTTTGCACATTTTCATAGGTGAAATCCAGTCATTTCAATTACTTTTGAGTGAGGGTGTAATATTTCCCCCTGCAGATTTCGCAATGGTTCAAGTTGGTCAAGCTAATTTGCTGGGTTAATCAACAGAAAGTTGCTCAGCTTGAACATGACTTCATACATCGCTTCATTTTTGACAAAAGAAAATGGATCTTTTTTTGTTAGAAGCAGGAAAAATGGGCAAGCGTAAGGATTTGAGCGAGTTTGACAAGGGCCAAATTGTGATGGCTAGACGACTGGGTCAGAGCATCGCCAAAACTGCAGCTCTTGTGGGGTGTTCCCGGTCTGCAGTGGTCAGTATCTATCAAAAGTGGTCCAAGGAAGGAACAGTGGTGAACCGGCGACAGGGTCATGGGGACCAAGGCTCATTGATGCACGTGGGGAGCAAAGGCTGACCCGTGTGGTCCGATCAAACAGACGCGCTACTGTAGCTCAAATTGCTCAAGAAGTTAATGACCCATTTGAACCACTCCTAACAGGATTCAAACCAGGGTCTCAGGCATGGGAGGCATGCTTAAACAGATGCTAAAGATCTCAGTCTCTAGTGTCAGTAGCTAGTGCGCCTTTTGAAGCCAGAGGGGGGTGAGGTTTACATGCACAACTCTTACTGGCCTACATTCATTACATTAGCATGCAGCATTTTGCTATGCTACACTGCTACTTGCTATGGAAACAGAAAAGCTTTTTTTTCAAACAGCTGAACCACTGAAAAAAAATGTAGTCAGGCTAGTAGCTTTGTCACTACCCGACACAAGTGATTTATTTGAATTTGGATAGATGAAAAATGGTCGATATAACAGTGGCTAATTGAATATCAACATTTAAAGAACACCAGTTGTTCACCTATTACTCAGAAGCCCGGTAGGTCTTTGTATTTAATATTTGAATGATGTAGCCTTGGGCATTACCGTTCCTTTGCTCACAGTTCTGGTAGATTTGCAAAGCTTTATTTGATGATACAAGCATATCATGATGTTTAATGAATGGGTTTGATAACTAGCTCGAGAGAGAACTCATTTCTCTACCCTGAGCCGGCTGCTTATTTATACACACTGCTCTTTGATTCTCCAAGATTGGGTGCATCCGAATTCATTTAGTCTTCATTCAGTTGTCCTTTGAGTGCAACTGCAGTCAATATCCCATTTTTCTGTGCTTCTCTTTTTCTATGTAATATGCAGCGAATTAGTCTAGCCAGCTGTTCGCTGGAAACCAGACGCTAAACAATGTCTCATCCTCTCACCAACTGTGAAGTTGCGGTGGAGTAACCCAGCAAGGCATCATTAGCATTAGAGTGTCGTCTCCTGCCTTCTCATTCCCCTCTCTAGCCTGATTACGACATGTATCAATCATTAGCCCGCGTTCTCCTACCTATGCCTCCCTACCTCCGTCACTTCCCCCTTTAGTGCGCTTCTGGCACTCGTTAGCAGCAGGGGAACTGCCATGGTAGCGACCCATAGCGCTGTTAGTCTCAATGCCCTCTGCCAGTGTGCCAGCCAGGGGGCTTAATTACACTTGATTACCTGCTGGAGTGTCTGCGGACCACTGGTCGGCCGAGGTAGGCAGCAGGGAACTGTTTGATAGCGCAATTAGTTGCACTAGGAAAAGCCCCAAGGACTTTATGATGTTGCTCGACCATTGCACCAGCCTACGGCTAGTACATACGCATGTACTTCATTGTTGCTTTGCTCAGAATTTCCTTTGAATTGACGGCTGCTTGTTGATGATAAAGGTTTTGAATTGATGTCATTATTAGTCCGGTTTTGGGATTTGGGAGATGACGTTAAAGTCAAACAATCCTTTGCTTTCAAATCTCTCACAGAAGTAAGGGTTTGGAAAATGCAACCCTAGTAAATAAATGATTAGATCAATCTGCATAGTCTAGCCATAAAGTCAACGTAAAATGTTGTTTGCAACCCATTTTACTTTTGTAATATGAAATCTGTATTTGAGTGAATCAGGACATTTAACGAAAAAAGCAAGGTGGGGCTTGATTTCATTCATATAGGAGTTGATTATGTTCCTGGTTTTGTTCATTGGTAATTCAATGCCCAACTTTCAATGCCCAGGAAAAATTAATTTTACTAAAATAAAGTTTACTATATAGCTAATTTTGCCCTTCATGACAATTGTAAGGGGGTGAATTATTTTATAACTCACCTGTTTAAATTATATTAAGCCATAAAGTTCTGCATATTTAAGGGCGTGGTCCACTATGGTCTAGCTAGGTGGGTGTGGTTTTAGCAACTAGGCACCTCAGCTCCACCCACGTCCAGCATTTTTGGCCATTTTCACTTATCCGAGAGTGACGCGTGGTGACACGCTGCCAAGATGGCAATGGCCAACTTTAGGCTTCAAAAATGCTCTTCAGAAACCTACAGGTGATGTCACGGACACTACATCCATATTTTTTTTTTTACAGTCTATGATAAAAACCAAAGTAGAAGAAGAAGAATGAAGCAAAGTGTTTGAAGGGGAGGGGCTGAAAAGTATGGGTTTAGTGATGTCATTGAAAATGGAAAGTTGTTTTAGAGGCGGAGCAATTTATTTCATTATGATGAAAGATTATGTTGCTGGTTTTTTAATTGGGAATTGAATGAATCATGAAAAAGTAGGTTGTACATATCAGAATTAAGCAAAGTGGTTGAAGGTGAGGGCCTGAAACGTATGGGCTTGGTGATGTCATTGTAAATGGAAGGTTGTTTTAGAGGCGGAGCAAGTTTTTGATTTTATATTTACTTTAACATGCTAAAATGTATGCGGAAAAGAGAGGAACAAGCTCATTATTACCAGCTCTGCAGTTGGATACTGGCTTGAGTCCCATCCGATTAGAGGAATGAAATCTCGCCACTTTAGCGAAGGCACTGAGCCCGTTGAGCCGAACTTCATTAGCATACTGAAAGAGACGCAGCGCGTTTTGGGCAAGCACCGCCCTGCCCTAATGCCTGCCTCAGTACTAATTAGTTTTGATCAGTGAAATTGACTTTGCTGATAAGAGAGTTGTTTGATGTGCCGCCAGCCCTGACTTTGTTTTCATTCGATTTATTATTTCATCTGTGTATTGTGGCTGCTTTCTCTGCGTGTTTTCATTTTATGTGCCCCATGCGGCAGTTAATTGCAAACCTATTTTTCTGCCTTGTTAATGGCTTTGATGTGTGTTTCAAATTCTCTGAATTTTCCAGATAGCAGAATTGACAAGTTTTCAGAGCTGTGCTGCGTGATTTAGCCTAACCCCATATCAAGTTTGATTCAACGCAGGTGGATGTTTCTTGACAGCAGCTGAGGTTGGCATGTTTTTCATCTTTGTTCAGCGAGTATGTGTGCAAGGGAGAGCAAAATCAAGTTTGTATGCATATGTCACATTGGGGTCGAGGAAGATAATGAGATGAAGGCACAGATGATAGATTAAGAATGTATATTTAATATAAGTAAAACAAAAGGAAAGGATAAACTCAACATACCTTTTTTATCCTAAAGCTGTCACTTTACTGAACATTGAACAGAAAACGCACCCCCCAACTACAATACATTCTTGACATGCAAGAACCATGCATGTGCAGTAATGTTATGAGCACTCTATTTAATTTATTAATTATGTGAGCATATGAGCACTTTATTTCTTTTTTGTGCAATATGGCCTTCGTTTGAACACACTTATTTTTCTTTTCTTAACTTTAACTGTCTACGTTGTAAAGTACATCATTTCGTTGTATGCTTGTTTTTAGATTGACAATAAAAAAATCTAATTTAATCTAAAATAAAAATAAAAAATGACATGTAAAATGCAAGTGTGGATACATGACCAATATCAGTCGGTTGCCAAGATTTGAAGAATGTTCAATTGTGAGTAAAATGCAGCACTCATCACTGTCACTTTTCACCCAGCCGTCCAATCACAGTGGAGGAGGGGCAGGACAATACAACACCGACCAACCGGCAGTGGGCGGCAGTGGCTCAGTGGTTCATGTAGGTTGGCTACAAACCGGAAGGTTGGTGGTTCGATCCCTGGCTCCACCTGACCAAGTGTCGAGGTGTCCATGAGCAAGACACCTAACCCCAGCTGCTCCCGACGAGCTGGATGGCGCCTTGCATGGCTTGACACCGCCGTCGGTGTGTGAATGGATGAATGTGAGGCAATGTGTAAAGCGCTTTGGAAGGCCATTGGTCTGTTAAAAGCGCTATATAAATGCAGTCCATTTACCAACCACCACATTCTGCTTGTACAACGTCAACAGATGAAAACAACAAGCAAAAATAATTTAAAACAAGTGCCAGAGCAAATACTTTACATTGTATCAGCATTTTATATAGAATCAATAAAGAAACAAACTATATGTGAAATGAGATACTAGTAACACTTCTGTCTCAACTGGAAAAAAAACGCTGCGCTGCCAAAATGTTCTCAATCGCTTACAGTGAGGCATTTTCAGCTGAGCGTCTAGCGTTTTCAGCTGGCTAAAACCGTTTTGGTGGATACACGGCCTAAGACTGAATGTGACAGTATACTGTAAGGAAAAAAAAAATTCTGTTCAAGTAAATTAATTTAGATGTCTCAGGGTATGTTTACACAACAACAATGTACTAAAAACGGATACGTTTTTCCTTTTCGCTTTTCACGTTCAGATGACAACGACTAAAAGGACTATTCATGCCAGGCCAGTAGGTGGCAATATCACTTTGTAAAGAAACACTATGCACCTATAGACTGAACACTTAATACACTTGCCTATTACATCACCCTTTTCACAAATTATACGTTTTTGTCAACAAGTCCTCCAACGCATACAACCACATAGGTCGTTTGCACCATCCCTTGAATATGACCCATAGGAGCGTTTTCTAAATTAGCGCCCCTGACATCAGCAGGTGAAATATCACAGAAACGTTTGACTCAATGCATTGTGTTTTTTTAATCTACGTGGCAATCGAGGCCAATTCAGGTATGTTATCAGCAAAGTTTTTGAATGTAAAAATGTGAGAATAAAACAACATGTAACATGGCGCTTTGTGTTTTTTATCCTTCATTTGTGGTAACTAAGATTACTATTGGTAGTGAATTTACTTTGGAATAAGGTTATAAAGGACATTATAAAATACCCAAAAGTAAATGGAAAAGGCATAACTGCTCAGTGACATTAACTTTTATTAATATCTTGTAGTCACAGTATTGGCCTAGCCTATGATTCTGTCGTCTAACATTATACTAGAATAAATGTATGCGTCAAATTATTTAAGCAGACCACATCAGCATTGTAAAGTTACTATTTAGTGTGGTATTACTTGGGAATTAGAAAAGTGGCGGGTAGAGGACAGTGTAAAAAGTCCACACATTTGTGACCAGTCACGGAAAGTAGGGACTCAAGTCGGCAGCACAAGTTACGATCAAAATGAGAAAGAAGCGTTTTTTTTTTTTTCAAAATTAGTGGGCTAGAGTCCTTTGGGGATGACAATTAGGCTGCGCTCCGCCTTCGGGTGTGTCAGCGCTGCCGGATCTGACCTAGAGTTGACAGCCATGTTATCTTGGGCAGCCGCGAGCCTCGGGCTGGTGTGGAAGCCGCCCTGTCACGAGCGCTCGTGGTTGCGCTCGTGGTTTTGGCCCCGCCCCCAATGCCTTTCGCTCCCGGGATGCATGAGGAGATCACGCGGTCCTGGAAGTCCCTGTGCTTCCCGTGACCGTTCGGTGGCCTCCTCCACCTTCTCTGCCCTCGATGGGTTTAAATAAAGTTTAAATATACTCTAAAAGTTACCCCAAAAAATATAATAAATAAAAAAGTAAATGTAATTCGTTACTACCCACCTCTACTTTTGATAAACTATGTTTGTGTAACTGTCTTTTAAAAATATTTTATTAATTTAGATCAACAACTCTAGAGACTAAAAAAACTGCTAAGTTCTGTCACTGTCTCTGCTTCAGTGGAAGTAGAGGAGACACCCACCATGTCTGTGTGGACCAGAAGACAGGTCATCACTGAAAAGAAATTTAAAGCTGCAATGCCCGAGCTCTTAAATTGCATGTAGGCTGCAGAGATGGTAACCCAGCATTGCTGTCAACAATGCAAAACTGTTGATGCTGTTGTCCGGTGTCTAGACTCAGTGTTCCCTCAGGAAGTCACTTTTTCTGTTCCGCATAGTGACTCAGTCATTCATTAGTCGCAATGTTTTTTTTTGTTGGTGTATGCACTGTATTGATTTACTTATCTACAGTGTCAGAGTTCAAACCACCATTTATTCTGGATAAAAGTCACTTTTATATTAAAATTCACAAGTGTTAAAGGGGACCTATTATGCAAAATTCACTTTTACATGGTGTTTGAACATAAATGTGTGTCAGCAGTGTGTGTACAAAACCCTATAATGGTAAAAATCCCCTCACTCCTCTTTTTTTGATCCCCATAAATCATAAGCAGTGTCTCAGAACAAGCCGTTACAATGTGCGTCACATTGCACAGGCCCCACCCACGACTGCTGATGGGCTCTGCCCTATTAGCATAGACCCCGCCCTGAGCTGTACACAGTCCGCCATGTTTATCTCCTCACCAGAGCATTTAACAGCAGCATTCAATAAATGTATTCTTATTAAAGCTACTAAAGATATGCAATCAAGAGCAGTGACTTTCTGTTTTCCTTTTGTAATTTGATTCATATTAATAGCATATACAGCAGTGGCTACTGTATATTACACTGCTCTCACTTCAATACACAGATCTAATATACTGTAGACTTGCGATTTCTTTACTTGCTGTTTACGTTTACAGACATAACCATCTGTGTTATGTGAACTTTGTGTATTTGACAGTTTAAGAGCAATAACTTAGTTTACAGGGGCACTTCAGCGCTGGGAAGATGAATGTGTATTTAAACTGTGTCATTTATGTAGTAGAAATGTGAAATTATTTTTGAATTTGCTGCCTTCTAGACTGAGAAAAGAAAGAAAATGTATTTTGATCTCATGTGGATGAAAGACAACAACTCCCAGAATGCATTTGCTTCGCTGCCCCTACGAGGCCACTCCCTATACACCGCCCCCAACGTCGTTTTGATCTTCATAATAATACAATTATTTTGTTCAGTTAGAGAATAAACACTACAATTAAAAACTGAACGTGTCTTTTCAATAAAGTGTAAGTGAGCCGAACGAAAGTCACAGGACAAATGCAGCTGCAGGAGCACGAGAGCGAAGTAAGATCTGAGCAGAGCAGAGGTAAGCGCGGCTGTCATTCTCAGTGCGTGTCCAGTCTGGCACGTTTTCTGATCGCATATGGAAGCTAAACTTTCATAGGAATTAAAGGTCCCGTTCTTTGTGCTTTTTTTTAAGCTTTGATTGTGTGTACAGTGTGCAATATAACATGTGTTTATGTGTCGCGTGTAAAAAAACACAGTATTTTTCACTCAATTTACTTATCTGTATACCGCTGTTTCCACTGTCCTAAAAACGGGCTGATGAGTTCCTTGTTCTATGAAGTCCCTCCTTCAGAAATACGTAACGAGTTCTGATTGTGCCAGCGGTTCCCGTGTTGTGATTTGACCGCAGCTTAGTGCAAGTTGTACGGAAAGGTCACGCCTCTTAACGGGAGATGTATGCTCTCAATGATCTCTACAGCATCCCTGGGAAAGCCAAACAAAAGTGATTTGACTCCGGGATGAAAATAACAATGTCTCGACGACATGGCGACAAACACACTCAAGCTACAGTTCCTTTTCTCCATGCGACCGTCCTCTTCTCCACATGGGACAGCAACAAGACCACGCCCCCTTTTTCGCGTATTCTTGTGGGCGGAGGTTAGTCTGTTCTACTGACGTAATTAATGAAGGAAGTACCAGGATGTAGTCCAAGCCGACCGTTCGCTGTAGGCTTTGAAAGGGAACTTCTGTTAAATAAAATATCTCGCTTGGCATTGAACTTTGAGCTTTATAATTTTACAGGTATTATTTATGCTCTAACAGCAACATTACACACTAACTAAAGTTTGAACAGTGGGATCACGAAGAACGGGACCTTTAATTGAAAAGTTGAAACACTCACTTTGCTCTGCACCGCTCCGTTTATGAATGCCCAAGGCCGAGCCGAGCGCATTTACATTCTGAGAGTGAGATCTCTCCCCTGTGGGCGGGTTGAAAACATGCGGAACAGCTCCCTCTACTGGCTGCAGTTTTTAGCCTCTGGCCAAAAAATCCTTCAATGAAGCAAAATGACGATATCTGATATTTGCGTCATCTGAGGATTTTTTCCAGAAATAAAATGCATAATTATCTCGTCTCCGGGGGATATGAGGGGGGAAAGTACCATAAATCAAATACACTATATGGTTTCTCCTGATACAAAGATTAATGCTAAATCACTGAAGTAACCCTTTAATACTCATGGGCCGCGCTGTCTGACAGACAGCTTTCTGTGTGCGTGCACTCAGAAAACTATATATCAGAAATTTAGACTGATATGACTTTAAAACACATAAACTTTCATTATGATGAAGAACTGCAATGTGAGAGATGATCATCAAAACCAAACAGATGTTTTGTTAGTATTTGGCAGAGTAGCCAAGGCACGAGCTGTACAGGCTCCCCCCTCTTTTAAATAGGGGGTGGGAAGCAGCAGCTCATTTGCATTTACCTAAAGATACATGCATGAAAACAATCGGATTGCTTTGATATCACTACTTATATCCGAACTTCCGCTACTAGCCGTAGCCCGCTAGCATTGCACGCGTGGTAACTTATTTACACCGGTAGCCGTAGCCCGCTAGCATTGCATGCGTGGTAAACTTCTTTTACACCCGTCACTGTACCGACAATTCGTCATCGTAGCACATCTGCTACAATGACGAATAACTCGGATGTGTGTCTAATGTTACCTTTGAGTGCAGGTGAGGACACGTTCGAGCTGCATTCGGTGCTGTTGGAGTTGGAGTCGGTGGAGAAGAAGATTCGCGACCTTCTAGACAGACAAGCCGTGCTGAGAGAGTCGACATCACGCGCCGATGCACACAAGTCAGTGGTTAATAACCTGTTGACTCCGAGCTCGTCTACTCCATGTGTTTCTTTGCACAGGACGCGATCATCCCTGGTTTCGTTCACTCCGGCACTGACACAGCACCAGGGACCCTGGGTTTTTCCACAGCGGAAGATGCGAGCCAGGACCAGAGCTAGGACCTCTCCGCCCCTCCCGGTCTTCGAGATCTCCACCCGGAACTGCTTCTCCCCTCTTCGCGAGACGGAACGCGATGCTGTGGTCATCGGTACTTCCATCGTCCGGCATGTCCACGCTACCTCAGGTAAAGGCAAGGTAATCACTCACTGCTTTCCTGGTGCTCGTGTTCTCGATGTCGCTGCGCAGGTTCCCAAGATCCTGAACGGTGACGAGCGCATCGGAGCTGTCGTGTTGCACGCGGGAACGAACGACACCAGGCTGCGGCAGACAGAGGTTCTGAAGAAGGACTACAAGAGTCTGGTCGAGACGGTGCGCAGAACATCGCCTGAAGCAACGATCATCGTGTCTGGACCCCTTCCCACTTACCGACTAGGACATGAAAAGTTCAGTAGATTAATTGGAATCTTTTCTGGGAGCGACCTAGGCTCTTCCGTCCTGATGGCCTTCACCCCAGCAGAATCGGAGCGGCTCTTCTGTCGGACAACATCTCCAGGGCGTTACACACCACCATATGACTAGTAAGACAAAGTCCAGATCACAGTCTTTCCTGTTCTAACTTAATTGACATGAGTACCAATGTAGAATATTATATAGAAACTGTGTCTATTCCTCGTTTAGTGAAATCAAACATTAAATCTACTGTAGGATCTAGGAAAAATCTAATTGTGATTAAACCAGAAAATCTCAATATTAGTGAACAAAAACAATTCTGTCCTAACTTAATTGACATAAGTACCAATGTAGAACATTATATAGAAACGGTGTCTATTCCTCGTTTAGTGAGGTCAAACATAAAATCTACTGTAGGATCTAGGAAAAATCTAATTGTGATTAAACCAGAAAATCTCAATATTAGTGAATAAAAACAATCTCTAAAACTAGGTCTTCTAAACATTAGATCGCTCACACCTAAGGCGGTTATTGTAAATGAAATGGTCACAGATAATAGTTTCGATGTACTTTGCCTTACTGAAACCTGGCTTAAGCCAAATGATTATTTCGGTCTAAATGAGTCTACTCCGCCAGGATACTGTTATAAGCATGAGCCCCGTCTGATTGGTCGTGGCGGCGGTGTTGCAACAATCTTTAGAGATATTCTTAATGTTACTCAGAAAACAGGTCACAGGTTTAATTAGTTTGAAGTACTAGTGCTAAATGTTACGCTCTTAGATGTAAGAAAGAAATCCGTATTATCTCTAGCCTTGGCTACTGTGTATAGACCTCCAGGGCCCTATGCTGATTTCTTAAAAGAGTTTGCAGACTTTCTCTCAGATCTATTGGTCAACGTCGATAAAGCATTAATTGTTGGAGATTTTAACATACACGTAGATAACACAAATGATGCATTAGGGGCTGCGTTTACAGATCTATTAAACTCCTTTGGGATCAAGCAAAACGTCACTGGTCCCACTCATCGTCTTAATCACACACTAGATTTAATTATATCACATGGAACCAACCCAACCGATATAGATATTATACCGCAAAGTGATGATGTCACTGACCATTACATGGTAACTTGCATACTGCGTACTGCTGAAATCTGTCATGTTGCGCCACGTTATCGACCCGGCAGAACAATCATTCCAACCACTAAAGATAGATTCTCAAATAGCTTACCTGACCTGTCTCAGCTGCTCAGTGAACCCAAACAAACAGATGAACTAGAGGAAATGACTAGCAGTATGAGCAACATTTTATCTAGCACATTAGAAATTGTTGCACCAATTAGATTAAAAAAGGTTAGAGAGAAAACTAAAGCACCATGGTACAACAGTGCTACACATGTTATCAAGAGAGAAACTCGTAACTTAGAGCGGAAATGGAAACAAACTAATTTAGAGGTCTTTAGAATCGCGTGGAGAGATAATATGTCACGTTATAAAAAGGCCCTAAAAGCAGCCAGGGCTGAGCATCTCCGCAAACTAATAGAAAATAATCAAAATAACCCAAGGTTTTTATTTAACACTGTGGCTAGACTAACAAATAAACAAGCATCGCCTGAGCAAAATATTCCGTTACAGTTTAGTAGTAATGATTTTATGCATTTCTTCACTGAGAAAATAGAAAGCATCAGAAACAAAAATTGTAAATGTACAATCTTTAATGATGTCTTATGATTCAACAACAACTACCGCCCCTCAAGAACTACTACACCGCTTTACAACTATAGGACAGGAAGAGCTAAACAAACTTATCATTGCATCTAAACCAACAACATGTTTATTAGATCCAATACCCACTAAACTACTGAAAGAGTTGTTACCTGTAGTGGAAGAGCCTCTTCTCAATATTATTAACTCGTCTTTATCTTTAGGTCATGTTCCAAGAATATTCAAGCTGGCAGTCATAAAACCTCTCATTAAGAAGCTACAATTAGATCATAATAACCTAGCAAATTACAGACCAATTTCAAATCATCCATTTATGTCTAAAATACTAGAAAAAGTTGTGTCCGCTCAATTGTGCTCTTTCTTGCAAGAAAATGATATCTATGAAAAATTTCAATCAGGATTCAGGCCGCATCATAGCACAGAAACTGCGCTCGTTAAAATCACAAATGATTTACTTCTAGCTTCTGACCAAGGCTGTATCTCAATACTAGTTCTACTCGATCTTAGTGCTGCGTTCGATATAAAATACTCATAGATCGACTTCAAAATTATACTGGTGTTCAGGGACAGGCATTAAACTGGTTTAGATCGTACTTATCAGACCGCTACCATTTTGTCTGTCTAAATGGGGAAAAATCCAAGATGATGTCAGTAGACTATGGGGTGCCGCAAGGATCCGTATTAGGCCCTCAGCTATTCTCAATATATATGCTGCCACTTGGTAATATTATAAGAAAACATGGAATTAATTTCCACTGTTATGCTGATGACACTCAATTATATATTTCATCACGACCGGATGAAAACGCTAAATTATCTAAACTGACAGCGTGTGTTGAATATATTAAATACTGGATGATGTGTAATTTTCTGCTATTAAATTCAGATAAAACGGAGGTATTACTTATTGGTCCAAAAAACTGCCCACAAAACCTCTCACAATACAATTTTACCTTGGAAGAATGTCCTGTCACTTTATCCACTACAGTAAAATACCTAGGTGTTATATTAGACCGCAACCTGACATTCGAAAATCATATTTCATATGTTACAAGAACGGCATTTTTCCACCTTAGAAACATTGCTAAGCTACGTAACATGCTATCGATTCCTGATGCAGAAAAGTTAGTTCATGCATTCATGACCTCGAGATTAGATTACTGTAATGCTTTATTAGCTGGTTGTCCTGCATCCTCAATAAACAAACTACAGTTAGTCCAAAACACAGCAGCTAGAGTTCTTACTAGGTCAAGAAAATATGATCATATAACACCAATTTTATCATCTCTACACTGGTTACCTATTAAGTTCCGTATCAATTACAAAGTATTGCTACTGACCTATAAAGCCCTAAATGGTTTAGCTCCAGTGTATCTAACGGATCTTCTATCGCCCTACAATCCATCGCGCTCTTTAAGGTCACTAAACTCTAGGTTGCTGGTCATTCCTAGGATATCTAAGTCCACTAAAGGAGGGAGGGCTTTTTCACATTTGGCTCCTAAACTCTGGAATAGTCTGCCTGATATTGTTCGAGGTTCAGACTCGCTGTCCCAGTTTAAAACTAGATTAAAGACGCATCTCTTTAGCCAAGCATTCACATTATAATTACCTTTTATACTACAGTTAAATCGGAACAAAAGCATTAATATAATATTCTGAACAGCAGCTACGCTAATTATTTCCCATCTGCTTTTCTGTTGTTATAAATAGTTTATTTATAACTATTATAGTCCGAGGTAAATAGTTTGTCAGCTCCAGTTTGTATCCAGCCTCTCATGGAGACTTCGGATGCCCCAACACCTGTGATGAGACGACTCCACGCCAGTGAAGAGACGACTCAACGCCAGCGTTGTTATGGCCTAAATTAATACACGATTGATTAACTTTTTCGAACATTATTCTTTAACATTGTCTTTCTAACATTTTTACTGTTCATCTATGAAATGCACTTTCTGTAAAGCTGCTTTGAAACAATGTGTATTGTGAAAAGCGCTATACAAATAAATTTGAATTGAATTGAATAGAACAGTGTAGCTTTAACTAACACTTTTTAGTTACTGTACGTAATGTCTTAATTGTAAAAATCTAGTCATCTGTACTAATCACATACTATGACTTATTTACTCAGAAAACCAAATTTCAGATGAATTGATTGGTTTGAGTGCCATTTTGCCAAGCGAGAAAAAAAAAAAAAAAAAGTGTTGAGGCGGCGGGGTAATTCTTAAAGCTACACTGTGTGATATTTTCCCCCATCTAGCGGTGAAATGGTATATGACCATCCAGTAAATATTAGTTTCTTTTCCTCCCAATTCCGATTTCGTTTTAACTCCTACGGTGGCCGATTTAGTCCAAGATTAACATGGCTTCCAGTTCAATCCAGCAATCCCCCTCTTCACATTCGACATGGTGCCATCGAGTGTTAAAACGCGAAAGGCGAAGCTTGAATTTACGGGTATGTCCCTCTTTGGCTAATGAACTTTCAAGATGGAGGGGCAACATGGCGACCCCCATTCGAACCCCTTACCCATATGTATTTTCAATGGCATATTATAAACTTACGAGAATACTTTATTACTTGATAGAAGTAAATATACATTAATGAGCACATATATTTTTGAAAGAACTAAGTGTTTTTAGCTAAGAATAAACTAAAAAAGTTACACAGTGTAGCTTTAAAGCTATGGTCTACAATTTCAAAGATTGTTCATTATTAATAACCTCGTTTAGATGCTGGTTATGGTTCTACAGTACAATCCTAACAATATGAAGAGAAAAAAAAAGAAAAAAATCCATTCACTCTATTGGGTGTACACCCACAGAGAAATTGACCAATGTAAGCTGTCCGGCCGGACAGTTTACATTGGTTAACTGCTCTCATCCAATCCCCTGCTCCACTCGCGTCTCCACCCACCGCACCCCACCCCGCCCCCTCCTGTGACATGAAATTTCGCGGGCAAGTAGGCAGCATCAACTCAGCAATGGAGAAAAACCAACAAACAGACAGCAGCAAGCGGCCCCTGCTCGCCCCAACAGTCAAGGTTGGAAGAAAGAGAAAGTCAATTGAGGAAAGAGCAGAGATTAAAAAAAATGTGAAGAACGCCGGACTCAAAGCCGAATCAATATAGGGTCCACCATTGCCCGTTGGAGGAAGCTTCAGAGAAACCTTGGACTTATAACCGACGCTGACATGGCTGACTTTTGTTTAGCAGGTAAGCATTTATTTATACTTTTATGGTGTGGTGTATTACATAAATAGCTTTTTATCAGTCTGACAACATGATCATGCTGCCGGTCGGAATTGGAATGTTAGCCGTTTAGCATCGCCTATCACGGGTCAAAGTAATTATATTTCTTGAAGTGCTTGACTATTTCAATAGGCCTAACGTTAGCAGTTTTCTGTTCGAGCCGATAGAACATTGCATGTGTTGCTAATCTTGCGTGGGCGTGAACTCAAACGTGTGCCTCTGAGCTATTTTGTTACGACAATGGTGACATTGAATTGTTGATGAAGCAAGTTCAAGTGTCGAAAGTCAATGTAGCGAAGGTTCGGATGTGGGTGTGGGAAGGAAGAAGACAGGGTCGGCTTTCTGGGACTCGTAAGTACTTTTTATTTATACTCTGGTCAGTTAGCAAGCTGCGTGCACTTCGCACAAAAATAATCATTCAACTCAAAACTTGTTTCTCTAAACGTCGGTTTGGGCAGTTCCTCTCTGCGTCTCTCTTCTCTGCTGTACACGAGTCCCAGTGCGTCTCTCTCTCTCTCCTCTCTGCTGGGCGGCTTTTATGCGGTCTCTCCACGCCAATTACTGCAATGAGACACAGGTGTTTGTTATCTGCACTTGACCTACTTACTCACCGCTCGGTCCCGCCCTCTCTCTCCCGCTGCAGACCTCGTGAAACCACGCCCCCTCCGCCACATACCCCCACCGCTTGTACCAGACCGGGGAGCCATCCGGTCTGCAGCCCCCCCCCCCCCCGTCCTGGAGAGGAAGTCCGCCACAGCCATCTGAGCACCCGGCCTGTGGATCACCTTGAACTTAAAAGGCTGTAAAGCTAGATACCAACGGGTGATCCGCGCGTTGGTATCCTTCATGCGGTGGAGCCACTGCAAGGGCGCGTGGTCCGAACAGAGGGTGAACTCCCGCCCCAGGAGGTAATACCGAAGGGTGAGAACGGCCCACCTGATGGCTAAGCATTCTTTTTCAATGGTGCTGTACATAGTCTCTCTCTTGGAGAGCTTACGACTAATGTACAGCACCGGCCACTCCTCACCCTCCACCTCCTGGGACAGGACCGCGCCCAGCCCTCTGTCCGAGGCGTCAGTCTGCAGAGAAAAAGGGAGAGAAAAGTTAGGGGCCTGAAGGAGCGGCCCACCACACAGAGCAGCCTTTATCTGGGTAAAAGCCTGCTGGCACCGCTCCGTCCACTGAACTGTATCTGGCACCTCTTTTTTAGTTAGATCAGTCAGCGGGCTAGCGAGGTCCGAATAATTAGGTACAAACCTTCTGTAGTATCCCGCTAGCCCCAGGAACTGTCTAACCTCCTTTTTGGTCTTAGGTCTTGGACAGGTCGCAACCGCTGCTGTCTTATCAATTTGGGGACGCACCTGACCATGACCCAAGTGGAAGCCCAGATATCTTACCTCCACCCGCCCAACCGCACACTTCTTTGGGTTCGCCGTGAGCCCCGCCCTTCTCAGCGACTTCAGGACAGCCCGCAACTGCTGCATATGTCGCTGCCAGTCCGCGCTGTAAATGATAATATCATCTAGGTAGGCAGCGGCATATGCAGCGTGCGGCCGGAGAATCCTGTCCATCAGACGCTGGAACGTGGCAGGGGCCCCAAACAAACCGAAAGGAAGCGTGACAAATTGGTGCAATCCAAACGGCGTGGTGAAAGCGGTCTTTTCTTTAGACATTGGTGACAAGGGGATCTGCCAATATCCCTTAGTTAAGTCCAGTGTCAAGTAAAAACGAGCGGTCCCTAGCCGATCAAGCAGTTCGTCAATCCTCGGCATTGGATACGCATCAAACTTCGACACCGCGTTCACCTTACGATAATCCACACAGAAACGGACCGAGCCGTCAGGTTTAGGTACTAACACAATCGGGCTCGCCCAGTCACTGTTGGATTCTTCTATCACCCCCATATCAAGCATCGCCTCTAATTCTTCCTGAACTACTTTTTTCTTATGTTCAGGCAATCGATATGGCCGGCTGCGAACCACAACTCCTGGCTCAGTCTCAACGTGGTGCTGTATGAGATCGGTGCGACCCGGAAGGGGCGAGAACACGTCAGCGAACTCCGCTTGTAAACATTTGACGTCAGCTAGCTGCGAGGGTGAGAGGTGGTCTCCCCCCGGGGCCAGAGCGAGAGATTGAGGTTTTTGAGCCGCCTCTGGCCCGAGATCCTCCTCTCCGCTCACCACCGTCGCGAGCATCACTGACTCCGCCTCCGACCATTTTTTAAGTAGGTTGAGATGGTAAATTTGACGTGCCCCGTCCCTATCTGATCGAATCACCTCATAGTTGAGATCGCTAACTTGCCGTGTAACCACAAAGGGTCCTTGCCACTTTGCAAGTAATTTTGAACTCGACGTAGGGAGTAATACAAGTACCTTCTCTCCCGGAGTGAATTGACGAAGCCTAGCGCCTCTGTTGTATAGCTGTCTCTGTTTGTCCTGAGCCTGTAACAAATTCTCCATTGACAGCCGCCCCAAAGTGTGGAGTTTTGTTCTCAGGTCCAGGACATACTGAATTTCATTTTTACTCGCTGAAGGTCCTTCCTCCCAAGCCTCCCTAAGGACATCCAGCACCCCCCGGGGCTGGCGCCCATAGAGAAGCTCGAAGGGGGAAAACCCCGTGGAGGCTTGCGGGACCTCGCGAACAGCAAACATCAGAGGTTCTAGCCATTTATCCCAATTTTTAGCGTCCTCGTGAACGAACTTACGAATCATGGATTTCAACGTGCGATTAAACCTTTCCACCAAGCCATCTGTTTGTGGGTGATAGACGCTTGTGCGAACCGATTTAACGCCCAACAACTCGTAAAGTTCGCGAATCGTTCGTGACATGAACGCCGTGCCTTGATCAGTGAGAATCTCTTTCGGGATTCCCACCCGGGAGATTAATGAAAACAGTGCGCTCGCAACACTTTTCGCCGAAATAGTGTGGAGCGGGACTGCTTCCGGTTATCGCGTTGCATAGTCTACCATAACTAATGCAAAGCGATGCCCGCGTGCTGACCGCTCTAATGGCCCGATGAGGTCCATACCAATTCTCTCGAAGGGGACCTGCACTAGCGGGAGAGGGCACAATGGTGCTTTTGGGGTGGCCGGTGGATTCACCAACTGACATTCACGACAAGACGCACACCATCTGCGTACATTCTCGTGAATGCCCGGCCAGAAGAAACGGGCCATTAGACGGTTGAGTGTAGCCGTTTGTCCTAAATGCCCGGCCATAGGATTAGAGTGAGCCGCCTGGAAAAGCATTTCCCGGCGGCTTTTAGGTACTAACAACTGGGTTGTATCCTGCTTTGACTGGGTGTCCTGGGTCACCCGATACAACCTGTCTTTTATAATCGCAAAATACGGGAAGGAGAGCGGTTGCCCAGGATGGACGAGGCAGCCGTCGATGGATCGGACCTGATTAAATGCATTTTTAAGCGTATCGTCCTGGGACTGTTCCAGGGGAAAGTCGTCGCGGTCTGTGAGCACTGGTGCCCGCAGTTCGCTCGTTTCCCCTGAAACTGCCGCCAGAGGTCCCGGCTCCGCCTCACCCACGTGCGCAACCGCCACCTTCCTTCCCGAGCGGTTTTCCCAAGAGGCATCCGCACACAAATATCCCAATAATTCGTTAAACGCCGGCCAATTGGTCCCCAAAATCAGCGGATGCCGGAGGTGTGGGTTAACTGCCACCTCCACACTATGCATTTGTCCCCGAAATTGAATACCCACGGGCACTAACGGATAGTTCACCACTTCCCCGTGCACACACCGCACCGTAACCACACGGCTGTTACCCAATGCCTCGGGCTGAATCAGGCTTTGGTGAATAGAGGTCTGGTTACAACCGGAATCCACCAACGCCTGATAAGTACCCCCCTTGATACTCACGGGTATTAGGTACAAGCCAGCTTGATCAGGGGCGGCTTGTGGAGCGTCAGGAACCCGGACCAATGTCCCGACCTCCATGACCGGGCAGCGGTCGATAAAATGGCCCGGATCCCCGCAGCGCCAACAAGCCGGCCCAGACCTTCCCGCTGCCCTAGTGGCCGGAAGTAGATCGGCAGGTTGGCGTGGAGAGAACGCGGGGGCTGGGGAAGAGGGATAGGGATCCGGCGCTGCAGCGCCTCCTCTCGGCGCTGACCGAGGAGGTGCCGGTGGCTCGCTGGCTCCGCCCAGCCTCCATCGTGGTAGCGGCCTGGGCGCCACGCCGCCACGGGACCTAGGGAGAGGGACAGGTCGAGAGACAGAAGGGTTGGGGGAAGAAGAGGGGAGAGAGAGAGAGAGAGAGAAGCCGATGGCAGGGGCTCGCCGACCCCGTGGCACGCCACCATCTGGTCCTCCGCCAACTGGATGGCCTGGCTCAGCGACGTCGGGCGGTGGCACTGGACCCACTGCGCGGTCTTTCGCGGAAGCCGCGCAACGAACTGTTCCAGCACCACTCGATCTATGATGACCTCGACGTCGCTCCCGTCGGCCATCAGCCACTTGCGGCAGGAGTCCCGGAGCTGGTGCGCAAAGGCGAAGGGCCGGCCGGACTCGTCCAGTGCCAGCGTACGGAAACGCTGGCGATGTTGTTCCGGGCTCCGGCCGACCCGCTGTAAAATCGCGTGCTTGAGGTCGTCGTAAGCCAGGAGATTCTGGACTGGCAGTTGGTGGGCGGCTACCTGGGCTTCACCTGATAGCAGCGGCAGGAGCCGCATCGGCCAGTCCGCTTTGGGCCATCCCCTGGACTCGGCGGACCTCTCGAAGAGGTCGAGGAACGCCTCCGGATCGTCCTCGGGCCCCATCTTCGAGAGGTGCAGGACGGCCGCCGAGTCTGTGTTGGTGGGGGGGACGGCCCGAATCCCCTGGCTAATCCAGCTCCGGAACAGCTCCCGGTCTTCGTGCTGGGCCCGGAGGAGAGCCTCGAAGCGTTTCTGCTGCTCCTCCCTCACGGCCAGCAGGTCCTGGTGTTGCTCCTGATGAAGACTGGCGAGCGAGCTGACCAGCTCCGCAAGTGGCGCTTTTGGCGGCGTCTGCATGGCGGTGGCTTTCCTCTCCCTTCCCGGGTTTCGGCACCAGTGTAGCGAAAGTTCGGATGTGGGTGTGGGAAGGAAGAAGACAGGGTCGGCTTTCTGGGACTCGTAAGTACTTTTTATTTATACTCTGGTCAGTTAGCAAGCTGCGTGCACTTCGCACAAAAATAATCATTCAACTCAAAACTTGTTTCTCTAAACGTCGGTTTGGGCAGTTCCTCTCTGCGTCTCTCTTCTCTGCTGTACACGAGTCCCAGTGCGTCTCTCTCTCTCTCTCCTCTCTGCTGGGCGGCTTTTATGCGGTCTCTCCACGCCAATTACTGCAATGAGACACAGGTGTTTGTTATCTGCACTTGACCTACTTACTCACCGCTCGGTCCCGCCCTCTCTCTCCCGCTGCAGACCTCGTGAAACCACGCCCCCTCCGCCACAGTCAACTTTACATATGATGTGTCATTAGCGAGGTCATTAGATTGAAGCAATGTTGTGAAAGTAAATGACGTCAATCAGTCATAATTGTAAGTGTTCATTACTTCAGGGCTTTATGTGTTCACTTCTTTCAGCTATGAGAGACGACCAGTTTCATCTACTCCAATGAAGACAGGATTCAAAGCCCCACTAGCTCCAGCAGCTTCAACCATTTTTTCATCAGATACTGACCGGTAAGTGCGAATGTGACGTTGTTCAGGTCGTTTCCTGGTGGGAGGGATCAGGTAGCACAGAGGGGAGGGGTGTGTGTGTGGAGGGGCGGGATGAGTTTTTTAAAAATTCTGGCTTTCTCGACTGATTTTCAACATCGTAGACTACAGCTTTAACAGACTTTAAACACATTTACTCCACCTCTGTAGTTATTTTTCTCTGTTTGCATTCATAATTTTTAAATTATCAATACAGCTGAGAAATTTGAGAGAACATCACATGAGCTGACTTCATAAATTGATATTGATTTACCTAATTTTTTTTTATTTTTACTCACCATTATGGTGATTAGTGTTCCCTGTAGTGGGCACTTGGAACTTCATTATATATATATATATATATATATATATATATATATATATATATATAAATTAGTATAATTACCTTTTATTTTTTCAGGTTTAATTTTAGTTTTAGTTTTAGTTTGTTTTTGTAATTTGTAATTATATATATATATATATATATATATATATATATATATATATATATATATATATATATATATATATATATATATATATATATATATATATATATATATATATATATATATATATATATATATATACACACACACACACACACACACACACACACACACAGTACAACATTCTACTTCTATTTCACTTTTTTTTTTTTTTAAGGCAATCGGTTTGCATGCTTTAAAAAAAAAAAAAATTACATTTTACAGTATGGTATAATGAGTGATATGTGGGGAATTATTTTTCTGAAACATAACAGACACCTGAGACTTATATTACATCTTGCAAAAAGGGGCATAATATGTCCCCTTTAAGAACATATGTCTCACAGGTACAGGTGTCCATGTTTATTTGTGTTATTCATGGATGTGTGTGTCACCAACCTGCTTTGGCTGTGTGTTTTAGTTTGTGTCAGGATGAAGAAGACTAGGAGATCCAGTTGGTGCTGTGGGCCAAGCCTGCCGCTGTCAGTCACGTGAAGTTCACTCTGCCTTCAGGCTCCTCCTTCCCTCCCTGGTGCCGGGACAGCTGTTGCAGGCTGTCAGGCAGCGGGAGCAGAAGCCACCTCCTCTGTCAGGGCAGCAAACTCTCGGCCTCCAGGCTGCAGTAACGCTACACCAGCCAGCCAGCTGAGAAACATCCCAACTTCCTGTGCCAAAAGCAGAACACAAACCGTTCACCCTCACCTCACTTCAGCACACCAATTATCCATCTGGCAGCCACTGTACAATACTATTCTCAGTGTCCCCGATGACCTAAATATCTTATAACTGTATATAAGATGCTATTAGGATTTCTTCTATATAAAAAAGCCATGACCTCAGATCTCATCGTAAACAGAAGACAAATATAAACATACTGCATTTCCTTTTCCAAATCCTTTGGGGAAGGTGTCATTACATACTGTAGGTTCCATATCACATCACAGGCCTATGACACTTTGGATATTTTAGACAGAACCGTCACGTCCAAAAATAACATACATTAACATACATGGGCTCCCAGAAATGTGTATGTAAAATATGTAACAAGGAAACTGTAAAATAAAGGGCCCTATTATACACCTGGCGCGGTGCCAAGCACGACACAAGTATTTTTGCTAGTTTCAGCCAGACGCAGTTATCATTTTCACGTCCAGCGCCACGTTGTTTAAATAGCAAATGCACTTCCACACCCATCTGTTCGCCCATGGGTGTGCTGGTCTGAAAACCAGATGTGTTCAGGCGCATTGTTGGCGTGTTGCTATTTTGAGGCAACTGAAAATGACTACGCTATTGACCAACAAAAACCTGGTCTACAGAGGGTTTCATACTTATTTAAAACTTAAATTCATACCTTGGGCCTTTATCGACCCGGGACATCATTCACTACTCTCCCCCTAGAAAATCTTTTGAATTTAGATCTCAATTTGAACATATAGTTTAAATTAAATTGAAAGATTTATAAAATGACTTTTTATACTTAAATACTTTTTTATAAAATATACTTTTATACTTTAAATTTATACTAAAATGTCAAATTTTAATTAAAACATTTCATTGGGAAATCAATTATAAGAAGTTTCATTCATTATTTTACACAATGTGTCCACAGCCTAAACACAGGCATCACTCTTCTGAATAATGGTAAGCACAAAATTCAAAAACATTACAGAAACTCCTCTAAATATCCCAAAAAACTGGACATTAAAGGTCCCATGGCATGAAAGTGTCCTTTTATGAGGTTTTTTAACATTAATATGAGTTCCCCTAGCCTGTATATGGTCCCCAAGTGGCTAGAAATTTTGATGGGTGTAAACGGAGTTCTGGCTGTTTTTCTCTGCCTTTGAGAACATGAGAGCTAAGACGAGCCGATCTTGAATCTTGCCTGTTATGTCATCATAACAGGAAAGGTTACCTCCCCTTCCTCTGTTTAGTGCGCCCAAAGAAGTTGGAGAAAATGGATTGTTTATTTCACTTGCAATGTCAGCACAGGCTTTACAAACAGACTTTACGATATGGATTCGACAGCGAGTAACAGTGTTCATTAATGCCTGATCTGTGATCAGTGATTTCTGATGTGTAGCTAATCATTCAAATTCACACAGACTTACTTTCTAAATCATCTAATACTGTTCATGCATCCGTGAATCAAGCCAGTGACTAAAGGATCAACTTTGCATTGTTTCTCTTAGTAGCATGAAACAAATCTGTTATTTAAAGGAACACGCCGACTTTTTGGGACTTTATCTTGTTCCCCATATCCCCCAGAGTTAGATAAGTCCATACATACCATTCTCATCTCCATGCGTGCCATAACTGTGTCTGACGCACCCACCACTAACCTAGCTTAGCACAAAGACTGGAGGTAAATGGCTCCAGCTAGCCTACTGCTCAAGTGACAAAATAAACATTTTCCTATTTACATGTTGTGATGTGCAGGGCTGTGCACAGGGGGGTGGCCCGGTGGCTAGAGCCACTGCCCCTCTGCCCTCATCAGCTGAGGTGCCCCTCTCGCAGTCTATGGTGGCTACCCATCCCCGCTAAAAGTGTTCTGTTTCCCCTCTACTAAAGATCCACAGATTCCGCAAATTCGCTCCCGTGTTTTCCCGCTCGCTCCCCAGCGTCACTCAGAGTTTGTGTGTGGAAATCTGGAAAGCGGAGACGACAGTTCCAGAATGTCGTTGCATTAACAATATACATTACAACCCGCGGAATTAGTAATTTGGTAGTTTGTTTTTGTATTTCTGTTGGTATTATTTTGCTCCTGATCTTCTAATAGTGCTAACAACTTGTACAAAAGACACGTTCTTGGAAAATAATTAAAACTCTTGTCTAATCAAATTTTTGTACCCAATCTGATCTAATATAAATAACACCAACTTTGCTTTTGATGGCACATTTTGTAGAATACATACATGCCTAATTTCATATAATAACCAGAATATAGTTACAGAATGTATACATTACTTTTGATATAATACTTATTACTATTTATATAACTTTTAAAGTGTTATTAATGTAAAATATTAATTAAAATATTCTTCTTAAAATTTTTATTTTGACAGTTTAGTAGAATAATTGAATAACTGATAACAGAAAAATCTGAATCCCATTAAAAGATAATCATCTGAAAGGTATTTTTAATGACTTATGTACAAGCATATCAATATTTGTGTTATCAATGTTTACTTATTCAATTGTCCATATTTTAATTGAAGATATGTCATAATAAAAAAATAAAAAAACATAATAGATTTTGTCATAATAGAATTCACTCTATTAACCTAGCCTATAGGCTTTAATGAAAGTGAAGATGCCTGAAATGTACATCTAAATCATGAAAATATTAAATAATAGCCCCGTTAATTGCAATAAGTATTACATTTAAAAACAATAACACCAGTAACAACATGCCACTTGGGGCCTTCTGTGCCAAATACGGCTGGGTCATCTTACCCCAAGGGTCTAATTTGATCGTTTTACTTCAAAATAAAAGCTATAACATTTACTCCACAAAACCAAAAACATTGTGCCCACAAATTTTCGATAGACACAAAATTAGATCAAAACTATTTTTTGACTGACTAAACACACAAATGTTGATATTAAGATGAAATGACAAAATAAAAAAATAGTATATTCATTCATCAAAACTGCTGAGATGAGATTTCGTGTCGTCTATGGTCAGGAGAAAAAATTAGGGCTCAGAGAGTGAGGGAGAGTCCACTTCAGCCAAAAAGCATCAGCCAAATCAGACAGTTACAGGCTGTCAGTAAAGGAATAGTAAGAGTAAGATGGATAATTTGTATGGACAAGTGCCCAGTACCCCTTTTTTTGGTTTGGGCCACTGCCCCTCAAAATGTCTGTGCACAACCAGGTGATGTGTATAGTTACATTGTGTACTAAGACCGACGGAAAATTAAAAGTTGTGATTTTCTAGACCGATATGACTAGGAACTATACTATCATTCCTGCATAATGATCAAGGAATTTTACTGCCTTACCAATGATATTATACAGCACCTGAAAATAGGCTAACTTCCATCAACATAACCAACGCGTAACAGACTTCATTGTGATTTATCTTATAATTTTTTTTTTTGTGTGTAAATGTTTGACATTTTTTGACAAGTTTAAATAGGTTTAAGGTCTGCATTATCTGTCTTAATAAGTAGGGACTTTTATTTTGACGGATGTTGTAGTCTACGGAAAGATAGTGAGAGCTCGCGGTTCATCGGAGTGGTTGGGCAGATTTCAAGTTTGCAGTAGTGGTGGGAAGTTCGGATCATTTTACGGACTCGGATCTTTGAATCTCGTTCAGCAAAATGAACGAATCTTTTTTCAAGTCATTTCGTTCATTTCAGCAGAATCTAATAAAAATATTTCATTTTTCAGCACATTTAGTACTTTTGGAATAAAAAAATGAACTATAAGCTAATGCAGCCATGGCCAAACTTTGAGAAATAAATTATTAATTAATTGCTTAGCTTGATTTAGTCTATGTATGCAGTCTGTTAGTTCACCTCACCTCCCGATCCAAATCGTTCTTCTTCTTTTTTTTTTTCAAATCGTTTACTCTCGTGTCTGTCTTCAGGTTCGAGCCGTTAGTTCCGTCATGTCTGATGCTCTGATCTGGCCGTGACAGCAGTGATACACATGCGTCCGGAAACAGATCAGTTGATCAGTTCATTTCGAGTCTCGGGTTTGAGTCATTCGTAAATCAAGTCCCAGTCACCGGAAACAGATTTGAACAGTTCATTTCGAGTCTCGGGTTTAAGTCATTCGTTCATCAAGTCCCAGTCACAAGTCCCAGTCACCGGAAACAGATTTGAACAGTTCATCTCGAGTCTTTGAGTCGTTCCTTCTAGTCCCCATAGGCTGAATGCAGAAACAAAAATGATCAGTTCATCTCTCGAGTCAGTCTTTGGGTCTTAGTCTCGTTCTTTTGTCACGTGACCGCTTCCCGGTTTCAGTGTCTCGCAACATATACAACATTACAGTCGTATTATTGACTGTATATTATTTTTTGTTTAGGAATTCTCATACAATTATCAAAAGATATCTGCAACAAACATCTGAAAAATAGCCTAAGATGTTGCGCAATGCGCATGCGCGGGTCAATACAAAATGAACGAATCGTTCTCTGAGACGACTCGTCGTTCCCGAGTCATATTAAGGATTCGTTCAAAATGAACGAATCGTTCATGAACGACACATCACTAGTTTGCAGTTTGATAAGCACCCCCCGAAAAGGCATAAGGTGTGTATGGCTTGTTTACTGGTGTATTTCGCTGTATGTTTAATGATAATGCTATGATAAGAGAGTTTGTGTACGAGGTGTTAATGCGCACTTCTTTGCTTTATTTGTTCAGCTCTTACAGTGATTTTTTTTGGAGATCAAACGGTTTCAATAAACTCCATGAAACATCAGAAAGTCTGGCCATCATTCGGACAGGGTCCGCTGCACAACGTGACAATCTGCTCACACAGAGAGCGCTGTGGACTATTATAAGGTGCTGCATAATATCATTGCGCCTTTGCACTCATGGTATGGCTCAAAGTTCCTTGGTCATTACACAGGAATGAGAGTATAGTCCCTAGCCATATCAGTCTAGAAAATCGCAACTTTTCATTTTCCGTCAGTCTTAGTACACGATGTAACTACACACATCACAACATGTAAATAGGAAAATGTTGGCATTATTTTGTCACTTATTGAGCAGTAGGCTATCTGGAGCCATTTACCTCCAGGCTTTGTGCTAAGCTAGGCTAGCAGTGAGTGTGTCAGACAGAGTTATGGCACGCACGGAGATGAGAATGGTATGTATGGATTATCTAACTCTGGGGGATATGGTGAATAAGCTAAAATCCCAAAAAGTTGGCGTGTTCCTTTAAAGTGTGATTAGACTAGACCAGGGGTGGCGAACTCTGGTCCTGGAGGGCCACTGTCCTGCATAGTTTTGCTTCAACCCTAATCAAACACACCTGAACAAGCTAATCATGGTCTGAAGGGTTACTAGAAAGCTAAGGGCAGGTGAGTTTTATCAGGGTTGGAGCTGAACTCTGCAGGACAGTGGCCCTCCAGGACCGGAGTTCGCCACCCCTGGACTAGACCCTCTCTTTATAATGTTTAATAATGTTCGGATCTGTCAATCACACGTCGCAAGTGCACACTTGCCCAACTGCCGTTATAATGAATGACGCTGTTATGCTGCACAAAGCTCTTACTGTATTCATGTCGATGTCGTGTTTAGTTGTCCTGTTAGTTGTGGTGAAAACATTTTATGAGAGAAATAGCGCTGCAATGACGACATCACTGTATTCACATGATCAACAGACTGTCTGTGTACTCAATGCTCATCACTGCAGCAGTTCATGTGATCTCATTGCGATAGGAAAAGATAGAAAAACAATGCTATAATCAACACTTTCAGTATTCGTTCATCTTGACAGCTGTAATGGTACATTACATGTGTTACAAAGTTCGTAGAATAAGAAGACAGGGTCGCGTGACTGGGACTTGTGTTTATTCAGAACTCTCAGATACAAACAAAATAAACTTGCGCTATCAACAACTCAGTAAAATATAACTTTATCAGCAATCTTTCAGCATTTTTCCAGTCTTCCAGCTCTCCATCTCTCCTGCAGTGCTTACAGATACAGACCTCGCTAAACCACGCTCCCTCCGCCACATAATCTAACTCATTTCAAATGCAAAGATGTCAGCCAATCAAATATAACAAAAGAAACAATGCTTACTTCAGATTGGGCATCAAACTCAAAGGTTACCAAACTCTGTACACCTGTTTTATACCTGAGGGCATTAATCCGTGTTGCCCCCTCATGGTCAGTAGTATAATTACCACAATGAAAAACAACATGTTAAAGGGATAGTTCACCCAAAAATGACAATTCTGTCATCATTTACTCACCCTCAAGTTGAGTTTCTTTGTTCTGCTGAACACAAAAGAAGATAGAGTGAAGAATGTTTGTAACAAAACAGATCTAGTCATTTTTTTTCCTACTATGGTAGTCAATAGTTGCTCTATCTGCTTGGTTACAAACATTCTTCAAAATATCTTCTTTTGTGTTCAGCAGAACAAAGAAACTCATACAGGTTTGGAACAACTTGAGAGTGAGTAAATGATGACAGAATTTTCATTTTTGGGTGAACTATCCCTTTAACAGGTTTGACTGTTACACAACAGTGGGCGTTTTTACTGAAGTCTCACAGCAGACACGCCCCTTGAAACAGGTCATTCTAGCCATAGACTAAAATCAGTATAGGAAAAAAATGCCTTTTATTTCTAAATTATGACATGTTTTGATGTAAAAATCATACTAACAATATAATTACACCTCAGGATACATTATAAAATAAATAAAAAAAAAATCCATAACTGGGTAGGGACCTTTAAAGGTCCCGTTCTTCGTGATCCCACTGTTCAAACTTTAGTTAGTGTGTAATGTTGCTGTTAGAGCATAAATAATACCTGTAAAATTATAAAGCTCAAAGTTCAATGCCAAGCGAGATATTTTATTTAACAGAAGTTCCCTTTCAAAGCCTACAGCGAACGGCTGGCTTGGACTACATCCTGGTACTTCCTACATAAATGACGTCGGTAGAACAGTAGAACAGACTAACCTCCGCCCACAAGACTACGCGAAAAAAGGGGGTGTGGTCTTGTTGCTGTCCCACGTGGAGAAGAGGACGTGTTGCGTGGAGAAAAGGAAGTGCTGCGTTTCAGTGTGTTTGTCGCCATGTCGTCGAGACGCTGTTATTTTCATCCCGGAGTCAAATCACCTTTGTTTGTCTTTCCCAGGGACGCTGTAGAGATCATTAAGCGCATATATATCTCCCGTTAAGAGGCGTGACCTTTCCACGTGCGCTAAGCTGCTGTCCAATCACAACACGGGAACCGCTGGCACAATCAGAACTCGTTACGTATTTCTGAAGGAGGGACTTCATAGAATAAAGGAAGTCATCAGCCGTTTTCAGGACAGTGAATACAGCGGTATACAGATAAGTAAATTGTGTTAAAAATACTGTTTTTTTTTACACGCGAAACATGAACACATGTTATATTGCACACTGTTAACACAAACAAAGCTTCAAAAAGACACGAAGAACGGGACCTTTAAACACTAACATTAACTACAACATCTTTCCCTTAACTGTAAATAACACTTCAATCCCTAAATTTACTCTCCTAATGCATGCTGGGAACTACAGATCCACTACCCAGTTAGTTATGTCAATAAAAATGATTCATGTAGTTGACACAAATCAATTCAGTAAACATCAGTTTAAATATATTAGATTGATTGAACACAATCATATTCAGTTGTGACAAAATGTTAACAAAAAAATCTAGCTCATTTTAATTAAACTGAACAAGAGGCTAAAAAAATACTTTTTTGAGTATTCCTCAATCTATTCATTGTCAACAATATAACAATAAAAATAAAAGAATGTCTGTTTTCTAATTTAATTCATTATAAAAAGTCTATAGTGTCGCTAGTGACCCAAGGTATGCAGTAGTGTAAGTAATTTATTTTCTGCACAACAATATTGAGGGCCTTATTTTAATGATCTGGTGGCGCAGGTGCACTTAGGGCGTATCTGAATATACTCTTGCACGTTTAACACAAGTATCATCAGCAAATCTTGAAATGGCTCAGCGATTTACTGTAGAGCAGGTAATCAAATATTAGTGTCACTTGATGGTGGATTTGATGACGAAGCTGTCGGCGAACAAAATGATTTTTAAGATGATTAAAACTGAGAGTAATGTACCGAATGGTTCAGATTCCAAATACGAGCCAGATGCTGAATGATCTGGGAAATGAGTTCTAACAATGACAGTGATGATGGTGGGAAAGCAGCAGCTCAGAACAAACCCTTCCAAGTTCCAACAGAGAACAAAATACCATTTGGGGGTAGAGATCCATCTGTGACGGATATACACTATATTGCTGAAAGTTTTGCCTCCTTTTACATGCCCATGAGGGGTGGTAAAACACATTCTTTCGAAGGCTTGATTGTGTTTGTGGGGTGCACTGTAACATGTGTTCATGCTTCGTTTTTAAAAAATTGCATTATTTTTCATATATTTTACCTTTATTCTACACTGCTCTGTCCCTCCTTGTAAAAACGGTCTGATGGTTTCCGGGTTGTATGAAGCCAGTCCCTCAAAAATATGCAATGGGCTCAGATTGGTTAGCTGGCCCAGTGTGTTGTGATTCGCTAACCGCCTAGTGCACATTTGTCGGAAACACCTTCTTACCTTTACCGGTAGCCTGTGCTTTGGGTAGTACAATAGCGTCAATAAAACCATACCAATTTGAGCCCGAATCAGACCCAGACAATTTTAGTGAAGATGATCGAGCAGAACCTGTTCAGTCCTCAAGAGTAAAGACTGCGGATCTATAATGATCGCTACTGAATGGCACCATTACTTTTGTATTTTTAGAACGATTTGCCAAAATATCTGTCGCAAGAACGAACACTAAACATTGGCTTTACTATAGTATCCAAATCAAACACAGAACCATGTTTAGCATGCCTGTAGATAAACAATACATAAAAGCTCTAATCAAAGAATAATTTACACTAATGCCAAGTTCGCTGTTGAGATTTTTAAAAAAAGTTTGTAACGTTAGGTGTTTGTCGGATAACGTTAAGTATGAATGAGCATTTAACAAACTGGTTTGCAGAGCCAAATGATTGTTGTCATCTTTGTACTTCCTTGCTACAACAATTAACATTACGAACTATTACAGGAAAACACATCGTCAAAAAATAAATCATACTTACAGGTTGTGGCCCGTAAACAGCTTCTGTTTTTAAATCCATCTTTCAGGACAAGCCGTTGTAAGAATCCTGCATTGAACTCGTGAAGATTGTGGAAGCTTTCCTCCGTGAAATGTGCAGTGTTTGTTTCACGCAGCTGAACCGCGGCTCGTGTATTGCAAATACAGACAAATATTGTCCATTATGTCACATTTTCCGGTCTTCTCCTCTGACCCCTGTCTGCCTTGTGCTTTGATTTATGATGGGCAGCATATATCCGCTGCAAATGCGACCGTGTTCCCCTCTGTCTCATACACGCATACATATAACGTTGTATGTTAAACGCACTGCAACGCACCCCCGGCCCTAGGAAGGCTGAATAAAGTGGACCTGCAATCCGGATGAAAATAACAGCGTTTCGTCGGCATTGGCAACAACACTCCAGCCTACTAACTATACCACAACAACTATTCCCTGCGGCGATACAAAATGGCCTCACCCGCCCTTATTTCATATGCTCGGAGGAGGGGTTTATGTAAATATTGGGGCTGGTGATGTCAGAGACCCTGGAGGAATGTCTAGTAGTCCCTACTGGCCGTTTGCTGTAGTCCTTAGAAATTGATTTCTTTAAAAGCAAATATCTCCCTTTGCTTTAAACTTTGAACGTTGTAACTTTGCAGATGTTGTTTAAGCTCAAACACCAACATTACACACTAGCTAAAGTTAGAAAAGTGAAATCGTGGTTTACCACCCCTTTAATGACATCCCATTCTTAATCCGTAGGGTTTAATATGGAGTTGGCCCACCCTTTGCAGCTATAACAGCTTCAAATCTTCTGGGAAGGCTTTCCACAAAGTTTAGGACTTTGTTTATGGGAATTGTTGATCATTCTTCTAGAAGTGCATTTGTGTGGTCAGGCACTGATGTTGGATGAGAAGGCCTGACTCACAGTCTCCGCTCTAATTCATCCCAAAGGTGTTCTATCGGGTTGAGGTCAGGACTTTGTGCAGGCCAGTCAATTTTCTCCACACCAAACTCACTCATCGATTGTCTTTATGGACCTTGCATTGTGCACTCATGTTGGAAAAGGAATGGGCCATCCCCAAACTATTCCCACAAATTTGGGAGCATGAAATTGTCCAAAATGTCTTGAAGCATTAAGAGTTCCTTTCACTGGAACTAAGGGGCCAAGCCCAACCCCTGAAAAACAACCCCACACCACAATCCCCCCTTCACCAAACTTTACACTTGGCACAATGCAGTCAGGCAAATATCATTCTCTTGGCAAACTCAGACTCGTCCATTGGATTGCCAGACAGAGACGCGTGATTGGTCACTCCAGAGAACACGTCTCCACTGCTCTAGAGTCCAATGGTGGCGTGCTTTAAACCAATGCATACGATGCTTTGCATTGCTCTTGGTGATGTAAGGCTGGGATGCAGCTGCTTGGCCATGGACCCATTCCATGAAGCTCTCTATGCACTGTTTTTGAGCTAATCTGAAGGCCACACGAAATTTGGAGGTCTGTAGCTATTGACTCTGCAGAATTTGGCAAATTCTGCGCACTGATCGCCTCAGCATGTGCTGACCCTGCTCTGTGGTTTTACTTGGCTGATTTTCTGTTGTTTAGGTCGGGAAGTTCGGTCTGGACCTGATCCGTTGTGGAGCAACTATGCTCGAACCAGGGGCACGTTCAAACTCAAACAGGTGCGCAACGTTTTGCTACGGTTTCCGGGTTGAATGTCATGTTTCCTGGAAACGGTGTGCAACGGGGTTTGAGATGCATTTTCTCTTGTTTGGGGGGTGTGTCAGAAATGTCAGCCAATCAGCAGCAACATGTATATAAACCATGCGGTGTTAAAGAGACAGCTCGCACAATGTGTCCAAATAAAGTTGTTTATAAATTTGTCCGCTAAAGCTCGGTATATGCAACAATTGAAGATATTAGAAGACATGTTTGTCTTTTCATCCTGAAATGCGAGGCAAATGTTGGATCACAATAATTAGGAACCACAGTTTCCACAAATCCCTTCACTCTTTTATTCTGGACAGCAAGGGCAGTGACTGCATCGAGCGTATTTTGCAGTATTAAACACGTATTTATACCGATTTCATCATGCTCCGAAGATTCTTCAAAAAGAACACAAAGAATGGCCTTGCGTGCAGTTGAGTTCTGTTGACAATTATGCGTTGCTCAACATATACGTCACTTACTCCGTTGCTATGATTGGTTGTAGGTCTATCCAATTGAGTGCAGAGGCATTTTCTTTCCTGGTTCGATTGAAACACACCCCCATAATCACAGCCCAATGGAGCAGTATCAGACTCATAATCTGACTAGAATCTGAGCATGACGACCGTCAGGCTAGCTGTTGTTCCCAATTGCTTCCACTTTGTTATAATACCACTAACAGTTGACCATGGAATATTTAGTAGTGAGGAAATTTCACGAATGGACTTTCACGATGTGAAAGTGATTGGAACACCTGGATTCAATGATTTGGAGGGGTGTCTCAATACTTTTGGCAATATAGTGTAGATCCGGGTCGCTTAAGACTCGAATATGTAATAATGATTGGCGAAACATTCATGCATTTAAGGGTTAAAAAACCTTTAAAAAAAATTCTAATTCTTCCATTTTTCAAATAGAAAAAGGGGGGAAAATTTAGTTTTTAAAATGTTGAGTGGTATAACCATCAAGTTAATATATTTCCTTACAACTTGAATACTTGTGAGAGTACAGATCTTAATCATTATTTTCAAAAACATTTTCAAACATTTAAAATGTTTAATATTATATTGAAGCAGAAATGTTTCACAAAATGTATAATAACATTACTATTATTATTGTTGATTAATTAAAGTATTTATTTATTTACTGTTTTTTTAACCCAACAGTATCAAAATAATTTGAAATTACAGAAACTGAAAATGCATTTATCATAGAAAACTTGTATTGTCATTAGCTGTATGAATTGCCCTTGTAATGTATTTCGGTGTTTATTATTGACACATACTTAACCCTTAAGTAGACTTTTAATAAATGTCGCTCATAAATTAACCTTTAATTTGGAATTTATTTATGAGTGTGTGCTAAACGCTACAAAAACACATTATCATCAACAAACTATACAAAAAAAAATCTGTTTCAATGAGTTTTCACAGCAGATAAGTAGAAGATGATTAATTTTCATACAGGCTTCAATTATTTTGTTCTCTGGTTTACCATCCATTTGGATTGAACTCATTGATTTATCAACATATCTGTTCTGCTTTGGGCTGCAAGTTCACAGCTGTGATGAATGAGTGTTGTTGGCAGGTGGTCACACATACATACACACTCACACATGCTGTGACACTCTTACACTGTCGGCTCCTTTCAACAAATTGGGCCAGATCATGGATTCACTTTCATGCCGATGTGGCTTTTCCCCCCTCCTTTCTGTTGAAAGACTTCATGGTGAATGTTTAGCTACATCTCTGTATATCTGACAGGCGCAGTTGGCCGTAACAGTGTCAGTAAACTTTATAAAGCAACGTCCATAAACCTTTTATGTCAAACCCATCTGTGCTTCGGGAAAATGCACACACAGCAGGGCAAAGATATCTCTACAAAATCACTGGTATTTTCTATTTTTATTTAGATGAACGTGCTGAACATACACTTCATTTCTATATATTGACATTGTATGCAAATTAAATTGTTTAAATTGTATTCTTTTTTTATTTTATTCTTTTGTTTACGGAGGAGTAACAAACGTGCTCGTTCTTAGAAATAAATATTAAATATTAAGTTAATCTAATTATGCTCTTTATGGAAGAGTAACAAACATGTGATCATACTTCTAGAGATAATAAATGATTATGGAAGTTAATAATTTTCTCAAATATTTTCTTTAATAGTATGCTTGTGTATGTATATATATTTTTTG
Organism: Romanogobio albipinnatus; assembly: GCA_023566225.1. Classification (NCBI taxonomy): domain Eukaryota; kingdom Metazoa; phylum Chordata; class Actinopteri; order Cypriniformes; family Gobionidae; genus Romanogobio; species Romanogobio albipinnatus. The sequence continues at coordinate 19,898,809 of CM042263.1, forward strand.
GGAAAGAACTTAAATAAATTAATACATTTATTTTGCCTATGCCTATGCCAAAAGTGACAGTATAGACATTTATAATGTTGTAAAAGCTTTATATTTCAGATAAATGCTGTTCTTTTGAACTTTCAATTGATCAAATAATAGTGCTTTTTTTTTTTACACCACTGTTTTCAACATTGATAATAATGATAAATGTTTCTTGAGCAGCAAATCAGAATGATTTCTGAAGGATAATGTGACACTGAAGACTGGAGTAATGATGCTGAAAATTCAGCTTTGCCAACACAGAAATAAATTGCATTTTAAAATATATTCAAATAGAAAACAATTATTTTAAATTGTAAAAATATTTCACAATATTACTGTTTTTGCTGTATTTTGGATCAAATAAATGAAGCCATGTTCAGCAAAACAGACTTCTTTAAAAACATAAAAAGATCTTACCATCCAAAAACTACTTGGGTGTACGTGTATCAATGACCCTGTCGTCGGTTCACCACTGTTCCTTCGCTGAACCACTTTTGATAGATACTGACCACTGCAGACCGGGAACACCCCACAAGAGCTGCAGTTTTGGAGATCTAGCCATCACAATTTGGCCCTTGTCAAACTCGCTCAAATCCTTACGCTTGCCCATTTTTCCTGCTTCTAACACATCAACTATATATACACTCACCTAAAGGATTATTAGGAACACCTGTTCAATTTCTCATTAATGCAATTTTCTAATCAACCAATCACATGGCAGTTGCTTCAATGCATTTAGGGGTGTGGTCCTGGTCAAGACAATCTCCTCAACTCCAAACTGAATGTCAGAATGGGAAATAAAGGTGATTTAAGCAATTTTGAGCGTGGTTCAAAATTCTAAAGAATGCTGAGGTTGTTGGTGCCAGACGGGCCGGTCTGAATATTTCACAATCTGCTCAGTTACTGGGATTTTCACGCACAACCATTTCTAGGGTTTACAAAGAATGGTGTGAAAAGGGAAAAACACCCAGTATGCGGCAGTCCTGTGAGCGAAAATGCCTTGTTGATGCTAGAGGTCAGAGGAGAATGGGCTGACTGATTCAAGCTGATAGAAGAGCAAATTTGACTGAAACATGGGCGTCGGAACCATTGTTTGTGGGTGGGACAAGACCCACCCACTTTTTACGATCAATGATATTGGACCCACTCACTTTTATCGTCTCTAACATTCAGCATGTCTGTTTACCTACCCCTAATTGATAAACACTTATTATTAAACACATGTTAGACGCTTTATTTCCAATTTTCTAATATTTTCGTCATTTTTATTGAAAATAAATACCTTTCCGATCTGATATGTGATGGGAAAAGGGAGAAGATTGAACTCGGTGAAAGGCGGATTCGAACCGCGGGTCGACTTGTGTCAAAACTAGATGCCGTACGTCTTACCCCTACACTACTGCGGCTCTCAATGATATGGCGATTCCCGTAATTTTGTCTTTCAGAACTATTCGCTTAGCAAGCAAAGTGGTATTTTTGTACTTATTGGCATCTACTCCAGTAAAAAAAATTCTGAGGACCCACCCACATTTTTTTTTGCTTCCGACGCCCATGGACTGAAATAACCACTCGTTACAACCGAGGTATGCAGCAAGGCATTTGAGAAGCCACAACACGCACAACCTTGAGACGGATGGGCTACAACAGCAGAAGACCCCACCGGGTACCACTCATCTCCACTACAAATAGGAAAAAGAGGCTACAATTTGCACAAGCTCACCAAAATTGGACAGTTGAAGACTGGAAAAATGTCTCATGAGTCTCGATTTCTGTTGAGACATTCAGATGGTAGAGTCAGAATTTGGCGTAAACAGAATGAGAACATGGATCCATCATGCCTTGTTACCACTGTGCAGGCTGGTGGTGGTGGTGTAATGGTGTGGGGGATGTTTTCTTGACACACTTTAGGCCCCTTAGTGCCAATTGTGCATCGTTTAAATGCCACAGCCTACCTGAGCATTGTTTCTGACCATGTCCATCCCTTTATGACAACCATGTACCCATCCTCTGATGGCTACTTCCAGCAGGATAATGCACCATGTCACAAAGCTTGAATCATTTCAAATTGTTTTCTTGAATATGACAATGAGTTCACTGTACTAAAATGGCCCCCACAGTCACCAGACCTCAACCCAATAGAGCATCTTTGGGATGTGGCGGAACGGGAGCTTCGTGCCCTGGATGTGCATCCCACAAATCTCCGTCAACTGCAAGATACTATCCTATCAATATGGGCAACATTTCTAAAGAATGCTTTCAGCACCTTGTTGAATCAATGCCACGTAGAATTAAGGCAGTTCTGAAGGCGAAAGTGGGTCAAACACAGTATTAGTATGGTGTTCCTAATAATCCTTTAGGTGAGTGTATATCCCACCCAGGTGCCGTGATGAAGAGATAATCAGTGTTATTTTTCACTTCACCATTGCATTGCTGTTTGAAATGTACTCGGTAAAAAAATATTGTGACAGCATTTGCCACCCCAATAAAATCATTTTTGACATTCAAAATTAACATTACTGATCTCTGAGCATCCTGTTTGGACATCTCCACATAGGCCTATAGTCTTGGCTACATTTATTATCAGGAGCTCTGAGATGATCCAGGTGTTTTTTATAGGATTACCAATGCCTTTTAAAGCTCTTTACAACCTGCGGGGTTGCGTTAAAGATCCAGACAGTGTGTATAAAAGAAATAACCCTTTGTGACTAATGGCGTTTGTTATGCAAAGGGCTCTGCTCCATTCTGCTCCACTCTGCATTATGTGTGTGTCCCCGCGCGTGTAAATAAATATGAAAAATTACTTGTGCTTTTATCAACTCCTTAGGCTCCTGAGGACGCTTATTCCATGCATAATAGCTTTCCCCTCCAAACGATTTTCCTGTTATCTCTCTCCTCTGATGCTCCTTATTAAAACCCACTTAAATCAAACGAGATTGTACCTTTAGAGTCACCAGCACAGGAAGCAGTTTGTATCCTTTTTAATTTAATCCAAACAATTTCATTGCCTTTAATTTGCTGCGCTACTACTATCGCAATTTTGCCAGTGGCAGCCACGTACGGCCACATTAAACAAACCTCATTGCAGCCGTCCTGCTGAAAATTCCCAGTTTATTCCTGGTGTGGGGGCTGGGCCGGTATATTCAAACAGCGGAACCGCAAGCAATTTTCCTGGCCCTTATTAGGTACACAATATGCATCGTTTTTTGAGTTTGCTGGAACAGAAAAAGTCATTATTGGCTAAACAGAAGGAAATGAAACGCGCTCACTGTACATCCAGGGCTTTAACATGTAAGCTGCGGTCATGCATTCTGTTATTTTCAACAAATTCCCCTCTTCACAGTCCATCTGGGTTGTAAATTGGGTGGGCTGATCCTGTTTCTGCTCGGTTAGATGCAGGATATTGGTATTAATTGTAGACATAGTTCCACTTTTTTCCATTTTTTTAAGGAGGAACACCAAGGATATCGTTGGTGTCTTTGTTGATTAGTTATTAATGGATTTACTGGGCCTTTAACCTGTGTGTGACTCTGTGTATCTGCGAAGGATCCAATTCCTTTTTGTAATTCCGGTTCTGTAACGATTCCACTAATTATTCCATTAGTACTTTCAAGGAAAAAATATTTGGGTAAAATAAATGGAATTCCATTGTGAAATTTACACAAAAATCCCTAAATATTTCAAATAAACAACCAGTACGTAATCCCGGAATTTAAGTACACTGATTCAAGTAAAGGCACGGTCACATTAGTGAAATTTTGTGGGGAAAAAAGATAAACGTTCAATATAACAAAGAAGCCACTTTCAATTGGTCAATGTGGCGAATCTGAACCCATTGCAAAAACTGCATGGGTAAATCTTTCAATCTCACAAGAAAATCACATTCGTATGGATTCCTATGAATGACTCGATTTTGCCTGCGAAACAACAGTTACTATGACCTTTAGACGAAATTCTGTTGGCATTGAAAATCCATTGTCCATTATTAGTAGTGTAGCGATGCATGACTTACTCGGAGGACACTTCCAAACTTTGCTTTCCTATAGCTCAAACAGTAGAGCATGGCGCTAGCAACGTCAATGTCATGGGTTCGATTCCCAGGGAAAGCAAGAATTGACAAAAAAAATGTAAAAAATGTGTACCTTGAATGCAATGTAAGTCGCTTTGGATAAAAGCGTCTGCCAAATGCATAAATGTAAAATGTAAACTAAGCAGCTTTTTATTGGTAAACATGACACATTTGCATGTTCAAGAATCGTTGCATTAGTTCGAGAATCGTTTATACTACTTGTTGAGCTGTATAGTTGTCGTTTTTGGGAAAGTTACTTTTAAACACAACGGGCCCTATTTTAATGATCTGAGCATATGGTCTGAAGGCGCATGGTGCACTTAGGGCATGTCCGAATTCACTTTTGCCAGTTTAACGACGGAAAAAACTGTCGGTCCACCAGACGCATGGTCCAAAAGGGTTGTACCTAGTCTCTTAATGAGTCATGGGTGTGTTTTGGGCGTAACATGCAATAAACCAATCAGAATTTCATCTTCCATTCCCTTTAAAAGCCAGTTGCACTTGCACCATGGCAGATTCGCTGTTTACATGGTGGAATTTGCAAGCGAATCGGCATCGCATTGCATATCATATCCACAAACATATGATAGGGCCCAATGTGTTACAATATTGTGTTACTCCATAAAAAAGTTACTAATTGCGTTACTTAGTTCCCTTTCGTTCAGTCACTACGACGTACGTTAGTGACTAACGAATGGGGGTTTTGCTTTGAAGCCAATTACCTTCGAGAATTTAACAGCGCCCAATGGCAGTGCCAATGCCATGGGCATGCAGAATTTGCAAGCGTAAACTCCACCCCACCTCGTGGGTATATAAGGAAGTACGCTGGCAACATCGCATTATGTTTCTGCTTTGAAGCCAAGAGGATCTCTTCAAGCCTGATAACTGAGTCTTTGTCAGCCTTCGAGACGATCAGCTTTCCAGAGGCGTTGGTGTTACGGTGCATTCCAGCGATTGCATACTGCCTGCCTGCTGATCTGCACAGTGGTCTGCTAGACAGCTGGTGTGTGGTCCCTGGGCGCCCCGGCGTTCTCTGCGGCGCTTCCTCTCACAAAAAGAGCTTGCGCTCGCCCGTGCACTTCCGGGTACGATCGATCTCCGTTGCTGTCTATGGGCACATTCACTACTCGTTGGTGTTGGGCACCCGACAGCTGTTGGGCCCCGCCCCAATGCCTTTCGCTCCCGAGGTGCATGAGGAGATCACGCAGTCCTGGAAGTCCCTGTGCTTCCCGTGACCATTTGGTGGCCTCCTCCGCCTTCTCTGCCCCGATAGGGTACACTGACCCCCCCCCCCCCCCCACTGTTGAACACTCTGTTGCGCACTACGGTGTCCACAGAGGGCTTTGACATGGCGTGGCTGTCCTAAGCACCCTCCCTAAACCTGTGGGCTCGTCTACTTCGGTGGCATGGTCCTGCAGTGCTATGGGGTAGGCCGCCGCCCCTTTGCACATGCACAAGGGTGGAGCTGACCCAGGGCTCTTTTTTGAGCTGTGTGCCACCACTGATCCCGCCTTCTGGGTGGTGAACGCTCCCTCAGTCGGGCGATGTCCACAGCTGTGGTCCGGGAGAATTTCCTGGCTTTACCTGGTGATATGGGGGGGTTGACTGAGCCCGCCTCCTCAACTCGCCCATATCCCAGGCTGGCCTCTTCGGCGGCGCGGCTGAGAACTGCGCCCAACGGTTCTCGGCCGCCCCAGAGCAGACTGAGGCTGTAACACGTACTGCCCCGGCGGCTAGCTGCTGCACCAGCCGCCGGCTCAGTCGCCTCAGTCCGCTCACCGCTGAGGGCGCCCTCCCTCCTCCCCAGCAGCAGCCTTCACCGGGCCGCGCCATGGAGGTGGTTGCAGGATGTTGCCCAGTATGCTCCTCAGCCTGGTTAAAATGCCGGGCTGGAGGCGGACAACCCAGAGATGGGTCCCAGTTCTTTCCAGGGGATGGTAGCAGGTCCTCTCCTTCCCCCGGTGGAGGGCCGGGGGAAAATCCTTCTGCTGCCGGCCCCCGGGCTGGCAGCACTTGGAACGAACTGGTGTCCCATCTTTGAGGTCCCAGAGACCGGTGATGGCAGTGTGTGCCGCCCCCCGGGCCGCGCCGCTCTCGTCCCTCTCTGTCGCCAGCCTCCTCTCAGAGCAGACCCCAGTGGAACGTGCGTCCTTCCCTGGTCTCCTCTGTCAGGACGCAGCCGTTAACCGTGCCCCCACGCCGGGACGCTACGCCTCCCATGTCCGGGCCGGTAACGCTGCCTCGCTGCCCCACCCTGGGTATGTCTGTGGTTCGAGCGACCCCGTTGGTCAGTTCCTGGAGCCTGGCTTCAGCTTCAGGGGCTGTCCGCTGGGTCGCGAAGGCCATCAGGCTCGGCTACGCGATTCAGTTCGCGCAGGCTCCTCCCCGCTCTGGGGAGTTCGCTGTACCGAGATCGGGGCCAACGCCCCCGTCACGCGTGCGGAGGTTGCCACCCTACTGGCGAAGGGTGCAATCGAGCCTGTCCCTCCAGCCGAAATGAAGTAGGGCTTCCTTAGCCCTTACTTCATTGTACCCTAGGAAACCGGTGGGTTACGGCCAGTCCTGGACCTGCCCGTCCTGAACCGATCCCTTCACAGGCTTCCGTTCAGGATGTCGGTAGTGAACACCTCCTCGGACGCGTTCGTCTGGTAGATTGGTTGCAGTGATCGACCTGAAGGACGCTTACTTTCATGTCTCCTTCCTTGACCCGGACCGTTCCTACGGTTTGCTTCGAGGGGCAGACATCCAGTTCGCACTCCTCCCATTCGGGCAGCTCTGTCCCCTCGTGACTCTACGTAGTCTATCGAGGCAGCCCTTGCGCCACTCAGGCAGCACGGGGTTCGCATCCTGAACTACTTCGATGACTGGCTCATACTGGGTCACTCTCGTAAGCAGGTCTGCGGACACAGAGTCCAAGTGCTCCGGCACTTAGCCCGTCTGGGCCTTCAGGTCGACTGGGAGAAGAGGGACTCTGCCTCATGCAGAGAATCTCTTTTCTCAGTATGGATTCCGACTCGGTCGCCAGGTGCGTGCTGCTTACCAGCGAGCGTGCACGCAGTCTCTGCTGACTTGCCTCCGTCAATCGAGAGCAAGAGTGCGGTCCCACTGAAACTTTTTCAGAGGCTCCTGGGGCATATGGCATCTGCAGCTGTGGTGACGCCACTCGGAATGCTTCATTTGAGACCGCTTCAGCATTGGCTTTGCGATCAAGTCCCGAGGTGGGCATGGCAGTCTGGCACGCTCCGGCTACAAGTGACTCGGGCCTGCCTTCAGACACTCATCCTGTGGTCGAACCTCAGTTTCCTTTCGAGGGAACTCTCACTGCGTTGGAACGACACTTTGGGGATACTCCCTAAGCACTAGCGAATCTGAAGTCCGTATAGAAACTAAACCAATCTGATTGGCGTGCGTGATGACGTCACTGTGACGGCATACCGGAAGTATAAAAGGGGAGCCGGCGCATTGAAACGGCAGTTATTGCTCTTCAGCATAGCGCTCTCTGTTGAAATTGTCTGTCTATTTACTGTTGTTTGTCACAGTTGCAAAAGTGTGTGTGAATGATGGAAAAGAATATAAGAGAGTTTAAGCAGTGTGTGCATCCGTGTCCCCGCTTCATTTCGGGCTCAGATACACACCTGCTTTGTGTGCAGTGTCTGGGCGTTGAGCATGCTCGGGCGGCTCTCGAGGGAGCTGCCTGTCAGCATTGTGAGCTGCTCACACTCAGACTGCTCCGTGTTCTTGGCTGGCCGTGTTCGGTGAGGCCGGCCAGCCTCGTGAGCCCCATGGTTCTGGACCCGCGGTCGCTGAGGCGTCTCGGTGTCACAGATCATGGGGTTCACAGAAGGACTTGTCAGCAGAATTTGGGACTGCTGCGGCACTTTCCCAATCCTTGTCTGACAGTTCTAAGGATCTTCCTCCCAGTGTGGAAGCCAGCACTGCAGCTTCTTCCCCCGGGGTTGAGGATCCGATGCTTATTCTCTCCGGTTCCGAGGAGCCGGATGAGTTTGGCATTGGGGCGGGTGGAGAAGCAGAAAGTGTTTCATCGCTTCATCCACTCGCCCAAGAAGAGCTAATTGAGGTTTTGACTCGTGCGGTGGCCAAATTGAATATCAATTGGCCACAGGAAGTGCCGGAAATTCAGCCACCCAGTAGGCTGGACGACCGGTTTCTTTCTCGCCGGGTCCAAACACCTCGCCGGGGTTTACCATTCTTCCCGGATCTACACACCGAGGTTAGCCCTATTCCTCGCGTGTTCCTCCAGAATTGGATTATTCCAATGTTCTGGGGGCGCGCGAGGCGGGCTATGGGATGATGCCTCGGGTGGAAGAGGCTCTCACAAGCTATCTTTCGCCCGATTTTGCGTCGTCCCTTAAGACCCCGGAGCTGCCCACCAAACCCTGTCGGGACACCTCATCGTTGGTGGGCAAAGCTTATATGGTGGCTGGGCGGGCTGGTAGTTCCCTGCACACATTATCTATCTTGCAGGCCTACCAGGCTGACCTCCTTCGGGCCACATCGATTTCCCGCGAACGCATGCTGTTCGCACACAGAGAATCGTTCTCAACTACTTCCTGCCGGTCATCCGCTTCAGGGGGTTGGGGACGAGGCTCGTGTAACACTCGAGGCCAGCCTCGAGAGGCTGGTTCCCTTAGTAGATTATCTTGGCGCATGGAAATGCCTTCTGAATATTTCTACATGGGTCCTGCGTACTGTAGACAAAGAGTGGGGCCGGGTAAAGGAACTAGTAAAATCCTTGCTGGCGAAGGAAGCCTTAGGGTGCGTTCCTCCGCCAGAGAGGGAGTCCGGGTTCTACAGCCGGTACTTTATAGTTCCCAAAAAGGATGGAGGGTTGCGTCCGATTATAGACCTGAGGTATTTGAATCGGTCTCTGAGGAGGTTCAGATTCAAAATGCTCACGGTTCCCATCATCGTGAGTCAGAACCAGTTCGAGGACTGGTTCGTCACGATAGATCTAAAGGACGCATACTTCCATATCTCCATCCTTCTATGTCACAGGAAGTTCTTGAGGTTTACTTTCGGGGGCGAGGCGTACCAATATCGAGTGCTTCCCTTCGGTCTAGCTCTTTCCCCACGCACGTTCATGAGGTGCATGGATGCAGCTCTGGCTCCATTGAGACTCCAGGGCATCCGTGTGCTGAATTATCTCTACGACTGGCTCATATTGGCCCAGTCGTACGAGATGGCAGTTCGGCATTGAGATGTCGTTCTGGCCCATATAAGGTGCTTGGGGCTGAGACTCAACACAACAAAGAGTGTGTTGACGCTGTCCCGGAGGACTACGGTTCTAGGGATCGTATGGGACTCGACGACGATGCGGGCACAATTGTCTCCCGTGCGAGTCGAGACCATACTGGCGATGGTCTCAGGAATAAGGCTAGGCCACAGCATCACTGTGAAGCACTTTCAGAGAGTGCTGGGGCACATGGCAGCAGCGTCCAACGTGATACTTTTTGGCCTGCTGCACATGAGACCCCTACAGTGGTGGCTAAAAACCAAGGGGTTTTCCCCCAGAGGGAATCCTTTCAGTATGATCAGGGTAACGCTCAGATGCCTTCGTTCCCTAGTCATATGGAAGAAACCTTGGTTTCTGTCCCAGGGGCCAGTGTTGGGAGCGTCTTGTTGCCGGGAAACCATTTCAACAGACTTCTCCCTCACCGGTTGGGGCGCGGAAAAGGAAGGGGTGGAGAAGTATCTCCCTACGGCGCCTGGCGCTAGGGTACTCCAGTCCTAGTTGTGCCCGGTCTCCGGCTTCACACTAGGGCAGGCGCTACCCTCGGTGTGGGCTAGTGGGTACTTGTTCCCCAAAGTGTCATTCCGACGCAGTGAGAGTTCCCTCGAAAGGGAACGGCTCGGGTTACGTCTGTAACCCTTGTTCCCTGAGAAGGGAACGAGCACTGCGTCACGTCACCACACCTCGGCATGCCTGGAGCACATGCTTCAGAGCAATAGCTGCCGTTTCAGTGCGCCGGCTCCCCTTTTATACTTCCGGGTATGCCGTCACAGTGATGTCATCACGCACGCCAATCAGATTGGTTTAGTTTCTATACGGACTTCAGATTCGCTAGTACTTAGGGAGTATCCCCAAAGTGTCGTTCCAACGCAGTGCTCGTTCCCTTCTCAGGGAACAAGGGTTACAGACGTAACCCGAGCCGTTTTCTACGGGCCGGTGTGCCCTTAGAACGTGTTTCCAGGCATGTTGTCGTATCGACGGATGCCTCTGCCAGGGGTTGGGGTGCCATGTGCAATGGACAAGCAGCCGCGGGCTCCTTGGTAGATCTGTTTGCCTCCCACGACTCTTCCCACTGCAGCCTGTTCTATTCCCTGACCGAGGGCACGCTCGGCACGGATGCACTGGCGCACAGCTGGCCGCGGGGCCTACGCAAATATGCGTTCCCCCCAGTGAGCCTACTCGCACAGTTCCTGTGCAAGCTCAGGGAGGACAAGGAGCAGGTCCTTCTGGTCGCCCCGTACTGGCATGGCCGGACCTGGTTCCCCGAACTCATACTCCTTGCGACAGCCCCTCCCTGGCCTATTCCTCTGAGACACTCAGAGATGGGGCACCCTATGGCACCCGCATCCAGATCATTGGAACCTCCACGTGTGGCTCCTGGATGGGACGCGGCAGGTTTGAGTGGCCTACCACCTCCGGTGGTCGCCACCATCACTTCCGCTAGGGCAGAGTCCACTCGGCATGCCTATGCGTTGAAGTGGAACCTCTTCGTCACATGGTGCTCTTCCCGCCAAGAAGACCCCTGGATATGCCCGATCGGGTCCGTGCTATCGTTCCTCCAAGAGGGGTTGGAGCGAAGGCTGTCTCCCTCCACCCTTAAAGTTTATGTGGCCGCAATATCTGCCTACCACGATCTCTTGGGGGACAAAAAGGTAAGTCAGCACGACCTGATCATCAGGTTCCTGAGGGGAGCGAGGAGACTGAATCCTCCTCGCTCTCCTCTCGTACCCTCTTGGGACCTCGCAGTAGTTCTAAGTGCTCTGCAGAGGCCTCCCCTTGAGCCTTTGCGGTCGGTTGATATTAAGTTCCTGTCGATGAAGACGGCTCTGCTGACCGCATTGGCCTCTCTTAAGAGGGTCGGGGACCTACAGGAATTTTCGGTTGACGAAGCGTGCCTGGAATTCGGGCCGGCTAACTCTCACGTGATCCTGAGACCCCGGCCTGGATATGTGCCCAAGGTTCCCACCACTCCGTTCAAGGACCAGGTAGTGAACCTGCAAGCGCTGCCTTTGGAGGAGGCAGACCCAGCCTTGGCATTGCTCTGTCCAGTATGCGCCCTCCGCGCTTACGTAGACAGCACGCAGTGTTTCAGGACCTCAGACCAGCTCTTTGTCTGTTATGGTGGAGAGCGGAAGGGAAGAGCTCTCTCAAAGCAAAGGCTGTCTCACTGGATAGTGGACACTATTGTTTTGGCTTACCAGCAGCAAGGTTGACCATGTCCCCTTGGGGTTAGGGCACACTCCACTCGGGCTTTAGTGCATGGCGCCTTGCTAACAGACATCTGCAGAGCTGCTGGCTGGGCGACACCGAACACATTCGCCAGATTCTACAATCTCCGAGTGGAGCCAGTGTCCGACTATGTACTCGCCCCCCCGAGGGGCCGGTAATGGGCCAGGCTCAGGTGTCTTCGCTTGCTCGCCATTCCACTCCACGGACTGGATACGTGCGACATTTTCCCTCAGGTGAGCTTCCCCAAGAGCCCTGAGTTCCTCCAGCACCATTTACGCCAATACCTGTGTGTCTGCCCTCTCTCGAGCCCAGACCCTCGTGTCCGGCCAAGTGCCCCGTGTGCATGGTTCCCCTCCGGCGACCCCCACATGTGTATTTCCACCGTAAGCCTCCTTAGCGAGCAGGTGTCTTTCCCTTGGCAAGTCCCTGCCACCCCTAGGGTTAAAAATTCCACCTGCGGCTGGTACCCTAGAGTTTTCCATATGCAGCCCTTAACGGGTCATATGTGTACTCGTAAGTCCTCCCTACGGGCAGGCATCTTGGCATTCCCTAATTGGGATATGCTTCCCAGTGTACCTTGGTATTCCTGTGATAAGCGTGAGTCCTTTGTCCGTATTTAGTCTTACGACAGGGAACTCACACTTAAGCAGGGTACTGGGAGACAGCTGAGTGGCGGGATTGTATTGGAACCCCCATTCGTTAGTCACTAACATACGTCGTAGTGACTGAACGAAAGGGAACGTCTTGGTTACGGATGTAACACTCGTTCCCTGAGGAGGGAACGGAGACGTACGTTCCGTTGCCACATCAGCTGTGCTACCTGGAACGCGGGAGTTCAGTCTTGGCTCCTCAACAGGTAACATAATGCGATATTGCCACGTACTTCCTTATATACCCACGAGGTGGGGCGGAGTTACGCATGCAATTTCCTCATGCCCATGGCATTGGCACTGCCATTGGGCGCTGTTAAATTCTCGAAGGTAATTGGCTTCTAAGCGAAACCCCCATTCGTTAGTCACTAACGTACGTCTCCGTTCCCTCCTCAGGGTAACCGAGACGTTACTTCTTATGGAAAGTAATATGGTGCGTTACTTTTTTCTCACCTGGGCTGGTTCTATTTTGGGCAAATGTAAAGGCCCCTCACACACACACACACTACGGACTCACACTTGCACAGAAACGTGTTGTCAGCGCTGCTCAGGCGATTTTATCAGTAAAATAGTTTAGCAACTTAAAAGCTACATGACATTTCTCACTAGCGAGGTAATAAGGGCACTGTTCTTACAGTTCTGCTATTAGTAGACGATGCAGCAGAACACTGTTGAAAGAGACGCACAGATTGAGGTAATTCACATATGCTCTCTCTACTCATGATTTACTCACCCTCAAGTCATCCTAGGTGTCAATTACATTCTTCTTTCAGCCGAATACAATCGGAGTTATATTAATACATATCCTGGCTCTTCCAAGCCTTATAATGCCAGGAATGGTCGTTTCTCTCTGTGTCTGATTTTGAAGTCCATAAAAGTGCATCTGTCCTTCATAAAAGTAATCCACACGGGGGGTTAATAAAGGCCTTCTGAAATGAATCGATGCGTTTGTGTGAGAAAAATATCCACATTTAAAATGTTATTAAGTAAAATAACCATTCCTGCCATAATAAAGCTTGGAAGAGCCAGGATATTTATTAATATAACTCTGATTGTGTTCGTCTGAAAGGAGATTGTCATTTACATATAGGATGACTTGAGGGTGAGTAAATCATGGGCTAATTTAAATTGTCAATTTTTAGTATGGTTGGATTGGATCATCAAGGGTCAGCAGCAAAGACATTGGTTAATAAAGTGAGATTAAATACATTAAGTATATTTGTATTTTTTTACATTTAATTATTGCAGGTTCTCGTAATATTCTTTTTGCATTTCACAGTTTTTTATTAATTTTGAGGAATACTGAATCTGTGAGATGAGTAAATGCATGTTAATTTTTTGTCTACAACTACAATAACCATCATGTTTACACAACGCTTTACTTACACCTTACTCACAATTTCTCTCAACATGGGCACAGGAGAGCTGTTAATCAGCAATAAATGGCAAAACAAAGTTTCTTATTTGAAAAAATAACTTGTTATATTTAATAATTTACTGATATTCTGTTGTAAATTAAAACATTTTAATCTGATTACTTAACTTGCATTACTTGTAATGCATTGCCCCAACAGTGTGTGTTGGCAAAGCAAACTATACTTGTTGCGCCTTATTTTTTTGATTCACTAAAAATAACCTACTCATGATAAGAGTAATTTGTTTGCGACTCTGACTACTCAATTTCGGTCAAACTTTGAAATGTAATACTTCTCGACTATATAGTATGCCAAAAGTAGAACTGTATGTCTGAATACATAGTATTCGGAAAAACAATGGGCAAAAAGTACACGGATGACCTACTACTTCCAGCATGATGGAGGTCATTGGGGAGGATTTGTGAATGGCTGTGAAGTGACTCAACTGATCTGGTAGGTAACATGACAGTAACAACATGGCGAATTTCATTCATACTACCCACATTCATACTACAGGTGCTGGTCATATAATTAGAATATCATCAAAAAGTAGATTTATTTCACTAATTCCATTCAAAAAGTGAATATTCATTCATTACACACAGACTGATATATTTCAAATGTTTATTTCTTTTAATTTTGATGATTATAACAGACAACTAAGGAAAATCCCAAATTCAGTATCTCAAAAAATTAGAATATTGTGAAAAGGTTCAATATTGAAGACACCTGGTGCCACACTCTAATCAGCTAATTAACTCAAAACACCTGCAAAGGCCTTTAATGGTCTCTCAGTCTAGTTCTGTAGGCTACACAATCATGGGGAAGACTGCTGACTTGACAGTTGTCCAAAAGACGACAATTGACACCTTGCACAAGGAGGGCACAAAAGACACAAAAGGTCATGGCAAAAAAGGCTGGCTGTTCACAGAGCTCTGTGTCCAAGGACATTAATATAGAGGCGAAGGGAAGGAAAAGAAGTGGTAGAAAAAAGTGTACAAGCAATAGGGATAACTGCACCCTGGAGAGGATTGTGAAACAAAACCAATTCAAAAATGTCAGTGCTTCAAGAACCACTACGCACAGACGTATGCAAGACATGGGTCGCAGCTGTCCTTGTGTCAAGCCACTCTTGAACAACAGACAGCGTCAGAAGCGTCTCACCTGGGCTAAAGACAAAAAGTGGTCCAAAGTTATGTTCTCTGATGAAAGTAAATTTAGCATTTCCTTTGGAACTCAGGGTCCCAGAGTCTAGAGCAGGGGTATCAAACTCGTAGCCCGCGGGCCACTTGCGGCCCGCAGGATGATATTTTGTGGCCCCCTTCTTGACATCAAAGTTTAGTGTTAGTGCGGCCCGCGCGTTGCTCTGAAAAGCACCTTGTTGCTGGATCGTTGCGTGAGCAGCGCTTGCCGCGCTTGCTGCCTCCTTTGTGTGTGTGTGTGAGAGAGAGAGAGAGTAGGCTCGCCCCTCCCTCGTGCAGTATATTTGGTTGACACCGCGTGATTGACAGGAACAGACGAACGAAGCTGATCAGACAGTTGAAACGAATGTGGTCTAACAGCGCTCGTCAATGTCAAAATGATTGAGATGGCCAATCAAATCAAAGTAGGTGGGGTTTAGGTTCTCTTTTGGCTCGTGCACATTGCACAGTCTTCATACACGGACGAGCAATCTATCGCTTAATGCCGTTGCTGAGAGAGACTCTATTCTTTCTGGTGAAATCACAAAACAAAATGCAAACGTGTCCATGGTCTTATTATACAATCATTGATGGACATCTTTGATTTTAATGAAGAAAAACTACATGAGGGCGGATTAGAACCCGGAATCTTTGCCACTGTTGACAAAAATTCTACCACCAGACCACAGGAGACTTCTAAAAGTTTTCGCTGATCTATGTATTTATTCACTCACTCATGCGAAGAATATCGGGACTAATAATATATTTGACGCAAATTAATGCAAATATTGTTTACAAATAGTCCTAGAATTAGACCTAGAATTTCGATCACTGTTCTGTTGGACCTGGTTACGGCCTTGCTGTGAATTAGTATATTATTTAAAATAAAATTAAAATCAATCATTATTTCATATTACATTTAATTTCTATAGGCTATATAATTTAGTTCAAATTCAGAGGAACAGTTCATGTTCAGAAGAAACATTCATGTTGAAGAACTGTTAATAATAAAGATTGAGAAGATTTGATCAGTTGTGCTACTTTTTTTTTTTGAATACTTGAAACACTTTTTATGTGTAATACTTGATGCGGCCCAGCCTGACCCAGAGTCTACCTCCAGCGGCCCCCAGGTAAAATGAGTTTGAGACCACTGGTCTAGAGGAAGAGAGGAGAGGCACACAATCCACGTTGCTTGACGTCCAGTGTAAAGTTTCCACAGTCAGTGATGGTTTGGGGTGCCATGTCATCTGCTGGTGTTGGTCCACTGTGTTTTCTGAGGTCCAAGGTCAACGCAGCCGTATACCAGCACTTCATGCTTCTGTGTAATGAATGAATATAATATACAAGTTTCACTTTTTGAATGGAATTAGTGAAATAAATAAACTTTTTGATGATATTCTAATTATATGACCAGCATCTGTATATAGAACATACTTTTTTAATGGTCATAAAGTAAATTCAAATGTAGTACCTTTTCAATATGCGATTTTAGACACACCATGTATGTTTGTTTTTTTATTACAAAAACAAACTGACTCATAAGAGTAATTCGTTTAGGAATTGTGTACTACAGTGTTGCTATCGTTAACTAATACTGATGATTCAGTAGATTCATTTTTTTCGGTCCTGAAAGTAATGCAGGAAGCATTGTCAAAATATTTAAGTAAGGTGCTCTGTATGGATCAGTGAAGAATGCACACATGAGAATAGTTAATTGGACCTAAATTACGTAGGCCTACTTAACCTTTTAAAGAACCCTAACCTTTTGCTGAATCAACTTCTCGCCCACAGAAACAAATGTTTTGTCGGTTTGTTGTGACCTCATCCATTAACATCTCTTTGTTTTTAGCATTCAGCTAGTTACCTCCTAGTTTATGCTCACCTCGTTTAACTCCACATGCGATAAATATTCATGAGTTCTCAATGCCCCCGCGTATAAGAGGAAGAAACTGCCAAGCAATTTCATGCAATTACAAATCAGTATTCCCCATCTACAATGTTCATGTCTTCCAGATGGCCTCATTTGTAGACCTTAATGTTAAATAAACACAATCTCTGTGCCATTTAGTGCACTAATGTCAAACAAACTTGGACGAAGGTGAATGTTCAATGCTCAGGGTGAAATGTGTACATCAGCTTGATAAATAGAAGCTGCTCTGTTTTTTGATGATGTGAGTTGACTTCCTTGGTGTGTGTGCTCGGGTTGCAAATTTTTGACAGTCAATCCAGTGAGGAGCATCTTTAATGAGATTTTGACGCAGCACAGAAAGCTGTCCTTTACTTTCGTGCTGACTTTATTCTAATAATATAACTTATTAAATAGTGCAGTGACTTAATTCTCGTAATTTTTACATTATTGTCAAAATGTTACTACTTTAATCTCTTAATGTTACAAGATTGAAGTAACATTTTTAGAATAAAGTCATATGTCACGCTGTGGCTATAGTGAAGCACACAACAATCAAGATTCAATGAAATAATCTTTAATATTACATCCAACGATTATACAACCACAAATAACAAAAACAATACTGGACAAGGAAACTACGGTCTTAAATCACAGACAGGGTAATCAAGGTGTCACAATTATGTTCTGTTTTGTCGTATCTGTCATGTCTGTATGAGTTCTCTTAGTTACTATGGTTTCTGATTTGTTAATCTTTGTCCAGCTGTTCCTGTTTAGTTCCCTCATTTAATATGTGTATTTATATTCCCTGTTCTGTTCAGTTCTTGTCGGTTATTGTTTTGTGTATGTGGAGTTCTTCTTGCGAGTCACCAGTAAAGTCTATTTTGATGTGTTATGCGGTGTTTATCTTCTTTATTCCTTGACTAAGCGTTACAGAATAATAATACACAGACAAAGAAAATGGACTCACCAGACTCCTTCTCCCTGAGAACTGGGACTGGGGTACTTGGCCTGGATGCTCCAGAACAGAGGCATTTCCCTCATAGCCAGCTGATCACTGAGATCGTCCAGGAACCAGAGCCGGATAACATCAAAGCCCCTGAGTCAACGTAAGTTGATCAGTCCATCTCAGAGCCAGGAGCGGACCTAGACCAGATAGATCTGTGGTCCGTGGACCCCCCTCCCTCGAGTCTTCATCTTCTTTTCTAGTCCCATCCGGACATTACCTTCTTCTGTCTGTATCCCTGCCTGACCTCCTGATGCAGTCTCCATCGCTGGTCACGTCTAGTCCCCTGGATCCGTCGGCACCACTGTTGTTGTCCAGCTCCTCAGCTCTTTATTTTACGACCTTAATCTAAACATTACTACTTTAATAAAGTAATGTTGTAACTTTATTCTGAACATATTGCTACTTTAATAAAGTAATATTATGACTTTATTCTAAACATTACTACTTCAATAAAGTAATGTTACAATTTCATTCTAAACATTTCTACTTTAATAAAAGCACTTAAGACTTTATTCTAAGCATTACTACTTCAATAAAGTAATGTTACGATTTCATTCTAAACATTTCTACTTTAATAAAAGCACTTAAGACTTTATTCTAAGCATTACTACTTTAATAAAGTAATGTTGCGACTTCATCTAAACATTTCTACTTTAATAGTGTTACGACTTTATTCTGAACATATTACTACTTTAATGGTCCCGTTCTTCGTGTTTTTTTGAAGCTTTGATTGTGTTTACAGTGTGCAATATAACGTGTTCATGTTTCGCGTGTAAAAAAACAGTATTTTTCACACAATTTACTTATCTGTATACCGCTGTTTTCACTGTCCTAAAAACGGCTGATGAGTTCCTTGTTCTATGAAGTCCCTCCTTCAGAAATACGTAACGAGTTCTGATTGTGCCAGCGGTTCCCGTGTTGTGATTTGACCGCAGCTTAGCGCACGTGGCACGGTTCCTGTGTTGTGATTCGACAGCAGCTTAGCGCACGTAACTTGCACGGAAAGGTCACGCCTCTTAACGGGGAGATGTATGCGCTCAATGATCTCTACAGCGTCCCTGGGAAAGCCAAACAAAGGTGATTTGACTCCGGGATGAAAATAACAGCGTCTCGACGACATGGCGACTTAACACACAAACACTTCCTCTTCTCCACGTGGGACAGCAACAAGACCACGCCCTCTTTTTCACGTATTCTTGTGGGCGGAGGTTAGTCTGTTCTACTGTTCTACTGACGTAATTAAAGAAGGAAGTACCAGGATGTAGTCCAAGCCGACCATTCGCTGTAGGCTTTGAAAGGGAACTTCTGTTAAATAAAATATCTCGCTTGGCATTGAACTTTGAGCTTTATAATTTTACAGGTATTATTTATGCTCTAACAGCAACATTACACACTAACTAAAGTTTGAACAGTGGGATCCCGAAGAACGGGACCTTTAATAATGTTACAACTATTCTAAACATTACTACTTTAATAAAGTAGTTACGACTTTTTTTAAACATATTACTTCAGTAATGTTACGACTTTATTCTAAACATATTACTACTTTAATAAAGTACTTATGACTTTATTCTAAACATTACTACTTTAATAAAGTAATGGTACGACTTCATTCTAAACATATCACTACTTTAATAATGTTACGACTTTATTCTGAACATACTACTTTAATAATGTTACGACTTTATTCTGAACATATTACTACTTTAATAATGTTACGACTTCATTCTAAACATATTACTACTTTAATAATGTTACAACTTTATTCTAAAGATTACTACTTTAATAAAGTACTTACGACTTCATTCTAAATATTACTAATTTAAAAAAGTAATATTACGACTTTATTCTCAAAATATTACTACTATTTTTTAACATTGCACTGCAATGATTTGCAATGGTTTTCTGTCATTATTTACTCACCCTTGTGTAATTATTATTTTTTTTTTTTTACAAAACACAAAAGTACTATTTTTCAATGACTTTTACAACATTTACCCCCCACATTGAACAACAAAAAACATGGTCCACAGAAATAGTCAATGTGAATTAAAACAGCGATATGCTTTAGTTTTCAATATTGTGCCACTGAAGTTAAAAGACATGCAAAAACCAATATACCATTTTTATATACACTATATAAAAGTTTGTAGGAGGTTTTTATATTTAATTTTTTATAAAGTAATACTTTTATTCAGCTACAGAATGCATTCAATTAATCAAAAGTTACAGTAAAGATATTTATAATGTTACAAAATATTTCTATTAAAAAAAATGTTGGTCTATTTCAGAACTTTGGCTTGGACAAAAAAATATATATGTTTAAAACAATGTGACATGATTGATTTTTAGGTATACTATCACTTTAAGTGCAAAGAGTCTCTCAGAAATCCAACCTCCTGACAAGGCAGTGCATCATCTGGCCTAAAATACACTTGTAGAAAGCAATTAAAATATTATCTTTCAGATTACTCATTGGAATGTCTAGACACTCCTGGCTTTTTGATTTATAATCGTTTTTGATGGAGAGTGTCCTGTCCCCTCTCACTGAGTACAGACATTATAATGAGATATTACCAAGAAAAACACACCCTAAAAGTGGCTAGACGGTTTTGTGGTGTATAGAGACTGCAAATAAATGTGATTCTCTTGGAGTCTGGCGAATAGTAACTAGTAGTGATGTATGAAATCTTTTTTTTTAAAAAATGGTCTCATATCCACCCTGCTGGAAAATCCAGCTAAACTTTAGATAGTGGACTATTGTACATGGTTTTTAGGATCAGATTGGTCATTTATGATAGTAATATAGTGATTCTGGTTCTGTTACTAATTCCTCATAACAATTTCAATCCCTTAACTGTCCCATTAATGATTCATTTGAGGAACGTTTAGAGAAACTAATTGGAACATTTGAGGATTATTTCAAAATGTTTTTACAATGTCTTTTTTATGATATTCACAGACTTTAAAAGCACCAAAGAAAGGAAACTGGCCATTAGAATTTTAAATACCAAACAAACAAAAAAATCTATGGCAACATATTCATTCATCTGATTCACTAACAAAACTAAGTTGACCAAAGTGCTGTACGATAAAAATATATACATAACAAACCACACAGACATACAATGCACTCACAAAAAAAAGAAGTGCAAGTCATTATTTTAGTTCTTCTGAGCAAGGAAACAGCAGCTCTAAGACATGCACGCTTTAGGGGGAAATAGATTTGGGTATCATCTTCATAACAGATAGTAAAAGGACATACTGTACCATATTTGTTTAAAATGGAGCCTACAGGGAGAAAATATAAAGAAAACAATGCATGTCCAAGGACAGAGCCCTGAGGTACGCTGCAGCAGAGGTACACTACAGAAAAAGAATAAGGTCTAAAACAGCCAGTGAATATCCAATTTGTTAAATATGATCAAATTCACCAAAAACAACAGACACAAAAGAATAATTTGTTTGAAAACTGGTCTATACTAGTTTGGATGTATGTTTTTGATTGACTCGAAAGAGAGTAATTCTGCAATGGCACAGCATGAAGTCGAACACAGCTTATATCATACCAGGAGCCTGGCTTCACTTTTCAATGAACAGCCACCCAGATAGCAACATAGTACCGGCCCAGATCTGGGCCAGCGTCTGGGCAATAACTGAAATTATGATATACATGACTGATAACACATTAAATGAAAATAAAAGTAAATTGAAGTATGTTGTAACACTTAGCATCCCTGTGTGCGTAATAAGCTGAGTGTACGCAAGTTGTGGACCCGCCTATAGCCACATATTACTAACTCGCTCTTTAAATAACACATAAAATACTGCGTTTCATTTCAAAATTTCAAAATAGCAACGTACCAACAATGCACCTGAACACACCTCGTTTTCAGACTAGCACGCCCATGGGGGAACAGATGGGCGCGAGTGCATTTGCTATTTAAACAACATGGCACTGGACGTGAAAATGATAACTGCGTCTGGCTGAAACTAGAAAAAAACACTTCACAGCGCCTGGTATATGTGTATGATAGGGCCCTTAAGGTTGATTTTCACAATCTTGCTTCTTACATATTGCCTTTTGTAAATATTTAAAAATACTGTTCTGAACATATTTTTCACCAAGCAATTTCAGTTTAGTGGGAGTTTTGAGAAGCAGCAACATTGCAGACAAATATATAAGTAAAAATAAATAGATTATTTTAAAATAAGATTATTAAATATGTATAAACATGTTATTTAAATATTTAAATAATAGTGATTAAAATTATTAATAATACAATATAATTATTTTTCTTATATATATATATATATATATATATATATATATATATATATATATATATATATATATATATATATATATATATATATATATATATATATAATTGAATATAAATATTACATATAGCCTACATAAATCAATCGGTCAAAATAGCCTATGTGCTGCCATTGATCTGTTTTTCTCAACTCTCGAAACGGACCAGTCACCACTGCCATTGAACTGCAGAGATTTGACCTGTGGTATGACAAACTGCATGTTTAAGAATCTGTCATGCTGTTTGATGCTTGTGATAAATTAGCCTACATCACGAGACTCTTGTGTAGCTTCACCATTCAAGCTCTGTGTGGATTTATTTACTTTCAGTGACTCGTGCTCAATGTTCCCCTCATTCTCCACTGCGCGTAATACATCACCCGAATGTGGAGTAAATACAGTATGTGGTTGTTTGCTTTTGCTTCGACTGTTCAGCGGCACAGTGGAGCAAACACCGATCCTACTGCATGACCAGAGCGGCGCGGACCAGCAGAGGGAGGCCCATCAATAAGGATGACGCATGGCTCCCGTACTGACACGCAACTGCTGTTTTGCCTGGAGCTGGAGTGATCTGCATGGAAGCGTGGCAGGGCCACTCCATCAAAAAGCGACCCCCTGTACTGCTGATGAATGTCTCTCTTCCAGGATCTCACACTCCAGCAGAAGAGGCAGGTAGTATGGAAACTTGTTTCCGCCATGAAATAAAATAAATAAATAACAATAATAATTTAAAATAAATTGCGACTTTCTATCTCAGAATTCTGACTATATCGTTAATACTTTATTTTAGGATTAAATTCTCACTATTAACTCACTATTAACTAGTTATTAGCATACTAGGATATTGGCTGTTTATGACACGACCGTTTATGGCACGACCTTATTCTACAACCCTTAATCCTATCACATACCTAAACTTAACCACTACCTTACTAACTATTAATAAGCAGAAATGTAGAAGTTTATTGAGGCAAAAGAAGTTAATAGTGAATATGTTCCCCAAACTAAAGTTTTACCGATATATCTTACAGTTCTGAGAAAAAACTGTGAGAATTAGCTAGTTTAAAAAAGTCAGAATTGTGAGATATAAACGAATTTTGCATCTGAGAAAAACTCAGAATTGCAAGTTTACATCTTGCAAATCCCACTTTATAGCTTGAAATTGCGAGTTTATACCTCACGAGATATTTGCAAGATATGAAAGGAAATGTTGCCAATATTAAAATATTATTTAATTATTTTTTATTCTATTTGGAAATGTGCGTTCTGTGTCAGAATGTCTGTTTTTGTTTTGGTCTGTGTGATCCCGCCCCACTGTGAATTTACCCAATAGCATTTTGACATGGCGGGAAACGTCTCGGTTACGGATGTAACCCTCGTTCCCTGAGGAGGGAACGGAGACGTACGTTAGTGACTAACGAATGGGGGTTTCGCCTAGAAGCCTATCATCTTCGAGCATATAGAAACCGCCCAATGGCGTGCCAATGCCATGGGGCATGCGGAATTTGCATACGTAACTCCGCCTCACCGCGTGAGTATATAAGGAAGTACGTGGCAATATCGCATTATGTTACCTGCTTGAGGAGCCAAGACTGAACTCCCGCGCTCCAGGTAGCACAGCTGAAGTGGCAACGGAACGGAACGTACGGTTCCCTCCTCAGGGAACGAGGGTTACATCCGTAACGAGACGTTCCCTTTCGTTCAGTCACTACTACGTACGTTAGTGACTAACGAATGGGGGTTCAATAAAATCCCGCCACTCAGCTGTCTTCCAGTGCCCTGCGTAAGTGTGAGTTCCCTGTCGTAAGACTAATACGGACGAAGGACTCACGCTTAACACAGGATTACCAAGGTACAATGGGAAGCATATCCCGGTGAAGGAATGCCAAATGCCTGTGCGTAGGGAGGACTTAAGAGTACACATATGACCCGCTAAGGGCTGCATATGGAAAAACCCTAGGGTACCAACCGCAGGTGGAATTTTTAACCCTAGGGGTGGCAGGGGCTTGCCAAGGGAAAGACACCTGCTCGCAAGGGAGGCTGACGGTGGAAATACTGTGTGGGGGTCGCCGGAGGGGAACCATGCACACGGGGCACCTGGCCGGACACGAGGGTCTGTGCTCATGAGAGGGCAGACACACAGGTATCGGTGTAAGCGGTGCTGGAGGAACTCAGTGCTCTTGGGGAGACTCACCTGAGGAAAAATATCGCACGTATCCAGTCCGAGGAGTGGAATGGCGAGCAAGCGATGACACCTGAGCCTGGCCCATTACTGGCCCCTCGGGGGGGGCGAGTACATAGCTGGACACTGGCTCCACTCGGAGATTGTATAATCTGGCGAATGTGTTTGGTGTCGCCCAGCCTGCAGCTCTGCAGATGTCTGTTAGCGAGGCGCCATGCGCTAAAGCCCAAGAGGAGGCCACACTCCAAGTGGAGTGTGCCCTGACCCCAAGGGGACATGGTCGACCTTGCTGCTGGTAAGCCAAAACAGAGCTGGTAAGCCTTGCTGCTGGTAAGCCAAAACTGCCTCTGCAGAGCACTTAGAACTACTGCGAGGTCCCAAGAGGGTACGAGAGGAGAGCGAGGAGGATTCAGTCTCCTCGCCCCCCTCAGGAACCTGATGATCAGGTCGTGCTGACTTACCTTCTTGTCCCCCAAGAGATCGTGGTAGGCAGATATTGAGGCCACATAAACTTTAAGGGTGGCGGGAGACTACGCTCCAACCCCTCTTGGAGGAACGAAAGCACGGACCCAATCGGGCATTTCCAGGGGTCTTGGCGAGAAGAGCACCAGGTGACAAAGAGGTTCCACTTCAACGCATAGGCATGCCGAGTGGACTCTGCCCTAGCGGAAGTGATGGTGGCGACCACCGGGGGTGGCAGGCCACTCAAACCTGCCGCGTCCCATCCAGGAGCCACACGTGGAGGTTCCAAAGATCGGGACGCGGGTGCCATAGGGTGCCCTGTCTCTGAGTGAGGAGGTCCGGTCTCAGAGGAATTGGCCAGGGAGGGGCTGTCGCAAGGAGTAAGAGTTCGGGGAACCAAGTCCGGCCGTGCCAGTACGGGGCGACCAAAAGGACCTGCTCCTTGTCCTCCCTGATCCTGCACAGGAGCTGTGCGAGTAGGCTCACTGGGGGGAACGCATATTTGCGTAGGCCCCGCGGCCAGCTGTGCGCCAGTGCATCCGTGCCGAGCGTGCCCTCGGTCAGGGAATAGAACAGGCTGCAGTGGGAAGAGTCGTGGGAGGCAAACAGATCTACCTGCGCGTCCCCGAACTGTTCCCAAATAAGCTGGACCGTCTGGGGATGGAGTCTCCATTCTCCCGGGAGTGGCTGAAGCCGTGAGAGCTCGTCGGCTGCACGGTTCAGGGCTCCTGGAATATGGACAGCACGAAGGGACCTCAGGCGCTTCTGACTCCATAAAACGAGGTTGCGGGCGAGTTAAGACATACGGCGGGAGCGTAGACCGCCCTTGTGGTTGATGTACGCTACTACGGCCGTGTTGTCTGTCCTGACAAGCACATGTTGACCCCTCAGCAACACCCGGAAGCGGTGCAAGGTGAACCGTACTGCCAGTAACTCGAGGCAATTGACATGCAGAAGGCGCTGGGGTCCTGTCCAGGAGCCCGCGGCTGCTTGTCCATTGCACATGGCACCCCAACCCGAGGCAGAGGCATCCGTCGATACGACAACATGCCTGGAAACTCGTTCTAAGGGCACAACGGCCCGTAGAAAACTGAGGTTCGACCACGGGGTGAGTGTCTGTAGGCAGGCCCGAGTCACTTGTACCCGGAGCGTGCCAGACTGCCATGCCCACCTCGGGACTCGATCGCGAAGCCAGTGCTGAAGCGGTCTCATATGTAGCAATCCGAGCGGCGTCACCGCGGCTGCAGATGTCATATGCCCCAGGAGCCTCTGAAACAGTTTCAGTGGAACCGCACTCTTGCTCTCGATTTGACGGAGGCAAGTCAGCAGAGGCTGCGCGCACATGGCGACCGAGTCGATGTCCATACCGAGAAAAGAGATCCTCTGCGCTGGGCAGAGTTTGCTCTTCTCCCAGTTGACCCGAAGGCTCAGACGGGCTAGGTGATGGAGCACCCGATCTCTGTGTCCGCAAACCTGCTCCCGAGAGTGGCCCAGTATGAGCCAGTCGTCGAGGTAATTCAGGATGCGAACCCCGTGCTGCCGAAGGGGCGCAAGGGCTGCCTCGGCAATCTTCGTAAAGACGCGAGGGGACAGAGATAGCCCGAATGGGAGGACCGCGTACTGATATGCCCGCCCCTCGAAAGCAAACTGTAGGAACGTTCTGTGTCGAGGAAGGATGGAGACATGGAAGTAGGCGTCCTTCTGCTTAGCCTGGCGTTTCTTCGCAGGCTGCGGGCCTGGAACGGATGGGGACGCCTTCCGTGCAAGCTCTTTTAGGAGAGGAAGCTTCGCAGCCGATGCCGAAGCGCCCAGGGAAGCACACACCAGCTGTCAGACGGACCACTGCGCAGATCAGCAGGCAGGAAGTATGTGATCACTGGAACGCGCCGTAACACCAACACCGACTGGAAAGCTGCTCGTCTTGAAGAAGCTAACGAATCTCAGAAGACTGTAGGAGTGAAGAGAGGTACTCTTGGCTCCGAAAGCAGAAACATAATGCGATATTGCCACGTACTTCCTTATATACTCACGCGGTGAGGCGGAGTTACGTATGCAAATTCCGCATGCCCCATGGCATTGGCACGCCATTGGCCGTTTTCTATATGCTCGAAGATGATAGGCTTCTAGGTGAAACCCCCATTCGTTAGTCACTAACGTACGTAGTAGTGACTGAACGAAAGGGAACACAGTGTATACTGTTGCCACAGCAGCCAGCAAACGAACTAGGTCAGATATCGCAGATTCTACCCGACTTAAAATGCCTCAGCCTTATAATTATTATTATTTAGGGGCCAGTAGAACGGAATTTTGTTCATATGTGCACTCTGTATGTACAGTTTGAATGACAAATAAAAGCTATCTATCTATCTATAAAATTTAAATGAAAAGGCAAGCTTTTTCTTAACCCCTTAACTGTCACCCTCCTTGAGAATAGACGTGAAAATGCACTATACAAACTTAAATGGTTGTAATGCAAGAATGCTTTGGAATGTAGATGTTTAATACGTGGAATATAGAAGTTTGGTCTTGTTTTAAATAAGAACTCAGCAGATTATGAATGTACTGTACTAAATATTTTATATTTTATATTAAAAATTACTATAAAAGCAAAGCCATATATCTAACCAAGGTGTGTTCTAAATTTGAAGTTGATATCACAAAAATGTAAGTTCTCATGAGATTTTTTTTTTTTTTGCCACTGCACCACAAATATCCACCGGGTGACACACATATTACATAATTTTTTTTTAATGCATTCTCCTCTAACAAATTGATACATTTCTGTCCAAATATCAATTCTATCACAAAACAGTCACCAAATAGGGAACCTTGAGACTCATATCGTTTCTGACAGTATGTTTTGTGTCAAGATTAGAAATGGTAATATTGATAGCTAGTGGTTGAAATGGGTACTGCAGTCAAAATTCAAAATATTGGAGAGTTGTTTAACCCCTCCTCCACAGACTGGACACTCACCCAGGTTGCCAGATTGAGGACATGCAACATGCAACTGTCAAAATGCTATTGGGTAAACTGACAGTGGGCGGGATCACACAGACCAAAACAAAAACAGACATTCTGACACAGAACACAATAACTGGCTGTAGCATTGTAGCATGAGTATGTTAACTTTTTTGTGCTCTAGTACAGTCAAAAAATTACATACAGCACCTTTAATGCTAGTGCACAATTGAGATAACTGCATTTAATTATTTACTGCAGGGTATGTTGAGGAGTTATGAGGAATGAAGGAGTACGCTGGTATTGACTCGTATCAAACATTCTCTTTGCCTTTAACATACTTCAGTCACATGGCAGCAGCTCTTTCAAAGTGGAGGTTCTCTGCAGTGAGTTCTGTCTGATCTCACTGTGGTTTGATTCCAGCAAGTGCGTGTGAACTCAAAGTTAAGCAGGTGTGCTAATGTAAACTCTCTCTCCTATTGATCTTCACATGAACTGCGGTTGTTATAAAGTGTCTCTCTTGAGACCTGCTGGCTATGGTGTTTTGAATATTTTACTCAGATAACTACACGCCTCTGAAGCCTCTGGCTATCGGTATGTAATTATGCTCAGAAATATCCTCAGGGTCGTATGCTTGAACAATTGGGAAACAAACACAATATGTATTTCTTTGAGTAGCATGTTTCCTGTGTAGAGATGTTGAAAATACCATCATTTGTCTGTCCGTTCATCCATCCATCCATCTATCCATCTATCTATCTATCTATCTATCTATCTATCTATCTATCTATCTATCTATCTATCTATCTATCTATCTATCTATCTATCTATCTATCTATCTATCTATCTATCTATCTATCTATCTATCTATCTATCTATCTATCTATCTATCTATCTATCTATCTATCTATCTATCTATCTATCTATCTATCTATCTATCTATCTAATCATATAAACCCTACTCCCATGCTAACTGCATAATCTAAATCGAAACCTAATATTCCTGATCAAAAACGAGGATGTATAGGCTACACCACCTAGTGACCGTGATAATCTAAATTATGGATGTCCTTTTAAGTGCAGGTTTAGGAATGCACAAAGGTTATGATTCATTGGTTGTCTTGTGTTTAACAGCATTCTTCAGCTAATGTCTGCAGACGAAACTCCTGCATACCTACACAACTACAAACACACAAAAACAACACGACCCCAAGCTGCTTAGTGAAGCTTTGGAGTTGTCTGCCCTCTTGTTAAGTGTTTTTTTTTCAGTGTCTAGTTGACAAATATTTGGGCGGTCCTGCTAAAGAGGGGAGGTCAATCAGTCTCAGGGGCAAGGGGGGGGAGGGGGAGGGGGGGGGGGGGCTGATGAAACAACACTCTCTTTGTCCTAACGCCCCCCTCCTGTGTGTTTCCGTGGTGTTCGGGCAAGTTTAGGATTCCATTCACATAGCGCATGTTTGGAAGGTCAAGCCAAGAAACGCTGGACACGTTGGCATTTTTCTTTTCAGTGAGAGAAAAGAAGAGTGCAAAGAGAGGGTAAGTAAAGGTGAGCTCTGAGTATGCTTTACCACGGTAAACAACATTAAAAGAACGCAGCAGTTCCGTAACACACATATTAAAGAGTCAAGACACAAAAAACAACATTTAGACTGGAAAAAAGGCTTTTTTCAATTAAAACATTGTGCTAGTAAATTTCACAAATAATTACAGGTGGAATTTTTAAAGTAGAAAGACCTAAATAGTATTTAATCTTTGTTTTTTTACAACTTGTATACAGCGAAAGCACTTGACCACAGTAAAAGTGTGGTCACATTTAGGGGCTGTTTACACAACAACGTTTTTAATACTAATAACTGAAAACTTTTTATGCACTTTGGTTGTTCATTTAAACAACAACGGAGTTTAGGGGGCTTGAATACACACACTTTTGGAATTGTGTTTCATAGTGCTAGTTTCTGAAAATGATGCCGTTATCATCTACATGTAAACTACAAAAACATGAATTGGTGAAAATGGTGACGTGATGCACGTGTATTATGTGTTCAGTCTATAGGCGCATAGTGTTTCTTTACAAAGTGACATCGCCATCTACTGGCCTGGCATGAATAATACAGCAGTTGCGTTGTTTCCGTATCCATGTGACCGAGGATCATTTTGACAACATTGTCGTCTGTACATGAAAACCGCAAAGGAACCACCCCCCCCCCCCCCCCCCCCCCCCCCGCCCCCTTTTTTTGTAAATCCAATAATTTCAATAGGAATCTGTGCATTCGGAAATTTCACTTCCAATCAAAACATTTTCCCACCCAGATTTTGGATCGAATTTGAATTTTTCACATTGACCAGTGACTTATGTTTAACTGCACTTTAAGGCACAGGTATACTTAATTTTCCACGTTCTGAGCCTTTCAAATGTACTCCTTTGGCCATGAGCATGGAATGACACTAGTGGACTGTGTTTTCAAGCAGTCGATGCACATGCGCTGTTGTAACCAGACAGCGCGCGGACTGTAGCAGAACTCAGACGGCCAAAGTATATTTTAGGCTTTATACATCGACACTACTGACAATGGACAACGAACACGTCACCCAAGATGTATTGTGATTGGATTCAAACTTCATTCGCAGGAGGTCAGAAATCCAAGTGACCTCAATGCATTTGTAATGTAAGCACTAATGCATCCTTATGTGTACAAGACAACAGTGAAAGTCTCGCCTACTGTCCTGTCAATCAACTACTGTGCTAATTTATTAATGTTCAAAATTAACTACGGAAATTGGGGAATGGTGTTTACATATACAATATTCGTACTGTGATATGTACCTTTTAACATTAAAAACAAATAAATATATTTCAAATCAGACATTTTACAAAAATAAAATTGTAGCGTTACAAGATTGTGATTTTTATATTTTTATATATAAAAATATTTTGGGAATAGTAAACAAGAATAAAATATTACGTTATTTAAAAATTCATAATCGCTGCCACAATATCTAGTTTTCTGTCATGTGGGGGGCTCCATACACCTTGATTTCCCCCCTAAATATTGTGTGAATACATTAGAAATAGTATGTCTAAAGAATCTTTTTACACTGAATAAGCCTGAATAAATTGGCAAAACTCCCCAAAAAATTAGGTAATCAGTTACATAAAATGTTTAATTTTAGTTTAAGTTTAAGTGGCAGAATTTTTATTTTGTACTAATA
This sequence comes from Romanogobio albipinnatus, assembly GCA_023566225.1. NCBI lineage: Eukaryota > Metazoa > Chordata > Actinopteri > Cypriniformes > Gobionidae > Romanogobio > Romanogobio albipinnatus. The sequence continues at coordinate 19,929,676 of CM042263.1, forward strand.
CATTTTAGTTGCTCTTAACTTAAAATATTTGAGTAAGCTAATTCATACATTTAAATTAAAACATCATGTAATCTAAACTTAAATATATTTAGTAGTGGAAACTTTAGCTAATTCAGTAAATGCTAACCTGGTAATTGGCAACACAATGTTATGATAGCATTAGCATAGCATAGCATAGCATTTGCAGAATGAGTACAGCAATATAATACATTTAACATGACCTGCTCTCAAACTTACCTCATGCTCCACTCGTCACCATGATGCCCCCCCCCCCCCCCAAAAAAACCCAACATAACAGAAACTCTTCTAAATTAGCATAGCTAAACATTAAACGCTACACAATCTCCCATTTAACGTTAATCTTGCACAAATTCTAGATTAAATCTCGCTTAATCTAGTATTTACTATCCCTTAAGAGTGGCCTGGCAAAGCATGCTGGGAAATAGAAATCCAAGCCCAAATTCAATTAAATTCAAGTTTGTATAAATTAAAATAAACAAGTTCATAAAACTCAAAACAATGAAACAATTCAGATTACTTAAAATATGTCAGTTTGTGAACTCAAATGAAAAAGAAAGTTCTAAATACTAAAACATAAAAAAATAGTAGGTTTACCTTACTCAAACCAATGAATTATTTTGAGCATTAAGGTTTATAGTGTACATTTTACAACTTTTTCCAAATCTATTTTCATGTGTGCGTGTTCACGTTTTCCTATCCCGATGGGGACTTCAACCCGAATGCGCACAGACTCATGGGGTCTCGTGTCACTGTGGGGACCTAGATTGAGGTCCCCTTGAGGAAACATGCTTATAAATCATACAGAATTTGTTTTTTTGAAAATGTAAAAATGCAGCTTTGTGCGATGAGTAGGTTTAGGGGTAAGGTTAGTGTAAGATATACAGTATAAAAACCATTACATTTGTGGAGAGTCTCCACAAAAATACTAAACCAGACGTGTGTCTGTGTAGCATAATATTTGTGGTTATTAGCGAATAACACATTTTCAGTATGTTCATCACACAAAGCTAGCGTATGACTTTAGATTACTTGGACCACTTTCAAGCTTGGCAGTTGAAAAAAAAGCTTGAACATTCTTCAAAATATCTTCTTTTGTGTTCCACAGAAAAAGAAAGTCAAATGGGTTTGGAACTGCATGAGGGTGATTAAATGAATTGAACTTTCAACCCTTTTGTACTTGGTACAAACAGGGCCATTGATTACTCATCCACAAAGTTGTTTTCCATTTCTCCAGCAGCCCCATCCTTCCTTTTTCTCTCCCTTCTAGTTAACATTTGGCAAAATAAGTAGATCTACATTTAGTTAATGATCACCAGCCATGCAAATTGGCTGTTTTGATATTCAGATGATGACTTTTCGGCTGTTTATTTACCTTCCCATATGTCCCTTGGGTGCTGTATGCAAATTTTATTCATTTCTCTGTCCTGAAAATTAGAGCAGGAAAGAAATCGTGAGCAAACAAAAAGAAAAGAGAAGATACTGTTCAAAGAGAAGGGGCCAAGTCGTATTTATTTGAACCCAGCGCGCGCTCGCACAGAAGCAGAGCATAATTGTTTAGCTGGATGTGAATTCGGTGTCTAAAGAGATAGGGAGGTTGTCACATCAATTGGACACGGCAGAGCTCAGGGCATACAGATCCTGTTATTGCGCTTGCGGTGGGCCATGAGGAATGACGGCAGAATGCTGCGGAAAGTCATGTGGGACTTCAGACTCCATGCCGAGACCTGATGCTCACTGGCCCACATGAGCGGGCCTCTGATCTTAACGTGTGCGTTTGGCCGAGGAAATGTTTCAGGGCAGGAGCTCACAGGGTTCCTCTGGTAATACATGCAGCTCAGGTGTTGGTTTATTTTTGTAAGTGGGTGAATTTCGCTACTGTTACAGCAGATTTGTTTACTCCAGGAGAGGTTTATTATTGTCTACATTGCACTGAATCTGATGTTCAAACTAATGAACAACACAAATACCTGTCTGGGAACATAGATAAACAAGTGTGTTGGCTTCATGCCCCTAGTGGCAATGGTATTGCAAAAATAAGGGTTGTTACCAAACGGGTTTCCCAAAAACTCCTCACATCTGAAATTGTTTGGCCAGATGCTGGGTCATGGAAATAAACAACACTAGAATCCACAACAAAAAAATAAAACACGGTGTGGAGCGTGTATTTGAACTACAAGCAGTTTTGAGAAAAACTACCAACAACTTTTAGTCTAAAACCCCTTAACTGTAACCGTCCCGCTAGGCGCTCTTTTTATTTATCATACATTTTAGTAATCATCATAAATTAGGTATCATTCGAAAGCTTACAAACTCAAAATTCAATTGCAATTGGACGTTGTGTTACCATGGAAATGTTACTCTAAATAATTTTAGTGGCTCAAGTTTCATATCTCAGGTTTCGTATTATTAAATTAAAAACCCGTTTTCAAAAGTTATCAGAACCCCAAAACGGCGTTGTCATGTAAATGAATAACCAAAACACGTTTTAGTTGAAAAAAAAAAAGTAAAAAAAGTAATGAATTGCCATGAGAGTGTGTGTGTCCACTCTCAACTGCCATTAAGATGAATGGGAATGCTAACAAATAACTTCCAAATACTACTGATTAAAAGGTCATTGTGTAAAACGTCTCGGTTACGTATGTAACCCTCGTTCCCTGAAGGAGGGAACAGAGACTTACATCGGAAGCCACCGACAAATTGGAATCACTTCTGGGAGCCTTATCATCTTCGAGTGTATACAAAACGAGCCAATGCACATTGACGTGCAGGATTTGCATATCACGCTCCACCCCGCAGCACGGGTATAAATGTGGAAGTAGATGCAGCGCACATTTGTTTTCCACTGAGGAGCCGAGTGACTCAGCCGTACAGCAGTGGCACAGCAACTGTGGTGAGGAGATGTACGTAACCGAGACGTTCCCTTTCAGTCTGTCATTTTTGACGTAAGTCGGACGTCACCGACGAATTGGGATCCCGAACGAGGGTTACATACATAACCAAGACTTTTTACACAATGGCCTTTTAATCCCTACGGAAAACGCCACAGTTACTGCCACTTCCAGTGCCCAGCACAAGTCTTTCAGGCCCCCATGCTAGGGCGGAAGACTTGTGAAGAGAGCATTCACTGCATTCCGCATGACCCATTCAGTGGGTCGAACAAATGTCAAACGTGACCGACTGAAAGGGATATTCTGTTTCTTTTTGCCACAGTTTAACATGGTGCACACTTAGAGATTCACTAGAAACAATAGAAAAAAATGAATTTATCTTTATTTATAAAAGTAAAGACTGTTTTCATGGACTAAAGCTTGAAGAACCATACTAATTACTTCAGCCAAAACAAAAGATAAGGACGTGAAGTTACTGAACTCAAATGAAAGTTCAGCGTGGCTGTAAACATCAACTGTTGTGCGCTTTTTTGCCTTTGTATTGGACTTCTTTTTTTCACCATAGGCAGTGAAACTCAGTTAGCTCATTTTAATGAAATATTAATTTTCATTGTTGTTGTTATTCATTATTATGTATAAGAATGGATAACATCTGTGTTCATAAATAAAAGTAGGCCATAAAAAACATTAAAGAACAATTTGATAACACTTTCTGTGAATCTCTTATATTTGGATGTGTCTTTAACTATGTGTACTTTTAGAAAATAATTGTACTTTCACACTCACACTTGTTTAATTTGCTAATCTTGCTAATTTGTTTAATCTGCTAATAATGACATTTAGTATTTTAACCATAAAATGTTGTTGTTGTTTAAATTACAAAGAACATTTTCTAAAGGTTACTTTTTTAGAGGAACATTCTGAAGATCTATAAAGAACATTCTGTTTCTGTTAAGAAAGCTTTCATGCCTACCAGACCCCCCAATCCACCACTTCTCAAAATATGCAGTTTGCTGTGGAAATGACATTTTAAATATTGGTTGACAATGGTTGACTATTTTGTATTGCCAGACAAATGTCTATTTTATTTAATATCCATTATACACCGAACAGGCATAACAATAGGACCACTGACAGGTGAAGTGAATAACACTGATTATCTCTTCATCACGGGACCTGTTAGTAATAGTGGGTGGGATATATTAGGCAGCAAGTGAACATTTTGTCCCATTTTGTCACAGTTGATGTGTTAGAAGCAGGAAAAATGGGCAAGCGTAAGGATTTGAGAAAGTTTGATAAGGGCCAAATTGTGATGGCTAGACGAGGGTCAGAGCATCTCCGAAACTGCAGCTCTTGTGGGGTGTTCCCGGTCTGCAGTGGTCAGTATCTATCAAAAGTGGTCCAAGGAAGAAACAGTGGTAAACCAGCGACAGGGTCATGGGCGGCTAAGGCTCATTGATGCACGTGGGGAGTGAAGGCTGGTCCGTGTGGTCCGATCAAACAGACGAGCTACTGTAGCTCAAATTGCTCAAGAAGGTAATGCTGGTTCTGATAGAAAGGTGTCAGAATACACAGTACATCGCAGTCAAGACCAGTCAGGGTGCCCATGCTGACCCCTGTCCACCACCAAAAGCGCCAACAGTGGGCACATGAGCATCAGAAACTGTCCCACGGAGCATTGGAAGAAGGTGGCCTGGTCTGATGAATCACATTTTCTTTTCCATCACATGGATGGCCAGGTGCGTGTACGTCACTTACCTGGGGAACACATGGCACCAGGATGCACTATGGGAAGATGGCAAGCCGGCGGAGGCAGTGTGATGCGTTGGTCAATGTTCTGCTGGGAAACCTTGGGTCCTGCCATCCATGTGGATGTTACTTTGACATGTACCACCTACTTAAGTATTGTTGCAGACCATGTACACCCTTTCATGGAAACAGTATGTTCAGCAGGATAATGCGTCCTGCCACAAATAAAAAATGGTTCAGGAATGGTTTGAGGAGCACAACAACGAGTTTGAGGTGTTGACTTAGCCTCCAAATTTCCCAGATCTCAATCCAACCGAGCATTTTGACAGCAAAAGGGGGACCAACACAATATTATTCATAATGTTATGCCTGATCGTGTATTTCTTGAAGTTGTTACTATGAATATGTAAGTATTATGATATATTATGTGTGTATGTGATTGATTGATTGATTGATGAGCTTTATGTTTGAGCTAATGACTAATTAAACTAAAATTTTCCCATGTAATATGTAACACTGAAGGCTCTATTGGACTGTCAAACACTGACCCCCAGATCCTTCATAGATTTACTTTTAAGTCCTGTTCCTAACCTTCTGACATCTGACCTTTGACCACAAACTCCAGTGCCATTAAACCACATGACAGGGGTATCCACGGCAACCTCAAAATAGTTTAGTTTTGCCAATTAGAGAGGTTTTTATGAGTAGCCACCTAGTAACCACAGAATGTGTTTTTATAACATTGCATTTATGTTGCTGTTAGGTTATGCAGTGCATTTTAAAAACATTCCAGAAGCCACACTTAAAATTGCCTTAAAATTCTGACTTTTTTTGTAATTATGAGATTATATCTCACAATTCTGACTTTATTCTTAGAATTATGAGTTTAGCTCGACCCTACATTTTATGTTCAAAACGGCTCTTCAGAATCCTATGGGTGATGTCACGGACACTACGTCCATATTTTTTTTTACAGTCTATGGTTTATTCTCATAACTACAAGTTTATATCTGAGTTTTTGTCATGCAATTCTGACTATTTTCTTGTAATGACGAGATAATATCACACATTTCTGAATTTACTAATTTACGTAATTACAAGTTTATTCTCATAACTACAAGTTTATATCTCACAATTCTGAATGTATTGTGGTAATTACAAGTTTATATCTTACAATTCTGAGTTTTTTCATACAATTCTGAATTTTTTTTGTAATTACAAGTTTATATCTCACAATTTTGAGTTTTTTCATGCAATTCTGACTTTATTAAAAAGATTTTAAAAAATGGTGTTATACCGTGTTGGAAACAAACTTCCATAGAGATGTGAAAATAACACATGCACTTACTATTGTAATAACAGTAAATTATGCATAATTACAAGCAACTAACCTGAACCCTAATCTTAACCTATAGTAAGTACATGTAGTTGATTAATATTACACTGTAACAATGTAATCTTAAAATACAGTGTAACCAAATTAAATTTAAATGATTGATTTTTAGCTTATACTGAGACATCATAGAACTAGACGTTTTACTTGAAATAAATCTGGCCTAAATGTGTTTGTGTTTCTCAGAAACAGATATGAACCGTTCACAGACAGCAAGGTTTCAGTTTACCTTTGTGTCTGCAGTGCAGTGCAGTGCTAAAACTCAGAGAGTATCACTCTCTCTCTCACACACACACACACACACACACACACACACACACACACACACACACACACACACACACACACACACACACACACACACACACACACACACACACACACACACACACACACACACACACACACACACACACACACACACACACTGTTACAAAATGTCAATACTCCAAGCCTCCAGGGAAGTGGAGTCACTTGGGTGAAGTTAGTCGTCCCTCTGGGAGAAGTGCCAGAGACAGGAGTTGGAACTAGTTCATCAAGAGTCCCTGACTGAAAGTCCTTCACTTTGTTTGGATCTGATGTTTGTGTGTTTCTTTATAATGTTCTGATTCCACTTGAGACTTGCACATTTGTTCACCGAGTACAGGTCCAAATCATTACAGACTTAGATACGGATAGCTGAACCTGCATTACAGTGAAAATGCTTGAAATTGGACCAGTATGTGGTAGAACAGTTCATATGGCTGTTGCTGTACCGCGGGAAAATGTTTCTGATAATAGACCGTGTTCGTAGATTACAGTTGATGTCTTGCTTCAGGCCTATTCATGTGGAGTGATTTGTTTTGCTCGTATTTTAGAAACTCTCTCTACTTTTTCAGCACTGAGGATGTTTCTTTATTTGAAGAAAGAAAAAAATTAAAGACACAGTCCACCCAAAAATTAAAGTAATTCATTTATTTATATTTTTATTAAATAATTTACTCACCCTTCTGTCGCTATGTCACGTCATATTACTTTTTTTTGTTTCTGTGTAACAGAATGTGTAATGCTCTTTTCTATACAGTGAAAGTGGATGGGTACTGGAGCGGTCAAGGTCCAAAATGGCCTTTTTTCCTCATTCCCCTTTTTTCCCCTCAAAAATACATTACACAAGTTTGACTGATGCTTTAGGTTCATGTTTTTTTTTTTTTTTTAAGGCATTGTTTTTTCCCCATAGAACAAAATAGAACATATTTACCAAAATGTTCATATTTCTTATTTACACACATTTAAAGTGGATGGTGACTGGAGCTGTCAAGCCCAAAATTGATTTTTTACACCATTGATATCTTTCTTTACTCAAAATGTAAAATTACAAAAAAAAATGTAATCATTGATATCCTTTTTCAACCAAATGTATCCCAAACCTGAACGTTTATATAATCCTTCAATAACGCACGTGCCATTTCAATTTGTATTCTCAGAATAACAAAATAGAAGATATTTAGCAGAATGTCCATGCGTCTCTTTTCCACACAGTTAAAGTGGATGGGAACTGGAGCTGTTAAGCTCCGAAATGGCATTTTTTCATCACTAATATCTTTTTTTCACTCAAAACATCACATATTAAAAGTAAAATTGTTATTAAGCTGACTTTATAGGGTTTTCAGATCCTTTTTTTGGTTATTTAAAGGCATGGATCACCCAAAATGGAAAGTTATCATTTTTAAATTACTTATATATATATATATATATATATATATATATATATATATATATATATATATATATATATATATATATATATATATATATATATATATATATACACTCACCTAAAGGATTATTAGGAACTAATACTGGTCATAAAGGGATGGACTTGGTCAGAAACAATGCTCAGGTAGACTGTGGCATTTAAACAACGCCCAATTGGCACTAAGGGGCCTAAAGTGTGCCAAGAAAACATCCCCTACACCATTACACCACCACCACCAGCCTGCACAGTGGTAACAAGGCATGACGGATCCATGTTCTCATTCTGTTTACGCCAAAATCCGACTCGGTCTTCTGCTGTTGTAGCCCATCCGCCTCAAGGTTGTGCGTGTTGTGGCTTCACAAATGCTTTGCTACATACCTCGGTTGTAATGAGTGGTTATTTCAGTTAAAGTTGCTCTTCTATCTGCTTGAATCAGTCGGCCCATTCTCCTCTGACCTCTAGCATCAACAAGGCATTTTTGCCCACAGGACTGCCGCATACTGGATGTATTTCCCTTTTCACACCATTCTTTGTAAGCCCTAGAAATAGTTGTGTGTGAAAACCCCAGTAACTGAGCAGATTGTGAAATACTCATACCGGCCCATCTGGCATCAACAACCATACCACGCTCAAAATTGCTTAAATCACCTTTCTTTCCCATTCTGACATTCAGTTTGGAGTTCAGGAGATTATCTTGACCAGGACCACACCCCTAAATGCATTGAAGCAACTGCCATGTGATTGGTTGATTAGATAATTGCATTAATGAGATATTGAACAGGTGTTCCTAATAATCCTTTAGGTGAGTGTGTGTATATATATATATTTACTAACCTTGATGATATTTCAAACCATATTGCTGTTTTTGTTTTTGTATGATGTTTAGGAGAATGTTCACGCTGCTCTATTCTATACAGTGAAAGTGGAAGGGGACTGGAGCTGTTTTTCACTCAAAGCATTACATTAGGTTTACATTTTCCCCCTCATTGATATATTTTTCAAACAAATGTAACTCAAACCTAAAATGTATATCTTTTATTTAATCCGTCACTAACCCTCCTGTCATTTCCAAATTGTATTACTTTTTTTCTCAGAAGAACAAAATAGAAGATATTTTGCAGAATGTTCACGCTTATCTTTTCCACACAATTAAAGTGGATGGGGACTGGACCATATTCAAAATTGCTATGTGAAAAAAATATTCTCATATTCTCAGTTCTAACAGGAACCTATATTTTTTAAAACGAATCCATATTCAACATTTTGGCAGCGAAGTCTCATTAACTAAACATCTATTATCATAAGCATTTGTCTGTTGACTTGGGATTTGTCCTCGACCTATCCATATCCCGCAAATCAATATCAATACAGTACTAAGTCAGAGATAAATAGGCGGGGATTTTCAGATCGTGTTGTGAATGGTGTTTGTTTAGTATCTCTTTCCACAGGGCTTCTGAGTGAAAGCAGATAGCACATCTAATGATCTGCAGCATTGCAGAGTCTCTCAAGCCTCCTGTGAACTGATCCTTCGAACAGTCTCTCAAAGGTAGATGAATCCCACCCTTATCTCCCCTCCGCATGGCCAGATACACGCTGATTGAGAAAGATCCCAGTTGTCTTGGGGGTTGTAGTATCTGCCTCTCCGTGGCTGCGGTGGGGGAAGGGTGGATGGCAAATGGGCCAGGAGAAGAGAGCCAACAGGTACTGCATCACACCGACACAACAAATTAGATTCAGCCACCAGGGGAGGGAAAGGAAAAGTCGTCCGAAGAGCGAATTAAAACATGGGTTTACTGTAGATGGAGTGTCTGCTGTGATAAAGTCCTTACCAGATACAGATCTTGGAGACGACCTTCTTTGAGGTCACCCAATCCCATCATGCTTTGTGGCATGGGAAAAATAAGATTGTCCAGGAAAAAATAAAAGGGAAAAATATATAAATAAGGTATTGGCTGTTTTTGAATCAAATATATATTATGATGCAATATTAAAACAAATCTTGGATTCAAAACAGCTCAAAAAGATCTTCTTTAGAATGATTGATAGAACAATAGATAGAATGAAAGAACGATATATAGATATAATGAATAGAAGATAGATAAAAAGAGTTATTAAACACAATAACTTGCGAAAAATAACTCCTTGCAGTCTAGCGCTGTTTGCTGTCTGACAAACACACCGAAATGTGCGCACAAGCCGTTCTTTTTTTCGTGTTTTTTCTTTTTTTGCACACTCGAACTGTCAAATACACACACAGTTATGTCAAAATGGGTCTTGATGAGTAATCGTGTAAACACAGTCGGTTATGCCTTAAGTGAAGGATATCAGTTGGGGAAAGAAATAGATTTTACACACTTAAAACGATATCGTATTGCATATTGAATATCACATTATTTAACAAGTATATCGCATATCGCATTTTTCTTCAATATCGCACAGCCCTAATAGACAGATAGAATAAACAACAGATAGAATAAACTATAGATGGATGGATGGATGGATGGATGGATGGATGGATGGATGGATGGATGGATGGATGGATGGATGGATGGATGGATGGATGGATGGATGGATGGATGGATGGATGGATGGATGGATGGATGGATGGATGGATGGATGGATGGATGGATGGATAGATAGATAGATAGATAGATAGATAGATAGATAGATAGATAGATAGATAGATAGATAGATAGATAGATAGATAGATAGATATATAGAAATTATCGAAATATCGCAAATGTATATATCGCAATATGCATATCGCAATGGCACACAATATCTGAATGGTTTTAATAGGCTACTTCAACATTGTGAAAAGTGTACGTTTTAGGTTGATGCATCAGAGAATAGACTGAGCACACGACTGTTACTTATGTGACTTGATTGACGTTAAAAAGAGTTATTAAACACAATAACTTGCGAAAAATAACTCCTTGCAGTCTAGCGCTGTTTGCTGTCTGACAAACACACCGAAATGTGCGCACAAGCCGTTCTTTTTTTCGTGTTTTTTCTTTTTTTGCACACTCGAACTGTCAAATACACACACAGTTATGTCAAAATGGGTCTTGATGAGTAATCGTGTAAACACAGTCGGTTATGCCTTAAGTGAAGGATATCAGTTGGGGAAAGAAATAGATTTTACACACTTAAAACGATATCGTATTGCATATTGAATATCGCATTATTTAACAAGTATATCGCATATCGCATTTTTCTTCAATATCGCACAGCCCTAATAGACAGATAGAATAAACAACAGATAGAATAAACTATAGATGGATGGATGGATGGATGGATGGATGGATGGATGGATGGATGGATGGATGGATGGATGGATGGATGGATGGATGGATGGATGGATGGATGGATGGATGGATGGATGGATGGATGGATGGATGGATGGATGGATGGATGGATGGATGGATGGATGGATGGATAGATAGATAGATAGATAGATAGATAGATAGATAGATAGATAGATAGATAGATAGATAGACAGGCCATTTATAAATGCAGTCTCTAGCTGTTTCTTGGAGTGGTTCATGCTGATCAGTAAGTCTTCAGAGAAATTGCTTTTGAGTTCAAGCTTTGTACGTTTCATTATTGCTCCGCGCTGACATGTACAGTTCCAAACGGAATGACCTTTGGAAGCTGCATCCACCCAGGAACAAAGCATGCGGAATTCTTTTCCTCCGTCACATGAGCGCGTTCAATCATTCAGCTCCAGACAACTGCAGATATCACAGGACTTATGGAATTGCTCATGCAATAACGCAGCTCTCAATATGAGTGCATAATTAGTCTAATTCTTATCATTACAGGCCAATTTGGCAGGCCGTGAGACCCGAATAGTGGCTCTTCGATATTTTAGATGTTATATCAAATCTATTTGGTCACAATTAGTCTGACTGAGCCTTTGGTGTCAGTTCTGGTTGAGAGATATAATGGTAAATGACTGGATCGATGCCTCCCTTCATATGAGGTTGATATCCGTCACAGCAGATGGATTTTGACGTGTCTCTGCATACGGTCCTGGCACAGACTGCAGAATAAGTAGCTTCATAACAGACATTTACTCGTGATCCCTGCGGAGAAACGCTGGTGTGCTCATGCGTTCACTTCTTACGTCAAGAGCATTTTTTTTAGCCATTAGGGAGCGGTGGATGCTCTACTTCACATACACACAGGCTCTATTAAACTCAGATCTGTGATGGAAACCATGAAAGCCATCACACACCTGTACTGTATGTTCAAAAACATTCAGTTATCTACATCTAGATAAGCTTTAGGACATTATTTGATTAAAAAAACACACTGTGAGACATAGTGATTATATTTTGAACTGATATTATTATGTTTTTTTATTTTTTATTTATAGTTTATTTATTATACAATGGAATAAAACAAATCTTGGATTTACAACAGCTAAAAAATATCTTTAGAACAATAAATAGAACGATAGAACGATAGAACGATAGATAGATAGATAGAACGATAGATAGAACGATAGATAGATAGATAGATAGATAGATAGATAGATAGATAGATAGATAGATAGATAGATAGATAGATAGATAGATAGATAGATAGATAGATAGATTATTGTAGTAGCCAATTACAGACATATATGTTGAGCGCGTGAACACAGCGGCCAATCAGAGGTGTTTAAGCGCTCATAATGCTAGAGGGAAATGCTGGTATTAAAAAACACATTAAAAAAAAAGTAAATACTTGATACCGAAATCAGTACTTTTGTCTGCAGTTACACACACTGAGTGGTAAAAAGGCAGCATTGATTTACAGCATGAATCCAGACAAAAACACACCTAAAACGGGAAAGAGCTCTGATATTGACTGTACAAATAGATTTGACAAGAAATCTGAGGTATATTTTTACAGACTGCCGAAAGCAAATCTATCGCTGCAATTGACTTTAATGGTTTATTTTAATTGTATTATTTTATTGTAATAAACTTGCCTTGCCTTGTATTATTTTATTGTAATATGAATTTTTGTTTAATTAAATGACCCTGATATACTCTAAATAAGAAACTAAACTGCCAGTAGGTGGCGGTAAATGTCTAAATGAGTAAGTCAATGAGCCCTATCATACACCTGGTGCAATGTGACGGTAGACGCGACGCAAGTGTTTTTTGCTAGTTTCAGCCAGATGCAGTTATCATTTTCACGTCCAGTGCCACGTTGTTTAAATAACAAATGCACATCTGATCACCCATGGCCGTGCTAGTCTGAAAAAGAGGTGTGTTCAGGCGCATTGTTGACGCGTTGCTATTTTGAGGAACTAAAAACGACTGCACCATTGACCAACAAAAACCTGGTCTAAAGTGAATAACGCAGTATTTTTGTGTTATTTAAAGGGCGTGTTAGTAATATGCGCCTATAGGCGGGTCCACAACGCGCATACACTCTGCTTATTATACACACACAGCAGCACACAAACATTTTTAAATATTAAAGATAAAATGATTCCTCTCTGGAGAAGCGTTCAGTCTTTCTGCTCGCACATTCCTCCATGTAAATAGTGAATCCATCATGGTGCGAGCGCAACTGGCTTTTAAGGGGAATGGGAGATGAGACTCTGATTGGTTGATTGCACGTTATGGCCAAAACACACCCATGACTCATTAAGAGACATGCGCCTGGCGTGCAGACCGTTTTTCGTCGTTAAACAAGCAAAAGTGGATTCGGACACGCCTTAAATGCACCTGCACCATGCGCTTAGATTGTTAAAATGGGGCCCATTGAGTCACTCATTAATTTATTCAAATTATTCAAATGGCTGATCCATTGAATAATGAAGTAATTGGCTCTCTTTATTAATGGGCCATTGAATCCTTGGCTTACCTGATTTGTTCAAAATGCGAATTCATTCAGAGACACAGCTGCGTTGCTCTGAGGCACACAATCATTCTTTATATGTAATATTTTCATTGACAAAAACAGACAGTGTTGTGTCTAAAATATTAACTTTGTTTTAGTGAGATTAATCCTTAAGGATCGGTCCGCCAAGCTCCTGCTTTGACTACTATGCATATTTTAAAATTATTCTGCAGCATTCCTCACAGCAGCTTGTGATTTTACATACTATTAGTTTTTATTGTAAGCTTGTTGCAGATGTACCACTGAAGTTTCATCAGAAAGGAAAGAACCAAAGCCTGCCATTGATTTAAACATGGTTCTATAGCCTAATCTCTCAACGTTACTGATGCACAACTTTCTCTTTTGTCATTGAGCATTCTGGATCAGCATCTGGAGCCCCATAGACTCATAAATCCCCTCTGGCTTTGTGTATGAGTGAAGACTAAGGACTGTGCTAATGAGCATCTGCATAAGTAGAGGCAGTTTGTCTCAACCCAGTGGGAGTCTCCCATTCAAATGCACTAAAACAAAGACACCGCAATGGCTTCAAAAGAAACTCAGGAAGAAGAAAGTGGAATCCATGCCGGCTGGCTCAAAGAACTCCAAATGCAAATGGATTTGTTTAGGATTAGACATGTGAATCTTTTAGAAAGAGAAAAAGAGGACTTTCCTCCTCCAATCTTGGCTTTTCAGATTAATGTAGCACTGGTGAGCGACAATTCCCAGCATCAGTCCAGGAAGGTCAGCGAGCAGCTGTGAGAATGTGGGAAATGAAGGATTTGGAACATTTGTTTCAATGTCCTGTTGTAATCAAATTAGCCAAACGAATCAACTGTAACAAAGACAGTGGGGGGATTTGAGGCCAGTATAGCCAGTGTAACACTCTTAGGGAGAAGTTTTATGATATTGAGGCCAAATAACACTTAAAACAGTTAAAATGATATCCATACGTACATTTTCATGAGTTTTAATTAAATGAGCCTTGCAAACCTTGGCAGTTTTAGTTTTTAAACATTTGTATTTTCCGAAGATGGGTTTGAAACTGACATAATTTACATTTTTGGGTGATCTATCCCTTTAAGATTGTCAGTATGTTGATATTGTACGTCTGATTCATTCCACTGAATCGCTTCATTCAGATGGTTCTTAAATAGATTAAATGAACAGATTACAAAATGATTCACTGATCTTCCAAATCTTTTTGGCAGACTGTTTAGTTAATCGGTATGTATAGTTATATACATTAGGCTGTAGTTCTAGTTTTTAGTTCTATTCGGTGTAAATCTCTGATTCAATTATAAATTATATCATTCAATAATTACATATACAAAGGACATTGCCCTTAAAGGGTTAGTTCACCCAAAATTGTATACGTATTCTCTCATCATTTACTCACCCCCATGTTGTTCCAAACCCGGATGAATTTCTTTCTTCTGCTGAACACAAAAGATGATATTTTGAAGAATGCCTGTAACCAAACAGTTGATGGTCCCCATTGACTTCCATAGTATTTTTTATCAACACTTGAATGTGGGTACGTTTCATAAAAAAGCAACATTTTGTGCAAAAAAAGATGAGAAAATCATATTTTTGTCAAAGACTAAATCCAGATGGGATTCAGAATAATGATCAAAACACAGATGGAGTAGATGGAGTCCATCAACACCCCCAAAGCTTCACAGTCCTATAGCTCATCCTGGGTCGACATTTCATTTAGTAACATTAGGCAGTTTTGATTTATATGCTGTTTAATGTTGATGATTGTGTTATTTTACATATGCATCTGTTTATATACACGTTTTGGTCAGGAGATTCTGTACTCTTTCAGAAGATGTGTAATAGTGCCCCTTATCGTATAACACGGAAACCCGGACAATTTCATGTTTGGCGGGGAAGCGTTTTCTCACAAATAACGGAATATTCTGTGTTCTGCAAAGAAAGAGTTAGTAGTTGTCTGGTCTTTAATAATGTTCTCAAAACTTGAAAGGCTTCATGGAACGACAACGTTGTCAAAACGATCCCCATTCACTCGGATCTGCGAAAGCAAATAAAAACACTGTATTATTCATGCCAGGCCAGTAGTTGGCGATGGCACTTTGTAAAGGAAGACTACGCACCTATAGATCTGAACACGTAATACACATGACGTCACCTTTTATCATGCCTCAGACGAGCACTTCCACTTCTTCCGGTCATGCGTATGTGGGGTAACCCAGCTCTGTTTATCATATTAGATACATTTGAGTGTGATGAAAGTTATGCTACAATGCTACTCTATGCGTTCGCTCGGTGGCTACTATGAGACATCGCCTAGCTCAACATGGTACTCGAAACATGGTACTCGAAGAAATCAAGAAAACTAGATTTGAACAATAAGACTAACTGTGTTGAGCTAGGCGATGCATGAATACGGTGTGTGTCCTGGTTAAAATTGCTTATTTCTCTGGATTTAAACATTCTTGGAAACATTTAGGATAGTGTAAGTACACAAGTCAACAAAATATATAACACTGTTCTAGTGCTTTTTGGATATTTTAATCCAAAAGTCCTATGTTTGCTTAACAAAAGAAAAACTTAATATGCACATTGGCAAAATGTCCTAACAGTTTTGTTTGCTAGATTTTAGTGTAGCTAAATACTTTTTCAAGATATTCGCTTGACTGTTTATCTACTTTAACATGTGAGTAGCTGGTAGCTTTACAAGTTACAGTTCGAAAGTAGCTTTGAAAGGAAACAAGAAATAGAGGTCCGCCCACTTGCACAACTTCACCCTTAATCGTGCACCAGGACTGTTTTTAGATATTTTCAATTTCTCCAGAAACCTATTAAGATTGTGTAATTGTCGCTGCCTGCGAAGGTGATACTTCCAATCGCGTAATTGTACATCGGCAAGATTCTCCACGAGAGGCCATGGATGTCGAATTACCAAAATTATCTAAATCATAACACATTACTGGCCCACTTTCTTGTATGCTAATGTAATTAAACACTTAGCGGAGGACTGGAACAAGTGATGAGTTGAATGCGAGCCCCCTCCGTTTCCCTCGCAGGTGGGGGGGAGTGGCGGAGAAAGAGATGAGGAAATGAAATTGTTGAAGAAAAACAGCAAGGACACGATTCCATTATCTCATGATCAATACGGCTATTTGTCCCATCCGTTCAATTCAGACTCTCTTTTTTGTGAGAGAATGGCATAGATATACTGAGCCAGTTACACTGTGGGTTGACTGTCTTGAGATTGTTTTCTAATGCGGGCCCTTATGGGATTTACTTAGTCGTATAAAGAACGTAATGACAGGAGGTGGGTTCACTTATGTTTTGATGGTTCTCTACGATGAGTGGAGTGGCTAATACGCTAGCAAATAAGCACTAGAGATTTCAGTCATCCATTTCACCCATCCCATAAGTGGGGAAAATACCCTTTGAGGGGGGAAAAGAAGGTTATTTCTGAAGAATTTCTCTGAAATTGGAGATGACAGAGGTTGTTAGCGGGTAAAATATCGCCCTGCCGTCAGATTCAGATCATAATTCCAGGCTGAACGTTCATATTGTGGCGTCAAAATGTAAAATGCACAAAGCTTCCCTTTTTATATTTCGAGAGGGAACCTCAGGTGTCAAATTACACAGCCAGATTAATCTGAAAATGTGTTATTTCTGTTGTTAAAAGTAGATGACACAGAAATTGCTTTAATATCCTACATCATATCAATTTAATGCACCGATGTTCCAGCAAGGCATTGAACATGTCGACAATTTACAGTGAATAACTTAATTAAGAGGCCTAACTTGTGAGATCAAATGAGATATGTGTGATTGAGATGGCTCATATGCTGCTAATTGGTCCTTTCATGCAAAATCTTGTACCCTGGAGTTCTTTCTCCTCCAAAGAGCAATTGAATTGAAGTCTTTTCATAATGCGTTGGATCCATGAGGAAGATCAGTTGGACTATCCATCGAGGGGGGAAAAAATCATTAAATTAACATGATGTGCTCATTAATTAATCAAAATATTCAGATTTATTATGTGGAAAGAAGAGAAAAAAGGTCAGTCTCCATTTGACAGGTTTTATACCCTCACCTCATTCTTCAGTGGTTTCTGCATTCATTCTCAAGCGGATGTTTTTCTAACCTTATTTGTCATATACAGTGGGCTATAAATAGCAGCTTCCTGTCCTCTTCTGCTACAGTCGCAGTGATGACTTGGTTTGCAGGGTCTCCCTCAGCATCCTTGTGCAGCAGATGGCAAAATGATTTGAACTGTTTGTGAGCTTTATTTCAACGTGAACCGTATGTTTAGTTCTGTAATTTATACAGAGGTCCCATAGTCATGGCAAACTTGGAAATATCACACTGCACAACAATCTTCATGAACCATGAACTAATTATGATTCAACCTCAAAAATGCACAAATAAACTTAATTTAAGATATTGTGTAATGAAAGTTTTTCTTATATTATATTATTTCTTATCTACACCAATCAGGCATAACACTATGACCACTGATAGGTGAAGTGAAAAATAACACTGATTATCTCTTCATCACGGCACCTGTTAGTGGGTGGGATATACACTCACCTAAAGGATTATTAGGAACACCATACTAATACTGTGTTTGACCCCCTTTCGCCTTCAGAACTGCCTTAATACTACGTGGCATTGATTCAACAAGGTGCTGAAAGCATTCTTTAGAAATGTTGGCCCATATTGATAGGATAGCATCTTGCAGTTGATGGAGATTTGTGGTATGCACATCCAGGGCACGAAGCTCCCGTTCCACCACATCCCAAAGATGCTCTATTGGCTTGAGATCTGGTGACTGTGGGGGCCATTTTAGTACAGTGAACTCATTGTCATGTTCAAGAAACCAATTTGAAATGATTCGAGCTTTGTGACATGGTGCATTATCCTGCTGGAAGTAGCCATCAGAGGATGGGTACATGGTGGTCATAAAGGGATGGACATGATCAGAAACAATGCTCAGGTAGGCCGTGGCATTTAAACGATGCCCAATTGGCACTAAGGGGCCTAAAGTGTGCCAAGAAAACATCCCCCACACCATTACACCACCACCACCAGCCTGCACAGTGGTAACAAGGCATGATGGATCCATGTTCTCATTCTGTTTATGCCAAATTCTGACTCTACCATCTGAATGTCTCAACAGAAATCGAGACTCATCCGACCAGGCAACATTTTTCCAGTCTTCAACTGTCCAATTTTGGTGAGCTTGTGCAAATTGTAGCCTCTTTTTCCTATTTGTAGTGGAGATGAGTGGTACCCGATGGGGTCTTCTGTTGTAGCCCATCCGCCTCAAGGTTGTGCGTGTTGTGGCTTCACAAATGCTTTGCTGCATACCTCGGTTGTAACGAGTGGTTATTTCAGTCAAATTTGCTCTTCTATAAGCTTGAATTAGTCGGCCCATTCTCCTCTGACCTCTAGCATCAACAAGGCATTTTTTCCCACAGGACTGCCACATACTGTCAATGTCAATGTCAATTTTATTTATATAGCACCATTTTCACAACACATGGTTGACCAATGTGCTTTACATAAAACACACAACACTGGCACAGTAAAGATAAAAGTAAAGAATAAAAATAAAAGTTTAAAAATCAAAAGTACAACAACCATTTAAAATAAATTAAAGTAAATAAAAACTATATATAAGGTCATGGTAAAACACAGTGCTTCAACCAGAAGAGAAAGCTTTGTCAAACAGATAGGTTTTTAATCTTGACTTAAAAGTGATCACAGAGGGAGCTAATCGAATAGAAAAGGGCAACTCGTTCCAAAATCTTGGGGCGATAGATGAAAACGCACGATCGCCCCTGGACTTCAACCTCGTCCTTGGTGTAAACAGTAATCTCTGGTTTGATGACCGAAGAGATCTTGTTTCACTGCGTTCAAGTAAAAGTTCAGAAATATACGAAGGGGCTATACCATGTAGTGACTTAAACACAATTAATACAATTTTAAAATCAACTCTATAGCGTACAGGCAGCCAGTGTAAAGACTGTAAAACTGGTGTGATATGATCCCGCTTACGAGTCCTGGTCAAAAATCTGGCTGCCGCGTTCTGAACCAGCTGTAAACGAGAGAGAGCTGTTTGACTAATACCAGCGTACAGTGAGTTACAATAATCTAATCTGGAGGTAATGAAAGCATGGATCCCTTTTTACAGGTTTTTAAAAGATAGGAAAGGTTTTACTTTAGCAAGAAGCCGCAGTTGGAAAAAGGAAGATTTAACTACAGTATTAATCTGCCTATCAAATTTCATTTGCTCATCAAATACAACACCCACATTTTTTACATGTTGCCTAACATATGGTGATAACACACCCAAATTTGGATTTGTAGAAGTCACAGAGACAGAGGGTTTAAAAACAATCAATTCTGTTTTGCTCTCATTGAAATTTAAAAAGTTTAGAGACAACCATTTCTTTACATCACTCAAACAAAGCAATAGTGCATGCAGTCCATCCAGTGTATTCTGTTCTAAAGGTAGATAAACTTGTGTATCGTCCGCATAGCAATGGAACGATAGCCCATACTTTCTGAAAATAGAGCCAAGAGGGAGCATATAGAGAGAGAAAAGAAAGGGAGCTAAAATTGATCCTTGAGGAACTCCACTGGTTATCGCAGCTTTACTTGAGGTATGATCTCTTAACTTCACTGAAAAAGTCCTATTTGTCAGATAGGATCTAAACCACTGCAGGGCACTGCCAGTAATGCCGGCACAATATTCCAGTCGATCAAGAAGTACAGCGGGATCGACAGTATCAGTATCAGACAGTATACTGGATGTTTTTCCCTTTTCACACCATTCTTTGTAAACCCTAGAAATGGTTGTGTGTGAAAATCCCAGTAACTGAGCAGACTGAAATACTCAGACCGGCCCGTCTGGCACCAACAACCATGCCACACTCAAAATTGCTTAAATCACCTTTCTTTCCCATTCTGACATTCAGTTTGGAGTTCAGGAGATTGTCTTGACCAGGACCACACCCCTAAATGCATTGAAGCAACTGCCATGTGATTGGTAATAATAATCCTTTAGGTGAGTGTATTAGGCAGAAAGTAAACATTTTGTCCTCACAGTTGATGTGGTAGAAGCAGGATAAAATGGGAAGCTTAAGGATTTGAGCGAGTTTGACATGGGCCAAATTGTGATGGCTAGAATACTTGGTCAGAGCATCTCCAAAACTGCAGCTCTTGTGGGGTGTTCCCTGTCTGCAGTGGTCAGTATCTATCAAAAGTGGTCCAAGGAAGGAACAGTGGTGAACTGGTGACAGGGTCATGGCTCATTGATGCATGTGGGGAGTGAAGGCTGGCCTGTGTGGTCTGTTCAAACAGAAGAGCTACTGTAGCTCAAATTGCTCAAGAAGTTAATGCTGGTTCAGGTTCAGGAATAGTTTGAGGAGCACAACAGCAGTTGTGTGTATATATATCATATATATATATATCCTGTTCAAAAGTTTTCACCCCCCGGCTGCATCGTGTTTCCTTTTGTAGCATCAGTGAATGTTTAAACCTTTTTTTAATAGTTGTGTTTGAGTCCCTCAATTGTCCTCAGGACACTGAAAATCACTGATGACACTGATGGATCTCAAAATCAGAGTCACTGCTGGAAAGGGTTCAAAAATGCAAATGATGCTGTAAAACTGAAGAATTTGCAGGACCTGAAGGATTTATCTGAAGAACATTGAACAGTGTAATTGCTCAGGACAAGGGATTCAAGAAGAAAAACACAAGACAAAAAAAAAAGAAAAAAAAAGCTGTGGATCATCCAAGTAAAGACACACAGTATTAAGAATCAATGGTTCATAAACTTTTGAACAGGGTCATTTTAATAAATTCAGCTACTTTTATTTATATTTTTTGTCTTGGGGACTATATGTAAAAATAAAAATGTATGTAACATATCGGTAACACTTTACAATCTGGGTGCACTAATATGCATTAATTCATGTTTAACTAATGCACAGATGATCATTAATGTATGACTCATGAAGAACTAAACCATTTATTAATGATTACTGAATCCGCAACTAATGAACATTCTATATGATTAATAGATTAAGTAATCAATACATTGTTATTAGTTAAATATGTCATAATGTATTAATTCCTTAATAACATATTATATTAACTAATAGTGAAAATGCATGTGTTAATTACCACAATGGGTCAAAGTTATGTACTTCAACTTCCAGTTGTTTGCTTTAATGAATCATTAACTAATGATTTGCAAAGGTATTATGATGTTATGCCTTTACTTTTTGAGGCACATGACTATTAACTAATTATTAAGTAATATGTCATTGTGGTTATGGGTTTTGATTTAATTTTGAATTAGTTAACAGTCATGTGCCTCAACAAGTAAAGTCACAAATAAAATATTGATACCTTTGCAAATCATTTATATTATGTCAGGCTTTATTTAAGAAGTCCTGGCTAATCCAAGAATTATAATGGCATTGACTTGATGGGTCATTTTTGAAGTTCATAAAAGTGCATCTATCCATCTTAAAAGTTCTCCACACGACTCCGGAAGGTTAATAAAGGCCTTCTGAAGCGAAGTGGCGCATTTGTGTAAGAAAGATATTCATATTTTAAATTTTATAGACTAAAATAGCTAACTTCCGGCGGATTGCCGTATGCATCGTTTTACGACGAAAGAGTAATCCTTGAACCCTTGACGTATGCGTATTGACGAACGCAGAAGAGCAGAGGACAGAGCGAAAAAAAACCGCAGCGTCTGGGTTAATAATTTAGCGCAAGTCGACTTGCGCACTGTTGCCTGCCGGAAGTTATAGTCTAGAGCCGTGTAGTGTACATTGGGCTGCCATTCACTGCCATTATAAAGCTTGGAAGAGCCAGGACAGTTTTTTATATAACTCTGAACGAAGATTGTCATATACACCTGGCTTCAGGGTGAGTAAATTATGGGATAATTGTAATTTTTGGGTGAACTATCCATTTAATAGCTTTAACAAAATTGCAAATCATTAACAAGACCTTTGGTTATGCAAACGTTAACGATACATTCCATTTTATAAATTTGCAAACATTATGGGAACATTACTTTTGAATGAAAACATGTCTGAAACAAGTAGTAAATTGTGTAAGATGAACATCCAACTAAAATGTTTTTAAATCTCAGGTTTGAACTTTGCTCACTTTATTTCCTGTCACATCCCCTTTTTATCTATGGAAAAAGCCACTAAAACGAATGTATGTGTCTAAAATAAAATCTGACTCCATAAACCCCAATTCTTCACGCTTCTATATTTGTTCCCGTGTTTGGGTGGCTTTTCCTGCGGGAAAATATGAAGCGAAGAGGAAGATCACAGAGGGCATTAGTTACGATTAGGAGTTCAGGTGGGTGGGTCTCGCCGATATCCCAGCAACCATCATTAGCTCATCACGCAGCCTCCAGGGGGTGGGCGCCATCAATCTACCCGACAGGGGCGGCCGGGCGTAGGCAGCCCAGCGTGAGGGAGAGTTCCGCTGCCTCCACACTCAATCCAGACAGAAACAAATGGAGAGCCCAGGAGATTCAACTGAAAATTAAGAAGGCAACCGGTGTGATGTAAACTTAAGAAGCAAAGAGTGTTGAGTGCCAGTAGGTAATCATCTCATTTACAGTACATTTCCTTTTCCCTCCTCCTCAGTGATTTTTGTGCACTATTCTACCTCAGCATCAATCATATCCTTAGGACTCACTCCTCATTCGTAGATGAGGTGACATACGGCAAAAGTAGAACATGATGTAGATAGTAGCAAATTTTGGTTAGGAATTGATGGTATGAGGGTCCTACAGAGAACATTTTAGAACATTCTGGCAAGGTTCTTTCAAAGTTACCCAGACAGCAACATAGTGTCGGCCCAGATCCGGGCCACATCTGGTACATGTGGATTCCATGCGTACCAAATGTGGCCCGGATATGGGCCAACACTATGTTGCTGTTTGGGTATAAACAAACAATATTTCTGTAACATTAATATAATGTTCGCTCAAAGTAATCTAGTTACGCCTTTGAGTGCAATGATCACTGACGGCCCCAGATTATATTCACTGTACGTTAAAACATCACACTCTTATTTGATCTGGACAAATTAGTATCATTACCCTGTTGAAAAATCCAACATATGCTGGTTAGGTGTGTTTTTAAGCATGGCAGCTAGTTTAAGCTGGTCCATAGCTGGTCATGAGCTGGTTTAAGCTGGTCAAGTGCTGGATCTAAACTGGTCCTAAGAAACTAGCTCCAGCTCAGGACCAGCTTATAACCAGCTCATGACCATCTTAAACCAGTTCAGGGCCAGCTTGAACCAGCTCACGACCAACCAAGGACCAGCATAAACCAGCTCAAACCAGCTGCCATGCTTCAAAACATACCTAACCAGCAAATGCTGTTTTTTTTTCTTTTCAACAGGGTAGAAAGATTAAAGACTCCAGCTTCCATATTTGACACCTGTTTATGATAAAACTATGTTGCAGTGACATTAATGTCTTAATTTATGTCAGGATTGCAAAATAATCGATCTGTAATTTTTTATATTTTGAATAGAATATCAACACGAACATGAATTCATTCACTACGGTTTATTTGTGTTCACACAGCTTTACTGAACAGCTTCCGCTAGGGCTCTTACTCAAAAAGTGTTCATATTTGGAGAAATATACTGATTTATTATCACATTTGCAAAATATGTTTTCATACAGAATAACATTTATATTAATTTCTCACTGATTTATGCCACCTGAAGAACTGAAAAAGCAATTAGAGCGAGCTGTTTCTAGTTTGTGTCAGTTATGACTCATTGAGTGCTTATTCGATCTCTACAGCTGTCAATCATCTTACGCAAGTCAATGTGAGCATAATTCCTGCTCTTCTGGATACACTTCCTTATGACAGTATATGGTTTGTGTGTGATTTTCATACGCTTTGGGGTATATTCATATGAATAAAGAATGTTTACAGTGTGCATGCTAAGCAGGTGTAGCGATTAGCTGCATATAACATACTTGATATAACATATTTCAACATAATTAACATGATAAAATCCACTTTAAACTGCGATCAGAAGTTCACACACAACATTTGATAGTGGTTTTAAGTGAGTTGAGTAAAAGCATAATATTAATCTTTTAAAATGTGTTATGTAGCTCTAATGCACCTGTCACACCAGGAGCTATTCTATTCCATAATCTAATTTGTTAAAACAATTCACATAAAGTCCCAAGAATACTTTTTTTGCTAGTTTGTTTTCTAGAAAGACTTCAGATAATATGTGGATTAATGTGTAGTGGGATGAAAGTGGTGTAGATGGGCAAACCATAATGCCAGAATACAGGCTAATAATGGCTGAATACAAACAAGAATAATGATAATGAAGATTAAGTCTCATAACGGCAGAAGTGTGAAAAGTTTGTCAAGTGAGAACAATAGAACATGAATTGAGAAATTCTCCTCGCCAGACCTTAGACAATATACTGCAAATGGGTGTTTAAAGGGCTAATTTCATTAGCATCTTATCAGCCTTCTCTAAAAACTCCCCTGACATGATTTTATGAAATTATTCACAGAATCCATAGTTTGTCATTTATGCCCCACTTGCCAAAATCTAGTAAGGGGTTAATAATGTTCTCAAATAGTTAGCACAAAAACGTTTATACATCGTCCATGCAATGTTTTCTTTGAAACATTTTAGTTGTCTATTTGTTTATAATTTTTTTAAAGTTACTACTTGTTTAAAACCATTTAGAGAACATTTCAAATGAACAATCCCACAATGTTTGCAGAATGGAATGTTCCCATAAAGTTCGTACAATCAATCAAATTAACATTTAAAGTAACTGGGTGTTTTGAACATTCAGAAAACATTTTTCATAACTTAGCAAAACATTCTTAGAATATTGTTTTGTGTATATAGTGTGACAGTATAAATGTGACTTTTTTTGAAACTACATTTCTGTTATTTAGTGGGATGCCACTAATCAAAAACACACTCTGCTTGACTTGCTCTCCTTCCACTCATCATAAGAGTCAAGTAGGGGGTTAGACCTGTTTACCCGGATATCTTAACTTGAAGCTAGCAATTACTCTCTGACCCCACTCTTTGGTCACTGAGATGACCGGCTAGCTTGCGTGGTGTGAAGTCTCATGGCTGATCAAATGGAAAAAATATGATTCAGATTGGGGTCTGTGGGTTAATGATATACTTTGGCTCAAGAGAATTTTCTGTTGCTGTTGATTTGCTGTTGTAAACAACCAAATGCTCTGAAATACAGGCGAGCTGCAGCACTTAAAATTTTACATTTTAGTTTGCAATTACTTCAAAAAAATGTCATACTATCCATCCTAAATAATATGTGTGATTAAAATAAGTGTGTGAAAAGAGTATGCCAGAAGTCCCCGGATGGTACTATTTCCAGTAGATTTTCAAAGTGTGGATCAGAGCACACTATAGCGTGTATGTGGCTGCTTGTCAAGAATGGAAAACAAAAGTTTTATTCAAATTCTGAATAAATTGTAGGCCTATTAATATTTTCCCTATAATAATATATTCCCTTTATAATCACTAAAAGCTGTCACTAAATTAATGAACGCGATCTCACAAAGTTCTGTTATATTAATCAGTAAAGCGACTACACAATGAATCTCTTATTTACATAATGTCTACACTTTGTTAGAGAGGATTTAACTGCATTCACGCTGAAAACCAATGTTGCCTCTCAGTCTTTTTGACACTCTGTGGGCATAACCGCAGTGACTCACATGCATACGGCCAATGGTGACGTCACATGCATACCCTCTATGAAACCGGAAATTGAGGGTAACGCGGGTATGATGTCTAATTATGATTAATACGCGATGCACAGACACAGTCCATGTCATGGTTAATATTGCTCTTCAGGAATGACTAGTGAGTCTATTTTGCCGTGGTTCTGCTTTGTTTAGAACTGTTTTTGTTGGTGGATCAAAATAGACTAGACAATTATCTGGCAGTATTGTGTCTAAAATGTAAGTTACAAAATTTTTACTTTGTTTTACTGAACTGTTGTATAAAACAATATCACACAATCGTGCTGCCTCCTTACTTTAATAATCAGCAAGCCGTCGCTAGTTCTACCTTTAAGGGTACTCATTTTTGGGTTAACTGTTCCTGCAAGACCACATCCTCCATCTACGGTGGCCCAGTAGTGCACAACACAACGAAATATAAAAAGCAAACATAAGTTCACAACACAACGGAAACAAGCCACA
This sequence comes from Romanogobio albipinnatus, assembly GCA_023566225.1. Lineage (NCBI taxonomy): Eukaryota > Metazoa > Chordata > Actinopteri > Cypriniformes > Gobionidae > Romanogobio > Romanogobio albipinnatus. The sequence goes on from CM042263.1 coordinate 19,956,616, forward strand.
ACACAACGAAAAGCCACAACACAACAAAATCAAGCCACAACACTACGGAAATGCTCCCAACCACTCGGGGCACTCGGAGCGTGGTAAAGTTGCCACTGTTCTATAGAGTCGGCAATCCTACAAAGAAGTAGTAGTTTTAACAGTATGTAGGCTAACCATTGTTTATCGATGTGAAATATTAATTTAAAATCACATACATGCATTATAGCTGCATATTTATGCCCGAGAATGCTTTGACCCGATACCACGGCGCTAAGGGAACGTCTGACAATTCCACCAATTGGTTGAAATGTATAATTTGTATGATTTAAAATTGCTTTTAACATTTAAAAACAGACATGTTAAAATTCCACAGCTTGATTGTATTGGTAAAACTCACTTAATAATGCACAACACAACATTGGAATTTGAAAATTTAAAAAAAGTTATTGATTGAAAAAAAGATTGGCAGACGCTCCCTTAGCGGCGTGGTAGCGGGTCAAAGCGTTCTCGAGTATAAATATGCAGCTATTATGCACGTAGGTGATTTTGAATAGATATTTCATGTCGATATACAACTGCACACTTAAAACTGATCGTAGTGTTTAAATAATTGTAATATTGGCGAATCTACAGAACAATGCAAGGAAAACTAACTTTACCGCACTCCGAGAGTCCCCTAGTGGTCGGGAGCATTTCCATTGTGTTGTGGCTATTTCGTTGTGTTGTGGATTTTTCGTTGTGTTGTGGATTTTTCGTTGTATTGTGGCTTGATTTTGTTGTGTTGTGGATTTTCCGTTGTGTTGTGGCTTTATTTCGTTGTGTTGTGGATTTTCCGTTGTGTTGTGGCTTTATTTCGTTGTGTTGTGGATTTATTTTGTTCTGTTGTGAACTTATGTATGCTTTTTAAATTTCGTTGTGTTGTGCACTACTGGGCCACCGTATCCATCTCTAAACGTTTCACAAGTTCGCACTTACATATAATTTATAGAGGGTAAATCAATGCGTATTTGGCGTGCTGTCTGGGGGGAGGGCTTCGAGCTCGGAATTAGGCCCGAACCCAGAGTACCCCCTGTATATGTAAGTGGTTTTAGAGTTAAAGGTCCCATGGCATGGCATTTTTCTATTATTTTATAGTGTTTCGTGAGGTGTACTTATATTGTTAGTATGATTTTAACATCATAAAATGTCATAATTTAGAAATAAAAGGCATTTTTTCTATACTGCTGTTTGCCCTGTGGCTGAATGCCCTGCTTCAAGAGGCGTGTCTGCTGTGAGACTTCAGTAAAAACGCCCACTGTTGTGATTGGCTGACATCTTTGCATTTTAAATGAGCGGAGGGGGCGTGGTTTAACGAGGCACGAGCAGGCACGAGTCTGCCAGAGACGGATGGACCTGAGTTCACTTCTCATCAGTTCTCAGTCTCAGTTCAGGGTGAACTGTTGTAGTTACTAGCATATACTTCAGGTTATTAGTTCATTTCTAGTCGGAGGGGATGTCACTCATGTCAGAAAGTTAGTAACTTTAGTAAATTATGGATCAGCGCTGACTCGAGACGCGAACCGTTTAGAACGATTCAGTCCGATTTGGTGAACTGGTTCGGTTCACTAAAAAGAACCGATTCAAAAGAATGATTCGTTCGCGAACCGGACATCATGGAGACGGAGCGATTGCTAACAAAGTTATTTATAGTAACTTCTGAGTTATGAGAGCGCTGTCAGTCAGCGCGAGTTTATTGTGTTTGTATCTGAGAGTTCTGAATAAACACGAGTTCCAGTCACACAGAGTCCGTCTTCATCATTATTACCAACTTTGTAACACATGCAATGTACCATTACAGCGAGATGAACGAGTTAGTAAGTGTTGAGTATAGCATTATTTCTAGATATGTTCCAATCATATAAATAGCGTCAGTGACGTGCATTGAGTAACGTTACACAGCGCAAACAAAGACACAACAGCTGTAATCGAATGTAATCCAGTTTATTGTGGGGAAAGATGGCTAGCCTAGCCCAGATATGCTCATGCTTACCCCCCTTCTGCTTAATCTCACGCCGCGTTTGGTGCCTCCGCTGTGGGCCAGATGCAGTACTGGGAGTCGGGGATATTGAAGGCCGAGCTTCGGCGTGTGTGAGGTTTATCTCTAAAGATGTGACTGCTGATGTTAAACAGAAAAGACTGTATGCACATTTTAGAACCGATAGACGCGACGAGGACGTACAAAAACACTGACTCACAAGATAGAAAACACGAAAACACCGTTCTGTCGGGAGAAAGAGAAGCCGCTGCGTGTGCACGAATAATAAATAATTAGCTACACATAAGAGATCACTGATCACAGATCAGAAGGAACTGAAGAAAGACTTCTGTTTTCATTTGTACATCCAAACACTGAGAAACTGCCAGCATTCACAAGTAACGTTAATGATCTCGAGTGTTTGCATGGGCGTGCCAGATTCTCTGGGCGGAGGAAAGGGAGGTAACCGTTCCTGCTTGAACGTCAAAACAGGAGACTTCAGGATTGGCTCGTCTGGCCTGTCATTTTCTCAAAGGCAGAGAGAGACAGCCAGAACTCGGGTTTACACCGATAAACATTTCTATCCACTTGGGGACAATATTCAGGCTAGGGGAACTCATATTAATGTTGAAATACCTCATAAAATGAAAATTTCATGCCATGGGACCTTTAAAAGGTGTGGCAAAGGGGTGGTGGAAGGGTTGCTGATAACTGTCAACAAATGGAGGTAGGACTGCTGCGTGTATATATACCTCTATTGTTGATTAGCTGAGTGCTCTCCACCTGTGTCAATTATCTGAACGTGCTTCTCCCGAACCTTGTTTATAAAACATCATATGTTTTGACTTGTCGTTGCTGCAGAAAAATAGTGCACGTAATAAAAACGGGTTATCGCTTATACTCAGCCATATGGAGAAAGGATATGCGGTAACAATTTTAAAAGGAGATGGTTAATTCAGTATGAAAGCTTTTGCTTCAGGCTTTACCTTGGCGGAGAGTTTATGATCCCAAGTTCTATGGCGTGACCTCGACTTTTCCTCAATCCCTCCAGGTGAATGGTGCACATGTTCCCGCTAGTTTCACTGTACGCGCTAGATTCATTATGTTTTGTATTCCACGTAGCCTTTCCGTGTTCCTCAAAACCCATTTCCCAGATTATGACTGGCCTATTCATGAACCCGTTTGAGTTATGCTCTTGCCACTACTCATTGATATGCCCTACCTGTCTGCATGTTGAATTATGAACTTTAACTGTATTTCTCCTTGCAATGGTGAAAGAGTCCAGTGAAGATTGATTCAAATATACACAAGTTAATCCTAACAGGACCGTCACTACAATGAATAATAATGCTTTTGCAAAAACTGACCCTTGACTCTGAAGTGCAATCATCTATGTAAAGAAAAACAGTGCTCTATGGCATCTGTTTTCATTGTGCAAATTGGTTGGAAATATTAAGCATAGTAGTCTGCAGTAATCTCCAGTACTGTAAAATGATAACTCCTGCTGTGGAGTCTCAGTGACCTTATTTATTCCATTCAATAGAACAAATTAAAAAATAGGGGAAAAACAGCTCAATATCAACAAGCCCTGTGAGTCAGCACTAACACCTATCTCTTAAATGCATGTCAAATAAACCTGAAGCTCGGTAAGATAAACAGTTATTAAAATTGAGTTATTCTTGGATAATACAATGCATTACAAAAAATTATATAATCCCATTCGGCCAGATTAGTTACAGTGGGCTGCATTTAAGTCTATTTATTAATGCCCTTCACTTGATAACTTCCCTCTGTCTCGTTCATTGGGATGTACATCATTGCTTACGTTGTACAAGTGCCCACTACTGGTGGAGCGCTTGTAATGGGTTTAATCGAAGGCACTAAGCCCTTGATCACTTGCAATCCACTATGGAGCTGTATGTTTATTGTTTACACTTTTTTCTAATGAATTTGTTTTACACACCATTCTATAGGCTGTATGTATGCTTGGGCTGTTGGAGAAAATATTTGAATATAATGAAAATGATAACAATACAATAAACTTTAACTGTGCAAAAACCAGTCAGCTTAAGGTAGCTACAAGTATTATGCGGTTAAATGTCAAAATAATGCCAATATCATACACTAGAGTTGGTTGTAAATAAGTGCAACGCATTGTAGTGCATTGTAGTCTATGTATCTACTTGAAGTGTACATGTTAAGTAGATTCGCACCCTCTGTCAAAATCGAGGAGTCAAGTGTCTGTCCAAATAAATTTCCCTTGCCCACTTGACGAAAGCACTTTAAAATGGCGGCGGGGATTCCCTCGAAGGGAAGTTCTTAGGGAAGTTCCCGAGTGTATGTGTAAGGGATGCAAGCTAGTAAGACTCCGGTTCGAATACTGCACTGAGGGGGCCATGTAGGACGGGCTACGTTAGTGTCGTGACCCTTAAGGAAGTGAGATTTAAAGGGGTGAGTATAATGGAAGCAAGTTATTAAGAACTTTGCGTGCAAACCTCACTCCCCTGGCCTCAAGAGGTGCACTTGAGGGTGCGTCCTTGTTAGTGCACCCTCCTCCCATTCCGGAAATGCCGGTTCAAATCCTGCTCAGGGGTGCGTTTCCCGTACAATGATGCAACTCGCTGGTTTAACTACCATAGTACGATGCATCTTTAAAGAAATCAACTAGCTAGTCACTACTGTTTCCCGAAACCATGGTACCTGTGTCGCAAAACCATGGTTTGAACCACATTGGTTGGAGCTGTCGTTATGACGTTCTTCTTCTTCTTCTTCGATCTAATGGCGGACTGGTGCTATGAGCACATATCGCCACCTGCTGTAAATTTGGTTCTTTTCTCTTTTCGACTGCGCTTTCTTAGTGACGATGTGGAGTAATTACGTTAACAACTCAACATTAATTCTTTGAACAATAAAATATAAACATATATAAACACAATGTTGTCTTCTCTGATCCCAAAAATCTATAACTATTAATTTCACAATTTCATATTTATTAATTTCTTATTGAATATTGATAGATCAGCACAATTAAAATGAAAATAAATGATGGGTTTTACTGTTGATCAATGATCACTGTGATTGTTATACTATTGTGTACACCTGTTGCATATTTTGCTTAAGATCATTAGCCTACCTATTTAAGTCCCCTTGCCATACAGCTATGTGTTCATATGACCATGAAAATGACGCGAAAACCACAATTTTCAAAAAATGAAGTTACAGTTCTTTTGGAGGAGGTGGAGAATAAAAAAAACAGCTATTTTCAAAGCTGAAAAATTGTGTAACAAATGCTGATTAAAAAAAAAATCCTGGGCAGAAATCACCCAAAAAATAAATGCTTCTGCCTATTCCTTTTCAGACTTTATGTTGATTTATGTCATCATTTGTTAAATGTTTAAATGTCAGAATAAAATAAATCTGAATCTGCCTACGTTTCCTTAGCACTAAGCACTGCATGTGTTGCGTGTGTAATGCTACAGTACAGATACAATTTAATATTTAAGGGTAAACCCCTTTTTGTAAAATATTGTTATATGACAATTTGTCTTTGGGAATTTAACAAAGCTACTCACTTGCACACTCGTTTCTTCGCACAAACGAAACCAAGACTGCGTCCCAACCAGCATAAATAATCCTTTCGGAGGGCACTTCGAAGGGAGAATAATTGCGATCGTCACGCTATTATATCGTTTCAAATAATTTGTAATGAAGAAAGCAAATTGTGTAAAACCTAGGCACCTCGACTTTAAGTCATCCAAATTACTTAAAGTGGATGGTGAAACCTTCGAAAGAAATAGGCTATAGGGTCGATAGCTCTGAATAGAGCACATCCCAGCTGCTGCGAAATCAATGACGTCGACACGACAAACTAACAAGGAACTATACTTCTAACCACAGGTCAAGAGCTGTCGTTCCAACCACACAAGTTTGCGATGCAATTTGCGAACGTTCGTTGGAACGATGGTTTCGGGAAACACTAAATCGTTGAACTATGCTGATAACGACGGAACTTGCGACCATAGTTGGCCAACGATGCTTTCGGGAAACGCACCCCAGAGCGGGTCGAGTAGGATCGGTTACATTGGTGCCGTGACCCGAAAGGAAGTGAGATTTAAAGGGGTGAATGCAACAGAAGCAAGTTTGTAAAAACTGTGCGTGTAAACCTCACTCCCATGGCCTCAAGAGGCGCACTTGTTAGTGTGCCCTCCTCCCATGCTAGAAACGCTGGTTCGAATTCCGCTCAGAGCAGGTCGAGTAGGATCGGTAACATTAGTGCCGTGACCTAGATAAAAGTGAATGTTGAAATGAGTGTAACGGAAGCAAGTTAGTAAGAGCTGTGAGTGTAAATCTCACTCCCCTGGCCTCAAGAGGCACGCTAGCAACTGTGGTCTTTAGTGACCTTGTTAGTGCGCCTGACTCCCATACAGGAGATGCCTGTTCGAATCCCCCTTGGAACGGGTCTAGTAGGACCCAATACATTGGTGCCGTGACCCGGATGGAAGTGTGATTTAAAAAGGTGAGTGTCACTGAAGCAAGTTAATACGAGCTGTGTGTGTAAACCTCACTCCCCTGGCCGCAAGAAGTGCACTTGAGGCTGTGGCCTTAGTGACCATGTTAATGCGCCCTCCTCCCATGCCAGATAGAATCCTGTTCGGAATGGTTTGAGTAGGACCGGTTACATTGGTGCCATGACCCAGATGGAAGTAAGATTTAAAGGGGTGAGTGCAACGGAAGTAAGCTAGTAAGAGCTGTGTGTGTAAACCTCAATCCCCTGGCATCAAGAGCTGCACTAGAAGCTGCAGTCTTTAGCATACTTCTTAGTGCGCCAACTCCCAAATGCTTGTTGGAATCCCACTCGGAGTGGTGCGAGTAGAACCAGAGGAGTTACATATGTCTAAAAGTGGAGTTAAACGCAGCACTCAAATGATTATTTGTTGATTTTAATTGATTAAAGTTTTGTTAATGACATTGTTATTGAACCAGAATTGTTAAATATAATCAGAATTGGAACCGTAAATGGTTAAATGGTTCAAATGTTTATAAAGATAAGAATGTATTATTATTATTATTATTATTATTATTATTATTTATCCCAATGTCACTATAGTTTGATGTTTAGTTGCTTAATACAGTGGAATTCTGACATTTTATTCATCACTTAAATGTACAAATAAATTTGGAGCCACTCTATCCTGAAATGCTCATATTTAGCAATAATGAATTCTAACACCTCGTTAGAAAAATGTTGGACAAAATTAGCCTTATAAGTTCCACCTGGCATGAAATGGAGGAAAATTAGGGAGAGAGAGATGCACATTTGATACTGATTGATGTGATTATGGTAAGTGATGACTTTCTGTACACAGAGGTAAAAAATTATCATGAAATTACTGAGGGTCCTAATTAAAACATGAAAAAACCTGGATATTTTGAACGTTCTGAGAACGTTCAGAAATAATGTTCATAACTTAATGGGAACATTATCGAAAAGTTCCTGGAACATATTTTTGTTAGCTGGGAATATGATGCAAATAGAATTGAAAGCAAAAATATTAAGAATTTTCTTTGTGGTCCCCCAATCTTGAACAAACATTTGTCATGTTTAATATTTTACCAGCCCTCCAGTCCATGACAAGGACAAGATGGTGAAGAAACATTTCTGATGACTCATAAATTCATCCATCATCATCAAAACATGATTCCAGGGATGATTCCTCAATCGTTTTATCCAGAGAGAAATGGGCAGTAATCTCTTGCAGAAGTGGCCTCAGGTGGCTGTTGCTTCTCGGAAAATCACAAAACCAAGCATTGTCCTCGAAGCCGCTTGCCAAAATTTTGTCAAGCATCCCTAGGATTGATGCATAACTAATATTATTGTGAGAGATAAATATTCACATCCATGTCCACTGGCAAAAGTCTCTCTGCCCTTCACACTTGATCATCCAATCACCTTGACACATTGTAGCCTTATCTTTTACCTTGGAGTTCTTCATTGTGCTGTCTTCAACACTTTGCTTTGGATAGAAATCCTTTCTATGCTCACTATTAATGAAATGACGGAACTAAATGAATCATATTGTTAAAATACAAAATATTAATATTTTTTTCCCAATATTTTCTAATTCACTCTAGATGATAAAATCAGTGATTTCAATTTAAAACGGCACAATTCACCACGGTCTGTTTTGACGTCTCAACACACTACTTAAGTCATGTTTCCAATGCAGGAACTTTCCCCAGGGACTAGGGACTTTGGAGAGGTATTCTGTGTGTTTCGACCACAGGGACCAGAGTCGGAATGAAGTTCTGGGTAAACATTTCCCCATCAGAAAGTCCCTGCTCGCAAGATATTACTTTTTCAAAGTTTAGGAACTTTCGGGGGTGGGACTTAAGCGCTGAACATGCTGATTGGTTGAGTTCATGCAGCATTTTATTTAAACCACCATTTTTAAAAGTCGAATCAACTGTTTTTTTCTAGTCGAATCAACAATTAAGTTTTAAAAATATGGCCGATGGGCCGACGACGAGGTTCAGGCTTTATTAAGCTTATATGTGGAGGACAAAATCCAGTGGGAACTGGAAAGTTGTGCGCAGTCCTACTTCACCGGACTAATTTTCCTAATCTTCACGGTACTTTAGACTGCGATGGAAACGCAGACAGCAACAGGTCTGGGGGAAAAGACATTTTTTTCCCAGTAATTTCAGTGGAAATGCGGCTTTATTTTCCGCAAATGATTAGTGAACTGTTCCTTTAAATGATGATGAACAGGAAGTGACATCACTGATCGTACAGAGGAGCCATTTTCAAAAGTTGGTGAGTTGTATTCTCATTTAACGTTCGTAATTTGTGTTTTTTTTTCATGTATGACAAGATTTTGTCAAGTATAGCTGTCTTCCCCATCAAAACTTTGTACTATTTATAGAAATTTCATATTGCTGAATGCTAATGATATGCGGACATGACCATGATAATAGAAAAAGTGGCAGCCATTTTTGTTCCACCAATTGTGATTTAGTGAAATATAGTAGTTTGGCATTTTCAAGTTTGTAAGGTTTTTAATGTTTTTTTATTTTTATTTTTGTATGACGGTCCATATGATTGGTGTGGTGCATTCTAAGTCTACTGAAGTCATACATTATATTTATGTACTTCATAAATCAGAAATCCAGCGACCTTCGGGTTACAAGTCCAACTCTCTAAAAAAATATGTTTAATATATTAAATCTTTATATAGTTAATATACATTTTATTAAATTAAATGTAATTATCTTAATATTTATCTTCCTACACTATTTCTCCAGTAAATATCTTGTTTTATGAATGTTTAGATATTTGTGCTGGAAAATAAGACAAGCATATCAAGTATGAAAATGAGTTTTTGCAGTGCGAGTAGGCGGTTCCTTCATTCCGTCCTGGATGCATCAGGACAGCTCATCATTTACACAGCAAATGTCATATCATCTGCATTTCTGACTTCCTCCAAATGTGGTTTCAGTGATCAGATCACAATTGCACCACCTGAAGCTGATGTTTATGTATATTTGCTTCTCTTGTACTCTATATAATAAAATGCACACTCATATCATTTAGCCGGCAGGTGGGCTCAGTTTATTGAGCTCAGACCCAACTCAGGCTCTATTGCCCCTGGGCACCACGCTGTCTTTCTTCCCATCTATTGTATTCATGGAATCTTTAGGTTGCGTACATTCTACATCGGATATAATGGCCTGTGCCGTGAGGAACAGGCAGAATTCTGGCTAAAGTGAGTAGTACAGTTTTTTTGGCTGCTCTCCAGAGATACGAGTGGATTTATGAAGCATGGGGGATGGGACAATGAAACAGTGTGTGCTTGTTGAGCCGTGGAAAGGAGCTTTAAAGAGCCACTGAGACACGGTTCACCCTCTCCTTCCCAGGGGTCCGTGTAGATGCTGCTCACCTCCTCTTCTTGTCCCTCGTAGAGATTGGACTGATGGGAAGCAGAGGAGGTAGTAATCCTCCCGCTCTCCCGGAGACCGGCACCAGAAGATGATGAGGAGATGGATCCCAGCACTCCTATGGAGATAATTAACCAGGCACTCCTGCCGTTTCACTGAGACATATGTCTGTCTAAAGTGAAGGGAAATGTTGGGGAAACTACTTTGAAACTGTAGCTTGCCAAGCTACTTTTAATTTCACACACTCTTAAAAGTAAAGATTCCAGTAGGTTTCCCTATTTTTTTTTTTTTTTTTTACAGTGAACAATCTTTAAAAAGAACCATGTTATTCTCATTGTGAAGAACATTTGGTAGCACTTTATTTTAAGGTAACGTAGTTACACGTTACTACATGTACTTACTATAGTAATAACTAGGGGTGTAAAGGTACACAAAACTGACGGTTCGGTACGTACCTCGGTTTTGAAGTCACGGTTCGGTATGAGTTCGGTACAGTAGTTTTACAAAATTGCTTTTTATTTATTTTTATTAAACTGTGGTTTACTGAAAAAAAATGTGTCTGATTCAATTATAATTAAAAGTTTCTTAAAGATAATGCAGTATATATAGGGAGCCCTTACTTGCACATTACTACAATATTAAAGGTTAACAACAGAGCCCAAACTATTAACACTCAAATAACACATTGTATGCAAACATGTAAACTTCACATAAGGCAGTTTTTGCATTAACTTCTAAATCTAATTATAATATTATGTTTTTTTCTCTAATTTATTGTTGAATATATAGGCTAATATACTGCATATATTTAGCGAAAGAGTTAATTTCTCTAGTGAACTAACAGCTGTGGACACTGAATGACTTCTGAGGAAATGTGATGCTACGTGACATTGTTTACAAGCTGTTTTATTGACGTCTTTCCACGGTTGAAACACTGATCAAGCGATTACACAACATAGTATACGTTTCAGTAAGTTGTAATGCATCCTCAACATACCTTAAGATATTAATTCATGTTTATTCTTTAGGAAGAGATGATCGCGTTCACGGGCGCTTGAACTGATGCGCCTATACAGTGATCAGTCACATAATTTTGTTTACATCAGCATGAGTTTGAAAATCACATTTCATTGGTTCAGACTAGGGGTGTAACGATTCATCTACTACATCGATGTATCGATTTATATTCCTATGATCTAACTAAATCGATCTGTGCTCTGCAAGTTGGCCTTCCGGACGACATTTATCGATCTAATATCGTTTTAAAAGGTAATCAATCGATTGTATCGATAATAGGAAATAACGCATTGGATTTAAGCACGTCAGACTTTATATGGATGTTTTTTCTTAGCACTTTTAATGATAAAGGCGTTAAACGTTACTCGATTCAGTCTGCCTATCTGTGACATCATCGCAACGCACGCACCAGCAGCAGCGCTAAGAAAACAAAACATAGCATGGCGGATGGCAGAGGAGAAGCCAATGAGCGAGAAATTATCAAGCCACCAGGAGAAAGAGCTACCTGTACTTTCAACCCTGGCTAAATGTTACCTGTGCATTCCTGACACCAGTGTGCCAGCAGAGCGAGTTTTTAGTACTGCTGGCGACATAGTGAACGCACAGAGAAGTGTTCTGCAGCCAGATCATGTTGATCAGTTGATATTTTTGAAGAAAAAAAAAACAATATATAGAGTCATTGAAGAGTAGTTGGTTACATTTTATCTTTTGTTAAATATTGTTTGTTTATTAAACTGAGAGTAGTAGCAGGTTCAGCCAGTTTATTCAACCTGAAGAAATGTTTATTTTTGATATTACTATTGTAATATTTTTATGTTGGAAAACAAAAGCAGAAGTAGCAGGTTAACCTACTGTTGCACTTACTGTGCTTTTATAGAAAATGTATTGAATATTGAAATTGAGAGCAGAAAAGGTTAACTTCTTGTTAATTCAACCTAAACTGTTGGTTGCACTTTATTCAAATAAAATGTGAATGCATTTTCCATTAATTGTTGTTTACTTGTTTGTTTATATCCATAATTAATTGATATACCGGATTCCCTTACAAGAAACAACAGGAATCTAGGAAACTTCACCTGCACTGACCAGTATCCAGATATTTATTTCAGTCACACAATTTTTGGCTAAAAAGTTACTGAATCGATTTCAAGTCACTGAATCGTTTCGGATCGTATCGTTCTAAATGAACCAATATCGTCCTTGAATCGTATCGACAACCTCAAATCGTGATACGAATCGAATCGTTGTTAAAACGAATCGTTACACCCCTAGTTCAGACTCATGCTACTGAGAATTCGTACCAGAAGCGAGCACAGAAAAGCAGCATTGTTCATAGACAAAGGAAAGGTACTCTTCTCCAAACACTTTAGGAGCATTGGGATTGCTAAAATAGGGCTTAAAGAACAAATTTTTGTGAAAACCTAAAATTTTACCAAAATCTAAATGTTTCCCTTGTTTTGCTCAAAAACTAGCCTGTGAACATTACAACTCATTTTGCCAGCACGGGTCACATGCACTATATTCGCAAAGGTTTTGGGACGCCTAACTTTACATGCACATGAACTTTAATGACATCCCATTCTTAATCCGTAGGGTTTAATGTGGAGTTGGCCCACCCTTTGCAGCTATAACAGCTTCAACTCTTCTGGGAAGGTTTTCCACAAGGTTTAGGAGCGTGTTTATGGGAATTTTTGACCATTCTTCAAGAAGTGCATTTGTGAGGTCAGGCACTGATGTTGGACAAGAAGGCCTGGCTCGCAGTCTCCGCTCTAATTTATCCCAAAGGTGTTGAGGTCAGGACTCTGTGCAGGCCAGTCAAGTTCCTCCACACCAAACTCGCTCATCCATGTCTTTATGAACCTTGCTTTGTGCACTGGTGCAAAGTTATGTTGGAACAGGAAGGGGCCATCCCCAAACTGTTCCCACAAAGTTGGGAGCCTAAAATTGTCCAACATGTCTTGGTATAAGAGTTCCTTTCACTGGAACTAAGGGGCCAAGCCCAATCCCTGAAAAGCAACTCCACACCATAATCCCCCCTCCACCAAACTTTACACTTGGCACAATGCAGTCAGGCAAGTACTGTTCTCCTGGCAACCACCAAACCCAGACTCATCCATCGGATTGCCAAACAGAGAAGTGTGATTCGTCACTCCAGAGAACACGTCTCAACTGCTCTAGAGACCGACAGCTTGACAGCTTGCTTTACATCATTGCATCCAACGCTTTGCATTGCACTTGGTGATGTAAGGCTTCGATGCAGCTGCTCGGCCATGGAAACCCATTCCATGAAGCTCTCTACGCACTGTTCTTGAGCTAATCTGAAAGCCAAATGAAGTTTGGAGGTCTGTAGTTATTGACTCTTCAGAAAGCTGGCAACTTCTGCGCACTGTGCACCTCAGCATGCACTGACCCCGCTCTGTGATTTTATGTGGCTGTTGCTGTTGTTCCCAATTGCTTCCACTTTGTTATAATACCACTCAAATTGATCATGGAATATTTAGTAGTGAGGAAATTTCACAAATGGATTTATTGCACAGGTAGCAACCTTTCATGGTACAACGTTTAAATTCACTGAGCTCCTGAGAGTGACTTTCAGAAATGTTTGTAGAAGCAGTCTGCATGCCTAGGTGCTTGATTTTATACACCTTTGGCCATGGAAGTGATTGGAACACCTGAATGCAATGATTTGGAGGGGTGTCCCAAAACTTGTGCACAGGCCAAAGTGGCTAGTAGGAGTTGAAAATCCACCCCCATTTGGCGGGTGTTTATGTCAAGCCTTGATTACAAGTAACTAACCCTAAACCAAACCCTAATCATAACTCTATAGTAAGTACATGTAGTTAATTAATATTACTCAGTACTTTAAGTAAGTACAATGTAACTGTGTCACCTAAAATAAAGTGTAGCCAAAAATTTGAATTAACTTTTTCCACTATAAAGATCCTTTTGTGGAATGGAACGGTTCTGTGGATGTTAAAGGTTCTTCATGGAACCATAGATGCCAATAAAGAACCTTTACTTTTAAGTTTTAAGCTACACTTTAGCTGCACTACAAACTGATAGCGTATGTCCTGATTGTGCAGAGTTAGACGCGTTCCTGGCCCTTAACCTAACCCTACCCATAACTTATCCCTAAAATCAGAGGGAAATGATAGGTGAATAACACTGATGTAGAAGCACCTAACCCTGGTTGTAAGTCTAAACTTGACATAAACTGTAAACCTGTCCCTCGGATCTGATTGGTTGATTGGAATGTTGTTCCAGGATCAACAAACATGTTACACTTGGTGCCCTTTAGCAGTTTCCACAAGCCCTTCCATCATGTTGTTTGTTGACATAAAATCATAAAATCAGTGTAAAGCATGCACCAATTCAACATAAAACATAAAAGTGTCATAATGTCAACAGGGTGACATTTTCAGTCTTGTAATGCACTTGGCCTCACTGTAACAGCGCTATTAGTATAATGTAATTTTTTTTGTCCCAGTCTCATAAAATTACATCATTTCGAGTAATAAATTAAATCCAATAAACAAGGCGGAGAGACACTGGTTGTGATAGGATGATAGAGAATCAATCAGGCTTCATCTGGCCTCATATTCAATCCCATGAGGCTTTGCCACTTGAAAGTCATTAAGCTGCTATTTGACCCCTAATCACGAGCATTCTGCAATCATTTCTAGTGTTCTTCAATCTCACAAATGAGCATCTTCGGGTTTCGAGCCTTTTCTGGGATGTTAAACATTGGAAGCGAGCAGGCAGGAAGCTGAAATAACCAGCAATTGGAAACTGCGGGAATCATTCTGAGGTAGATATTCAATAACATATTTTGATGAGATGGTTTAGGATGATTTATTACAGGTGGTTATCATCACATAAAGAAGGTCGTGAGCAGGGGCGTCAATTGGGTACGGCTGAGAATCCTCTCAGCATCTCTCAAAATGCTAAATGTGTTTATATTAGCGTAAGTTTACTAAGTTCGGCATGTGTAATTCTCTCATTATAATAAACAAAGTGGAGACACAATGTAAATAAATTATTCATTGTGCAGTTTTGACAGATTCATTGATTCAAGAAGGAGTAATTTAATTCACAATTTGAAGAAAAGTTACAGTTTTTCATGAGACTTTGTGACTTCATACATCAGTACAAAAAATGAGAAGAAAAAAAAGAATAATTTTCAAATGTTATAAAAGTGATTGCTGGTCACTATTCTTATAGTGGTAATTGAATGTTGTTTTCAAAATAAAAGTTTTTGTTTTTTATCAAGCGTTAATTTTCCTACACTGCAAAACTTTTAGTTTTACAAATGAGAAAATAACATTTAAACTGGATAATATTCAGACTTTTGAGCTTTGAAGTGCTGGAAAAAAATGTGTGATGAAAGTGGGACTGTCACGTTGAGGGAGTAAGATTGGATGGCATTTGGTGAATGGAAGGCAATGGTCATGAGCATATGAAATTTGATATTAAAGTGAGGACGTCATTATTAGTGTTTGTTGTTTGCCACAAATAAACTTTTAACAGGTTTTCAACTGTTTTTTTCCCCCTTGTTTTAAGCATTAATCTACAAAAAAAAAACATACATTTATTAATTTTGCAAACGCTTTTATCCAACACGACTTACAAACGAGGAATACAGCAAGCAATTAATTGTGAAGAGACAAATAAACACAAGTTTACTTCAAGTTTACTTTCACAAGTTTATAAGAAGTACTCAAAATAATTTTCAGACATTGCTTAGAGTAACATAAGCTAGAATGCGGAGGGGTTAAAATAAATTGAAAGCATAGTTGTTGTTTTTTATGATGAAGTTAAAGGGTTAGTTCACCGAAAAATGAAAATTCTGTCATTAATTACTTACCCTCATGTCGTTCGACACCCGTAAGATCTCTGTTCATCTTCGGAACACAAATTAAGATATTTTAGTTGAAATCCGATGGCTCAGAAAGGTCTCCATTGGCACAATGTGCTTTACACTCTCAAGACCCATAAAAGGTACTAAAGACGTCGTTACAAAGTCCATCTCACTGCATTGGTTCTACAATCATTTTATGAATCGACGACAATAGTTTTTGTGCGCAAAAAAAACCTAAATAACGACTTATATAGTGATGACTTTTTTCAAAACACTGCATCATGAAGCTTCGAAGCATTATGAATCAGTGAGTCGATTCAGCGGTTTGGATCGCCAAAGTCACGTGATTTCAGCAGTTTGGTGGTTTGACACGCAATCAGAATCATGATTCGACTCGCTGATTCATAACGTTTCGAAGCTTCATAATGCAGTCTTACTAACGGAGGGTAAGTAATTAATGACAGAATTTTCATTTTTGGGTGAACTAACCCTTTAAGTGCTCACAGAAGAGTTGAGTTTTCAGCTGTATTTTGAATGTTGTCAGGGATTTTGCATTCTGGATGAAAGAGGGGAGATAATTTCACCAGCAAGGAACAGTGAACAAAAATGTTCTGGAGACTGATTTTGTGCCTTTCTGTGATGGTACAACGAGCCGTCGCTCATTTACTCATTTTCCTGCCGTAGGCTTCTGGAAGAAATGTAGACTCATAAGAGTGAGTGGAAGTATGCGGGTGCTGAGCCTGTGGTAGAGCTGTAAGCAAGTGTCAATGCCATGAACTTGATGCGAGCAGCGATCGGCAACCAGTACAGAGAGATGAAGAGAGGTGTGACGTGGGACTCTTCTGAATCATTTGTAGAGGTTTGATTGCACATGATGGAAATCCAGCCAGAAGAGCACTGCAGTAATCAAGCCTAGAAATGTCCAGGGCCTGAATGAGAAGTTGTGTTGCATGCTCAGTGAAGAAAGTCCTGATCTTTCTGATGTTGTGTAGTGCAAACCTGCATAACCTAGCTGTCTTTGCAATGTGGGGACCTATTTTAACGGTCTGAGCACATGGCACAGGTGAATGGCGAATCCAGCTGGTTATTCTGTGAAAGGAAAGATGATACCTGGTGGAAAACAACTCAACGTTTTACTGAGGTTTATGGACATTTAAAAAAAAAAAAAAACGATAAAGAATAGAGAAGAGAAATAAACTTAAAGGGGCACTTCAGTGCTTGGAAGATGAATGTGTATTTAAACTGTAGTAGAAATGTGAAATTATTTTTGAATTTGGTGTGAAATTATTTTTGAATTTATTTTTGAATTTGAATGCACTTGCTTCGCTGCCCTACGAGGCCACTCCCTACACTGCTCCCAATGTCGTTTTGATCTTCATAATAATACAATAATTTAGTTCAGTTAGAGAATAAACACTACAATTAAAAACTGAACGTGTCTTTTCAATAAAGTGGGAGTGAGCTGAATGAAAGTCACAGGACAAACGCAGCAGGAGCATGAGAGGGAAGTAAGAGCTGAGCAGAGCTGAGGTAACGTTAAGCACGGCTGTCATTCTCAGCGTGTTTCCAGTCTGGCGTGTTTTCTGATCGAATATGGAAGCTAAACTTGAAAAGCTGAATCACTCACTTTGCTCTGCAGCGCTCCGGTTATGAATGCCCAAAGCCAAGCCGAGCCGAGCCGAGCCGAGCCGAGCCGAGCCGAGCGCATTTACATTCTGTGCGTGAGATCTCTCCCCTGTGGGCGGGTTGAAAACATGCGGAACAGCTCCTTCTACTGGCTGTAGTTTTTAGCCTCTGGCCAAAAAATCCTCAGATGATGCAAAATTATGATATTTGTGTCATCAGAGGATTTTTTCCAGAAATAAAATGCATAATCATCTCGTCTCAGGGGGATATGAGTTGGGAAAGTACCATAATTAAAATATACTACGGGGTTTCTACTGATACAAAGCTTAATGCTAAATCACCGAAGTTACCCTTTAATTTCATCAATTATTCTTCAAATAAGAAAAAACTGTATCAAAAAAAGCTACAATTACTCGAAAAAGACATTTTAACAATGGAAAGAGAACATTTCAGGACTAAAGACACTCAGCTGTTTCAACGATTACAATCCAACAAATTGGAATACAATATTTTGACATCCAAAGAAGCAGAAAATGCGCTTCTCAGATCACGACAGAAATATTATGAACATGGGGATAAGATTGGAAAAGTGTTAGCGTGGCAAATAAGAAAAGAAGAAATTAGTAAAACTATAACTACAATACATTCATCAGACAATAAAATTGTTAATCATCCTAAATTAATAAACCAAGAATTCTTAGATTTTTATAAATTGCTATATACATCTGAAGGAGTTGATGAAGCTGAAATTCAAAGTTTTTTATGCAATTTGGATATCCCAGTCTTATGTGATAATGACCGAGAAGAACTTGAGAAAGAAATCTCGAAAGAAGAGATTCAATCTGCTGTTACCATATTAGCTGGAGGTAAAACACCTGGTCTGGATGGTTTCTCGATGGATTATTATAAAAAGTTTTTTCCAAAATTAATCGATCCGATGCTCTCGATGTACAAAGAGGCAATTAGTAAAAAAGAAATACCAGAGACTTTAAATCAGGCTTTAATTACAGTCTTGCTGAAGCCTGGCAAGGACCCTAATATATGTGCCTCATACCGACCAATCTCACTGCTTAATTCCGATTACAAAGTTTTCACTAAAATGATTGCTTCACGTTTAGAGCGGGTCTTGCCAGGTTTAATTCATATGGATCAAACTGGATTTATTAAAAATAGATCCTCCTTTGATAATATACGGAGGTTTATGAATATTATTTATTCGGCAAAACAAATCGATTCTCCGGTAATTGCGCTTTCTTTAGATGCAGAAAAGGCATTCGACCGAGTAGAATGGCCTTATTTGATAGCTATTTTGCAAAAAATGAATTTTGGTCCTAAATTTATTGACATGATTCGTATGTTGTATAGAAATCCATCGGCAACCGTCCGTACTAACTCCGACTTATCTTCGACCTTTAATCTGTCAAGGGGTACCAGGCAGGGATGTCCCTTATCCCCGTTACTTTTTGCACTAGCAGTGGAACCCCTGGCCATTGCAGTTCGGGCACACAAATCAATCTATGGGCTAGAGATAGGAGGTTATGTACATAAAATATCATTGTACGCGGATGATGTAATGTTATATGTTACTAACCCTGACTCATCGCTACCTAACTTATCTCAATTATTGGGAAAATTTAGAGAAATATCTGGATATAAAATTAATATAAACAAAAGTGTTATGATGCCACTGAATTTGGCTGCAGAGAAAATACACTTAAATGATATCCCTTTCTTATGGAATTCAGAAAAAGTAGTTTATTTAGGACTAAATATTCCCTCTAAATTGGAAGAAGCATATTCTTTGAACTATTCACCGCTACTTAAAAAGGTAATGATAGACCTGGTAAGATGGAACTCACTACCATTATCACTAATTGGCAGGATAAATTGCATAAAAATGAACGTGCTTCCTAAATTTTTATATCTATTTCAAACCCTTCCAATCTCTATCCCACAAAAGTTTTTTAATAATCTTAATAGTTCGATTAGAAAGTTTATTTGGAATAATAAAACCCCAAGGGTTAAACTTAAGACATTGCATATGACATTTAAAAAAGGTGGATTACAACTCCCAGATTTTTTGCTTTATTTTTGGGCAGCGCAAATGAGAGTGGTATGGTTTTGGCAGATGAATAGTACATCTCCACCTGCATGGATACAAATTGAAAAATACCATGCAGGAGAAATTCCTCTAGACAAGGCTTTATTCATCCCTCTGACTTGTGTTATAAAGGAAATTGATAACCCATTCATTAGACATACATGCAGATTAGTGTTCGAGATAAAAAAAAAGATTTAAATGGCTATTACCAGTATATAACAATACTCCATGTCATTGCAATCCGGCTCTTCCTGTGGTGCTAAGAGATGGGATAACACAATGCTGGTATAATAAGGGTATTCAAGTTTTTGGAGATTTATATGAGGACAACACAATAATGACATTTGAACTATTAAGAACAAAGTTCTCTCTTCCTGTTAAACATTTTTTAAAATATTTTCAGGTGAGACATTATATCACTACATTACAAGGAGGTAACTTAAGGCCCCTCTCCTCACTATCAATAGACAATATCATAAGAGAGAAAAAAGGATCCAAAGGTTTTGTGTCTTATATGTATACAAGCTTCATTGAATTGTATGGGGATGAAGTATTATCCTCCAGACTTAAATGGGAAAAGGACCTGGAATGCACCTTTGAGCAAGATTCTTGGGAATACATCTGTAAAAATGCTCAAACATTTTCATTCAACAGTAGGCACAGGCTAATACAGTTTAATATTATACACAGGGTATATTATACACCTGAAAGATTACATAAGTTTAGTGAGTGATATTCAGACAATTGTCCTAGATGTAAAACAGAGGTTGGTACATTATTGCATATGTTTTGGACCTGCTCGAAACTAGAAATCTATTGGGAAAATATAATACAAACTATTGAAAAGATTGTTAATGTTAAGCTTTTATTTGATCCAAGATTTATGATTTTGGGAGATGAATCGGTCCTCCAACTTGATCAAAGGAAGAATCTACGTTTTGTTAAGATGGCTCTGATTGCAGCAAAGAAATGTATAGCTATACAATGGAAATCAGAAGAACCACCCAGTCATGTTGTATGGCTTAGAGAGCTTTCGTCCTATGTCCCTGTTGAAAAAATAATGTTTAATCTGAAAAAAACCCCATTGATGTTCGAAAAGATTTG
Organism: Romanogobio albipinnatus; assembly: GCA_023566225.1. NCBI lineage: Eukaryota > Metazoa > Chordata > Actinopteri > Cypriniformes > Gobionidae > Romanogobio > Romanogobio albipinnatus. The sequence continues at coordinate 19,977,253 of CM042263.1, forward strand.
GGGGAAATTTATTGAATATATGAATAATGTAGAGGCTACATTGATTGAAAATGCTGAAGTGATAATGTAACCCTTCTTTACTTGAACCCATGTGTATATGTATGTATATGTGGTTTTTTTTGTATGTTTTTTTTTTTTTTTTTTCTCCTTCTATTATAAAGCAGTCTTGTAGTAATGCTTGTTTAAGTGTTCTGTCTATTGGGGGGTGGGTTAGGGAGGGTAGGGTGGTTAGAAAAGATTGTCTACTTGTATACTAAGTGCATTCTGTAAATTGTTCATGGGAAAATAATAAATATATTGATAAAAAAAAAAAGTAACCCTTTAATTCAAGATATCTTCTGTGAAAACTTGAATTTTTCATTTACATTGCTGAACTAAATTGAAATTCAAAACAAAATAGATAGCTGGATACATATGTGATGCGATATGGGAAAACCCGACGGATGTCGCGCTGGAACGTTTTCAGCAATGTTGAAGAATAGGTTGAATGTCCATTTTTTTTTGCCAAAATTGGGTTTTCATTAAATGATTATTCGATACCATCTTGTCTATCATTTCTAAAAAATATCTTTTTAGCGGCAAGCTGAAAAGACTGCGTCTTTCTCTAATGTTTTAGGTCATGCCCGGCGGAGGTGAAAAAAAAAAAAAAAAAAAAACGGCCATAGTTTTCGCTCTCTTAACACCACAAAGAAAGTTCACCCATCAAAATAAACCCATTACATGTAGAATAAAGGTATATCAAAGCACATTTTCCTCCAGTCCTATGCAAACTACAGCACGCAAGGTTTTTTATTTAATGCAATGTTATCGTAACGTGAGATGGCGGAGCACAAGAGAACAACGGAGTCTTAAGTAAGTGAGTAAGTAAGTGATCGCTTTTATGATCTCACTTGCCTCAATCTGCTTAACACTTGGCATTATATATATATATATATATATATATATATATATATATATATATATATATATATATATATATATATATATATATATATATATATATATATATATATATATATATATATAGGACAAAATACTGATTAAGAAAATAATTTAAAGCAACATTCGACAGTAAGTTGTCAAACGCTTCTTATCTGAACTCTGCAGCCTTGAGGTTACGTATCATTACCCGCAACCTCCAAATTCTCATTATTCTCTTGAGAAATTAGTTTATGCATTGACAACCCGCATGAGTCACACTGGCCTGGTAAACATGAGGTGAAGACAATGACTTTTACTTTTCAGACAGCCTCTATAACTGCCACTAGTTCTGTTGCATTAGCACTTAATGGCCTTGAATAAGCTTGTAGTGATCAGTTGCCTAGCAATTAGCTTGAATAAATGAACATATCCAATTTAGACCTGACAAGGTAAAGTTGATTAGGGTTTTAGTAATTACTGGTTTTAAGGCTTTATGTTTGTATTGGACAGATGACGCAAGCAATGTAAAGGTCAGATATTTTGAAGTTGGGTAACAATGGGGGGCACGAAGGTTGGGAGGTTTAGGCGGTGTGTCTAATGTCACTTGCACCTCTGAATAGATTTATATTGAGGCTGGATTACCAAAAGGATAAACACTTCAACTGTCTTATCTATTGTGGCCTGGAAATGCCGCCTTGGAGAAACCAACCCTCTGGAAATTTGAAATAGGTTTGTGCAGTAAAACGTATTAGCATAAGTCTTATCAGTGTATTGGCCTCTAAAAGAGGGAAATCACTTTGGTGAGGCCTTGGGGTCACCGAAAATGTTTTGGACATGGCATTTGTAATGACTTGCAATGTGCAAGAGTACAGAGTGTCTCATGGGGAACTAGGGCTGGGTGGTATGATGTTATATAGCATGCAACTAGGAATGTAATAGAGGATAAATGCAGTTTATAAACCTTTAAATATCATTTGCATGTTTAATTGTAGTTTATGAGTGACTTTATGCCCCCCAAAATGTAAAAATTTTAATCAAGTCATGTATGAATTAAATTGTGTACTTTTTAACTTCCAGGGGTCAGGAAGTTGCCAGCGACTTCACCTCACTTTTTTCTTATCAATGTGAAAGAGACTCAAATAACTCAGTGGATTTTTTTCCTACAAATAAGTGTTATACATAATTCAAATTTGTTATGTTTCTTTTATTTGTGTACACTCACAATAAAAACAAAATGTTGTGCTTTTTGCAAAATAATGAAAACAAACAAGATTCGCGATCTTCTGCCTCTCTCTCAATGAAATTAATTCTGATACTTGTCAGAAAATGAACTGTAACTCAGTGAATACTTGTCACAAACATGAGACATATGTCTAAAGAAACGTTGAAATGTCAGGTTTTAATTTATGTAAATCAAATCGAAAAAAAGATTTTCTGTTTATGTAATCTGTTTGAAAAAAAGAGATGTCAGTCTTTCACAAGCACCTCATTATCTGCTAATGTGGCCATGCCCATGGAGAGCACGTTCTATTCAAAGGCTAATTCTGATGCGATCCATACAAGTATCCCCACCCGCATCGAGTCATAGATCTGTACAAAAAAAAGTAATCAACCTATTTGCAGAGGTGGGTAGTAACGAATTACATTTACATTTAGCAAAGTAAATTTTTTGGGTAACTTGTACTTTTAGAGTATATTTAAAGATGGGTACTTTTACTCTTACTCAAGTACTTTTCTTGTGAAAAACTGTACTTTTACTTAGTTACATTCGGTGGCATTCCTCCGCTACTGTCAAATGGTAATAATTATATTATATTTTTAAAAATAAGTCAATATGACGTTCGCAAGTCTCGCGAAACGTTGAAGAGGCTGCTTCGCAAGAGGTGGCTACACATCATCCGCTTATAATTAGCGCACGTTTAGTCGGAAGATGATGGCCGAAGCAGAGGAAGATGTGTGTGAGCTACGGGAGGCAGATTACCCGTGGCCTCAAGTTCAGTCTATGTTTTCACTCCAAGATATAGAATAGTTTCATAATGTGATGCATGCTGTGTGCACCAAAACGAAATGACATCTCAGACGCCTGTCTGAAGTGTAGAAAATACATCAAAATAAAAACGGTATTGTATTTTATTCCTACCTAAAGAATAGCCTTTATAGAAATATAAGAACAAAGTATGTTTTAAGAAGAGCTCTGGTTAGCCCAGCACACCATTAATTTACACTGTTTAACCATTAAAGGTCCCGTTCTTCGTGTTTTTTGAAGCTTTGATTGTGTTTACAGTGTGCAATATAACATATGTTCATGTTTCGTGTGTAAAAAAAAACGGTATTTTTAACACAATTTACTTATCTGTATACCGCTGTTTTCACTGTCCTAAAAACGGCTGATGACTTCCTTATTCTATGAAGTCCCTCCTTCAGAAATACGTAACGAGTTCTGATTGTACCAGCGGTTCCCGTGTTGGGATTTGACTGCACCTTAGCGAACGTGTCACGGTTCCTGTGTTGTGATTCGACAGCAGCTTAGCGCACGTGGAAAGGTCACGCCTCTTAACAGGGTGATATATGCACTCAATGATCTCTACAGCGTCCCTGGGAAAGCCAAACAAAGGTGATTTGACTCCGGGATGAAAATAACAGCGTCTCGACGACATGGCGACAAACACACTCAAACGCAGCACTTCCTTTTCTCCACGCGACACATCCTCTTCTCCACGTGGGACAGCAACAAGACCACGCCCCCTTTTTGCGCGTAGTCTTGTGGGCGGTTCAAGAAACCGCTCCGGGACAAGCACGTACTGGTCCGCTCGGATAGCATTGCGGCCGTTGCGTACATCAACCAACAGGGTGGTCTACGCTCCTGTTGCATGCTCCGGCTCGCCCGCCATCTCCTCCTGTGGAGTCAGAAGTTTGTGAGGTCACTTCGTGCCATTCATATCCCAGGTGCGCTGAACCAGACAGCCGACGAGCTGTCTCGTCAGTCAACACCTCCGGGAGAATGGCGACTCCACTCCCGGAGCGTCCAGCTGATATGGGACCACTTCAGAGTTGCACAGGTAGACCTGTTTGTTTCTGTGGAGTCGACCCATTGCCAGTGGTACTATTACTTGACCGGGGGTACCTTAGACACAGATGCACTGGCGCACAGCTGGCCCTGGGAGTTACGCAAATATGCGTTTCCCCCAGTGAGCCTTCTCGCACAGACTCTGTGCAAGGTCAGGGAGGACGAGGAGCAGGTCTTGTTAGTTGCGCCCTACACTCCTTGCGACAGCCCCTCCCTGGCCGATCCCCCTGAGGAAGGACCTGCTTTCTCAGGGGCAGAGCTCTCTATGGCACCCGCATCCAGACCTCTGGAATCTCCATGTCTGGTCCCTGGATAGGACGCGTAGGTTCTAGGTGGCCTGCCACAAGCAGTGGTAGTCACCATCGCTTCAGCTAGAGCCCCCTCTACGAGGTGCCTCTACTCTCTGAAGTGGAACCTGTTCGACTTAACGTTGTGCTTTCCTTCCTGCAGGATGGGTTGGAGCGAAAGCTGTCTCCGTCCATCCTCAAAGTGTAAGTCGCGGTAATAGCGGCGTATCACGATGCAGTAGACGGTAAATCCTTAGGTAAGCACGACTTGATCGTCAGGTTCCTCAGAGGTGCGAGGAGACTGAATCCTCCTCGTTCAACCTCGTTACCCTCTTGGGATTTAGCCCTGGTGCTTAGAGCACTCCAGGGTCCGCCATTTGAGCCTTTGCAGTCAGTTGAGCTAAGAATCCTGTCCATGAAGACAGTTCTCCTGATGGCATTGGCCCTGCATGCACTTTCGGTCGAGGAATCGTGCCTAGAATTTGGGCCGGCCAACTCTCACGTTGTCCTGAGACCCCGGCATGGATATGTGCCCAAGGTTCCTACCACTCCCTTTCGGGACCAGGTGGTGAACTTGCAAGCGCTGCCTTCAGAGGAGGCAGACCCAGCCCTAGGTTTGTTATGTCCCATCCGCACTCTTCGCGCTTACGTTGACTGGACTCAGAGCTTCAGAACCTCACATCAGCTCTTCGCCTGTTACAGCGGCCAGCAGAAGGGAAAGGCTGTCTCCATGCAGAGGTTGGCCCACTGGATAGTGGATGCCATCGTCTTGGCTTACCAGTCCCAAGACGTGCCTTGCCCTTTCGGGGTGCGAGCACACTCAACAAGGAGTGTAGCTTCCTCCTGGGCTCTGGCTCAAGGCGCCTCGTTGACAGATATATGTAGAGCTACGGGCTGGGCGACACCTAACACGTTCGCTAGATTTTATAGCCTCCGTGTAGAGCCGGTATCTTCCCGCATCCTCGCCCCCAGTGGCCAGTAGCACTAAGTACCCGTTCTAGTGTTGGCTTGCAACGCCACTCCCGCACTCTGGGCCAGATACGTGCGTCTATTCGCTCCAGTTGAGTTTCCTGGAAACGGCTAACCCTGTGAGTTCCTCCGTCACCCCTTCGGTGTCAGATGTTGCGGCCGTCTGACGCTAGGCCTGCACCCGTATGCTTGTGGAATGTGTGTGTAGGCTGGGTTCCATATGTTGCGGTCCCCTAACAGCTACCCCATATGTGTATTCTCCACGGTACCAGCTACCCTAATCGGCAAGCCCTGTGTCTTTCCCTGGACAGAGCCCGCTCTGTCGTCTCTGGGCATGTTCTTTCCCCCCTGGGACCAGGTTGGATCCACCTCAGAGACTTCGATATGTTAAACTACCCTGATAGGTTAGTCCTTATGCGTATTTCCACCTCTCCTTCCATTGAAGGATACACAGAGTATCCTTAACCAACACGATCATCATTTCTGAGAGAAATAGTAAAGGTGAATGCATATACGAACAAGTTCTCCGTTTAGGATTAGAACAAATTCAACCCAAGCGCCTTTGATGACGTGGATGATTACGTTACTGTTTATCATCTGTCCATCATCGTCTAAAGCCCGCCCTGACAATTTCATTGGTCCGAACAGTTTCTGTTCGAGCATAATTACTTCTCTATGGATCAAGTCCAGACCGAACTGCCCGTGCAAAATTTTTTGTAGGCGGGGCTAAGTTCGTCTGGCATCCAGGCTACCTGACTCCCACTCCAACATAGGAGTGGTCCAGCGAGCTCAGGCAGGGCGCTGGAAGGGCCAGCATCCCTGGCGTGTTGGTAGGGATCCCAACTCGTCGGTCAGTTCCGATGTACGTCGAACGTGACCGACTGAAAGGGAACGTCTCGGTTACGTATGTAACCCTCGTTCCCTGAAGGAGGGAACGGAGACGTACGTCCCGTCTCCAAGTGCTGTGCTTCAGCTGAAGGCCCGATCCACTTATCTCGGCTCCTCAGTTGAAAACGATATGCGGTACTTCCACTTCCGTATTTATACATGCAACGCGGGGCAGTGAACTGCATGCCAATATTTATTGGCTCGTTTCTATACACTCGAAGTAGATTTGTCTCTGAAAACAGATCCCAATTCGTCGGTCAGTTCCGACTTACGTCTCCGTTCCCTCCTTCAGGGAACGAGGGTTCCCATTCAGTCGGTCACATTCGACGTACGTCGGACGTACCGACGAATTGGGATCACTTCTGGGAGCCCCTATCAGCTTCGAGCTATCTAGAACCGGCCAATGGACAATTGGCGTGCGAGATTTGCATCTCGCGCCCCGCCCCGCGCCGCGGGTATAAACAGGAAGCGAGAGCGAATGCACGCTGTCATTCACTTCGGAGCCACACAGGCACATGAAGGACTCACTCGTTTCGAGTATTTTTCGCTGCTATCAAGCAAGAGACTACAAGGAGACCGGAGAGAACCAGAGGAGGACGTGTGTTGGAGATACGGCACCTTTCAGCGGGACCGCGCTGACTCATCAGCTGCCTCTGAGATACAGAGAAAAACTGCTGTTATCACAGCACCTGTTGGTCTGGGTAGGGCGTTTTTCCTGTCTGAGTACAGGCACGGGCTGCACTGCAATCCCGTGCGCTGTCGCGGTTCCCCTGAGTGCTTCGGCACAGAGCGTTTTCCTCACAAAAAGAGTTTCACGGGTGACGTGCCGTCTTTTTCAAGATGTCTTTCCACCCGTGCGTTTCTGGATGCGGTCGTTCCCTGTCTTCTGCTGACGGTCACAATCGCTGTCTCACGTGTTTGGGCACTCAGCACGCTGAGGCGGCGTTTGTGGATAGTTCATGTTCCCACTGCGGGAACATGACTATCGCGGAGCTTAGATCGAGACTCTCCTACCTCCGGGCTGGGGGAGTCCCCTTACCCATCCCACGAACTAGGTCTTCCCCTAACCCGGGCGGACCTGCTTCTTTGGATGGCCAGGGTGATCTGAGGATAACGTTTAGGGCAAACCTGCCGAGTGATCCTCCGCAGGCCCCTATTCCCTCAGCTCCGCAGCCGGTTGAGCTTCTGAGAGAAGCCGCTGGACCCTCCCACGGGAGACCAGTGGTGACTTTTGGGGCTCCAGCGGACGAACAGATGTCGATCGCTGCATCGGAGGGGGAGTTTCAGTCCTCGGGGGATGAAGGGTCAGCTGTACCGCCTTCCGCTGGGAGAGTGGCAACGGCTGCCCCGGACCCTGAGATGGCTGCTATGCTTGCCCGGGCCGCCGAAAGGGTTGGGCTCGCGTGGAACCCTCCACCGTGTCCCGAACCCTCTAGGTTGGACGATTGGTTCCTCGGGGTGGGTCGCGCTGGTTCTCAGCGTCCCGCCCCGACACCTTTCTTCCCGGAGGTGCATGAGGAGCTCACGAGGTCGTGGACGGCACCTTTTTCTGCCAGAAACCGACCGAGTGACTCCTCCCCCCTCACTACCCTCGACGGTGGGCCAGCCAAGGGTTACGTGGGGATCCCGCCAGTGGAGCGCGCCGTCGCGATGCAACTGTGTCCGGCGACCGCCTCTAACTGGCGCGGTGACCCGCGTCTCCCGTCCCGGGCCTGTAAGTTCTCTTCCGGTCTGACCGGGAAGGCTTACAAGGCTTGCGGACAGGCTGCGTCCGCCTTGCATGGCATGGCGTTGCTGCAGGTCCACCAGGCCCAGGCACTCCTTGACATGCACGAGGGTAGGCCTGACCCAGAGCTCCTCCGGGAGCTCCGGACGGCGACGGACCTCGCCCTCCGGGCGACGAAAGTCACCGCCCGTGCCATCGGTCAGGCGATGTCCACGCTTGTGGTCCAGGAGCGTCATCTCTGGTTGAACCTGGCTGACATGAGGGAGACCGATAAATATCGGTTCCTGGACTCCCCCATCTCGTCAGCTGGGTTATTCGGCGACGCGGTCGAGAGCTTTGCCCAGCAGTTCTCGGCCGCCCAGAAGCAGACGGAGGCGATCAAACACATCCTGCCCCGGCGGCCCGCTGCTGCCTCCACCCCGCCGCCGGCGGCAGCGCCTCCGACTACTCGTCGCCGAGGACGTCCACCCGCCGCCGCCTCCGCCCCCGCCAAGGCGCCGCAGCAGCCTTCCACCAGCCGTCGGCGTGGGGCCGGCCGTGGGAAGGACGTCCAGCCCGCTCAGGCCGCTGCCAAGCCAGGTGGCAAGCGTCGTCGCAAGCGACCCTGAGACGGGCCACCCAGAGATGGAGGAAACTGCTCTGAGGGAGATGGTTGCAGCACCACTCCTTCCCCCGGAGGAGGGCCGGGGGAGAATCTTTTGTTTGTCTGTTCCGCCGCTGGCGCCAGTGCCAGCGGTACCCAAAACTTCAATAAAAGAGCAGTTTCCAATATCTCTGGGTGCCAAGAGAGCGCGCTTGACGGTGGTCGACGCTCCCATGCCTCGCCACCCTCAAGTACCTCTCCCTTCGCCAGCAGGGGACGCCGGCTGTCGGGACGCACACAAGCGGCCTCCCCACACTCGCACGTCCCCTCCGCGGATGCAGGTATGTGTTGTACACCACACTCAGATCCCGCTCCGGGCCGCTCCCATGCCGTCCGAGCCGGATCCCTGCGTTCCGCCTCGCTGCCCCGCTGCGGGTACGTCTGTGGTACCGATGTTTCCCCTTGCTCGGAGTCTGGGAGCCTGGCTAGCGCTTCCCAGCCCGTCTCGGTGGCTCCTCCGTACCATCAGACTCGGCTATGCGATTCAGTTGGCCCGGCGTCCCCCCAAGTTCAGGGGCGTTCACTTCACGACTGTAGTGGAGGCGAACGCCCCCGTGCTCAGGGCGGAGATCGATGTCCTACTGGCGAAGGACGCGATAGAGCCGGTCCCTCAAGCCGATATGAGGTCCGGGTTCTACAGCCCGTACTTCATTGTACCCAAGAAAGGCGGCGGGTTACGACCGATCTTGGACCTGCGATTCCTGAACCGGTCCCTTCACAGGCTGCCGTTCACGATGTTAACGCAGAAGCGCATCTTCAGGTGCATCCGTCCCCGAGATTGGTTTGCAGCGATCGACCTGAAGGACGCGTACTTTCATGTCTCGATTCTCCCTCGACACCGGCCCTTTCTGCGCTTCGCGTTCGAGGGACGGGCATATCAGTACCGCGTCTTACCCTTCGGCCTGTCCCTGTCGCCCCGCGTCTTTACGAAGGTGGCGGAGGCGGCCATTGTTCCCATGAGAGAGCATGGCGTTCGCATCCTCAACTACCTCGACGACTGGCTGATTCTTGCCCAGTCGCGGGAGCAGTTGTGCGAACACAGGGACAAGGTGCTCAGACACCTCAGCCAGTTGGGACTTCGGGTCAACTGGGAGAAGAGCAAACTCTGTCCCACACAGAGGATCTCTTTTCTCGGTATGGAGATAGACTCGGTCGCCATGACAGCGCGCCTCACCGAGGAGCGCGTCCAGTCAGTGTTGAACTGCTTGAATTCATTCAGAGGCAGGACAGCGGTACCACTGAAACATTTTCAGAGGCTCCTGGGGCATATGGCATCCGCAGCCGCAGTAACGCCGCTCGGATTGCTTCATATGAGACCGCTTCAACGCTGGCTACACGATCGAGTCCCGAGATGGGCGTGGCACAGCGGTTCCCTCCGTGTCCAAGTGACTCCGAGGTGCCGCCAAACCTTCGGCCCGTGGTCGGACCCCTTGTTTCTCCGGGCGGGAGTTCCCCTAGAACAAGTGTCCAGGCACTCCGTTGTCTCCACGGATGCCTCATCCACGGGTTGGGGTGCCACGTACAACGGGCTTGCAGCTTCGGGTCTGTGGACGGGGCCTCAGCTGCAATGGCATATCAATTGCCTCGAGTTGTTAGCAGTTCGTCTTGCACTCAGCCGCTTCAAGGGGCCGCTCAGAGGCAAGCACGTTCTGGTCCGGACGGACAACACTGCGACCGTAGCGTACATCAACAGACAGGGTGGTCTACGCTCCCGTCGCATGTCGCAACTCGCCCGCCATCTCCTCCTATGGAGTCAGAAGCATCTGAGGTCGCTTCGTGCTGTTTACATCCCGGGCCTGCTCAATCGTGCGGCCGACGAGCTGTCACGTCAGCAGGTACTTCCGGGAGAATGGCGACTCCATCCCCAGGTGGTCCAGCTAATCTGGAGTCGTTTCGGGGCCGCTCAGGTAGACCTGTTTGCCTCCCCAGAGACGACCCACTGTCAGTGGTTCTATTCCTTGACCGAGGGGACCCTCGGGTCGGATGCCCTGGCCCACAGCTGGCCCCGGGAAGAACGCAAGTATGCGTTTCCCCCAGTGAGCCTTCTTGCGCAGACACTGTGCAAAGTCAGGGAGGACAAGGAGCAGGTCCTGTTGGTCGCTCCGTATTGGCCCAACCGGACTTGGTTTCCGGAACTAGTGCTCCTTGCGACAGCACCTCCCTGGCCCATTCCTCTGAGGCAGGACCTCCTGACTCAGAGACGGGGCACCCTATGGCACCCGCGTCCAGACCTCTGGAAACTCCATGTCTGGTCCCTGGACGGGACGCGGAGGTTCTAGGTGACCTACCGCAAGCGGTAGTTGACACCATCACTTCCGCTAGAGCCCCCTCTACGAGGCACCTCTATGCGTTGAAGTGGAACCTGTTCGTCGATTGGTGCTCTTCTCGCCGAGAAGACCCCCGAAGATGTTCGATCGCATCTGTGCTTACCTTTCTACAAGATGGGTTGGAGCGTAGGCTGTCTCCCTCCACCCTCAAGGTCTATGTCGCCGCTATCGCCGCTAATCACGAGCTCGTAGATGGGAAATCTCTAGGTAAGCACGATCTGATCGTCAGGTTCCTTAGGGGAGCGAGGAGGTTAAATCCACCTCGTCCTCCCTCCATACCCTCTTGGGACTTAACTCTGGTGCTAACTGCACTACAGAGAGGACCTTTTGAGCCTCTGCAGTCAGCTGAGTTGAAAGTTCTGTCGTTAAAGACAATACTCCTGACTGCGTTGGCCTCCATCAAGAGGGTAGGGGACCTGCAGGCATTTTCGGTCGACGAATCGTGCCTGGAATTTGGGCCCGGTAACTCCCATGTGATCATGAGACCCCGGCCTGGATATGTGCCCAAGGTTCCCACTACTCCCTTCCGGGACCAAGTGGTGAGCCTGCAAGCGCTGCCTTCGGAGGAGGCAGACCCAGCCCTAGCTTTTCTCTGTCCCGTCCGTGCTCTCCGGACTTACGTGGATAGAACGCAAAGCTTCAGGACCTCAGAGCAGCTCTTCGTCTGTTACGGAGGACAGCAGAAGGGAAAGGCTGTCTCCAAGCAGAGGATGGCCCACTGGATAGTGGATGCCATCGTCTTGGCTTATCAGTCCCAAGACGTGCCCTGCCCGCTCGGGTTAAGAGCCCACTCCACTAGGGGTGTTGCCTCTTCCTGGGCGCTGGCTCGTGGCGCCTCGCTGACAGATATTTGTAGAGCTGCGGGCTGGGCGACACCTAACACGTTCGCTAGATTCTATAGCCTCCGTGTAGAGCCGGTTTCTTCCTGTGTGCTCACTTCCCATAGTCAGTAACACCGAAGTGCCCGTTCCAGTGTCGGCTTGCTGCGCCATTCCCTCCCCTATGGTAGACGGATGCGTGCGCTTATTCTGCTCCAGTCGAGTTCCCCGGATCGGCGAACCCTGTTGAGTCCTCCGCAACCCACGGCAGTCGGACGTGGCGGAGCGTTCGACGCCAGGTCTAACACTCGTATGCATTGGTGGAACTTGTGTTAGGCTGGGTTCCATATGTAGTGACCCCCACGGCGGTCCCATATGTGTATTCTTCCACGGTACGGCTCCCTACGGCGAGCCCGTGTCTTTCCCTCGGCAGAGTCTCCTCTGCCGTTCCAGGTACGTGTTGTCCCCCTCCTCTATTGGCCGGGGCCACCCCTGGGACTTCCGTATGTTGTGCTGCCCACGGCCAGCCCATACGTGTATTCTCCACATGTTAACTCCCTCTGGGCATGATGTGGCTTCCGCAGCTGCCTTTTCAGGCACGCTTTCCCAGCGTTATCCAATACAGTCAGCTGATGGGGTCTTGCGGAACAGCAGCTTGGTGTCTCCCTGCGTGAACTTTCCCGCCCGCTCCAGTTCGGGGTCTGAGGGGCTCATCGCTGGGCGCTGGAAGTGGTAGTAACTGTGGCGTTTTCCATAGGGGATCCCAATTCGTCGGTACGTCCGACGTACGTCGAACGTGACCGACTGAATGGGAACGTCTCGGTTACGTATGGTAACCCTCGTTCCCTGAAGGAGGGAACGGAGACGTACGTCCCGTCGCCACAGTTGCTGTACCATCACTGCAGGTTGAGCCATTACGTGTGGCTCCTGTTTCCTCTCCTTGGCTCCTCTCGCTTCCTGTTTATACCCGCGGCGCGGGGCGGGGCGCGAGATGCAAATCTCGCACGCCAATTGTCCATTGGCCGGTTCTAGATAGCTCGAAGCTGATAGGGGCTCCCAGAAGTGATCCCAATTCGTCGGTACGTCCGACGTACGTCTCCGTTCCCTCCTTCAGGGAACGAGGGTTACCATACGTAACCGAGACGTTACATACGTAACCGAGACGTTTTAGTTTCTTATCAATCAGATTGAAAGCAACTAGTAACTAACTACTTGAGTAGTTTTCTCATCGAATACTTTTTTACTCTTACTCAAGTAAATATTACGATTGTTACTTTTACTTTTACTTGAGTACAGATTTTGGCTACTCTACCCACCTCTGCCTATTTGTTTCCTTTTAGTTTTGTAATGTCAATTATTTCCTCATCCTATTTTTGTCCTTGGCTTACCATGATATAAAATTACCCTTCTTCTCTAGTACTGCTTAAAAAAAGTTAATGCACATTTAGTATATCTTATTGAGATCTATTCTGGGCCTTATTGTCATCTCTAGATGGAAAACATGAGCAATTGGAACAAAAATATTCCAGACTCCTGAACTCTGCGTTCACCCCGTTCATCTCTGCACAAACCATTTCAATCATCTCAAGCAAAACAATGCGAGGGAAAGAAAACGGAGTGTTGAGACAGTCTGTGGAGCCAAAGGACCTCGCGTGCCCTAGTGCTGCTAGCGACATTTTGCAGAAAGCTGAGGCATATTGAAGGTCACTCTTAATAAAACTCAAAGCAGCAGCCGGGCAGACCAACATAAGCGCACAGCTCAAGGATGTCTGAATTTCTCTGCAGACCGAGAGAGAGAGAGTGAAAACGAGACAGCGAAAGAGCAGAGTGATAATGCTAGCACGCTAGGAGGGATTTTCTGAGTACCTTAAAAGGGCAAAGTTCAGTTGAGAAGTCACAGACGTTGGCATTAGCCTTGCTTTGGAAATCTCAAGCACGTGGGTAGTGATAGCTCGGTGCAGGCAGTCACTTTGTGGAACAAACAGCTACAGAAAGGTTTACCCGGCTGGAAAATCCAGCTTATGTTGCTAATGTTCTTTGGAACGTGGTAGCTAGTTGATAGCATTATATTGCAAAAACTTTATTTGTTAATCAGTATTTTTTTTATCTTGTTTTACACTAAGGCCCTGTTTACACCTAGTATTAAGATGTTTTTGGTCGATCGGATCACAAGTGGACAATGCTAAATACAGGTGTAAACACGATCTATACACGGTGTAAACACGGTTTTTAGCTTGTCCACTTTCGATCACTTCAAGAGGTAGTTGAAAACCCATTTGACCGGATTGCTTTCGTAGTATAAACAATCATGTGGTTGTATGTGTTCGAACACCCACGATAGACTGCCTGCTCTCTAATTTTCATAAGGGTAAAAATGCATAAAAATACTAACTTGATGAAATTTATTCTTGGTTTTAAAAAAATAGAACATAGTGCAAAAATACAAAATAGAGTTGTATTTGGTCTCTCTTTTTATGTAGGCCTAATGTTTATTCAACCAGGAAAAAGAAGTGTAACAGGGACATACATTTACATTTGATTATATATATATATATATATATATATTATTATTATTATTTTATATATATATATATATATATATATATATATATATATATCCAGAAAATCACATTGTATGATTTTTAAGGAATTAATTTGCATTTTATTGCATAACATAAGTGTTTGATACATCAGAAAAGCAGAACTTAATATTTTGTACAGAAACCTTTGTTTGCAATTACAGAGATCATACGCTTCCTGTAGTTCTTGACCAGGTTTGCACACACTGCAGCAGGGATTTTGGACCACTGCTCGATACAGACCGTCTCCAGATCCTTCAGGTTTCGGGGCTGTCTCTGGACAATACGGACTTTCAGCTCTCTCCAAAGATTTTCTATTGTGTTCAGGTCTGGAGACTGGCAAGGCCACTCCAGGACCTTGAGATGCTTCTTATCACTTTCGGGTCGTTGTAATGCTGGAAGACCCAGCCACGACCCATCTTCAATGCCTTTACTGAGGGAAGGAGGTTAATACGGTGCAGTCATCCTGTCCCTTTTGCAGAAAAACATCCCAAAAGAATGATGTTTCCACCTCCATGCTTCACGGTTGGGATGGTGTTCAGGGTTGTACTCATCCTTTTTCTTCCTCCAAACACGGCAAGTGGAGTTTAGACCAAAAAGCTCTATTTTTGTCTCATCAGACCACATGACCTTCTCCCATTCCTCCTCTGGATCATCCAGATGGTCATTGGCAAACTTCAGATGGGCCTGTACATGCGCTGGCTTGAGCAGGGGGAACTTGCGTGTTACTAATTGTTTTCTTTGAGACTGTGGTCCCAGCTCTCTTCAGGACATTGAGCAGGTCCTGCTGTGTACTTCTGGGCTGATCCCTCACCTTCCTCATGATTATTGATGCCCCACAAGGTGAGATCTTGCATGGTGCCCCAGACCGAAGGAGATTGACATCCTGAACTTCTTCCATTTTCTAATAATTGTGCCAACAGTTGTTGCCTTCTCACCAAGCTGTTTGCCTATTGTCCTGTAGCCCATCCCAGCCTTGTGCAGGTCTACAATTTTATCCCTGATGTCCTTACACAGCTCTCTGGTCTTGGCCCTTGTGGAGAGGTTGGAGTCTGTTTGATTGAGTGTATGGACATGTGTATTTTATACAGGTAACGAGTTCAAACAGGTGCAGTTAAAGGGGCTATATGCGTTTTTCTGAAATTTAAACTCGCGACTGACACCTGTGGCCAAAAAACAGAACTGCTCTTCATTTCTGCTCGCTCTCGCAGCGCGCGCTCGTACGTGTACACTTCACAAGTCATCTGCTGCAAGGAGGTCAACATTATGTTTACAGAGGTAAGAACAGTCAAATACATATATTGTTTGAGATAAGTGTTCTCTTATCAAAACGTCAAACGTGTAGCTGACAAACTACACAAAAAATTAATACATTAAATAAATAAATAAACCCATTTCGCCATTGGCATACACGCTGATGAAGGGCGCACAGACCGAAACTTTCGTAGAATATTAAAAACACAAATCTGAGCACTGTCCTTGACCACTTATTATACACAAGTAGCTTACTATCACCAAGTATGAAAGACACATATACATAATACTATTTAGCAATATTTATTGACTACATGTCTTATGTGAAATAAAATGCATCACACTTTACATCTTCATTTACCTCTTATTTTTTGTTAAGATATAGAAACAACAAACAATATAATGTAGCTTTACATGGCTATATAATAAATAATCCATCAGTTTTATATAGCGCTTTTCTAGACACCCAAAAAGACTTTACATTACTGATGCACTATTCATATTTATTTTTGTTTATATATATATATATATATATATATATATATATATATATATATATATATATATATATAAAATTCTAAATCTTATCTTGATGCATCATTTCTGTGAGCAATTGTGTACTTAGCTGAATGTCATACAGAACATGAAATGAAACTTGGCTCTAATCACTCTAGTCCTTGCAATGCGCCGGTCTCTCTCAATCTTCGACCTTTTTTGGCCACTTGTCAGGGGTTTAACTTTTTTAGTCTTCTGTGGAGTTACTGTTGGTGTCCGAGTTGTCCTGGATCTCTTCTGTGTATTCGTTAAATCCATTGCACTGCTTGCGAGTGTAGGCTACTTGCTGACTAGCGGTGGTGGCAGAGTGATCTGAAACGTTTAACATGAACGCGCTTGACGTCACATCCGCAGACAGCGCGGGAAAAGACGACCCGTCAGAAAATATGAAAAATAGGATACAGGCTTATAGGTGCACCCACTGTGAGCAGACAAGGTGTCAGTATGCTCATCAGGAGATGTTTGAGTCATAAATGGTAAAATAAAAAGGCTATAGTTACGTTTATTTTGGGGAAAAAGTTGCATATAGCCCCTTTAATACAGGTAATGAGTGGAGAACAGGAGGGCTTCTTAAAGAAAAACTAACAGGTCTGTGAGAGCCATAATTCTTACTGGTTGGTAGGTGATCAAATACTTATGTCATGCAATTAAATGCAAATGAATTATTTAAAAATCGTACAATGTGATTTTCTGGAATGCTTATTTTGCCCATTAGATTGAAAAATATGACCTAAATGTACCTGCCTATAGACCCTTGAAAAAAATCAGGACAGAAGTGGTTGAAAGTGGAAAAAAAGAGACAAATTAAAATACCAGGTGTAAACGGGTAGGTGTCTGCCTCGTCTACTTGTGATCCGATCGACCAAAATGTATCTTAAAACCAGATGTAAACAGGGCCTAAAATATTGGGTGTCCTACAAAGGGGCAGTGGCTCTAGCCACCGGTCCACCCCCATGTGTGTGGCTGTGTAACGTATTCCACTGAGGCAAGTTGTAGTTGAACTCAAGTGCAGCATTTATTAAATCCAGAACGTGAACAGGAATACGATGAACATAGACATGACTTGGCATAGAATCGACAAGAAACATGAACTCAACAATGGTACAGGGGATAATACTCGACAAATTGACAAGGCAAACATGAGGATTATACAGAAATTAGGGGAACACATGACTATGACAACCAATGAACAACCAGAACTCAACCACATGACATGACAATGAACCAATGAGAATTATGGACACATGATAAGACCACCAATGAGAACATGACACATAGAGAAGGGAACCAATCAGAACAAGACACATGAAACTAGGGAAGCACATGTCATGATCACATAAGGGCAAACAATTCACATGACAAGAACCATGACAAGAACCATTTGCGGGCCTGGGCCGTAGAGTAGAGGCAGGTCAGGGCCGTGGAGCATGGGCGGACCTGGGCCGTGGAGAGTTGGCGGGCCTGGGCCATGGAGCGTGGCTGGACCTGGGCCGTGGAGCACTGGATGACCTGGAGCCATCTCTGGACGCTGGTCAGGGGCTGGAGCAATCTCTGGACGCTGGTCAGGAGCTGGAGCCCTCTCTGGACGCTGGTCAGGGGCTGGAGCCCTCTCTGGATGCTGGTCAGGGGCTGGAGCCATCACTGGACTCTGGACGTGGACAGGCACTGTCGGACTGTGGGGCTCCTCCACAGCTTCCACGGTAAATGAGGAACCACTCAACAGAAGAGCATGGTCGATATATTGTACCAGGGAAAAGTTAATTTTTCCCCCTGGTAGTCCAGAGCAGAGTCCTGCACAGGTCCGATTTTGTAAATCCGCACCCGCCCGTACCTGCAGTGCTTAAAACTGCATGTGTCCCACACATCTACAATATACATGCATATATGTTTATATATTCATTTGCACGTGACTGTTTTAAACCTGTGTTTAGACCCGTGTTCTCCATTGTCCGACCCGCACCCGTATCCGACACAGTTAGGATGTTTTTCACCCGTTTCAGCAATATTCGCGGGTCACCTGTCGGGTACCCGCACCCGTGCAGGACTCTGGTCCAGAGCGCAAGGGCTTTTTTAACCCATTTCTGAAAATGTCCTTTAGTGCCACGTCATTAAAACCAACCAAGTGAGTCCAGCATAGAATCGACAAGAAACATGATCTCACCAACAATGGTAAAGGGGATACAAATTATTGTTTCTGATTGAAATCTTGTTTCTTGTTTTTGTCCAAAACAGAAATAAGAATTTTTCTAACTCCATTGGCAGATAATTTTGCTTGTTTGGGAAAAAAAAAATCTTATGTCATTTACTTATCTAGTAAATGCATCTTGATTTAAGAATTCTTAGATATTTAGATTGGAAACAGGAAAAAAAAATACTAAATGAGAAGAGCAATTTTTGCAGTGCATTGATCCATAAATATCTAATCTTCCTTAAAGCAGGATATATTTACTTAAGAAGGAAATGTGTGCAAAATAAAATAAGGCTGGTAAATTGCTGGTCTCTTGTTTTAAGCATAAATACCATTACATTTTGTTAGCTAGTAAGTTTAAAGCATGAGAAAAAAAAAATAAGTTGACATGCTCTGACATGCTTTTTTCAGTTTCTTATATACCTATTAATGGCAAAATTGTCATTACACTGTATTCAGCACAAACTGGTATGTACATGCTTGTATTTTTGAGAGAATAACGTTTATGCATGGTTAAAAAACAAAAACAAAAAAAAAACATTTAAGACACTCAAATAAGCCCACAAGACTTTTAACTAATGGGTGTTGTTGCCTAGAGTTTTTGCTTCAAACTTGTAGCAATCGGCCTTATTGGAAGATGTTACTTGAATTAAAATGGGGTCGGATCAAAATGTGTGAGGGTGAGATGAGACAGACAACAGAAATAAGATTAATAAATAAAGCGTATTTACAATATTCACAAGGAACTTAAAACAACACCGTAAAAGGAAACCTCAGTCTGTTAAAAGCATAGAGTCCTTAACACCATGCCCTAAAACAGTCTGAATGCGTCCCAATGTGTTGATGGTCCCAATGTGTAAGTGTCCACCGGTGTATATACAAAGTCCACGGAAGTGATAATCCAAATTGTTCAGAAAAGGAAAGTCCACACTGGTAAATCCTCAGTCCACTTTGCTGGTTATTACCATGTGATCGGTTTGAATAGCGACCCCTTTTGTTTGCTATGCTGCTTCCTTTATGCTGGCTATTTCCTGTTTCCTGTCATGTGATCAGTCACATGACAGGCAGACCCAGTAACATTTAAAGACATACATTAAAACAGATAAGATAGAGATAAGATAAGATAGAGTGGTTAAAACACACATCTTGTGTGACAGTGTCACAAACTGGTGTAAGAATCATTTAGCCATTCACATAAAACAATATATTGGTTTAAATTTTGAAAGATTTTGCGAAGAGGCGTGAACGATCAAGAATAATGCTGTGATTTACACCTGAGAGAACAAAATACCTGCATAATGAGCTGCATAATGAATGAGCCTTTGAGTCAGGTATGTGAATGAGGGGAACTCTTTACAAAATGTACAAAATAAATATAATTTTTTGTTGTTTATTTACAATATAGTTAACAGTATAAAGTGAAAGCCAAAGGCACATTACAAAGGCCTACTATATTTTAAGAAGAAAACATATTTTCTGAAAAGTATAATTTCTTATGCAGTTTTCCTTCTCATCATCTTGTAATTTTTTCTTATGTTAACTGGAGACAAAAATACCAATTAGGCAAATGACTGAAGCAGGTTTGACTAGCTAGTAGCTAGTTTGGTGCTGGTTCAAGATGGTGGACCAACAACAAACCAGCTAACAGGTTCCAAAGCACAGCTAACACTGCCAGCAGTGAGGAGCATGACTGTTTTCAATACAATGGCCTCCATGACCTACAAGACTGTGAGCAACACTGGCAACTAATCAAATACTAACTACTAATAAAGATGCTGGTGAGCTAGCAGCTCCGCAGGGGACCTTTTGAAAGCTGAAATTAGTTGGTCCTTTGTTTACATTCGTAAATCTGTCACAGTTTATTTTCCCAAGCCTGGTGGCTGTTTCTTTCATAACCATATTTCAAAACCTTTTATAAGGTCTTGATAAATAGTTAATTCAGCTATAAATCATTTGCTTGAGCTCCAAAGCAATGCAATTGATTTTTATTCAATTTTTTAAATTATATTAGCCGTGCTAAAGAAGCCATCACTATTACTTTGCTTTACCCCTAACCCTAAGTATTAAACTTAACGTATGACGTGCTGTGAACCCTAAGTATTAAACTTGATGTAATAAATGTACGATATCTAAAATCATTTGGCTTGTGGAGTTACTTTTTAAGCAACCACCCAGAGCTACTTGTTGGGAAGTTCAGGTAATTTTCTTTACTTGAATCTTTGAATCTCTTTTGGCAAAATTAACACATCTTTATACATTTATGTCACGCAGTTAATTTAAGTTCAAATAAAATATCACGTTTTCAATAGTAAAAAATCCCCAGACACACAAATACTTGTTCAAAATGTTATCATATTCCGAATAAGGAAATCAAGATAATACCAGACAAATTATGAGAAACAATGAATTGTTAATTCCCCACTCAGATTTGTCATTCATTTGTCATTCATTCTTTTGACATGTCACAGCCACATGGGCTTGACAGGAACAAATCAGTTATTTTAGTTGACCTAGTCTGGGAGCTTATTTTTCTCAATGCAAACTTTCCTAAAATCTGACCCTGGAAAAAATTAGTAATAAGGGTATTTAAAAAAAATAATAATAATAATCTGAAAGCTGAATAAATAAGTTTTTCATTGATGTATGGTTTGTTAGGATAGGATACAACTATAACTCTGCTCTAGTTACCACAGCTGCAGCTACAAAATTTTTGGATAAAAAATAAAACTTTACGAAATCTAAAAGACCTCGTTATGAATCAGAAAAACATTGTGACAATGACAAAAAAAAACTTGCTGTGTAGGACTCGTCACTTGCCATTGGAAACTCCTTGTAGCAGCCTACGTTCCTGCTGGATCCTGCAGCCTATCTGGCAACCTCGGGTCAGGGGGGAGGAGGAGAGGGGATACAGCGCTCTACAGTAATTTGAAAGTGATTGCAGTACCAGTTTTGGCCACAATCTTACATACATTTCCTTTAAACATAAAATTATTTCTGTTTCCAGAACAGAGTCTATGTGGCTGTCACATAACACATTTCTGACTTGTTTGCAGTTCAAATATCTAAAAATGCTTAAATCAAGATGCATTTACTAGATAAGTAAAATTACATAAGATATTTTTTCTTGTGTCTTGTTTTCTTATTCAAAGTATACTTGGCTTAGCTGTGTTTAATCTTTTGATTGAGTAGCCTATATATTAATTAACATAGTTTTGCATACAGTCTTATAAACGTCTCGGTTATGTATGTAACCCTCGTTCCCTGAAGGAGGGAACAGAGATGTACGTCGGAACTGACCAACGAATTGGGATCTGTTCTCAGAGACCAATCTACTTCGAGTGTATTAGAAACGAGCCAATGAAAATTGGCATCGGTTCACGCATTCCTGCCGACTTAGCAGGCCCCGAAGCGGGTTGGGCGCCCCCCTTACAACTGGCACTTTCATCGCCCGGAGGGCGAGGTCCGTCGAGGTACGCAGTTCCTGCATAACCCCTGGGTCGGAACTACCCTTGTGCAGTTCCATGAGCGCTTTGGCCTGGTAGACCTGCAGGAGCGCCATGGCGTGCAAAGATGACGCAGCTTCCCCACAGGCTGTGTAGGTTCTGCCCGTTAGGTTGGACGAGAACCTACACGCCCGGGAGGGGAGACGTGGGTGACCCCGCCAGTCCGCAGTGGTCTTAGGACACAGTTGCATCGCAACCGACCGCTCGACTGGGGGGACCTCCAAGTAACCCTTAGCTGCGCCACCATCGAGGTTAGTGAGGATGGAGGAGTCAGTCGATCGTGCACGAGCGCTGTAGGGCGCTGTCCACAATTTCGTGAGCTCCTGATGCACTTCCGGAAAGAATGGTACTGGGGCGGAGCGCTGAGAACCAGCACGATCCGCCCCGAGATACCAATCGTCCAGCCGCGAGGGTTCGGGACACGGTGGAGGGTTCCACTCGAGCCCGACACTCGCGGCAGCCCGTGAAAGCATAGCCGTGAGCTCTGGATCGGATGCTGACAACGCTACCACACCCGAAGGGGGCAGCGCAGCCAGATCCTCATCTCCAGAGTCCATTAGCTCGTCCCCCGATGCAGCTAACGATAGCAAGTCCTCAGTCGGAGCTCCAAAGGAAACGGCCGGCCCCCCGTGGGAAGGACCAGCGCACTCCTCCGGAAGCTCACCCGGCGCAGCTGAGGGGGGAGGGGCCCGAGGAGTCTGCTGACCCGGCTGGAGTGCTCTCACAGTAACCCTCAGGTCTCCACCAAAGGCATCAGCCAAAGTAGCAGCCCTCTGCTTTGCAGCGGGAGGACCACTAGATTGGGGGATGCACGATGGGACTCCACCCCGTTTGAGGTATTGGAGCCTAGACCGTAACACTGCGATGGTCATGTTCGCGCAGTGCGAACATGAGTCATCCACGAAAGCCACCTCAGCGCGCTGAACGCCCAAACACGAGAGATAGCGATCGTGCCCGTCAACTGGAGACAGATACCGACGGCATCCAGAAACACACAGTTTGAATGACATCTTGAAAAAGACGCAGGGTCAAACCGTGTTGCTCTTTTAGTGATAGAAACACATTGTATATACTGTACATTGTATATTATTATTAGTATAGCTTAATGTATATTGTTTAATGTATGTTTAGTGTATATTGGTTAAAGTATATGTATATTGTAAGTATGTGTATATTGTTTAAAGCTGTGAGAACTACACTCACATTGTGTAAATTATTTATTGTTTATTGTAGAGTTTACTGTGCTGTGAGTAATTGTGGGCGCATCAGATGTGTAATCTGATGTTGCTTTAAATGTTGTACATGTCATGTCATGACTGCTATGTTGCTCGGAACTGCACCTAAGAATTTCACCTACTGTTGCACTTGTGTATATGGTTGTGTGACAATAAAGTGATTTGATTTGATTTTGATTTGAAAGAAGAGAAAACCACTCCTACAAGTGCCGAGGCACACAGGGGAATGGCCGCGGCTCACAGTGGTATAAAGGTGCAAGCCCACTGTAAGCACTCAGAGGAAACGCCCAGCGAACCGTCAGATTTCATCTGCTCGCGACCACCGCTGTAAAGCGCCGTCACACCGACACAGGAACAGGTAAGCAGATCTTCTCGTAGAGACTCGTTTAACTTGTGTTGAACACACTCTTCGTAGGAACATGTAATGCTCGGCTCCGAAGTTGAAAGCGGTATGCTGCACTTCCACTTCCGTATTTATACCCGCGACGCGGAGCGGTGCGTGGAATGCGTGAACCGCATGCCAATTTTCATTGGCTCGTTTCTAATACACTCGAAGTAGATTGGTCTCTGAGAACAGATCCCAATTTGTCGGTCAGTTCCGACGTGCGTCGAACGTGACCGACTGAAAGGGAACTTATATTGTTTGAAAATATTGATTTATAAAGAAAACTGCTAAACTAGTAGTTTACTGGGAGTACACTTCAAAGTGTACTTTCATGAACTAAAAAATGTACTACTAGTATTAAAATAGTAAACTACTACTATACTTATACTTTCACTTGTAGTACAGATACAGTACAAATGAGAAATGTAGTTGTGAACTAGTTGTGCTCTTAAAGTTTACTACTGTTACTTTTACTCTAGTACAATTAAAAGTAAATTTTTATATACTAAAAGTGGGCCAATTTAGTCCCAAGCAGTATTGAAACAGTACACTAATAAGTTTACTACTAGTACACATTGATATTAGTATACTTACTGCATAAAGAGTACTTTAAAAAATATACCTGAATGTTACTTAAGTATACTTCATAAAATGTACTTGAAGTATACTAAGGGCATACAGCATCAGAACAACAAGAGTGGGTAAATCATTTTCATTTGAGAAAATAGTTCCCTTTAACAGACCTATAGCACAAAATGCCCTTGACTTCCCCAGGCAAAATGCGGACACCACGCTCCTTTCCAATTCGCCGCTTCCCATGGACACTTTAATCCCTTTACAATATGTATTTTCATTTAGAATAAAACCCTCTCAGAGGCATGATGCCACACACCTGTCCGCGCTCCACCACGATACCTTGACCTGAACCCAGTGGAGTGACTTTGAAACTTCTCTGTGAAACTGAAGATAACCTACTGTACAATCTGTAGGCAGATGACACAGGCAAAAGCTCTATATTTGGTAATAGATATTCTGTTGTCACTCAGATAGCTTCCTAAATTTACCTCCTGCCCTAAAAAGGTTGAGGATGCTCGAGGTGCCGGCCGATAACAGAAGGGATTGTTGGCATTCCCGTCCGATTTCGCCTCAAACTCTTTGTCTATCAGTCACCGAGCTCTTAAACACACCAAACTCGTGCGCCTCAGGATATAAGGAGTCTAGTATGTGAAAGAAAGGAGGAGTGAGACAGAGAAGGAAAAGCAGCTTTTAAAAGACCAAGTTATCTCTTCCCAGTTTCCCGTCCTTTATCTTTTCTCCTCTCCGCTCTGCCCAAGAGCTGTCGACGTCGTCTTCTAGTTCCTCTTTTACTTTTCTCGTCTCTCAATTGTGAGGAAAAGAGCCTTGTGACCAGAGGGGTCTTAACTTTTTCTCAGAACATACATTAAATATTCATGGCATTAGCATATGCTCTCTCCAATACTGATTTAATTGAAAACATCTCTTTAAAAATGTGAAGATGTGCCCTTTCCGCCCAGAGAGATGGCCTGCGGCTAATTTAAAGCCACTTGGCCTTTTAAATGGCACATTTTAGTGGAGAACATGGAAAGTGCTAGACCACCCTGTAGTGTGAGACGAGAAAGAAACAATGAAAGGATATTTGCAAACACCTCTTTCTCTACCTGTAATTGCAAGTGTGTGTGGAGTCGAGACCTAAAATGAGAGAAATTAGAACACTGACTTTTATACTCTGGGCTTTTATGGTGATTACCTGGATGCCTTGGTGTTGCAAACAAGCTCTTTGTTAAAAGTTTGGCTGCAGAGGGGCGAAACTAATACTAATGCTTATATTTAGAGTTAGGGCTTTGAACTTAAGGTGAGACACTACAGGCGAATAGGTTTTTTTTTAAAAAATTACAAGATATCACTGTGAAACTTCTCCAGTTTATTACTGCCATAAACATAAGAAAAAAATGTATTACAAGTTTTGTGTAAATTAATGTTTTAATATGCAAATGAGGCCTTATATACTTAAATATATGCTCATTTGCATACATTTCTAAAAACAAAATCTGGAAATTGGAAAGGACCAGGTTTGAAATTATTGGTTCTATTTGTTGACATATTAGATGAGAGAGCTTTTACAGAGGGTATTCTAGATAGCTTATTTTGTGCTTTAGTAAATTAGAGAATACTGACAATAGCCTTAAAAACAAAATTGCCATGTTTTTTGGAGTAAAAGGACCTATAACTCAAGATAGGAATGATATATCAACAAATCCCTCTGTAAAAGCCTTCAGAATATAGTTAAGTATAAGACTGGACAATTTGGTGCTTATAGGTGCTACTGAAGTGGATATATCTGACTCTGAGTGTGAGAAAAAACGAACTTTGAGAAAACGGCCTTTAAAGTTTTATATTGTATAATTGCATACATTTCTATGAAACTACCAACCTACAAACAAAATATATATTCAGTTCATTAATATCAGTAGTGTATAATATTTAAAACACATGGAAATTGATAAATTAATAAATTATTAATAGCAATAGCCCTAAAGGGTTAGTTCACCCAAAAATTAAAATTATTACCCTCATGTCATTCGACACCTGTAACACCTTTGTTCATCTTCGTCGTTACAAAGTCCATCTCACTACAGTGGTTCTACAATAATTTCATGAAGCGAAGAGAATAGTTTTTGTGCGAAAAAAAAATCTAAATAACGACTTTGTTCAACAAGTTCTTGTCTTCTGCCTGGGCCTTTGACGTGAACTCACGAAGCACTACGACACATGCGTGAGAATATGACGTAGAGCCCGCGTTCTGACACATGACCTGGAAGCGAGGAGCTTTGTTTACAAGCAGAGGAAGACACGCCATATCTAAGCTGTTGAATTCTACATTGATCGTGCTTTAGGTCTTGGCGTAGTGGTCAAAATGGGGCTAAAGTGTACATTTTCTGGATGCCCGAACCGTGAGAAACGAACAAGTGCACATAAAAGTGCCTTGTCAAAGCCGCAAAATGAAAGTCATATTCTCGCGCATACGTGCTTCGTGAGTTTACGTCAAAGGCCCAGGCAGAAGACAAGAACTTGTTGAAGTCATTATTTTGATTTATTTTGAAACTATTCTCGTCGCTTCATAAAATTATTGTAGAACCACTGCAGTGAGATAGACTTTGTAACGACGTATTTAGTACCTTTTATGGGTCTTGTGAGTGCAAATGACATTGCTGCCAATGGAGGCCTTTCTGAGCTATCGGATTTCAATAAATATCTTAATTTGTGTTCCGAAGATGAACAAAGGTCTTACGGGTGTCGACCGACATGAGGGTAAGTAATTAATGACAGATTTTCATTTTTGGGTGAACTATCCCTTTAAGCTGAAGAGAACTACCTTAACAAACACACATAACAACGGTCACAAAAACTGCAAAAGAACTGTCCGTTTGTTGTATGTCCATCATAACTATTTGAATCTAATTCTGACGGGGTTTCATCGTCTAATCTGTTGTTGTTTACTTTTTTTTTAATACCTCTTGTCTTTTCTGTGAATGTTTATGAGCTGAAGCTGATTTCGGCGTTGCCGTTGTCTGCATTTTCTCTCAGGCGGAGAATACACAAGGAAGCGGCTGCTTTTATCACATAGTGAGAAATTCACATCGACCAATCAGATGTTGTTTTCGGCTGCAAACTTTTGCGGTTGGTTAGTTCTATAAAGGAAATGCCCATATTTGGATTAGACAGTGCTGTGTATGAGACTGAGAGCTTTATAATAATACCAGGCATGTTTCTGTGAATGGAGACGACTAACATTTGATGATTTTGGGTAGAAATCTAAAGGCGCAAGTTGACAAAATACAATGAAATAACCACCTTAATGTGTAATGTTGACATTTTTTTATTTTTGACATGAAAGGTTACAAGGTTACATGTCAAGGTTGACATGAAAGGTTACAGTGAGCAAACTGGCCCAAAATCTCCAAATTGCCCACTGCATGAAAAAAACTATGTTTTCACCTGCCATGTCTTGCCTTAAGGTGTAAATCACCCCATACAGTTGCTACAGACTGAGATAAACCAGTTATACAAATTCAGAAAGCCAACAAAAGTCTTAGTATACTGCCAAATGGGTGTTAGAGTTGCTATTGTGTGCTGGGTGGTTACAGAATTTTCTGGGTGGTTGCCAGGGCATAGTTAGGCAGTTACTAGCAGTGGCCAGGGTATTCTGACTGGTCGCTTGACAGATGCTGGGGTGTTATGGGTGGTTCTTAGGGCTTTGGAATTAAATGTGTCTGCTATAGGGTGTTTTGGGTGGTTGATAGGAGTGTTACAAGGTAGAGTAGTTGATAAGAAGTTATTTGTGGTTGCTAGACTGTTTCTAGGATGTTCTGGGTGGTTCCTAGGGCTTTGAAGTGAAATGTGTCTGCTAGTGTGTTTTGATTAGTTGATATGTTGTTACAAGGTACAGTAGTTGACAAGGAGTTATTAGTGGCAAGGGTGTTCTGGTAGTTGCTAGGCAGTTGATAGGAAATTGCTAAAGTGTTCTTTGTGATGGCTAGGGTGTTCTGCGTGGTTTCTAAGACATTGCTAGGCAGCTGCTAAGGTTTTCTGGGTTATGTCAAAGCCAACATACACTCTCAGAAAAAAAATGGAACCTTTAGTCCGTGTGTCCATCAAAATGATTTTAGCCAAGTTATAAACGGCTTGCTTTGGGCGCTTGAGAGCGCTTCGCCGGTGCAGCTTTTTTTTTTTTTTTTTATCAGTTGAGATGCTATGTATAGATTGTGTCTGAATATAAAAATTGTCGACACAATGTAACATACTGGCACTCATTTTGGATGAAGAGATGTGTTTGTTGTTGTTTATTATCGCTATTCTTTGTACAAGCAGAATGTGATGGTTGGTCAGTGTGATATTTGTCCCACTCCTCCTCCACTGTGATTGGGTGGCTGAGTAAAAAGTGACACTGATGAGCGATGCGTTTTACCCAAAGTTGAATATTCTTAAACTCTGGTAACCGGTAAAAAAAACCACAGAACGTTCAATGTGCAAATAGATGCTAAGCGCCTCACCATGCTGTTGCCATTTTTTTTAAAAACGTGGCGATCCCACGATAAATACGCTAGCCTCTGGGAAAACTGCTTTGGTGGACATGGCCTTAGGGGTACAACAGCTTGTTATTGGGGCATTAACTCCAAGGAGACATCATATTCAGATTCATATTACTACTTTAAGGTACTAATATGAACCTTTTCAGGGTAGATAAGGTACAAAGTTGTCTCTTTAAGGGTACTACCCCAGTGACAAGCTGTTGAACCCATAAAGCTACAGTTTTTGTCTCAAATCATGTGGTTTATTGAGCAGAGATGTGCCATTAATTTTAAGAATGAGCAGACTTTAGAATTTTTGTCTGATAAATGATAACACAGGTGAAAGAATCACATTTGAGGCGCCAAACCATATCAAGGTACAAGATCATAGAGACTTAAACTCTTTTGACTTGGGCCAGTAAGAAAAGGGCTTGTGTGCCATGACTCCAACATATAGTTGGAGTGACCGACTTTTAAAAACCTGTCTGTAGCCTGCTATACCTGTGCAGACTGCCATAACAAGATGTTGTTTGTGGAGCATTTTGATGAGTTGCAATTTTCCTCTGAAACATATTTTCTTGCAGTTCCAATATCCCTGTTTCAATTGACTTGTAAGACGCACAAGTGAGTAAACTGTGAAATAGGGAGATTAAAGTGGGTAAAATGGAAGGAGAAATTTAATGCATTTCTCTTTCTTAGAAAAAAAAAAAACATTATTTACCTCTCAAACACTTTGGAAGCTTGTGTAAAGCTTGTGAGATGCTGTCACTTTAAAGACAAGGAAATTCAGAGACTTAATTTGATTAAATTCACCTGCCTCTCACTGGGGAAATAACACAAATATGGAACTGTGAGATATGTGGTCTTGTCACTGCTAAATGCTCGTCGATGACTTGACAGGAAGTGACAGCTAATACTGGCTCTAGAGTCGTGCTTCTCTTCATGTTTGCGTAAGCAAAAAGCATATAAACAAGCATCCAGAGGGTCCCTTTCCCTAGTGACAAAGTAAAGAAAGTGCATATGAACTCATAGTAATGGATTACAGGTATTAGGACAGATTATTTTGCCATTGGTTAGGTTAAAGTTTGGATGTCTGTGGATCTTTTTCAAGAAGTGATTGATCTAAAAAAAAAAAAAAAAAGGAAACTAACTTAGGGGTTTGTTTATGATGGGTTAGTGTCAAGCAATCCAGTTTAGAATGCATGGGATAAACTCCTAGTACTATATGCTCATGTCCATCAAAGAAACATGTTAGGTAATAGGAAAACCTACCTTAGAAAAATAACTTTAAATATGCTTAAGACATTTAAATGTTTTTTTTTTTTTTTTGCCAGAAAAAAAAGTATGGAAGCCTGTTTCCACCAGACAATTGTGAGATATGAAGTTGCAATTAGGAGAAATAAAGTTGAAATTAGGATGTATGTTATAACTGAAATAAAGTCACAATTGGGAGGTATAACCGCAAAATGGATAGCAGAAATAAAGTGACACTTGTGAGATCTGAAATCACATTTATAGCGATATAATGTTGAAAAAAAGAAATAGTCGCAATTAAGAGAAAGTTGTTGGAAGGTATAAAGTTGTAATTTAGAGATCACTTAAATAAAAAATAAAGGGTTGGGGGAGTAACGAAATACATTTAACTTATTACGTATTTAAAAAACTAAATTTGAGTAACTGTATTTCATTACAGTTACATTTTAAATGGGTGGTAATCAAATTACAGTTACATCCGAAAAGTATTTTAGCTTACCAAAGTGATTACTTTGAAATTTAATGTAATTTATTTCATTTAAACATTAATGTAATCTGTAACAGGAAATTAATGTATTATTATTAATGTATCAATTGGTGATTCTCAGACAGTACCGGCGCTGGCCGTTTTGATGCCCTATGCGCGATCACTTTATAAAGCCCGCAGTGGCGGCATTCGCAAATTATATAGTATAGAGAGAACATTTTCTTGTAGTGCCCCCCTGAGCACTTGGTGCCCTACAAGCAGCGCGTGATGCGCGTAATGGGAGCGGCGGCACTGTTCTCAGACTCAAACTGTCTGCAAAAGCATCCCAAGATACAGTTCAGCTCATAAATTTCATAACCCTTGCAGAATATGCTAAATTTTTATAATTTTCACAAACTGAGAGTGGTCTCGGATCATAAAAATTGCATGTTACTTTTATTAAGTACTGTCCTGAATAAGCTATTTCACATAATATATGATTACCTATACTCCACAAGATAAAATGATCAATTTTATACAAATTGCCACATTCAAAAATGTTCACACCCGTGAATATTAACAGTCTGTCGTTACCGGGATGATCCACGACTGTTTTCATGTAATTTGTTTAGGTTATTGCTACTTTTTATCTCACAATTCTGATTTATTTTCGGAGAATTGTGAGATATAAATTTGCAATTGCGAGTTATAATGTACAATTATGAGGGGGGAATGGTGTGATGTTTTTTCTCAGAATTGCAACTTTAATTTTTTTTTTTTTTAAAGAAATCTCACAATTTTCACTTTATAACACGCAATTGTGAGTTTAATCTCAGTTGAGCATATGGGACTTGATAATACAATCCCTTTGAATAATCAGCACTTTCTTAATCTTGAGTGGGTAGGGGTAATCACTTCATGGGGGTCATCAGGTGGGCACCCTCCTTCCTTGGTGTTTCATTGATAGGCCCACGACACATCCAAAGGGCTCAACAGCAACACTTGGCATCCCAGGTGTGCTCCCCTCTGCTTTCACCCCTCTTGGTCATTTTACAGCCCATTTGGGATCCTTCCTTTTTAGCCATAGCCAGTTGCTGCTTTGCTCAGCAGCCTCTGACAGCAACGTAACAGCTTGTTTGAAAGCGTGTCCTCTGACTCCATGCAACCCCTTCAATAGCCTAGCCTAGCCTCGCAATTGTGAGAAAAAAAGTCCAAATTGTGAGATAAAAAGTCGCAATTACCTTTTTAAATATATATATATATATATATATATATATATATATATATATATATATATATATATATATATACATACATATATATATACATACATATATATATATATATATATATATATATATATATATATATATATATATATATATATATATATATATATATACATACATATATATATATATATACATATATATATATATACATATATATATATATACATATATACATATATATATATATATATATACATATACATATATATATATATATATATATATACATATATATATATATATATATATATATATATATATATATATATATATATATATATATACATATATATATATATATACATATACATATATATATATATATACATATATATATATATATACATATATACATATATATATATATATACATATATATATATATATATATACATATATATATATATACATATATACATATATATATATATATACATATATACATGCAACCCATTCTCACTCCCAAGGCATCAAAATCCGAAGCATGGTCAAGTGCCTTCCGCGTCACAACGAAGACGCTAAAGGCACCCCTAGGCGTCACTATTTTGATGCGCTCAGTGCTCCATTGATTTCAGTTGTTTACCCAATGCGTCAGATCAAGATTATTTTTAATATGATGATTTTATTAATATTTTATTCATATTTAAAGGTTACTTTTATATTTTGGTAACCCAACTCCTACCCTAAACCTACCCACTCCTAAACAATATAAAACACACAACAGGCAAATACAAGTACAGTCACAGGTATTTATTGCAAAAACTTACCAACAACAGTATAAAAGTATTAACTCGTGTTGCATTCCAAGTCTTCTGAAGTCACACGATGTCTTCATGTAAAGAACAGAGTTGATCTTAATGTTTTAATCACTGAGATGATGATCCCGCCGCTCCGTTAACGCACTCATTCATATCTCATTCAAATAATACACACGCCTCTTTAGCATGACGCATTCGGTCATAAGACACACGAGAACCAATGACATTTTACAATCAAAGCTGACGTAATGACGCAATTGGTCACGAGACATACGAGAGCCAATGCAATTTCACTATGAAAACTGACGTAACGGGCGGCAATATTTCAAATTGTATGTGTTCGTGATCTTCTGCGGATGGAGACGCTGATCGCTTTTGGGGATTTCCTTCACACAAATCAATCGCTTGGCCTCGGAATATTGGTATTTTTTTTAATAAATTGTGCATGCAGTCGACTCTGCCTGTTATATCTGCGTTTTATACCACACAAATGGGTAACTGTTAGGTTTAGGGATGGAATAGGGTTGGGTTACATGTTAAAACGTGTCTAGATAGCGTAAATAAAATGATGCTGGCTGATTAAATTGAGAATCACAGTCCAAATTGTCATAATGGCAAAATCATAACCCAATATATGATCAGCATGACGATAACTTTCCCATGCCCAACATGTCTGTGTCTGACGCCGAAGGTTTCGCATTGAAATGAATGGAGTACTCAGCGCGTCGATATAGTGACGCCTAGGGGTGCCTTTAGCGTCTTTATTGTGACGCGGAAAGTACTTGACCATGCTTCGGAATTTGATGCCTTGGGAGTGAGAACGGGTTGATTATATATATATATATATGTGGCAGAAACCAAGAAACTCAATGTATTAAGATCAGGGGGTGAAAACATTTGAACAGGATGATGTGTACAATGTTCTTATTTTGTTTAAAGATTATATTTTTTCACTAATACTGTGTGTCCCAGAAGACAAAATAAGTACAATGTACCCCCTATTCATCCAATTGAAAACGTTTACACACCCCAGATCTTGATGTATTGTGTTACCTTCTTGAACATCAATATATATATATATATATATATATATATATATATATATATATATATATATATATATATATATATATATATATATATATATATATATATATATATATATATATTTTTTTTTTTTTTTTTTATTGTCTGCATTTTTTTGCCTCAAGAAATGCTGTGGGAAAACTGATGGTGGCCTTATACTATACTAACATTTAAATTAATCATTTGATACATGCACTTATTGTGTACGTACGTACGAAAAATACCGCCATGTAATTACATCTCTAATTAATTTCTGTTGTTACATTTATAATTACACTGTTGACACTTACCTTACACCTAACCCTACCCTTAAACTTACTCATACCACCACACCTGTCCCTGACCTTACCTGTATCCCACCTCAATATTTTTATGTAAGTGCATAGTAGTTAAGGCCACCTAATATAAAGTGGGACCCAGAGGAAAACTTTTTTGTTTGGTGGTCCCTTTGTGTTAAATACCTTACTAGTGTTCAGTAGTAAAGTATTCTAAAGTATTTAGATTACGTTACAAAACTTGTGTAATCTAACAAAATACATTACAAATTACTTTTTAAAGCAAGTATTTTGTAATCTGTAGGGAAATGCATTTTAAAAGTAACCTTCCCAACCTTGGAAATAAACTTGCAGTTGCAAACCAAAAAGTCACAATTGCAACTATTTCTCACAATGTAAGCTTAAGTCACAACAGGAAAAAATTGTGTCACAATTACGGGAAAGTCAGAATTAGGAGATGTAAAGTCACAAGCAGTTGTGAGATAATAAGTCGCATTTATTATAAGTAAAGTTGCACTTGGAAGATATAATATTGGAACTGCAAGAAATAAAGAGAAAAAAAGTGCAATTTCATGTTTTGTTTTGTTTTGTTTTTCAATCTGAGGCAAAAACAGGCTTCCATCAGGAATATCATAAACTCTCTAAAAGTAGAATGATCCAACATCTACAGTAATATACTAATTCTACAGTATGTTTCTAGTTCGTCTACCTTAATGTCCCATCATCTGTCAAAGCAAGACCTAATTCCTCCTCCATTTTAGTCTCTGTCTCTCTCTCTCTCTTTCCCCATTGTGAGCTTTTCAATTACTGCTCTGTTTCAATTACACACCGTGTGTAGAATAACACAGTCTTAATAGCTGCCTTGTTAATTGATTTGAACAGTGGATGGAACGGACCACAGGTCTATCGGGAAGCTCCTGCGGCAGAGGAGACCTGATGACTGGCAGGTGGAAAACAGAGCGAGAAAGGGAGAGTTTGAAGGCTATATCTCTGAGCTCTGGCCTTTTGGTGCCGGCTGATTAGTGGTTTCATAGCCGAGGGTATTAAAAGCCTAGTAGAGGTCAGGGACAGGTCAGTGACAGGTGCTGTTTGATTTTGCCCTTCAATCTCTTTTGCTCTTATCATATCCAACCATACCTGGCAAAAGAAAGGAAACGGAAATTCTATGATCATTTACTCAGTTTATTCTTCAATGGAACATGAGATTTTACATAAAAAATCCAAGCTGCCATTTTCTATACAATGAATGCATATAGTGACCAAGGTGATGTCAAGCTCCACAAAGGACAGAAAGCACCATAACAATACCATAAGAGTGGTCCATGTGACTTGCTACTTGTGTATTCTGAAGCTATATGTTAGCATTGTGAGGAACAGACCAAAATTTAAGTTCACTTAAAATCTCGATGTCCGCAATAACTCAAATTTTGCTTAATCAAACTTGTCAGGATTGTTCACAGGATTGTTCTCATATCACATATCAAACCTAGCATGTTCCTTTGTCTTTGCTTGATTGTGTGAATGAAGCAAAAACATATAACATTTCACTCTTTTCCTAACACAAAATACTTTAGAGTTGTATGGACTTCTTTTGTGGTACCCTTTGTCTTTTGTTTGTAATTTTTGCCCCTATTATGCCATTTTAAAGGTTCCTAATTTTGTTTTGGAGGTCTCCAACAACAGGTTTACATGCATCAAAGGTCAAAAAACACTTAAAATTTGCACATTGCACGTCACCACATTTTTCAATGATTCCCAAATGACTTGTTAGATGAATCAGTCTCTCTAAATCTCTCCTTTCCACAAGCTACTCTGCTCTGATGATTGGTTTGCCATGTACAGCGCGTGTTGGAAATGCCTATTACTATAACTGAACCTTAGCTCCGTCCAGAGGCTTCCTAAAGCTCAGCAATTGTACACACTGTAAAGACCAATATATAACAATATATGTTTTGAACACCCTGTAGAAAATATATACATCAATAATAAATCATACTTACAGGTTGTGATTCTGAAGAGCAAGTTGGTCCAAATAAACTGGGTACTGACCCATCCTGCATTGAACTCCCTGAGATTTGAGAAGCAGTCGTCAGTAAAATGACGGGAACACAACAAAAGTTTGGGATTGTAATGCTGTGGTATTGTTGAAAAAAATAAAAAAATAACCACAAATTGTGTATTCTTCACAACCTCATCATCTGGAAGTGAAATTAAACAAATTTACCTTCAAAGCGTAGGACACAGCGTCTTTGACATGATGCTAATCACACAACAAAGCTACAGTGTAGAATCTTTTAGGGGCCGTTTACACAGCACCATTTTCAAATGGTTTTAGGCATTTTGGCCGTTCATTTACATGACAATAGCAGTTTGGGGGCCTGAAAACGCAAACGTTTGAAAGTGGGTTTCGAAGTGAAAAAAACCCATTACACACGAAAATGGGTTTTGTGTGTAAATAAAAAAAACGGTATTACATTACAAATGTGTATTACATGTTCAGTCTATAGACACGTAGTGTTTCTTTACAAAATGACATTGCAAACTACTGGCCTTATATGAATAATAAAGCGTTTTTTAATAATTTTTTCGCAAATCCATTGGTGCATCGCAATTCGCATACTATCTGTCCTAAATAGTATTCGAAAATAGAATTAGTACATCCCAAATTGTAGTATGTTGAAATGCGTATTCCAAAGATACCCGGATGGTCTGCTATTTCCGGTCAGAATCCTAACTGCAGATCGATGCACACTCTTAACGGCTAATATTGCCCACAACCCATTGTGCATTGGACATAATGCACAGATAAAGGGGTTTGAGTGATTAACTATCAGTATCTAACCTGACGAAAAGATATGTATTTAATGTTATCCACATTATATTTAATCTGCAACAGCATTTAAAACTTTTGTAATGATACGTTTGGCCATTAGTAGTGGGACGTTCGGATCATTTTACTGACTCGGATCTTTGAATCTCGTTCAGCAAAATTAACAAAGTCTACAAAGAAAAGTATATAAAGAATAAAATTAAAATATTACATGTTACATTTTTTAAACACATTTAGTACTTTTGGAATAAATAATAAACTATAAGCTAATGCAGCCATGGCCAAACTTTGAGAGATAAATTATTAATTAATAACTTAGCTGGGTCTTCAGGCTATGTATGCAATCTGTTAAGGAACTGTATAGGACAGTGAGTGAGCAGGAAACCGCGCATCCTGAGGCTGCGTTTATTGTGACCGGGGACTTTAACAAAGCCAACTTCAAACGCATTGCACCTAAATACCACCAACATGTTAGCTTCAACACGCGAGGGAACCGTGTCCTGGATCACTGTTACTCTCCCTTCCGGGATGGCTACAAGTCCCTCCCACGCCCACCATTTGGCAAATCGGACCATTCTTCCATTCTCCTTCTGCCCGCATACAGGCAGAGACTGAAACAGGAAGCACCCGCCCTCAGAACCATCCAGTGCTGGTCGGACCAATCAGACTCTATGCTACAAGACTGTTTTGATCACGCGGACTGGGAGATGTTCCGGTCGGCCTCTGATGACGACATCGAGGTCTACGCTGATAGCGTAACGTGTTTCATCAGGAAGTGCGTAGAAGACGTTGTTCCGACCAAAACAATTTGGCTGTACCCAAACCAGAAGCCGTGGCTAAATGGGGATGTTCGTGCGGCACTCAATGCGCGGACCTCCACTTTTAACTCCGGTAATGCGGAGGAGCATAAACAAGCAAGTTATGCCCTCCGGAAAACCATCAGAGCAGCAAAACGCCAGTACAGGGACAAGATTGAAGGACAGTTCAACACCACCGACTCCAGAAGCATGGGGCGGGGAATTAACACCATCACGGACTATAAAGGGAACACAAACTCCACCGTGAATAACGCTGCCTCTCTCCCGGACGAGCTCAACACCTTTTATGCTCGCTTTGAGGGAACTAACACCGCCCTCCAGGAGAGAGAGCTCGTGGCTGAAGATGCAGAGGTTAGTTCACTCTCTGTATCTGTAGCGGATGTAACCCGATCCTTCCGGCGGGTGAACATCCGTAAAAGCGGGTCCAGACGGTATTCCGGGCCGCGTCATCAGAGCGTGCGTGAACCAACTGGCTGGAGTTTTCACGGACATCTTTAACCTGTCTCTCTCCCTGTCCGTGGTCCCCACATGCTTCAAAACGTCCACCATTGTGCCTATACCGAAGCAATCAAAAACCACCTGCTTAAACGACTGGCGTCCTGTTGCTCTGACCCCCATCATCAGCAAATGCTTTGAGAGACTAATCAGAAACCACATCTGCTCTGTCCTCCCTCCCTCACTGGACCCACTGCAGTTTGCATACCGCACAAACCGCTCCACTGATGATGCCATTTCATCCACAATACACACTGCTCTCTCTCACCTGGAAAAGAGGAACACATATGTGAGAATGCTGTTTGTAGACTACAGCTCAGCATTCAACACTATTGTGCCCTCCATACTTGACATGAAACTCCGGGCTCTAGGCTTAAACAGCTTGTTATGCAGCTGGATCCTGGACTTCCTGTCAAACAGACGCCAGGTGGTCAGAATGGGCAGTAACATCTCCTCATCACTGACTCTCAACACTGGAGCCCCTCAGGGCTGTGTTCTCAGCCCACTCCTGTACTCCTTGTACACACATGACTGTGTGGCAACCCACAGCTCCAATACCATCATCAAGTTTGCTGACGATACGACGGTGGTAGGTCTCATCACTGACAATGATGAAACGGCCTACAGAGAGGAGGTGCACACTCTGACACGATGGTGTCAGGAGCACAACCTCTCCCTCAACGTCAGCATGACCAAGGAGCTGGTGGTCGACTTCAGGAGGAATGAGAGAGAACACCGCCCCATCACCATCAATGGAGCACCGGTGGAGAGAGTCAGCAGCTTCAAGTTCCTCGGTGTCCACATCACAGAGGAACTCTCATGGTCCGTCCACACCGAGGCCATTGTGAAGAAGGCTCATCAGCGCCTTTTCTTCCTGCGACGGCTGAGGAGGTTTGGAATGAACCGCCACATCCTCACACGCTTCTACACCAGCACCATAGAGAGCCTGCTGACTGGCTGCATCACCACCTGGTACGGCAACAGTACCGCCCGCAGCCGCAAAGCCCTGCAAAGGGTAGTGCGCACGGCCAGCTGCATCATCGGAGGTGAGCTTCCCTCCCTCCAGGACATTTATGCCAGGCGGTGTGTGAAGAGAGCTCAGAGGATCATCAGAGACTCTAGCCACCCGAGCCATGGGCTGCTCTCACTGCTGCCATCAGGCAGGCGGTACCGCAGCATCAGAACACGCACCAGCCGACTCCAGAACAGCTTCTTCCCACAAACAATTAGACTCCTCAACTCCTGATCCATCAGGATCATAACACACACTGGACAGAATATCACTCAGCACAACCCACTGTAGATACACACACATTATATACACATTTATTTATCGTATAGCATCTATTGTACATTGTATCTCTATTGTGATTAATATTGTATACTGTACATTGTATATTATTATTATAGCTTAATGTATATTGTTAAATGTATGTTTAGTGTATATTGTTTAAAGTATATGTATATTGTAAGTATGTGTATATTGTTTAAAGCTGTGAGAACTACACTCACATTGTGTAAATTATTTATTGTTTATTGTAGAGTTTACTGTGTTGTGAGTAATTGTGGGCGCATCAGATGTGTACTGATGTTGCTTTAAATGTTGTACATGTCATGTCATGACTGCTATGTTGCTCGGAACTGCACCTAAGAATTTCACCTACTGTTGCACTTGTGTATATGGTTGTGTGACAATAAAGTTAGTTCACCTCACCTCCCAATCCAAATCATTCTTTCTTTTGTCACTTCATATTTAATCACGTCTGTTCCCTGGAAAGATTAGTTCACCTCTCGTGTCTTTGGGTTCGAGCATCATGTTCCGTCATCATGTCTGATCTGGGCCGTGAAAGCCTAATATGCAATGCATGCAGTCTGGAAACAGAATTGATTAGTTCACCTCTCGAGTCTTCGTGTTCGAGTCATTCGTTCACCAAGTCCCAGCCCCATAGGCAAGGCTATGCAGTCACCGGAAACAGAACAGATTAGTTCATCTCTCTAGTCTTTGGATTCGAGTCTCGTTCTTTTGTCACGTGACCGCTTCCCGGTTCAGTGTCTCACAACATATACAACATTACATTTGTATTATTCACTGCATGTTGTAATATATTTATTATTATAAAATTATCATGTGCAATATATGTGCAATAAACATTTATGCTATGCCAATCCATTCTGACCAACCCATTGTATCCAGTCTTCATAGGAAAATCAATTATTAGGCTATACTAGCAAAAAAAAACTGAACTAAACAAACAAAAAAACTGTGCACTAGTTTGTAAGGAAGGTTGTGAATGAACTAATTTCTGTATCCAACACGGCTGTCACGTCACGTGACAAAAGAATGAGACTCGTACCCTGAAGACTCGAGGGATGAACTAATCTTTTCTGTTTCTGCATTCAGCCTATGGGGACTTGAACAAACGACTCAAACCTGAAGACTCGAGAGGTTAACTAATCAATTCTGTTTCCTGTACAGAACATATGGGATGTTGCGCAAGCATGGTCAACAAAAAATTAACTAATCGTTCTCTGAGAAAACTTGTTGTTCTCAAGTCATATTAAAGATTCATTCAAAATGACTATTGACTATATGACACATCACTATTGGCCATTACCTTTTAAATGCATCTTTATATTCAAATTGCAAAAGCTTGAGGAGAGTCTCCGCATTAAAAGACGATTGGCAGATCTACGTACTACAACATTTATGGTAGTAAATGCCTACTATTCTGCTACACACTCAAAAGTATGTACTTTTTCTTCACAAAAAGAGTACATAAATTTAGGGCGTAGTATAAGTAGGCTATTTGGGACACAGCACATGTGAATGGGATATTTTTTTTACAACAATGTCGTATGTACGCGGAAACCTATAAAATGTTTATAGCTAGCTACACGTTCACATGAACTCTATCGCCCCCTTGAGTATGAAGGTTATTCAAACACACAGTGTGTTAGCCAAGCATACGTTTATATTTTATTGGTCTAGTAGTCATATAGTTTTGGGTGAGTAAATCAAAACAGAAATTTCAATTTTTGATAAACTATCCCTTAAAAGAAAATTTTGATTTAGAGTAGGATGTGTTCTTCATTTTAAAACAAATCAGACTTCTCCTTGCATCGCAAACCACAAATGCTGATAGCGCGTTGAATTTTCCATATTTGTTTTTCAAGGACGTGCTTCAGAGAAAATGAAGTCATTCATACCACAACAAAGCCCTCACTGCATTCTCTCTCAATGATGAGAGGTGTAACGTCCCCAGGCATGAAATAATCTCTTCCTTTCCCATCATGCCCGGAGGTGCTGGGTGTTAATTACGGGCCACACTGATTTAAGAAGTCAGTTTTACAGTCGGAGAACACCAGCTGGCCGCAGCCTTTCTCCACTTCCCGATTATCTCTCTCCCTTTCTCTCAGACATACACGTACACACACACACTACTCAATCCCTGTTTACTCTCAAGCCAAGCAACTGGATAATTCGGCCATGGCAGGGCCAGGTTTTGGGCCGGATGTTCTGGGAGGGAGCCTGCCAATATTCCACTTCTTTTCCCAGAGGGCCCTGCACACATACTTATGGGCCCCTGATAGACAAACTGCTAAGGCAGGACTTTTCCTTTGGCTGTCATGAATCCTTTTTTTTTCCTTGAGAAATTAAGTAGTCTTCTAGTACAGTGTGGTGTGAACCGAATATCTTCTTTTCCTCAAATTACAGCCCAAGGGGTTTATTTAAACAAACAGTGTGGTAATAATAATGCTTCTTCTATAATAATGCTGTTGTTAGTCAGTCCCTGTGCTTGCAGCCTTACATATTTAAATTTGAGAAAGCATTGCAATGTTGTAGAATTGCTTTCATGCAGGTTTTGTTTTCCATTGCTAAACTTGCTCTAATAGTCACCTCAGTACACTGCAGGTGCTCGATAATTAAACCTTTTTATGAACACAAATGCTATGAACAGTAGCATTTTAACTTTATATCTTAAGGCTGTTATTATGTGGAGGGGAAAGGCAAAAACAACAAGATTGAGGTGTTTTGAGGGTATTATTCAGGTTGGCCCAGCTATTGTGTTATATGTTCTAGAGAAGAGGTCTTCAAACTGGGGTCCACAAGCAAGGCCGTCCCAAACGTGCGTTGTAGAGGGGAGTTTCCCTCGGTTTGTTCGCAATCATGTTTTTTTTGGGGGGAGTCCCCATGACCGTGTTCCGGTGTGGAGTTCCCCTCAGTTTGTTCATGATCGCATTCTGGGAGGGAGTCCCCCTCGGTTAGTTCGTGGGGCCCTAACAAGTGTGGAGCCCGGTGTGGTTGGCCCGGATGGACCTGGCTGCAAGGCAGTACTAGAGGGTCTGCTCCAATGTATTTTTGGGACTGACGAAGATACTACTGAAATTTTGAACAGGATTTTATTATTAATAAATAAATTGTAATATAATAACTGTATTATATTACTACAGTATCTGTTATTTTAGTATCCTTGATATACTATTATAGTTTTTGGTAATGTTTTGAATTATGTATTATTTTAGTATAATTAGTTTTGGTTATTTATTTTAGTACTTCAAGTTAAACTGAACAAAAATTGCCTTGACAACTAGCTAAAATAAAATAAGTTTCTTTTAAATATTTTATTTTCTTTCATTTCATTTGACGTTTATTGAAGTAACAATAAACTTGCTGACACTATACAATTGTTTAATTTTGGAAACTCAACTGTCTAAATGTGTTTTTATACTTACAAAATATATGTAACATGACCTCAAAAAGTC
Organism: Romanogobio albipinnatus; assembly: GCA_023566225.1. NCBI lineage: Eukaryota > Metazoa > Chordata > Actinopteri > Cypriniformes > Gobionidae > Romanogobio > Romanogobio albipinnatus. The sequence continues at coordinate 20,019,726 of CM042263.1, forward strand.
AAACAAGAGTCTGGATCAATATGCAGATAAAAAGGTGTTTAATAACTCCAATCATGAGAAATATCCATAACTTGACCATGAAACGCATGACATGAAGTGTAAACTCAAGGCCTCGATCCGTAACCAAATGAAAGGCACACATACAAACAAACAATAATCCACGCAGGGTAAGACAGAGCAACATGGTTAAATACCTGAGATAAGAAACACCTGGGCACTGCAAAGACCATTGCTGAAATTGCCCCCTATACCCTCATTCACTATTCGCTACATTACTCCATTAATATAGTCCACTTGAAGGAGTGAGTGAATTTCAGACACTAATGTGCCAGAAGGGTAGCCTGACGTCGTCATACTCAATTCTAGTCAGAATATGAGTCTTATACTGCTCCATTGGACTATGATTATGAGGCGTGTTTCAACCGAACCAGGAAAGACCTAAATTGGATAGACCTACAACCAATCAGAGCAACGGAGCGACACATAGTTGTCAACAGAACTCAACTGCATGCACGCTGGAAGTAGAAGAGGCAGATGAGTGTAAACGATCTTTGCCAGTGTTGTAAAATAATTTAAGGATACACTTACATTTAAGGATAGTTTACCAGCAGGATCATAATTTTTGAGAGAAATAGTAAAGGTGCATATACGACAAGTTCTCTGTTTAGGATTAGAATTAATTCAACCCAAGCACTCTTTAGTGACATAGATGACTACATTACTGTTTATCATCTGTCCATAATCAAATAAAGCCCGCCCTGACAATTACATTGGTCCGAACAGCTCCTGTTTGGGCATAGTTGCTCCACAACGGATCAAGTCCAGACCGAATTTCCCGAACTCAAATGTTCTGGGCGGGGCTAAATTTGGCTGGCATCCAGGCTACCGGAAGGGCTGCCCCTTTTGCATAGTTTGCGGCTTGCTGTTTAATAATAATTTGAACCGGAGCAAACTGGCAGCTCCAGTAGTAATGAAAAGAACTCTGCCATGGAAACTAGCATGTATGAACCTTAAAGGTGCTGTATGTAAAAGTTTTTGACTGTACTAAAGCATAACAATTCCATAATATAGTTGCAGATATTTAGGAAACATGCTGAGTTCACATACTAATTTTTCTGAAAAACAATGCTACAGCCAGCTATTCTACTTTGAAATGTGCGTTCTGTGTCGGAATGTCTGTTTTTGTTTTGGTCTGTGTGATAATGCATGTTGCCAGTTTACCCAATAGTATTTTAACACCACATGTTGCCAGTTGATGGAAAACACAGTGAATTGCTGCCATGGAAGCCAGCACACAAATTGGGTCAGAGATCACAGATTCTACCTGACCTAAAAAACCTTGGCATCCATCTAAAAATCTATATGAACAGAAGCACATTAAAACGTGAATAAATCAACTCAACAACTTAAAGTAAGTCTCCTCACCTTCCATTTTAAATTGCGCTCGTTCCTGTTGCGTGTCCTCAAACTGGCAGCCTGCATGAGCTTCAAGTCTGAGGGGGCGGGGCAAACAATTTTTAAAACTTGGACTGCAGTACCCATTTCAACCACTAGCTGTCATTCTTACATACAGCACCTTTAATTAAACAATTTAATAATCAATAAAAAAGGAATGTATACCCGTATGATATTATGCTGTAGCCACATTGGACCAGCGGTTTAGAAAATGGATGGATGGATGATTCTGCGGGCGCCATCTTCAATGCATTTTTGGTATTCTCTAGTCGTTGAGCATACATCGGTTGTACACTTGTTATTGCAGTGCATTGTGGGATTAAATGAGTGCCCTCAGTAATGTCCACTATGGTTTTGGACACCAGTACAAATGGCTGTCCCCTCAAATAGTGCCCTATTTAAGGGTATAGGGGGTGATTTCACACAGCCCATGAAAAGAACTACAAAATAACATTACAAATTTTTTTACAAAATAAAAGACATGACAAAATACAAAATCCTGACAATATATACAGTAGCTGCTTTATATTTTGAGAATGTTTTGGGGTGTCAAATGGAAAAAACGTTAGTGACTAACGAATGGGGGTTTCGCTTAGAAGCCAATTACCTTCGAGAATTTAATAGCGCCCAATGGCAGTGCCAATGCCATGGGCATGCGGAATTTGCATGCGTAACTCCGCCCCACTTCGTGGGTATATAAGGAAGTACGCTGGCAACATCGCATTATGTTACTGCTGCAGGAGCCAAGACTGAACTCCGCGTTCCAGGCAGCACAGTTGACGTGGCAAAGGAATGTACGTCTCCGTTCCCTCCTCAGGGAACAAAGGTTACATACGTAACCGAGACGTTCCCTTTCGTTCAGTCACTACGACGTACGTTAGTGACTAACGAATGGGGGTTCCAATATAACAATGCCACTTAGCTGTCATCCAGTGCCCTGCGTAAGACTAGTACGGATGAAGGACTCCCACTTATCACAGGAATACCAAGGTACACTGGGAAGAATATTCCAGTGTGGATATGCCAAAGTGCCTACCCGTAGGGAGGACTTAGAGAATACACATATGACCCGCTAAGGGCTGCATATGGAAGAACTCTAGGGTACCAGCCAGAGGGTGGATTTTTAACCCTAGGGGTGGCAGGGACTTGCCAAGGGAAATACACCTGCTCGCTGAGGAGGCTTACGGTGGAAATACTCGTGTGGGGGTCGCCGGAGGGGAACCATGCACACGGGGCACCTGGCCGGACATGAGGGTCTGGGCTCGAAAGGGCAGATTGAACTGATGTCAGTGTCAGCAGTGCTGGAGGAACTCAGGGCTCTCGGGGAGCTCACCTGAGGAGAATATCGCACATATCCAGTCCGTGGAGTGGAATGGCGAGCAAGCGAAGACACCTGAGCCTGGTCCATTACCGGCCACCCGTAGGGGCGAGTACATAGTCGGACACTGGCTCCACTCGGAGATTGTAGAATCTGGCAAATGTGTTAGGTGTCGCCCAGCCTGCAGCTCTGCAGATGTCTGTTAGCGAGGCGCCATGCGCTAAAGCCCAAGAGGAGGCCACACTCCGGGTGGAGTGGGCCCGAACCTCAAGGGGACATGGTCGACCTTGCTGCTGGTAAGCCAAAACAATGGTGTCCACTATCCAGTGAGACAACCTCTGCTTTGAGAGAGCTCTTCCCTTCCGCTCTCCACCATAACAGACAAAGAGCTGGTCTGAGGTCCTGAAACACTGTGTGCTGTCTACATAGGCGCGGAGAGCGCGTACTGGACAGAGCAATGCCAAGGCTGGGTCTGCCTCCTCCAAAGGCAGTGCTTGCAGGTTCACCACCTGGTCTCGGAACGGAATGGTGGGAACCTTGGGCATGTGAGAGTTAGCCGGTCCGAACTCCAGGCACGCTTCGTCAACCGAAAATGCCTGCAGGTCCCCAACCCTCTTCAGAGAGGCCAATGCGGTCAGCAGAGCCATCTTCATAGACAGAAACTTAATATCGACCGACCGCAAAGGCTCAAAGGGAGGCCTCTGCAGAGCACTTAGGACTACTGCGAGGTCCCAAGAGGGAACGAGAGGAGAGCGAGGAGGATTCAGTCTCCTCGCTCCCCTCAGGAACCTGATGATCAGGTCGTGCTGACTTACCTTTTTGTCCCCCAGGAGATTTTGGTGGGCAGATATTGCGGCCACGTACACTTTAAGGGTGGAGGGAGACAGCCTTCGCTCCAACCCCTCCTGGAGAAACGATAGCACGGAACCGATCGGGCATTTCCAGGGGTCTTCTTGGCGGGAAGAACACCAGGTGACGAAGAGGTTCCACTTCAATGCATAGGCGTGCCGAGTAGACTCTGCCCTAGCGGAAGTGATGGTAGCGACCACCGCAGGTGGAAGACTACTCAAACCTGCCGCGTCCCGTCCAGAAGCCACACGTGGAGCTTCCAGAACGCCGGACGCGGGTGCCAAAGGCTCCCTCAGAGGAATAGGCCAGGGAGGGGCTGTCGCAAGGAGTAGAAGTTCTGAGAACCAGGTCTGGCTGTGCCAATACGGGGCGACCAACATGACCTGCTCCTTGTCCTACCTGATCTTGCACAGTACCCGTGCGAGAAGGTTCACTGAGGGAAACGCATACTAGACCCGGCGGCCAGCTGTGCGCCAGTGCATCCGTGCCGAGCGTGCCCTCGGTCAGGGAATAATACAGGGAGTAATGGGAAGAGTCCTGGGAGGCAAACAGGTCTACCTGTGCGTCGCCGAACCGTTCCCATATCAGCTGGACCGTCTGGGGATGGAGTCTCCATTCTCCAGGAAGTGGCTGAAGCCGTGAGAGCTCGTCGGCTGCACTGTTCAGATCTCCCGGGATGTGGACAGCATGAAGGGACCTCAGATGCTTCTGACTCCTTCTGACTCCCGCTCGGAAGCGGTGCAGGGCGAACCGTACTGCCAGTAACTCGAGGCAATTGACATGCAGAAGGCGCTGGGGTCCTGTCCAGGAGCCCGCGGCTGCTTGTCCATTGCACATGGCACCCCAGCCCGTGGCGGAGGCATCTGTTGATACAACAACATGCCTGGAAACTCGTTCTAAGGACACTCCGGTCCGTAGAAAACTGAGGTTCGACCACGGGGTGAGAGTCTGTAAGCAGGCCCGAGTCACTTGTACCCGGAGCGTGCCAGACTGCCATGCCCATCTCGGGACTCGATCGCGTAGCCAGTCTCATATGTAGCAATCCGAGCGGGGTCACCGCGGCTGCAGATGCCATATGCCCCAGGAGCCTCTGAAATCGTTTCAGTGGAACCGCACTCTCGCCCTCGATTTGACGAAGGCAAGTCAGCAGAGACTGCGCACGCCCGCTCGAAAGCTGCGCGCACATGGTGACAGAGTCGATATCGATACTGAGAAAAGAGATCCTCTGCACGGGGCAAAGTTTGCTCTTCTCCCAGTTGACCCGAAGGCCCAGACGGGCTAAGTGCTGGAGCACTAGGTCTCTGTGTTCGCACACCTGCGCTCGAGAGTGACTCATTATGAGCCAGTCGTCGAGGTAGTTCAGGATGCGAACCCCGTGCTGCCGAAGGGGCGCAAGGGCTGCCTCGGCAATCTTTGTAAAGATGCGAGGGGACAGAGATAGCCCGAATGGGAGCGCGTACTGATATGCCCGCCCCTCGAAAGCAAACCGTAGGAACGGTCTGTGTCGAGGTAGAATGGAGACATGGAAGTAGGTGTCCTTCAGATCGATCGCTCCAAACCAATCGTCCGGACGAATGCATTCGAAAAGGCGTTTCGCTGTCAACATCTTGAACGGAAGCCTGCGAAGGTATCGGTTCAAGATGTGCAGGTCCAGGATTGGCCGTAACCCACTGGTCTTCTCGGATACAATGAAGTACGGGCTGTAGAACCCGTAGTTCATCTCGGCTGGAGGGACAGGCTCGATCGCACCCTTCGCCAGCACGCATGATGGGGGGATTGGCCCCGATCAAAGTGTGACGGACTCCCCGGAAGCAGAGAGGAACCTGCGTGAATTGAATCGCGTAGTCGCGCCTGACGGTCTTTGCGACCCAGTGGGACAGTCCCGGAAGCTGAAGCCAGACTCCCAGGAACTGCACCAGCGGGGTCATTCGGACCACAGACGTACCCGGTGTGGGGCAGCGAGGCAGCGTTACCGGCCCGGACATGGGAGGCTGTTGGGCGTCCCGGTGCGGGGGCACGGTTAACTGCTGCGTCCTGACAGAGGAGACCAGGGAAGGACGCACGTTCCACTGGGGTCTGCTCTGCCAGGAGGCTGGCGACAGAGAGGGATGCGAGTGGCGGGACCCAGGGGTGGCGCACACTGTCATCACCGATTTTCTGGTGGCTCAGGGATGGGAGTGTTAATTCTTTCTTTGACCAAAATAGGGTGCTACTGACCCGGGGGCCAGCAGCTGAACAAAGGATTCTCCCCCGGCCCTCCACTGGGGGAAGGAGGGGTCCTGCTACCATCTCTTGGAAAGAATGTCCCATCCCTGAGCTGTGCGTCTCAGGAGCGCCGCTTGAGAGACGGCTGAGCGGACTGGGACGCCTTCCTACGGCGACCTCCACGACCCGGCCCGGGTGAAGGCTGCTGCTGGGACCGGGCGGGAGGGGCGGGAGCCTTAGGAGGGCGTCCTCGGCTGGGAGCAGGCTGAGGCGACTGTGCCGGCGGCTGGGTGGAGGCAGCAGTTGGCCGCCGGGGCAGTATATGTTTGATAGCCTCAGTCTGCTTCTGAGCGGTTGAAAACTGTTGGGCAAAGCTTTCAACCGCCCTGCCGAAGAGGCCGGCCTGGGATATGGGGGCATCGAGGAACCGGGTTCGCTTGGTGTCCCGCATATCGTCCAGGTACAGCCACAAATGTCGCTCCTGGACCACATTTGTGGACATCACTTGACCCAGGGAGTGTGCGGTCACCTTCGTCGCCCGGAGAGCGAGGTGGGTGGTGGCACGCAGCTCGTTGAGGAGCCCCGGGTCAACTCTACCCTTGTGCATGTCCTTGAGGATCCTGGCCTGGTAGACCTGAAGGATCGCCATGGCATGCAGCCTGCCCCGCAGCTCTGTACGACTTCGCCATCAAGGTTGATGTGAATCGACAGGCTTTGGAGGGGTGCTTAGGATCACCACGCCAAGTTGAAGCGCTCTGTTGACACAGTTGCATCTCAACAGACCGTTAAACTGGGGGGACCCCAGTGTACCCGTTGGCCGCGGCCCCATCAAGGGTAGAGAAGGCGGAGGAAGTCGCCGAATGGTCGTGGGAAGACAAGGGGACTTCCAGGACTGCACAACTTCCTCATGCAGCTCGGGAAAGAAAGGTATTGGGGGCGGGGACTGACGGGTGTCAGCGCGCGCTCCCAAAAACCAATCATCGAGCCGGGAGCGCTCGGGACAGGGCGGAGGGTTCCACTCTATCCCGAGACTCGCGGCTGCCTGAGACAGCATGGCTGTCAGCTCTGGGTCCGACTCGGGCAATGCTGGAACACCGAGGGCGGCAACACAGCCGAGTCATCATCCTCAGAGGACTCGAGCCCACCTTGTGATGCGGTGACCGACATCTTCCTCCGGAGCGCCAAACGAGATACGCGGGGGGGCCGGAGCAGGCCCCGCAATCTGCGTCTGAGCACTCGCGGGTTGCAGTGTGCTAGAGGGAGGTGTGGCCCGAGGCATTAGCGTCGGGGCTTTGTTCCACACCGTAACCCTCAGGTCACCCTGACCACCAGCCGAAGTACTGGGCCTCAGGGACTCAGTAGATCGGGGTGTGGTAGAGGGGACTCTCACATCGTTACGAAGCTCATTAAGTCTCGACCGGAACACTGCGATGGTCATGTTCCCGCAGTGGGAACATGACACATCCACAAACGCTGCCTGAGCATGCTGAAAGCCCAAGCATACCAAGCAGTGATTGTGCCCATCGGAAGAAGAAAGCGACCGGCCACACCCAGAAGTACACGGACGAGACATCCTGAAAAGGATGCGTCACGTGTAAGCTCTTTTATGAGAGCAAGCCTCGCAGAGAACGCCGGGGCGCCCAGGGACCACACACCAGCTGTCTAGCAGACCACTGCGCAGATCAGCAGGCAGGCAGTATGCGATCGCTGGAACACACCGTAGCACCAACGCCTCTGGAAAGCTGATCGTCTCGAAGGCTGACAAAGACTCAGTTATCAGGCTTGAAGGAGTGAAGAGATCCTCTTGGCTCCAAAGCAGAAACATAATGCGATGTTGCCAGCTTCCTTATATACCCATGAGGTGGGGCGGAGTTACGCATGCAAATTCCGCATGCCCATGGCATTGGCACTGCCATTGGGCGCTGTTAAATTCTCAAAGGTAATTGGCTTCTAAGCGAAACCCCCATTCGTTAGTCACTAACGTACGTCGTAGTGACTGAACGAAAGGGAACTCTGATCTACACTCTAATAAATGCTGGGGTGAGTCAAATATGGACAAACCCAACCGTTGGTTAAAAAGTTTAAATTAAAGTTTTAAAACCAAAGGTTGGGGTTTTCCATATTTGACCCAAACATGGATTGGAACAACCTGTTTTTTTTTGTTGTTGTTGAGTAGAATAAGAACAGATTATGCTTTTGCAATGTGATTGTCCCTTTTAATTGACATTTTTCATGTTTCAAGTCATCATATCAAAAAAGTTACACATCTTATCCTTAAGGGAGGCACTCACAGTGATTTGTCACGCTGATACATTCAGAAGTCATTCATTTTTAATGAGAGTTGTTGGCATGAGTGAAAGAGACTGCTGGCGTTGTGACATGTTGAGCTAAAACATTTCTATCAGGTGCTTTTTTTAGTTTGCTAAGGTCATTTATGAAGTATGTTTAAACATTTTATCAGACAAATAATGTATAGGTGTCAGTAAACTCCTAAATTAAACTCCTATATTAATTACTTTTGATGTTAGGGATATCATTATGTCTTCAGAAAGGTAACAGGGTTGACCAACTAGATCTCATGTGAAAATGTAACTATTTTACGAGTTGGCAATTTTGGTATGAATCCGTACAAAAGTATAAAAACATGAAGTTCCACTCCAAAACCTAACCGTCAGTGGTGCATAACAGATCAAACAAAAATGTACAAATGAGTTAGCCACTAATTCACCAATACATAAAATATGGGATTGTGTTGCTTTTGATAGGTTTACAGTTTAATCTGTTGTGACAAGCCCTGTGCTTGAGGTTGTGAAATTACAAGTACTTAATACTGCTACTTCTACAAATATCTACAGTTGTTCTATAAATTCATGGAAACAGGGTTGACATGTTTTTCAAACCTCTACTGATGAACATAACAAAATATAACAAGACATTTGCTTTTGCTTGAAGACTTAATCATAAACATATCATTTATGTCATGTGTCAGGTTCTTTCTCTTTGCTTATCACTATCCTTTTCTTCACTCACTATCCTTCCTGATTGTTTCAGACACACACACACACACACACACACACACACACACACACACACACACACACACACACACACAGACACACACACACACACACACACACACAGACACACACACACACACACACACACACACACACACACACACACACACACACACACACACACACACACACACACACACAGACACACACACACACACACACACAGACACACACACACACACACACACACACACACACACACACACACACACACACACACACACACACACAGACACACACACACACACACACACAGACACACACACACACACACAGACACACACACACACACACACACACACACACACACACACTTTCTCACTCGCTCGTTAGGCTCATCTTCTCTCTGTCTACCTGCACCTGTTAGTCATCGCAATCAGCGCCTCGCTGCCTTGCGATGACACCTGTTCCCACTTTTGTTTGAGTGCTTACCCTTTATCTAGTGTTTGTTCTTACTACCTCTTGTTGGATCATTGTGTCATGTCATGCGTTACGACTGCTGCTTTCTTCATGTCTGATTTGCTTTGGAAGTGCTCACCTGGTCTTGTTTGTCTGATACAGCCTTGCGCCTAAGTTTAGTCTGAGTTCTGCATTTGCTGCAAGAGTACCTTCGCGGTCCTCTGTTCCTGACTGTGATTTATTCTCAAGAACTGCCTCCACCTCTACTGGTGTCCCGATCTCTCTCCTCTTCGAGACAGGATCATCCCAGCTGCCTTCTCAGTTTGTTTTAGCAGTTCTGTGTGCCTGAACGACAGACTGCCTTGTTTATATTCTCATTAAAGACTGTTGTTATCCTGTCAATCTCTGCGTTTGGATCCATTCTTTATTGACTCTGACAATTTATAATTATTATTTTTGTTACCATACTATATTATATTATATTATATTATATTATATTATATTATATTATATTATATTATATTATATTATATTATATTATATTATATATTCTAGATCTTTCCAGAACAGTTTGTTCTGGTTCTCAAATCTGATGCGATATTCTACCAGTATCAGCATTGGAACCGATTCACCATTTGTATAACTACGCTTGCAGCCTTTCTCACAGAGAGTGTCACGGCACATGAGCAAATACCATAATTTTACAAATACTATTGTTGTTGTGTCACAGAATTAAGTTTGAAGCGTTTTTTAGCTGAGAATGCAGTTATTTAGATGTCAAATATGCAACTTATATAGAAATATTGCGTATAATTGACAATTTGTTTAGGCGCTTTCAGAGATGCGAGCTTCAGGCCGTCAGCGGTCGTTCAGTGCTCATGTGCCCACATAGAACAGCTTCATCTCGGCCAGTCCTTCAGGAATTTGCAGCTTGCCGCTTATGTAGATAATATTTTAACATGAGGTACAATTAATTTTGGGTATATCAAATGCTCAATATTTGGTCTTATTAATCGATTACTTGTTCCAGAGCAAATCGATTTGGTCAGGAGCAAAGTTAATTTTCATAACTTTATATTTTTTATTAAAGTGCTGCTTTTGTACTTTTGACTGAACGGTCTGCTTGTTTATTTCCTATTGTACAAACATATACTTTTATAATGGCAATTATAGTTTATTTAAATAACATATACTATTTATATAAATAACATGGTGTATTTGGTATTGATAAAGGGTCCGTTAGTGATTGTGATTTCATCAAGGAAAGTTACATTAGATAGCAGCAAAGACTGTCTTTACGAGACAGTCAGGAGCAAATACTTTTATATTGAAAGGGACTGAAACAAGGTTGTAAACAATATGACGCAACTTAAAAATGCATTGACTAGCACTGTCATGTGAAATCCTATTAGCTGTTAAAAGGACAAAGACAAAGATATTTCCTTAGCAAACATTCAAACTGATTTTGTGATTATGAATATAAGATTGACCAGAAGAGTATCAGATAGATGCAGGCAATGCACTCGTTTTGTCGATCAGTCTCGTTCATAATTCCATAATACAATAAGCTTCAATGAAGCGACTCAACATTCCTTCGTTACTAGTTTTAAAGTGATGTTTTAGAAGGAGTAATGGAGGCGTGGGCTCAACTGTTAAACTGTCAACTTTAGATTTGAATCTGTGGTGGAGGGAAGTAGTTCTGCACAAAATAGGGTTGTTTATTTATTTACACACTTGTTGTATAAATGCAATAACACACTCGTAGCCATGCGATATTGCTGTATAGCAGCACGTTGTGATTAGGGGAGAGCGGGGCACAACCTAACACTTTTTGACTTTCTCAGTTTGTGTAAATCCTCTTAAGGTTCAGAGTATTCATTTTTCACACATGTAAACAAATAATGGCATTGTTTAATAATAAAAATTTTTTTTTTGGAGTTTGACAACAAATACACCGCAAAACACAGCTATACAGCATAGTTCAAAACATAATTTTTTTCTCGATATAGTGTTGATAAAGCAACTAGTAAATACACATCCTGGCATGAGTGGAACGTTTTAAACAATGTGTGTTGCAACTAACCCCGCGTTAGTTTGTGCCCCGCTCTCCCCCACTTATGGCCAAATCAAATAATATTGGCTGTAGGCAATCACAGCGATATCGCACAGCTACTCTTGTGATATTATATTATAATATATTATATTATAATCCTCTAGCTTTTCTTTTCATGTTTCTTTTTCAAGCCAAATGTGTAGTAAAACGGTAAAATCTGGCATCAACTAGAATTACTAAAATGTCATTTCTTACATGCACAAAGGACACAAATTGCACCGTTTTCATAGAATGACCCCCATGGTTTCCTCTTGGCCTGATTACCTGGTTTCTCATTCCCTAAAAGAAGGATTTTCACCTTTAATAGGAAAGGTGTGCCAAGGAACAGTCAATGAACGAGGGAGGAAAAACCTGCAGGAGTCCAATTAACAAACGAGAGTACAACCGGCGGGAAGGAGCTGACCGTCTGGCCTTTTCATTGAACCCGTTCCATTTTCCAACAGTCTGCAGGTCTCGACTCGCTTTCGTATACCAACCTCTGTTCTTTTACATGTAATTCAAAGCCTTTGCCTTTCTACACCCCTCCTCCTGAAGCAGAAAGCGCAGAGAGGAAATGTCAGATAATTGATTTCCGGTCATCATGTTTTTTTACTAAACGCAATATTGTCTCCTAGGATGAAGAAAGTCGAAAGAAAGATATGGGAGGGGTGGGACAGGCCTTTTTCTTCTTGCTTGAGGCCCTCAGGGCGTCAGTGAGCAAAATCTCCATTTGAGCTTTGGTTGAGTTATGGAAGCGTTTTGTGCTGATCAGGATGTTTTTTGTTGTGTTTTGGGTGGCAGGGAGGAGGGAGGTATAATGTTAATAAGCCCCAAAGCTGGATTTGCAAGAATTTCTAAACCAGGCTGCAAATTCAATATGCTGGCAGGTTGTGTAAATTACTATGAGGAGCAGGATTTATTAGTTATTTATTTATTCATGATGTCCTCTTAAAATGGCTGAGAGGATAAAAGTAAGTCTGGTGCATGCTTCATGTTTAAACCTCTATTGCAAGGCCCAGGCGGTGTGCGATATTAATGTTCTTGAGATGTTTTTGGAATATCTTTGCCAGTATCGCAGAAGTTTGGACTCCTCATCACATTTTAAAGGAGTCCAATGAGTACAGTGCTTACATAATCAAGAAGTACGAAAATATCAAATTAAAAGGGCTGTTCACACTGGATGTGGTCTGCTGGACGGTTTGGTACAGCAGTTTTATTTTTACTGGTTTACTGAAAATGTTTTGTCTGTCCTTAAATTAATTCAATTATAACTAAAAGTTTCTTAAAGATAATGCGGTAAACTATAAAGGGAGCCCTTACTTGCATATTACTATAATATTAAAGGTTAACAACAGAGTTGTTACTATTGTTACTACATAGTTGAACCTAAATTCAATTGCTATTTATTTTTAGGTATAATAATAAACACTTAAATAACATATTGTATGCAAACATGTTAACTTCACATAAGCAAGTTTTCACATTAACTTCTAAATCTAATTATAAAATTGTTTTTTCTCCAATTCGTTGTTGAAATATAATAATTTATACACAGTGGTGGTCATTTTCATGACAGATTAATTTAAACATACATTCAATAATCAAGACATCACTAACAGGTTAAGTAGAATATAATTAATATATATAGGCTAATATAGTACATATATTTAGCGAAAGAGTTCATCTCTCTAGTGAACTAACAGCTGTGGACACTGAATGACTGCCTGAGGTAAATGTAATGCTACGTGACATTGTTTACAAGCTGTTTTATTGACGTCTTTCCGCAGTTAAAACACAGATTGAGCGATTACACAACAGATAGTTTCGGTAAGTTGTAATGTATCCTCAACATACCTTAAGATATTAATTCATGTTTATTTTTTAGGAAGAGATGATCGCATTCACTCGCGCACCGCCTCTTGACCTGACGCGCCTATACAGTGATCAATCATGTCACATTAAAGAGTGTCAAAACAGCATTTATCGTTTGAACTTCATAATAAAATTGACTGAATGCTTAATATGTTCGTGTGGGAACTCGGATTGAAGTATGTTCTGCACTTTAACATGCTTACTGTTAACTGTTAAAGACTGCATTCGAAACCGTTCATGCACTGTACCAAAACGGTTCGGTATGAATACGTGTACCGTTACACCCCTAATATATATTATTTGCATATAATTCTTTTAAATTAAAAAAATATTAAATCATTCAATTAAATTAAAATGTGCAGATTATATTATTATATTATATTATATTATACAGTGTTTTGTTTAGTGTGCTTGTAATACTTTTTAATAAATGTAGTATATCATCCTAATAAACTAGCATATATTTTGTATAAAGTAGCATACACTGTACACTCACCTAAAGGATTATTAGGAACACCTGTTCAATTTCTCATTAATGCAATTATATAATCAACCAATCACATGGCAGTTGCTTCAATGCATTTAGGGGTGTGGTCCTGGTCAAGACAATCTCCTGAACTCCAAACTGAATGTCAGAATGGGAAAGAAAGGTGATTTAAGCAATTTTGAGCGTGGCATGGTTGTTGGTGCCAGACGGGCCGGTCTGAGTATTTCACAATCTGCTCAGTTACTGGGATTTTCATGCAGAACCATTTCTAGGGTTTACAAAGAATGGTGTGAAAAGGGAAAAACATCCAGTATGCGGCAGTCCTGTGAGCGAAAATGCCTTGTTGATGCTAGAGGTCAGAGGAGAATGGGCCGACTGATTCAAGCTGATAGAAGAGCAACTTTGACTGAAATAACCACTCGTTACAACCGAGGTATGCAGCAAAGCATTTGTGAAGCCACAACACGCACAACCTTGAGGCGGATGGGCTACAACAGCAGAAGACCCCACCAGGTACCACTCATCTCCACTACAAATAGGAAAAAGAGGCTACAATTTGCACGAGCTCACCAAAATTGGACAGTTGAAGACTGGAAAAATGTTGCCTGGTCAGATGAGTCTCGATTTCTGTTGAGACATTCAGATGGTAGAGTCAGAATTTGGCGTAAACAGAATGAGAACATGGATCCATTATGCCTTGTTACCATTGTGCAGGCTGGTGGTGGTGGTGTAATGGTTTGGGGGATGTTTTCTTGGCACACTTTAGGCCCCTTAGTGCCAATTGGGCTTTGTTTAAATGCCACGGCCTTCCTGAGCATTGTTTCTGACCATGTCCATCCCTTTATGACCACCATGTACCCATCCTCTGATGGCTACTTCCAACAGGATAATGCACCATGTCACAAAGCTAGAATCATTTCAAATTGGTTTCTTGAACATGACAATGAGTTCACTGTACTAAAACGGCCCCCACAGTCACCAGATCTCAAGCCAATAGAGCATCTTTTGGATGTGGTGGAACGGGAGCTTCGTGCCCTGGATGTGCATCCCAGAAATCTCCATCAACTGCAAGATGCTATCCTATTAATATGGGCCAACATTTCTAAATAATGCTTTCAGCACCTTGTTGAATCAATGCCATGTAGAATTAAGGCAGTTCTGAAGGTGAAAGGGGGTCAAACACAGTATTAGTATGGTGTTCCTAATAATCCTTTAGGTGAGTGTATACAATGCAAGATACATAATGGGATAACTGTGATTTGGATTGTGTGTGTAGATGTCTGCTGTTGGGCACTTTAGAAAACTGATCTCACACCAATTGGTTGTGACAGAGCATGGCTGCAAACGACTTCAGCCCAGGCCAGAGGAGTAAACTAGCCTGGCACCATCTGAAGTTCCTCCTGTCACTGGAGAAGAAGAGTGGCGTGCTGCCCGCTCCGCCTAGGAGGGTAAAAGCCAGGGGCAGCTGTTGCTCAACATGCCATTTCTGCTGCTACAATGATTAATGCGCATATGTGGCATACAACCACAGGCATTCATAGTGTTCACACACAAGTTTGTGTAGGCTGCTTATCCTTGTGGAGTCTTGCCATTCACAATTATTAATGTTATTATAACAGTATAACGCCTGATTATACTGACCCAGACTCAGAGAAGTGTGATTCGTGATTCTCCAGAGAACACGTCTCCACTGCTCTAGAGTCCAGTGGCGATGGGCTTTACACCACTGTATCCCACACTTTGCATTGCACTTGGTGATTTTAGGTTTGGATGCAGCTGCTCGGCCATGGAAACCCATTCCATGAAGCTCTCTACGCACTGTTGTGCTTGAGCTAATCTGAAGGCCACACAAAGTTTGGAGGTCTGTAGCTATTTACTCTGCAGAAAGTTGGCGACTTCTGTGCACTGTGAGCCTCAGCATGCGCTGATCCCGCTCTGTGATTTTACGTGGCCTTCCACTTCATGGCTGAGTTGCTGTTGTTCCCAATTGCTTCCACTTTGTTATAATACCACTAACAGTTGAGCTTTAATTACTGCTTATTAATAGTTAGTAAGGTATGATTAAGTTTAGGTATTGGGTAGGGATGTAGAATATGGTCATGCAGAAAAAGGCATTAATATGTGCTTTATAAGAACTAATAAACAGCCAATATCATAGTAATATGCATGCTAATAAGCAACTTGTTAATAGTGAGAATTGGTCCCCAAACTAAAGTGTGTTACCCAAATCTACACAACCCACACAATGAACATGTACCCACAGTGACAAGTTGAAAAAGGACACTATGCTCAAGTCCCCAGTCTTAATCTTTTTTCTCTCACTCTATTTTCCCTCCATGCCACATTGGTTTTCGTGGGTTGCCTGTGGTGTCTCTCTTTTTGAGTGGAAGTTCACTCAGCCTGTGAACATACTAGAGGAACAGTACTGCACTTCTGACCGCGCGTTTGCTGAGAGCTTCCCCGCAACAAGATGCATCCTTAGGGTTGTTTTCAACACAAGGGATGGGTAAATATAGGAAAGAACACATGCTGGGTCAGTTTTACCCAACAAATTGGGTTGTTTATTTAACCCAGCATAATGGGTTGATTTAACCCAGCATAGCTGATTCCTTTTTTACTATAATACTATTTTTTTCTTCATACATTAAGTAATGTATTAACTTATTAACTTAAATCCTCTAAACTTTCTTAAAATACTCGACACAACCACTGGCTTGCATGATAATCCCACGTCTGACCCGGGATCTGGGTTATGCAAAAACTACCCAAACACTGGGTTGTAACGTCTGACCCGGGATCCGTGTTACACAAAAACTACCCAAACACTGGGTTATCTGACCCAGGAGCTGGGAAAACACAAACACTGAAAAAAAAAAAAAAACCCAAAAAATGGCCCAAAAGGCTCAACCCAGGATTTGGGTGTATCCATATGCATACAGCACCTGTGGCATTAATTATCATCAGCATAGTACGTGCGCAGCCAGTTTTTTCTAACCGCACATATTCTGTGCACTTAGCTTGCACAAGTGCTTTTATTTTTTTGGTGCGCTAATTAGTTTGTCCACAAGGTGGAAAACATTGTCCTGGCCTGTTGTTTCACAATCAAAAATGAGACAGAACCACAACGAACTACTGGAGACGCAAAAACAAGAACACTTTTATGAGTCACTCTACGAATTTTTTTTTATCGCTTATAACTTCTGGGGAGAAATAGCGTAGAAACTAGAAACTAAATATCTAGCTAGCATATGTTGGTCATTATGGTTCAGACGGGTGGGCTAAAACCAATGTTTCAATCAGAAAGGCCACCTTGGTCAAGCTGGTTAGGGCTGGTTAGACCCTGAGCGAGCAAAAACTGGAACAACCTTATAATCAGCAATCACAACTCGAATGTTCCTGTAAGGAGTGTTTATGTGTGTGCATTGTTCTCCTCAAAGCAATCATGTCAAGTACGAACGTTTTATTGGGGGCCTTGCAGGCATTTCCCAAACGAGCTGTCAATGTTGCCATTCCAGCTGAAGCAGCTTGCACAAAGAGGACGGCTGCAAATCGCCAAACAGACCGAGTCTGTGAGCTGGCACTTGTTTGCAGATGTTTGCTTGACTTACTCAAGAACCACAGGTCTTTTAAGGTTACTGGAGCGATATTGTATTTGCTTTTCTCCTGACATGCGGCGCTCCTCTGGGACTGCTAATAAGCAGAGAAAGCATTTCTACCTCAGCTAGAAAAGAGCATTTTGATGTTAACTTTTCATCATAGCCTCCAGCTCCAAAACGCTTGTCACATTTAGCTTGTTTGTGGGTTTTTTTTAGCTTTTACATCTCTCTTTTCCAGTCGTAAACTGTCTTTCGTGGTGATCCGGGTGTCAGGTCATTATGAAGTAGCGGTTTCCCCATTTTGAAGATGATGTTGACACAAACACAAGGAAGATGAAGGGGCGAGCGGCTGCGCTCTATTTCTCTTCATCGGAGGACATCTCAATGACATACGACTAGGGAAAGAGGGATCTGGAGGGAGGGGAAAGAGATTGAGGTGAGCTTTGAGACGAGGAATGACAAGGCAGATGACAGGTGAGCAGTGGAGAACAAAACATTCAATTTTTCAATGCCAGTACGTCCTTCTATCTCTGCAGGGTTGGTTGTATTGCCGCACAGAGCTATATTTCTTTTCTACATCTTTGTAAACAATACCTTCCCCGAAGATTATTCATAATACGGAGCCGAAACTCTGAAAAGCCATGATTCAATGAATTATTAAGCAATTATTGTCTGCTAATGAGGGAATTTAGCGACTAATTGGATGTTTTTCTCCCTGTTCTTTTATGAAATAACTGCAAGGTTAGCAAATAATTCTGCATTGTGTCAGCCATCTCGGAAACCATGGAAAACACAACAGATCGGTCAGGACTCATTACCACCTGGTCTGGGAATGTCACCAAAACAGCAGCAGTTAACAATTTTTCATATAATTTTGTGCTGAAGCTCTATCATCCATCATTGCAAAGTCAACCACAATAATCAAACTTTCCGCATAACTATGCACGCACACAAACTCTATGCATCATGAAAAGTCTCTCAGAATTTTGTCTAGGAGGTGAACACCACACAAAATATATATTTTTGCTGGTTGTAAAGTAATTGTTTATTCAAAATAAGTACCTACTCAAATGAATATGAGATTTCAGATGCAGCCATCGAGCTCAGCTGTGAAAATGGGCAGGGCTACATAAGGTGTATATGTAAATTACCTCTGTTTTGATTGGCCACTGAAAACTTGTACCGTCCCACTTTACTTAGCATACACATAAATTGTAGGAATATCACTAATGCTGATGAGAGAAAAAAAGTATAATAAATCGGTATAATAAGGTAAGGCTATTACATAGCAGTCCAAAACTCGTTTTTGTAAAGTTAGTAAGTTGAGCCATCACAGTCATCAAAAATATAGAAAATAACACAAACTGAAAATAAAGTGGTATTTTAGGTTAAGGTTACGGAAACGACAGTTACCATGGTAAATACACAATACTAATATTAACTGTTAATAAAACATGGATGGACTAACGAGATATCAGTTACATAATTAATTGGTACTTTTTTGGTTACTAGTCAGAATCCACTCAACGCTCCCCCCAACCCCCATAATTGGGAAATACTGACAGATCCAAGTGGAGGAACATCACTTTGAAAGCTGCCAGGGAATTCGAGGGACACAGAGTGAAAACTGCCCAAGCAAAGCATAAACAAAATAAAGAACTGGCCGCTCAAGCACCCAATGACAGTGACCTGACTTTTCCCTGCCCCATCTGCTCAAGAGACTGCAAGTCCAAGATAGGCCTTTACAGTCACCTGAGAGCATTCTGCCTTAGACAAAATCTTGCAGGTGGAATATGCCAAGAATAAGGATGCAGTGTAGACAGCTTTATTGATTATCACAGAAATTTGTCAGATCACAATGAACTGAAATGAATGACAGCTTTTTAGTGATTATAAAGGTAGTGGTCTTTTAGTGTGTTTTCAAGACTATATATAATCCACTAAATATACGTTTTGTTTTTCATGCTGCTAAGAGGACCCTGGACCGAAGTGACACCTCGAAATTGCAATTGACATATAGCCCATTTCCACCTAGAACAATTTGTCTCAGGAACTTTTTTTCACCAGACTTGTTGCGGTCCTGTCCGGGGACATAGGACTGCATGCAATTTTCTAGTTCCCACTGGATTTCATCCTGTGCATATAATAAAGTATAATAAAGCCTGAACCTCGTCCTCGGTCCATCTGTTGTGTTTTTTAAATTCCATTGATTCGACTAGCAAACAACTAAAAACGGTGGTTGAAATACAATGCTGCGTGGAGTCAACCAATCAAAATTCTGCGTGAACTCAACCAATCACCATGTTCAGTGCTCAAGTCCCACCCCCGAAAGTTCCTGAACTTTGAAAAAGTACTACCTCGCGAGCAGAGACTTTCTGAGGAGGGATTTTTTTTTACCCGGAACTTAATTTAGCCCCTGGTTCCTGCGGTCAAAGCACACGGAGTACCACCCCAAAGTCCCTAGTTCCTGGGGAAAGTTCCTGCAGTGGAAACATGGCTATGATAACTAGCAAGGTACAAAAATATGGATTTTTTTTAGTAGCCCACCCCCCTCCCCCTTCACTGATTCCAAAAGATGAAGGTACATTTTCTCTAAGGTCATCTGTAAAATAGATACTAAACCAAATGTGGTTTAAAGCAAGAACAGGTGAGAGGTCACAGTCTTGTGTTGTTTTTAGGACAGGTGGGTCCTCTCCAACCCTGCAGGAGTCCTCCAAACTGCCGTACACAGTGTGAGAGATGTAGCCTTTTATTAAATCTGACAGAATTTATTGCCAAGTCGAGGAGAGTATGTGTTAACTGCATGGAAAAAGAGGAGGGTGGTGAGAAACAAATAGAAAGAGAGAGCGAGGGAAAGAAAGAGGGAATCATCTCCTTCTGACAACACAGCTGGATTGTCTTTGTTCATCCAAAAATGGAGCAACGAAAAACTGGAGCTGTCTGCCTGCTGCTGACACGAAAGCGAAAACAGAGGCTGTGATTCCACTCGAACAGGAAGGACAAAAAAGATGCCATAAAATGAATGGGGAAAGAGGAAAATAAGACTGCAAATGAGAAAAAGCCCTTGATGAATCATTTATGTTTTGTTGGATGGTCTCTTTACTCTCCCTGTGACATGGAGGGGGACGGTTATGGATGATTAGCGTTTTATTTTCTAACTTTGTACCGCCCCGGGAAGCAGCACGGAGCTGATTGTGAGGTGACGTGCGGTTCATGCGAGGGCAGGTAGGAACGCAGCTGTGCTATTCAGAGGCCTAAACTGACAGCTGAGGAAAGCAAAAGAAACCAAGGGGGATTTCCACACACAATACAGAATTTGCCCTTTTAGACATATCCAGGACTTGATTTTTCCTTTCATATCATGTTCGCTCTTATAACAGCAAACTCGAAACAGATCTCAGGTTCACTAGGGCTCCAACCCCAAGTGAGCTGCCAATCTAGGAATCACTTTTCGACATCATAAATGCTGTTCCAAACAGTGGCCAGTAATGTAATTCAAATCAACATAGGCTCATAAAAAAAAAAAAAAAAATTCTGTTACTTACAACTCACTGCAGTTTCCAGCTGAACTGAACACCAGTGGCAGTAAAACACCAACATGGTAGAAATATTGAGTAGGCAGAATATTGGGTAATAAAGACTTTTTTTTTTTATCTGGATCCCTGCACTATACTATGTTATGGCCTCAAAACACTTTTACCATAGTGCATGGTTTGCAAGCTATTCATTTTGTGTTTACATCACAACTCAGGTACGAGTCCCATGTAACACGAATGATGACAAAAGAGCTCAAAGATTTGTAAGTAAAGCTTCAGAAAACACTTAAAAAAAAAAAGAAAAAAAAAAACATTATATGTTTGCATCATTGAATTATTTGTCCTGCTATCACTGTAAAGCTTCTTTGAAACAATCTGTATTGTATAAAGAGTTATGTAAATAAATGATTTGACATTAACCTTTTAATGCTATTACCTGGACAACCGGACAACAAACGTAATAAAATGTTGTCAGTTTCACGTTCATCTGCGCCACTCATTAGACATTTTACCAATTTTTCCAATGTGCCTGGCTTTATTAAATAGCTTGAGGCTGGCAAGTCCCTGTATTCTTAGACAACAAATGCAGAAGACAGAGGAAAAAGTGAGCCTTGCAAAAGAAATCTGGCACTGGCAATATGTCTACTATAATTGTTACCATTATGTTGAGTTTAGGTCATGGACTTTTAGTTTGGTAGTTTGTATACTCGACCCCTACAGCTGTAGCGGGATCCTCCTTCCCTTCAGTGGAGCCAAAGGTGGGAGGAGCTTAGGCGAAGCTGACAGGTTGTCCCTCTCGTGTCGCCTCTGTCACACTTTCTCTGCCTCAGCCCTCGGGTACTTTGGCTCCGCCTCAGATGCTTGTCGTTGCAGCTGCACCGATGTCTCTGGTACCTGAGACATTGCTCAGTTCCATCGGCCCTCTGCGCCTATGGCTCCAACGGCCTTGTCTCCTGCGGTTGTCATAAACTGTCTCAGCCACTACACCATCTTGGCTCCTCCCTCCCTCTACTCCACCGTGGACTGTCAGCACTGGTGAGCTCTGTGTCTGTGCCAGTCAATTATTTCCAACATTGCCACCAGGGGATCGTCGTCCTCCCATCACCATCCCATTGCAACATCCTGCCACCATCCCTTCACTTCAGCCTCTTACCACCTCTTCGCCATCTCTTTGTCCACCTCCAAAATCTCCTCCTTTGTTTTTGTTTTGTTGTTACGGCTTGCTGGAGGGGGGAGTAATGTCACCATTATGTTCAGTTTAGTTTAGTTCATGGACTTTTAGATTGTTTTTTTTTTCAGTTCTTGTCTTCCTTTGTCTACTGTATATTCCCGCACTTCCTGGTTGCTATGGTTCGGTCCAGGGGCGTAACTACAGACAGTGCAGGCAGTGCAGCCGCACTGGGGCCCGTGCGGCCGGTGGGGCCCGTGACGAACGCGGGCCCAGCCCACATCGCAAGCGGGGCCCTGGCGATGAAGTGTCAGTGTGACAGGATGCGCCAATACCTTGGGTTCGCGGGGGCTCGAGCACCCTCGGGAAAAAAGGCTAAATATTCTCCATTCATTTTAACCAATAATAAAAACGATTGCAGCTTTCAGACACGACTTTCATCTCGTTGTATAGTTAATTTGAGGCCGTTTCTATTGCGTTATTTTAATGACAAATGCGAGGGCATTAACGCGCATCCATATTACGAATCTCTCCGCTCTCTAGCAGAAAATCGACGTGCGCTCTCAAATGTCTCACGGCTCTGCTCTTGCTCGCATATTACGTGTGCGTGCTCAAACTGTGTTCTGTGCACTCGTGAATCTATTGCTCTTTCTCTAGAATTTTCTTCTATCCTGGATTTAATGTTGCCAGAAACTTTAGACCACCAGATTTTTCACGATTGACTGATAAAATAAATAACACAGTAGGTAAGCTACCTATATAAATTATACGGACTTCACCTTTGCTTCCTTTGAAATCTGATTTTAGTCAGCCAGTTCTCTAGTTATTTTATTGTTTAATAGGCCTAGTTATTTTTGAGTTAAGTGCTTATGATAAATGTGTTTAATGAATTATTTATTTAGTGAACTAGTACTATCAGATCACCAGATCTACTGGGCACTGGGCACGCACTGGCAGAAACATCGGCGCCTATGCGTTGTGAAATTAAATGCGCTGAATTTTAAGTTTATTTAACACATAAAGTAATACACAGCTGTACAAATTTCCTGTCAGGGATGACACAATAAAGTTACTTATAAAGCTAGCCAGATTTTGGGACATCATTTGGGACTTATTTGGTGTTGATAAGTTTTTCGGACCTCTTTTGTCTCATTTAGTCTCTTGCCTCTCGTAGAGGAATGCAGTTGCTGCGTTTCCTGGGGTTACTGTGTTAAAAATACCAAAAAGGTTGCGGTAATTTCAAAACCATAATGCTGATTTGGTACATCTGGCTTCTGCGGCCAGGCGCAAACAGCACAGCCACTGTAGCGTGTGTTGGAGAGAGGTGTACGCAAAGAGAACTGTTCAACTAAATATAAGAAACTGATAAGTGTTGGTCTAAATGAAGTACGTTAGGCACACAAATTTGCATATATTCCCTTCTAGAGCGCAATGTGTGTGTGTGTTTGTATGTGCTTCATAAATGTGCAGACCAGGGGGCCCATCGTAATAACCTGCACTGGGGCCCATCATTACTGAGTTACGCCACTGGTTCGGTCATTATGAGTTTGTTTGTTTCAGCTGTGTTCTATAGACCCTTTTTGTGCCGACGTTACAGTTACGTCACAGCGTTAGCTGGAGGCAAAACAAAGGGGTAACACTTTATAATAACTACACGCTATGCAGCATTAGTTAAGTATTAGTAAATAGTTAATTCATCATTTATAAAGAATAATAGACATTACTAAGCAGTTTATAAATGCTTTATTCTTGATTTATAAGCAAATCTATACTGTGTTTAATAATTGTATTTTCATACTTTATAAATGATCAATTTATCATTTCTAAATTAAGTATTACATTATTTACAAACCAATTATTTAGGAGTTATCAGTGGTTCATCAGATCATTTAGAAAGTGTAAGTAAAGGATTAATAAACTATCTAAATGTACATTTATACATCTGATTATTTAGACATATTGTAATAGTTACACAGTGTGGCAATAAATGCTTTATTAACATGTATTCCTACTGTAATTCATGATTAATTCAGGTAGTTATAAAACATTTAGTAGTTGTCAGTTAACTATTTTTGTGAGCTCATCTAAAGTGAGGACTATTTATGCCTTGTAAAGCTTTTACAAAGGAGATATAAAGGCTCAGTTCTCTTCTGCACTGCTGTTCTCTGGTACTGTTTTGACACTGCAAAATATCACAGAAATAGTTAACTGACAACTACTAAATGTTTTATAACTACCTGAATTAATCATGAATTACAGTAGGAATACATGTTAATAAAGTATTTATTAACACACTGAGCAACTATTACTATATGTCTAAATAATAAGATGTAAATGTATATTTAAATAGTTTATTAATCCTTTACTTACATTTTCTAAATGATCTGATGAACCACTGACAACTCCTAAATAACTGGTTTGTAAATAATGTAATACTTAATTTAGAAATTATGAATTGATCATTTATAAAGTATGAAAATACAATTATTAAACACAGTATAGATATGCTTATAAATCAAGAATAAAGCATTTATAGCTGTATTTATAAACTGCTTAGTAATGTATATTAATGCTTTATAAATGATGAATTAACTATTAACTAATGCTTCATAGTGTGTAGTTATTATAAAGTGTTACCAACAAGGGAAAAACTGGAGGCGGCCAATCATCTTCTTGTGATTTTGGGTGCCAGAATCGACGGAGTACAGGCTCCAAATTGAAATTTTACCGCATACCTGCTACTACTGCCAGACAAAAAAACGACGACAGCTGTGGTTAAACGCAATAAAACGAACGGACTGGAGTGAGTATGTGTGCCAGGTGCTTGAACTTCGGATCGTACGACACAAAACTCATCTGTTAAATCTTTTTATTTTAAGCCTTGTACGTGTCCATTTAGCACATAGTTATAGGCATTTAACAATCTAAACTACGCACATTCATGTTTTCACCATGAAGTATGCCTAAACTGAGAAATTTAGATATTTCATGTGAATAAATTTTTTTTTTTTTGCTATTTTAAATAAACTTGCATATACATATCATTCCTATTTTCAGTAAATACATTTTAAAAATGCCATATATCCCCTTAAAACTGCACAACTGTAGAGTAAAAACATTAGGCTATTAAAAAAGCAATATGTGTTTATAAAAAAACTGACATGATTTTTTATAAAATCACACTGAGCGCCCAGAACAGCTGCTTGCATAAAGTTTAAGGTAAAAATAAGTATTTGCCTATTCTGCGGGCCGGCCCTGGGTGTAATGGCTCAACCGGAGGTAATGCTGTCAGATCATCCATCCATTGAGTGAGCGTGTATGGGTCAGTCAATCTGGTTATGTTCGTTAAGGTTAACTTTTTACTCCAGTCATTGTTTATAAACAAGCTCACCTTAAAACAACTTGCTGGCTAGCATTATTGAAACGATCAGGGGAATCGTTCTGCCTCCAGCTAAGCTCCGCCCACAAAAAAAGGTCACAATGTTTACTAACTGAAAAAAGGTCTATTAATCATCTTGTTTGAGTTCCTATTTAATTTGAACCCCCATGTTCATTCTCTGTCTGGTCACGTTTATGCTAAGGTGTGTTTTCCTGCCCTGTATGTGGATTATTATTAAAGTTTGCGTCTATACATCATCATCTGCCTGCTTCTTCAGTCTGTCTACACACCGCTGTGACAATAAAACAATGTAATATTTGCTATTTATATATTGTTATATGTGCCAAATTTTGTTTTTGCCCATGCTAACAAGCCAAACCATGACCATTTGGTGTCCATGTGGAGTCTGGAATCATTTAATATTTTTTCTTATTTTGTTATGCATTCAGCTGCCAGTAAGTGTGGAGTGTGGAAGTCCCCAAAATCCATATGGGTCTGGTCAGATATCTAATTTTGGCCAAAATAGAAGGCAGCATCACAGGTATCTTGCATGAATAAGGCACCCCCATAATGTTTTGCTGCAAACTCATCCAAACTAGCAGATGGATTTGAGGTATTCATAGGAAGTAGTTAAAATGCATGGTTTAAGCCAATATTTGTATTCTGTGTTCAGTGTGTTTTGTGTTCTTGTTAAGGGATCAAGTTGTTAGCTTAGCAACATGCTAATGACATACATTATTGGCTGTCCATGTAGAGTATTTCAAATCCGTCAATAATTGTGTTTGGTGTTCAATGTTTTGTGTTCTTGTTGTAGAAGCAACATGCTAATACAGGACATTACTGGCATTACTAATATTTTGTGTTTTGTGCATGTTCAGTGTTTTGTGCTCTTATTAAAGGTGAAGTATGAAGACAATTATGAGGTTTATTGTTCATTGACTTCTATCATTATGTCATTAATGGGTTTACGTCACATTGAGCCCCACAGGCACCATTAAAACCTTGAGAGCGGTCTGCTCTGATCTGTCAATTTCTTTCCAGCTCAACCTGTAGCGAGAGTTTGGGCTGTGGCTACTGTAGCAGACTGAGCCAGAGGGTGTTTAGTCGGTGTGGGACTATGGCATTACATGGGAAAAGACACTCAGCAGCTTTGAGTACAGGAGTGCAAGCCAAATTTCTTTGCATTTAGACCCTGAAAGCTTAATGAACACAAAGCGAATGTGGCATTGCGATGCAATACGCTACAATGGACACTTCAATACTACATCATCATGCATCTGTTCAGAAAGACAAGTTCCAGTTTATAATATTTAATTTGATATGTCCAGTGTAAACAGTCTCAAATTTGTGGCACGGCCATGTCAAAAATACACCCGGTGCAGATACGTTGAATGGGTTTATAATAAGGCGCTTGTGTTCGATCTAGATACACAGTTTTTAACTAAAAACATAATTTTTGTATGTGTTTTGGACGTTTTTTGGCCTGAAAATGCTAGATTTTGAAAACGGGTTTCAAATAGCAAGTTTTTGAAAACAATACCGTTATCGTTTCAACATTTAAAAAAGCCTGAGAATTTGTGAAAACGGTGACGTCATGCGCATGTGTATTACGTTTTCAGTCTATAGGCGCATAGTGATTTTATACAAAGTAACATCGCCAGCTACTGGCCTTGCATGAATAATACAGCGTTTTAGTCGTTTTCACGTATCCGTGTGAATGGAAATTGTTTTGATAACATTGTCGCCTGTATGCAAAAAACGGAAAAGGAAAAAACATTTAAGTTTTTAGTGCATCATTGTCGTGTAAATGTACCCTAAGTCTACTCATCTGCTTACTTGTGACACTTAAAACAGCTAAAAGTATTAATATGCTACTTTTACCTGTTGAGACATGCCTTCACAAGCACCCATAAGATCTGTGCTTGTCATGTTTGAGCTGGAGAGAGTGTAATGCACAAAAGGGGCGTTTGCAAAATATGTTTTTTGTAATTCCGCGCTAGGAAACTACATACTTCACCTTTAAATAATCTAGCTGTTAGCAACATGCTAATGCCAGACATTACTAGCTGCCCATGTAGAGTATTTCAAATCAGGACTCAACAAGCTGGTTTTGGTGTAAATTTTCCAAATATTTAACAAATAAAATAATTAGCAGATTATTCACAATATTTATAAATAATTTTATTTTAGATTAATGGGGAAATCAAGATGGCTGCTGTTGCAGTGTAGGATGTCAGTGTAGTATTACCGACTCTGTTAATTATAACGAGAGTGATCAAGTTTTGCTTGATGATGTCTGTATTCACAAATTTGCATTTTTGTAGTTTACACGGAAACGATAATGGTATTATTTCCAAAAACGTGCACTTTGAAACCCGTTTTCAAAAGTTTTCAACGCAGTTGTCATGTAAATGAACAGCCAAAACGCATACAAATTTTCCAGTTTTTAGTAGTCATGTGAGTGGCCCCTTAGAAGGAAGTTCCTAAATAAATAGCTGCCTATTTATCCAATACACCATACGGCAGCTCACAGGTCATCTCACAATGTATCACAATGGATCAAAATCACTTTGTGTGAATGGATAGAAAGCATTCATGCATTCTGATTGGCTGATGGCACCATTTTAGAGGAAATTATAGAACACAAAATGAATGTAATAACCCAGACAAAGTGTCTGGAAGCACACCCAGCTGACCATCTGAGGATCTGGGTCATGCCTGTGAAAGTCCACAGCTGCTCCCCTGGAGAATCCTGTGGATGGGGATGTTCTTTGTTGTGTAAAATTCCAGCTTGCCGTGGAAAGAGAGGGGTCCTATTTACCCACACTGTGAGTATTCAGTGAGTCCCCTAAAGATGGCATAAAACGTAAGTTGCGATAATCTTTCATTCCTTATTTTGACATTATGAGTGCAACTTGAACAAGAACAAATGTAGGGCGGGATTTTATTTTGTTCATGGGGAATTTATTGGATAGTTGCGGTGTTGCTATTAGTCGATCTCATGTGAGTGAGAGGTTGCCCCGCCCTCGTCATCAAAGAAGATATGTTGCTGCAGGAGGTAGGGTAAGTTATTTTGATTAAAGATTACTAGGCACATAGATTTGAAAATTCCATCCATTATGAAAATGTTGATTTCATGGTGATATTAATAAATAGCTCACCAGAAACGTGTTATTCCAAAAATTATGCAATACAGTTTTGGAAATAATATGATTAAGACTATCAATTCATTCAATTATTTAATTTTGTTATTTTTAATTGTATTATTATTTTTTAATAAGACCCATATTTTTTTAAAGTTCTTTTTTAAGTTATTTTCTTTTTTTCTTTCTTTTTTTATTTTTATAAATGAACAATTTCTTATTTTTTCTTATTTTTTTCACCATTATGTAATTCCAAAAATGATGTAACTTGGCTATCAATTGGTGATTTATTTAATTGTACTAATCAAAAATAAAATGTAAATGTTTATTTAGCTGCTTTAAAAATTGCAATAATTCTGCAATAATACAAGTGATTTTTTTACCCAAATTCCTTTTATAGTGGTAGAAAACAAATCATTGTGTACCATTTCATACCTCTTTGATCTGAACAAGATTTTTGTAATCCTTTAAGTTGCTCTGAATATCAATCAGCTACAGTCTCAGCACATCACATATCAGGCACAAGAATCTCCATTATGATGGCTTTTGAATTGAACCTTTATAATTTGCCATACGTTCTTGTCTGTGTGTTCAGAAGCCGACAGCACGAGTGATGTCACTTTCAAGCAAATATCTATTACCTAGAAAGAGAATCTAGGAGAGAGAAAGGGAAGCGTTCAGTTCAGCTCTCAGGAGCGCATTCTTTGTGTGGTTACTATGGAAACGGTCCTATCGAACTAGAAGAGCTGAAAGTTTAATATGAATACATCAGTAATTTTCAGTAAGCCCTAACCCTAAGGGGGCATGGACGCCCCAGCATCTGGTAAGCCAAAACAATGGTGTCCAACTATCCAGTGAGACAACCTTGCTTTGAGAGAGCCTTTCCCTTCAGCTTCCCACCATAACAGACAAAGAGCTGGTCTGAGCTCCTGAAACACTGCGTCCTGTCTACGTAAGTGCGGAGAGCACGTACTGGATAGAGCAGTGCCAAGGCTGGGTCTGCCTCCTGCAAAGGCAGCGCTTGCAGGTTCACCACCTGGTCTCTGAACGGAGTGGTGGAAACCTTGGGCACATACCCATGCCGGGGTCTCAGGATCACGTGAGAATTGCCCGACCCAAACTCAAGGCACGCTTCGTCAGCCGAAAATGCCTGCAGGTCCCCTACCCTCTTGAGGGAGGCCAAAGTGGTCAGGAGCACTGTCTTCATTGACAGGAACTTAAGGTCTACTGACCTCAAAGGCTCAACGGGAGCGCTCTGCAGAGCATCTAAAACTACTGCGAGGTCCCAAGAGGGCACGAGGGGAGTGCAAGGAGAATTTAGTCTCCTGGTTCCCCTCAGGAATCTGATGACCAGGTCGTGCTGGTCGTGCTCGTGGGGTCTGCTCTGAGAGGAGGCTGGCGAGAGAGAGGGATGAGAGCGGCACGGCCCAGGGGCGGCGCACACTGACATCACCAGTCTCTGGGGGCTCAGAGACGGGTACATGAGTTATTTCCTGGTGCTGCTAGCCCAGGAGCCAGCAGCGGAACAATTTTCCCCTGGCCCTCCACCGGGGGAAGGAGAGGCCCTGCTACCATCCCCTGGAAAGAACTGGAATCCATCTCTGAGTTGTCCACATCCAGCCTGGCATTTAGGCAGGCTGCGGAGCGGACTGTGCTAAATCCTGCAACCACCTCCACAGCGCAGCCCAGGTAAAGGCTGCTGCTGGGGTCAGGAGGGAGGGCGCCCTCGGCGGGGCAGTACGTATTACAGCCTCAGTCTGCGGCCGAGAACTGTTGGGCGCAGTCCTCGGCCGCAATGCCGAAGAGGCCAGCCTGGGATATGGGCGAGTTGAGGAGGTGGGCTCGATCAACCTGTGGCGTGGGCGGACCTGGACCCTGTGGCGTGGGCGGACCTGGACCCTGTGGCGTAGGCGGACCTGGACCCTGTGGCGTGGGCGGACCTGGACCCTGTGGCGTGGGCGGACTTGGACCCTGTGGCGTGGGCGGACCTGGACCCTGTGGCGTGGGAGGACCTGGACCCTCAGGAGTGGACGGCCATGGCGGATCAGGAGCTGCGGACAGCCATGGCGATAACGGCAGTTCAAGGGGACATGGTGGCAACGGCAGTTCAAGGGGCCATGGCTGTAAACGGCGGTTCAGGGGGCCACAGAGGTGTGGCCTCTATGTACCCCTTGCCCCCCCCCCCAAAAAATTATTGGGCAGGACTGCAGGCTCGTGGGCTGGAGCGGGCTCATGGGCTGGAGCATGGACGTGGCCTGGAGCATGGATGTGGCCTGGAGCATGGACGTGGCCTGGACATGTGGTCTCTGGATTCAGGGCGTGGATAGGTGGCGCTGCTGTACTTTGGACGTTGACATGTTGTGGCTGGGCAGGCATTGAATGGTCGGGCCCCATCATTCACCAAACCCACGGTAAATGAGGAACCGCTCAACTGTAACGCATGGTCAATGTACCCGGCCAGGGAAAAGTAAATCTTTCCCCCTGGCATCTGTGAGCAGACTGGTTCATTTAGTCCAAATCTAAAAATATCTTTTAGCACCACATCATTAAAATCCACCAGGTGACATAATTCACAAAAATCCTCCACATAGTCCTCTAGTCTAGGGCACGCTGGCCTTGATGAAGGTGAAAGATGGCAACTGCTGGGTTCATATTGGCAGTCTGTTATTCTGTAACGTTTATCCACTGGAGAGGCAAGTTGCTGAACCCAAGTGCAGTTTATTATAACTTAAAACTTAACATAAATCAAAACAAAGTCTTGGCAAAACAAAACAAAGACTTGACTTGACTTGACTTGACTTGACTTGACTTGACTTGACTTGACTTGACTTGACTTGACTTGACTTGACTTGACCGACACAGCGGGTTACACATTCAATAACAGACCAAGACACATGGCAAACATGAGGGCTAAATACACATGGACTAATGACAAGACAAGGGACACCTGTGAACGATGATCAGACAATGAACCAATGACAGGACAAGATCACATGAGGGCATGGGAGTCACATGACAAAAACCAGGAAGTGCATGACAAGACAAAACATGACTGTGAACATGACAAACTGAAAACATGAAACATGAACATAAACCGTCACCAAAACACCCTGTGACAATAAACAAATTAAATGAATGAATGTATAAATAAATAAATAAATACTATTTATTTATTCATGTAATATTTATTTTACTTAGGTTTCATAAAAAGAAGACACAATACTGGTTTAGAGAGTCTTCAGCATTTAGAGGTCACCAGGTAATACTAATCCCGTGCGAACAGGGCCAAAGAAATAAACCAGCCTTATATATTTTGTCCACATTGCAAACAATGTGACAAAATAACAACAAATAGACACAAATATTTGTTTAGAAAATCATTTTTGCAGCATGTACAAAATAAATAAATAAAGCTATTTATTATGTATGTATATATGTACATAATACAAACAAACAAGTGAGATTTTCACTGGTTAAATATCTATATAAAATCAAACCCCATTTAGTTCCTCAATGAATATTCCTGCCTTTATTGGTGCATCTTATTCCAAGAAAATCTATAAATCAAGTCTCCCTGTTTTTCAAAGGTAAATTGGGTTGCGGATATCTTTTCTTGTTGACTTCAGAAAGATAGTTGGATAATTATCTAAAATTATAGAGTCACTTCCCTTTGACACGATCAGCTCCTCTCTATGCATCTCTTTTATTTTAAATTTTTGCCAAGTGGTATGTCAATTTGTTCCAAGTGTGTGTTTTTCACTTTTAGAATAATTCACATTAATTCCACTCCAATTCACCTCTCCCACAACTTCTAATGCAAAATAATTAGACCATATCCGGGGATTAAATCAATTTAATTGCGTGTTAGGATTCATCCAGGTCCTCCAGTGGAATTTAATGAATAGGCTGTGATTGCAATATAGACCTCAGGGTTCAAACTTGTTTGAATGCAGGAGTCTTGTTTTCCTGCACTGCTCGTCAGGATCACCACTGCATCACTGCTGAGTCTGCAGGATGAATGGATGGATGGATGGATGGATGGAAGCATATTTGGATGGATGGATGGATGGATGAACAGATAAAAAAATGAATGGATGGATGGACATTTGGAAGGATGGATATTCGGACGGATGGATGAATGGATGGATATTCGGATGGATATTCAGATGGATGGATGAATGGATGGATATTCGGATGGATGGATATTTGGATGAATGGATGGATGAACTAACAAAAGAACAAACAAACAAACAAACAGATGACGGATGACAGATGGAAGAATGGATGGATTGGGTGGATGGATGGATGACTGGATGGATGCATGGATGGTTGGATGAATTAATGAATAAATGGATGGATACTCAGATGGATTAATGGATGAATTAATTAATTAATTAATTAATGGCTGGATATTCAAATGTATGGGTATTTGGATGGATTGAAGAATGAATGGATGGATTAATTAATGGATATTTGGATGGATGGATGAATGAAGGAATGGATGGATGGATGGATGGATGGATGATAAATGAATGAATGAAATAATGGATGGATTGATGATAGGTGGATGGGTGGATGGATGGATGGATGGATGGGTGCATGGCTGGGTGGATGGATAGGTGGATGTATGGATGTATGGATGAATGAATGAATGAATAAATTAATGGATGGATGGATGAATGTATGGATGAATGGATGGTCTAACTAAACAGACTATTCTGTAACACTAGCTTGTGTGGTGAACAAACTTTATTGAATTGTATTGTGGAAGAGTCTCTTACTGACCGTATCACACAAGCACGTCTGTCATATCTTCTCTTCCTCAACGGCAGTTCACACTCTGAAGAATCCAAGAGCCCATCAGCCGCTCTCACTGGCAAGATCAAGACCTGCACGTGAACTCCGAATACAGTCAACTTCTGAACAAATTGTTCACATCCTGCAAATACAGATGCGCACTAGAACAAACAAGCCACGTTGAGCTCCAACAAGCGAAGAAAAAGGGGAAAACTTTCAAGGTTTTGTCTTTCATCTTTCGCACAGCATGGAATGAGAGAAAAGGGAATAAAACAGATTGCCAGAACATTCCTTTTCCCAATTAACCTGTCTCTCTGGCAACCGCCACTCAGTCATTTGCATATATCTTATATTTGCTCTGAGCGTCTTTGATGTCGGCTCACACTATTCAGAGTCGCATTGGGTGAAGTCACTGTCTTCAGGTCCAAATTGACGTAGCAAGAAAAGAATTGACAGAGTCCTCTGGCTGTTTTCCGCGGCATCCGCTGCCTGTCTGAACGTGTTGCAGGATTGCACAGAATGCAGAAAGCGCTCTGTGTGACGAGGCTTTGTTCTAGCAGAACGCTTGGCCCTGCAATCCCGCTTTGACTTTTATCTGTGCACTGAGGCCTAGCTGAGATATCTAGACGTGGCTCGGGAAAGTCTTTACCTGCCCATTAATCATCCGCTCGGGCTTTGAGGAGAAATGGCAGGCCTGCTCGTGTTCAGTTGATGCTGTAATTTCAGAAGGATCCGGCCTGTCTGTTCTGAAATCAGATCTTTCTAGACCCTCGTGAAATGTAAAGTAAGAGTGAAGGTGGGATAAACGCTGTGGGAATGCCAAACACAACCACCCGATAGTTGGGTAAATGATGTATGCCATGCGTTTTGTAATCTTTGGATTCATGTTGGTTTTGTGTGGATTTGAAAAGCTTTTTAGTGAATCAGTAGGAAAAGAAATTAGAAGTATTTGAACAAAATGATCCAGAACAGGAGAGTCACTCACAAAATTGTGCTGATTTACTTTGTGTCTAATAACAGTCCACTAAGTTTGATTTTGAGAATTTGTTTGTCAAATATAAGAACGCTATGTGTAGTTAATAACATTGTGAAAAAACTAAACTCTAAAAATGTCATGGTGTAACCATGACGAAAACAGTTGTGTTTTCCTTAGTGTACAATCCATACTTTAATTAATTACAAGATGACTAACCCTGCCATAAAAGGTTCCATCCATCCATCCATCCATCCCACCAACCATCAGAGGTGGACAAAGTACACAACTCCATTACTCGAGTGAAAGTAAAAGTACTACTGGTCAAATATTACTCCGTTACAAGTGAAAGTTGTAAAAAACTATTTTTACTTAAGTAAAAGTACAGAAGTATTTGTTTTTAAAAGTACTTAAGTATCAAAAGTAAATTTCCTTTTTTATGTCAATGCATTATTTTATTATTGTTGTATGAATGCACGGTATAGCCATCATGGTGGTTTAAGCCAGTCAGTGATGCTCCATCCGACATGCTAGCATACGACCACCTTGAACTAATTTAAATACTTGAATAAAAGTTACAAAGCTTTTTACAAAGCTGCTATCACTTTAAGGCAGACTGCACAAATCCTATACACTGATACACATACGATATTTCCCCAAATGTTTACGTTCACTTAAGACATAATCAACTTTGTTTACGTGAATACTTTCCAAAATGAAAATTGCCATTTTGTGTGTATTGGTTCACACAAGTGCGAAAAACCCCAAAAGAAAGCTCTATTCAGAACTCGTGCTCTGGCATCTGAGAGGCACAAAAACCGGACTGAACTGAGCTCTTTCATCATGCTTTTTCAGATTCATCCATATGTCTATTCTTCTCTTTCTCCAAGACGTTTACATTTTTGTGCATTTTATGAGACATTCATCAAGTGTATGCCAACAAAACTAATCTTTAATCTTTTGAGAAAACTGAAACACACTTTCTAAGTATGGCCATGGGTGCACAAACTGTGCCGAGGAAAGTAAGTAAGTACTTGAGTAAAGTACAGATACTCAAAAAGTGTACTTAAGTACAGTACTCAAGTAAATGTACTTCATTACTGTCCACCTTTGCCAACCATCCATCCATCCATCCATCCATCTATCCATCCATCCATCCATCCATCCATCCGCTTTATTAAGTTTCATTTATTTACATTGTTTAATTATGTAGATAATATTTTATACTATAGTACACATTAGTATAATTCATTTATGTTGATTTTTATTATATACAATAAATAATTTTTTTTATGAATAAATAAATAGATCAAACTATATCAACATTATTTATTAATTCAAAATATTACATTTTAAATGTAAATAAATAAATACACTGGCTTTATTTATGTATTTATTTACGTATTATGCACATTATATTGTACATATACAATGATTTATAATTTAATTTATAATAAATACATATTATTTGTAATATTTATTAATTTATACTACATACATATCCATTCATAATAAATAAATATCAATTTATAATGAATACATATCAATTTATGAAAGAAATAATTAAGAAATAAATACATAAATAAATAATCTAACTACACCATCTTAATTTATTTATGTATTCATGTATTACTATTATGAACATTATATTGTACATATATAATGATTTATAAATCAATTTATAATAAATATATATATATATATATATATATATATATATATATATATATTTTTTTTTTTTTTATGTATTAATATATAATAAATACATATACATTTATAATAAAAATAAATAAATAAATACATACATACACAAGTAAATAAATAATTGAACTACATCGGCTTTAGTTATTTATTTATTACTATTATGTACAATATAATGTACATATTATTATTATTATTATTATTATTATTATGTACAATACATAAATAAATACACTATCTAATTACACCTGCATTTTTTTTTTACTTTATTTATTAAAACATTTCATCTCATTCTTTTAATGAGGATATATTTCTTCAGTATGATATCAGGACATTTGTATCACTTTTACATTATATTTAAATGTAATAGTTAATTTTGATACTCCCCATTCTTCTGACTATAAGAAACTCTAACCAAAACATAACAGTTTACTAATACCTCTCTAACGAGAGTTAGCTGACATGCAAAGTTACTAGCAATAGTTAGTAGAATGTCTAAAGTGGACAATCAAACTAAAGTGTAACTAAACTGACCACTTCAAGCAGGTTTTGCTTCGTGCTTACTATAGTATTCTGAGTCAATGTTAGCATGTTGCTATGTTAACTTTAGAGACCAAGTCTGCTCACTAGATAAGTCTTGGGCCCATGCATTTTATCATCCACCGTGCAAAAATCATTTTAAATAGCCTAAAAACATAGCACACTTCTCCACAAGTCACATGGTTTGAGTGCTCGTAGCACAAACAATGCGGTGGGTTGTGCAGTGAAGATAAATACCCGTGGTTGGGGTTTGGAAAATGATAACGATTATTTCAACATTCAATCAACGTTTAATCAACGTCTGATGGAGGAATACCCTGTTGATGGCTGGCCTCATTCTGTGAAGTTATAATTTCAGCGAGGTCCCGCCGCTGAAGCAATTGCACTGTTTGCTGATTCCTGGCCTACTGGTCATGATGAATTGCCTTGCAGACACTGTGGTTAAAAATACCCCTTGGACAGCACATGAAAAAACAGGAAGGATTTGCTATCCTTTTGCTAGCAAAATAGCATTTGCCGCAGCTGCTGAGATGTTAGTGCTGAGGGGATTGATAAGTGTCTTTCCTAGCGCAATCGGCGGTGTGGCTAATGGTGTTAACATGCTAGGAGCTATATCCTGGTGCAGTGTCAAGAAAAAAAAGACACAAATCTTTTTAGCTTGGTAGTGTGGGGCAGATCTGTGTTTAGCTATGTGGTTTAGCATGTAAGTGTAGCTGTTATTTGTATTTATGATGGCTTGAGAAAGCCTGGCTGCAGGCTAGTGACAGAAATGGAGAGATATGTTATCACTCGTGTGGCCTGTTTAAGAGTCCCTTTTCATGTTTTTATTTCTTTCTATGGATCCTTTCTGGGTATTTTAAGTGTGCGGCCTAAAGTGGTTTGCTGGGCTTAAATGGTTTAAGCTGTTCTAGGAGATTTTTCAGCCTGGCCAAACTGGAGTTCAGCAGGGTTAGCTGTTTCTCCTGACAAGTGGCCAGCCATAACCAGATCTATCTATCTATCTATCTATCTATCTATCTATCTATCTATCTATCTATCTATCTATCTATCTATCTATCTATCTATCTATCTATCTATCTATCTATCTATCTATCTATCTATCTATCTATCTATCTATCTATCTATCTATCTATCTATCTATCTATCTATCTATCTATCTATCTATCTGTCTGTCTGTCTGTCTGTCTGTCTGTCTGTCTGTCTGTCTGTATATATCTGTCTGCCTATCTTTATATCTATCTATCTATCTATCTATCTATCTATCTATCTATCTATCTATCTATCTATCTATCTATCTATCTATCTATCTATCTATCTATCTATCTATCTATCTATCTATCTATCTATCTATCTATCTATCTATCTTTATATATGTCTGTCTGTCTATCTATCTATCTATCTATCTATCTATCTATCTATCTATCTATCTATCTATCTATCTATCTATCTATCTATCTATCTATCTATCTATCTATCTATCTATCTATCTATCTATCTATCTATCTATCTATCTATCTATCTGTCTGTCTGTCTGTCTGTCTGTCTGTCTGTCTGTATATATCTGTCTGCCTATCTTTATATCTGTCTATCTGTCTGTCTATCTATCTATCTATCTATCTATCTATCTATCTATCTATCTATCTATCTATCTATCTATCTATCTATCTATCTATCTATCTATCTATCTATCTATCTATCTATCTATCTATCTATCTATCTATCTATCTATCTATCTGTCTGTCTATCTGTCTGTCTGTATATATCTGTCTGCCTATCTTTATATCTGTCTGTCTGTCTGTCTGTCTGTCTGTCTGTCTGTCTGTCTGTCTGTCTGTCTGTCTGTCTATCTATCTATCTATCTATCTATCTATCTATCTATCTTTATATATGTCTATCTATCTATCTATCTATCTATCTATCTATCTATCTATCTATCTATCTATCTATCTATCTATCTATCTATCTATCTATCTATCTATCTATCTATCTATCTATCTATCTATCTATCTATCTATCTATCTATCTATCTAGCTGTCTGGCAGACATATTATCAATGCTTCCTGATATACAGTCTGATTGAAGTGTATCATTATCTTTGCCATTAGCACTCAGAACGGAATATCTGCTCATCATAGACTGTCTGCTAGTTACGGGTCAGCCCGATCATCTAATCAAGCTTTACTCCATTGATTCAGACCTGACTAATCATGGCTTCGCTTGATAAATTATTCAATTAATTTGTACAACGATTACCTCCTCTTCCTGATATAGCCGTCACCATCAAAATATCCTCAATGCCTCTCACAACCACAGGACATTTGAAAATGGTTTATGTCTGATGCTTGTGGTTATTGGATAGAAACCCCGGTCTATACTCTAGGGAATTCCTAGATCTTTATAATGTGTGAGCAACATCAATATTGTGATTGGGGGGATTAGGTGTCCTCTCCAACTCTTTCTCCAGTGCGTCTATTGGACACTAGAACTTGGAGATAAATATTGACTTATTGAGGCTTTTAAAATATATTTGCAAGGATTTTGCTGGCAATTTAAAAGTAAGCAACATTATGAGCATCATAATTATTTTAATGCTATTAATTTGGTAATTTATGTTTCCAAAAGACAACGTCATTGCTTTGGAACCTACTTGTGACTTTTGAATATGAGAATATTAATCATTTTAATTTTATAATTTTCAATGAACTGATTAAAACTTCATGCTGAATGTTACATTTTTGAGAAAATATTGCCTTCTTTGTTAATTCACATGCACAGCTGATGCTGGACAGGAAGCATGCAGGGCATAATTTGTGTCGGAACAAGCTAGATCCATATCCGGCACTTCCAGAATTTGTTTCATGCATCTATTTTAGTGGACTCTCAACCTCATACGCCTCTGAAAAAAATTGCTATGACCTGCACTTATTCCATTCTAAACCAAGTATAATAATTATGTTGTCAATAATTTTCAATATTCGATACCAGTTCGCTCACACTATAATTAACAAAGCTGTCTAGACCTAATGCGTGACCTTGGGTGAAACACACTCTTTTATTTCCAAAAACAGATTCAAATCTAGCCTTTTAACTACTTTTTTTTAACAAGTATGTTGATTTTATATGGCGTCTTGCACAATATTTGCAAGCAGTTTAGAGTGTGGGCTATGGCAAACCTAATCTCATCACACACATACACACCTCACACACACAAAGACCCCTCTGTTTGCCTGTCTTTTTGCACAATGGCACGCCACCCTTGATTTAAATCAGCAAGAGCAGCATGTGTTATCAAAGCACAGGCACATACTTCTCCATTCCATGAATAACATCACCGGCGGGCACAAACTGACACGTAACACATTAACCCAGCAGACTCTGTGTTAACAAGATTTAAGCCCTCTTCCTTAAATATGCCTTATTCGTGTATGACGACACTGTGGCATCAACGTATGCAATTGTCTACAATGAAATCAGCTTGAACCACAAATCACTGATCATTTCAGTCATATGTGTGCAATTTTTGTTGAAAAACTTAGCATAATGGCTTCCCTCCATCTTCTGATGTCTGTTAGTTCTGCTGTTTCCCATCTCTTAGACTTTGTTCTCTAAATTTTGCAATCATTTTAACCAAAAATTACTTTACTTGCATAAATGCAAATCTAGTTATGAGTTATGAGCAGGCTCTGTAAGATGGTTCATTCTGACAGTAGCCTACATAATAACCATGGGGGAATGATTGAAGTACCTAGCAGTGAAGTCAAATGGTCTCATACAGATGTGAAAACCCTACACTTTGCGATCCATTATCAAGGGAGAAGCTGCACTCACTGCAGGAAAAAAAAAATCAATACCTACTTCAGAACTAACTGCGCTTGCAGGTAAGACAGTAGAAATCACAGTCGTTGAAGCACCTGTTTAACAAGATTGGCGATTATTGGTGTGGGATGTGAAACCTTCATCTGAGGTTGAATTACATCCAGAACAGAAATAATGACAACAAACCACTCTTCTTAGATGTGGTAAAAATGTAAAAAAAAAACTATTTCTTGGAAGATCATAACATCCTGGTGGAAATGTTCCACATCCAATCAATTGAAGACACGTGAATACAGAGAGTATAATGGTTGTGGACATTTGCTGTGATTGTTTTTTGAGTCTCGTGAGTGCCAATCCGTGATGGAAAAAAATCTTGCTGAAACCATTTTTTTTACATGGTAGCTGATCACTAACTGTTCCAAGTTTGATACTACCTTGTCCAAGGTTTGGTAGCTAACAAGCTCAACTAGCTAGTGGGGAACTAATGAGTTGGTTGATCATCTTGGACCTGCAACAATTCCAAAACCAAACTTGATCTGGTATAAACTATTTTTCCCAAGCACGTGCCTTTGACCAAGACGTTAGTCGAGCTGGTTAACCACCTAAACCATCGTAGATCAGCTATTGACCATCTAGAAACCAACCGCCATAAACTAGCTGGTATAAGGTGGTTTATGCCAAGTTCACACTGCATGATTTTAGCCCCGATTTTCACTTCCACTTTCAACAGGTTTTGGGAAATCGCAGATGCTCGCATGCTAAATATCTGGACCTGTCTGTGATTCAAAATCCTGCTGTGTGAAATGTGTTCTGACAAATTACATCGGCGATGACCTACAGCCAATGAGAGCAAGATACAGCGAGCTGATTGAGACGCAGCTGTAGTTTGCGGACGAGACAGAGTTGTCGGCTAAAGTCATGCTATGTGTAACCCCCTGTCGCCGATCCATTGTGCAATGTGCACACAGAAGCAACTCAATGCTACCCCAGATAGTCGTGAAGTGTGAAACTTAGAATTAGGTGACTGACAAGATCAATTCCCAGCCAATTTTTTGCCAAAATAACTTGCGAGATGTATTATATTCCATCATGTAAGCAAAGTCAACAGTGATTACAAGGTTTGGTTTCATTTCTTTGGTATGTTATCTAATTGATGACCAGTCTATTCTTGGGCTATGGTTAGAGTTCTATTACATTTTCACTGACAGCCCAAATTTTGCCTTGTTTTAGCCTAGACACCAGGGCTGTGTTTGGACGCCATTAGATGCCTTTTAAATGCAAAATTTAGATGAATCCAGCTAATCAACCACCTAAACCAGCAACTGACCAGGATGGACTAGATAGACACCAACAACTATATTTCAAACCACAATGACTACCAGTGCCGCCGCTCCCATTATGCGCATCACACGCTGCGCGTAGGTCACCAAGTGCTCAGGGGGGCAACACAAGAAAATGCTCTCTCTACCCCCCCACTATAAAATTTGCGAACGCCGCCACTACAGGCACCATAAAGTGATCGCGCTTAGGGCATCAAAATGGCCAGTGGCGGTACTGATGACTACCATAATGTTTTTATATATATATTTATATTTATGCATTTGGCAGACGCTTTTATCCAAAGTGACTTATAGTGCCCTTTTTACAGGTACAATCCCCCTGGAGCAACATGGAGTAAAGTGCCTTGCTCAAGGACACACTGGTGGTGACCGCTGGGATCGAACAAGCAACCTTCTGCATATCAGGTCCATGGTTTAACCCACTGGACCACCATCTCACAAAAATTAAAATTAAAATTTTTAGCAGGTGTGACGGTGGCTACCACCGCCAAATATATAATATATGTATTGTAACTGTTCTCAACTACAGGTCTTCCAAACAAATGGAAAAGACAAGCAGAGATGTGTACATCAAATCTTTAATTAACCCTTTGTAAAGGTTTAAAAGGATAATCATACAGAAAGCAACTTCAAAAGAAAATATACAAAATCACAAATAACATTTACACAAACTAAAAAATAAAAAATAATAATAATAAAAAAAAGAAACAATACCATCCAGTGGCCACCTGTGGATGTATCTCATGAATATCAAGATCCCAATGGATAATTCAACACTTATGAAGGGAAGGTTAAAAGGGAGAAAAAAAAAGAACCTCAATCGACACCATACAAATCATTAAACAAACAAAATCAAACCCACCCAAATTAAATAACCAACACCACAATCCACACAAACAAGCAAAATAAATATAACCCCTCCCGGTCACAGTAGATAATAGCCCTTGATGGTTTTTGATGGTTAGGGAAATTGATAAACAATCAAAGG
Source organism: Romanogobio albipinnatus (assembly GCA_023566225.1). Lineage (NCBI taxonomy): Eukaryota > Metazoa > Chordata > Actinopteri > Cypriniformes > Gobionidae > Romanogobio > Romanogobio albipinnatus. Next base: position 20,062,457 of record CM042263.1, read on the forward strand.
AGACGATAGCCACTCACAGTGTTCAAAACACAAAGAAAAAAAAAGTAAAACGAAACAAGAAGCAAAATACAATAAAAAAAATCTATCACCAAGGAAACATATCAAATGGTCTCAACACATACACACAAATACTCCACCACACGTTCACGCAATCACCCGCTCCAACACGCTCTCGCCAAGGAAGACGCGCTCACCAAGGAAGAGCCTTGGTAGATTATATTTCGAATGTTTCCCAGCAGTAACCCGAGTGGTTTGACGCTGACCCCCCTCCCTTGTTTGATGGGAGGGATCAACAACCAACCTAGGGCCTGCAATCCCTATTCCACCCGGGCTTCCGCATTTTTAAAGGGGCCGCGAGCTTAACTTCCGCCCAGCTCCATCCACTCACGCAACAGAGCTCACCTTCGGGGGGCACCCCATTACACGGGTATAAACTGGTTTAGGTTGTTGACCAGTTCAACTTTGTTTTTTTTCTCCCCTCTAGCAGGGCCCAGGACAGAGATTGCAATCCAGTCGAACACGTAAACCATCTTGGACCAGCCAATCACCAGCATAGAGCAGCTAGATACCAGTTACCATGTTTCAAAGTAAAGCTACCACCTTAAGATGGTTTCAAGCTGGTTAGATTGGTTGACCAGCACAACTATGATCTGGTGGGTCTGCAACAAACAACCAGCTATCATATTCCAAGCATGACCACCTCAAAGACCCAATCAAATCGAAATGAGATTTTTGTGGTTTTTAGTCAATGCTAAAGGTCTTCCACCCAGCTCCCGGTGTCCTGCTTCAACAATACACAACTTTAGTTAGCTGATTCTGATGTGTTGTGGATTAGGTTTGGACCTAACTCACCTAACATGGGGAAAGTGAGTCACTAGGAGCAGGGTTAAAGATGTCTGGTCTTCATATGATATCTTTGAAGATGATCTATATGCTAGTGTACTTCTAAATGTATAATTTTACTAAAATGTGCTTGACCAAGATGGAACCTAAGATGGCCCAAACCATCTTGAAAACAACTGGCATATTTCAGCCGGGAAATCAAACACATCAAATTGAATCTCTTAATGTGTTTCAGCAGAGAATTGAAGCAATGCGTCTTCCAGTTTCACATACATGTCTGTCATCTTTTCTCTTGCAGAAAATGTTCATTTTACATGCCAGAATTGATTCCCTTCACTGACGTGAGAATCCCCCCATGCTTGAGAATCACACTTTTACAGTGTGAAGATTTCTACCCTTCAATCAACATGCAGTTCACACTTCTCAGTTATGTAGAACACTCACAATATAAATATCAAGCCTCTAACAGCCCCGTCAAATCTTGAAGATAAGACTCTGCCTCAGCGCCATAATAAGCATAATCGTAAATATCTCCTGCCTATTAAGTACATGTGGCTGAGAAGATGGAATATAGTGGCCAGAGAGCACTCTTTCACATCGACCCATTTTCCTTTGACACCACGATGATTGTGGCACTCCTTTCAGATTCCGTCGGCTGGACCCATGTTGTTCTTGAGGGTTATTTTGTCGCTGTGCAAATAGAAAGCGGAGCCTAATACTGCTGAGTTACAAACAGCAAAGCAGATTCAGCCCAGGATTAAATCCAGTGATGGTGTTTGAAATCCACAGGCTTAGCCGTACATCTGCTGCTGGTCTGACAGGTATGGGAGAGGCATTTTAAATGAGGGCCTGGGTGGTAATCTTGTTGCATGACTGCACTTAAGAGAGAAGGTTCAAGAAAAGTCATTCTGACAATAGTTCTTCAAACTGCAGCTTGCGCTAAGGTGAATACTGATTTGTTTATGGCGTGCTAGTTTTCTTTGGCATCCTTTCAGCTTGCGCATTCAAGTCCAGTTCATCGTCATTGCTCACAATAACAGAGGGATTCAGCCCTAGCGTTTGGGTTACAACACCGACTGGTAGAGTGGCAAGTTCAAAACAGAAGGTGAGACACAAGAAACCAGCCTTTTAAAAGGATATCTGAGAGGAAACATAAGCTAGTCAGAAATGTGATTTCGACTGCTGCTGGTTTTTCTTTTTCTTCTTAATAAAAAGACCTGGTGTGAAATATGTCTCCTTTAGCGCTGTAACCACCATAGGCAGAGGGAGACAAGTCCCCCCCAATTATTGGAAATTTAGGTTGGTCTGCCTCAGTGGTCTAAAAGCACTCATCAATGTCAATGTGATGGCCAATCAGATCAAAAAGGCGGGGCTTAATGTTCACTGAAGATGAGTGTGAATCTCATCGCTTAAACACAGCGCTTTTAGTTTTTACAGTTTGCATGTGTGGTAAGATATAGCAAAACATTTAACTCTTTTCCTGCCAACGTTTAAAAAAAAAAAGTTTCACAAAATGTTCATGGCCCCCAGAATATATTGTTGTATGACTATATGAACATCAAAAGAAAGAACAGAACATCTGCTTTTAAACAAACAATCAAACAAACAAACGTTTTTTATTAACACGTGAATCTGGGTAAGTTTGATTGGCACACCGCCAAGCGAAATGGGGTTTCGTGCACTCAGTGTGCACTACTGCCCACTCCGTGATGACATCATTTTTGCCGTGCACACCCTCGCGCTCGTGTGGACACGTCGAGTGTAAACAAGGCTATAGTTTTTTTTTGCGTATGCGAGTGTATGTGCACAGTCGATCGCACAGCCTTGCAAAGTATATCACTTTTGACGTGTACAGGCGTTTAACGCATGTGCAGTTTTGAGCAATCTCTCGTTACGAATTACAACCCCATGTAAATACTGCCAAAAAATAAAATACGCATATGTAACCTGCGCGGTTACAAAAATCCGGCGGTGTACGTTCAGTACTCTTCTGATGATGAAATTCCCGTCATGCACACTATACGCTGACCCTCGCATGTGCGTAAAAAGTGAAGTATATTTTGGCTTTAACCCTTAAATGCATGACTGTTTCACCAAACATTCTTACATATTTGGGTCTTAAGACCCGGATCTATATCTAACATGGATAGATCTATACCTGTCGCGATAATATATCAAACTCCTGATATTAGAGTAACAATTACAGAAGAATAAAATAAAACATATTTCGTTACCTTTTGGAGCTTGGAAGGGTTCAGTTTGACAGCTTCCTTCACCAGGGGTCCGTTCTTCGTACCTCGCTTAATACATGTGAGATGATTTGACAGATCCCAGATCTTTTAATCATGATAACTGATGTCTGGCTAATTTGGTTCTTCAAACGTATTTGCGGATTGGATTTAAATTTCTGGATTAAATGATCTAAGATCACTGCGCGTTCTTGTTTTCCCTGAAGAAGGCAGATGCATCGATACTCAAAACCATGATCAGCAATGCAGCGATTGGCTGGCGTCAAGACAGCAACGTAATGACATCATATAATTAAAAAAGCCACCTGGCAAAAACCTTGGAAAATTACACAAAAAACCTCCCCACAAATGTCTGGACCTTTATAAGGAAACAGCTAAACGACCAAACCAACATAAAAGTTATAATAGATCAATGATAAATGTTTTTTTTTTTTTTTTTTTTACATGATTACCAATTATTTATATTCATGATTTTATACAGTGTTTGTACACCCTTTACATTGTTGTAATTACATTTTTAATTCAATTTGAAGCAGATTTGTAACGTGACAGTATTAAAGATTCTTAAGGGTCAAGATGAAATTCTCTGCATCTCCTGCGCTGCATCAAGCCTCTCCCATAATATCCGTCATCACTTAATTTAATGCACGGCTCAGATTAACTCTACAACGTGTGTGCAAACCTCCAATAAAATTATAAAGTAATTATTCCATCACAAATAAATCGCTCAATCAAGTGGCTGTGTCTATAGTATTATACACAACATTATAATATTATATACATTCTCATATACATATACAATTTAAAATTTGTATATTATTATTATTTAAAATGATTATTATTGCCCCTGGTTCAGTAATGAACTCTTGTAATAAAGTAGCAGTGGCTAGGACAGATTTTAAGTATCACCTCAAGATGCAATCTAATCCTGTTTACATGAAATAAGCCTGCTCGCGAGCAGGTTTAAGCTTACGGACCAGTTGCTATGACAGCAAGTCCAGGATGAGCGTCGAAGAACCAAACAATCCAAGATCATGCCAAATCGTCAACAATCAAATCCAGCTAACTGAGTTAGCGAGGTACGAAGAACGGGCCCCAGATCCATCTTCAAGTGACAGTAACATTAATATTTGAATGTGTTCAGTACTTGCTCTAAATCGCTGAGCCATTTCAAGATTTGCAGATTATAATTATTATTGTTTTGTTTCCTGTCTGAGGTAACTATGAGTGAAACGTCACTTCATCATTGTGTATCAGACAACGGTGAATTGCACATTTCGTCATTATAGATTCATTTATCATTGTGCAGGAAAAAAATACATACAATCTTACACACCTCGGGTTGTTAGCGACCCTATACAATTTTGTTAAATTGTTTAAAATGGATTGATTGAGGAATACTAAGAAGGTTGATGTCTAACTTAAAAAATGAATGAGGAGAAGGGCAGTGAATGGCGTCTCGGGTCGCTAAAGACCCGAGGTATGCTTTTAAGGGTTAAGGGTGTTTGCACACCAAACGCGCATTTAAAGGTCCCGTTCTTCGTGTTTTTTTTGAAGCTTTGATTGTGTTTACAGTGTGCAATATAACATGTGTTCATGTTTCGCGTGTAAAAAAAACCCAGTATTTTTAACACAATTTTCTTATCTGTGTACCGCTGTTTTCACTGTCCTAAAAACGGCTGATGACTTCCTTTATTCTATGAAGTCCCTCCTTCAGAAATACGTAATGAGTTCTGATTGTGCCAGCGGTTCCCGTGTTGTGATTTGACCGCAGCTTAGCGAACGTGGCACGGTTCCTGTGTTGTGATTCGACAGCAGCTTAGCACACGTGGAAAGGTCACGCCTCTTAACGGGAGATATATGCACTTAATGATCTCTACAGCGTCCCTGGGAAAGCCAAACAAAGGTGATTTGACTCCGGGATGAAAATAACACCGTCTCGACGACATGGCGACAAACACACTCAAACGCAACAATTCCTTTTCTCCACGCGACATGTCCTTTTCTCCACGTGGGACAGCAACAAGACCACGCCCCCTTTTTTCGCGTATTCTTGTGGGCGGAGGTTAGTCTGTTCTACTGTTCTACTGACGTCATTTATGAAGGAAGTACCAGGATGTAGTCCAAGCCAGCCTTTGTAGGCTTTGAAAGGGAACTTCTGTTAAATAAAATATCTCGCTTGGCATTGAACTTTGAGCTTTATAATTTTACAGGTATTATTTATGCTCTAACAGCAACATTACACACTAACTAAAGTTTGAACAATGGGATCACGAAGAACGGGACCTTTAACTATTTGCGTGAGCAGATTGCATACAAAGTCAATGAAAAGACACGAATAGATGCAAATTCACACCGGCCAACGCAAATGATGCGAAGCGGCCGATGCGTTTGCTGCTAAAGCGTAATATTTGTCTCAATCACGTCTTCCGTTGAAAAATGTCAACTTAAACAGAAAATTTGCATGGTGCGTTGTCGCGCAAGCCAATCAGTGATGAGTTTATTGGCACATCCGGTTTGACAGGTTATCAAATACCCCTTTTCCACCAAAGCAGAGCCAGAGCTAGATTGGAGCCAGAGCCTAGTTCCAAATCGGTTCTTTGTGTTTCCACACCCAAAGCTCCAGCTCCGAGCCAGGAAAAGTGGTTCTTAAGTAGCACCAAAACATTGCTGGGCTAAAACAGGGCTAGAATAAGAACCGATTACGTCAGGCACTGGGGGCGGGGTCAACAAGACGAACACAATCTTGAGATCCGCCATTGTTGAAATAGCAGCTAATGGAGCTAACAGCTGCTGCTCGTTTGTAATCTCCGTCTATACAAATTACGGCGAACTGCACGAATGCGTTGGATTCGCTGTGTTTTCGTTGTGTTTTGATGCCGATGTAGGATCGTAAAGCCATGTGAATCAATAGTAACGCAACGTTTGCATTGTTGATGGAAGGCTTGTTCGCAGCGGTGCTGTGCAGAGACCGATCGCCATATGATAACGAGTCCAGCGAGAGCACATGACTCCTTATGCTTTTGATTCACTCATGCGTTTTTTTAAATATTATACGTGGATCGGTCTGCGCAGCGCCGATGCATCTCAAACAAGCCTGGTGTGTGTGTTTCCCGCTAGCGTTGCTGAGAAAGATGAGACGTATACAGTGACGTAAGACCTGGCTCTGTTGTGGCTCTCTAGCCTGTGGAAACGCAAACGGTTCTTAGCAGGCTCCTCAGTTGAACCAACTATGAACTGGGACTAGCTCTGGCTCCGATCTAGCTCTAGCACTGCCTTGGTGGAAAAGGGGTAAAACTGGCAACCAGTCATCCTTAAGTAGTGCTGGAAGCGGCTATCATCCAGGCGCAGTTCCTGGAGAAGACGGTGAAATTAAAAGAGTTAGCTATACCTCTGGATGGTGCTGTGAACCCAGACACATCGGTGTTTGACTTTCCAGCATATTTGGGACTTCCACAACAGGTACAGAGCAGCAATAGTTTTTATCTCCAACATGTTTGATGACGGAAAAAAAATGTGTTGTTTATGTGCTTGAAAACACTCCTCATCGTGCGAAAAACAAGATATCCCACAAGTAAACTAGAGAAAGTAATGTAATGCGAATAGTCACATTCACTTTTGGTATGCACACACCATAACAGTGAAAACCCGGAAAGCGCGAAATTTCCGTCAATGGCAGGGAAGCATTGTCTCATAAAATGACGGAAATGGCAGGGAAAGAGTTAATATTTGACAACTATTTTATGATGGATATGTTTAACGACCCACAGTAACATACAGTGATGCAAACTACTCAACGTTTTTTAATGCTAATTCCACTATTTTTGTTTTATTTAAATGTCATTCATAAATTTGACTAGACAACAGACATGTTTTACATTTTTGACATATACTAACAAGAGTGAATGTGTGCATATTTTTAAATAAAATGTATTTGCAAAGAGGGCTATAATAATGGGCTATAATTAGACCTAGAACTTATTTTACTGTTCCTATTTCTTATTTATTTCTTTAAATCCTGTTTAATCCTTTAGTTACTTAATTTCTTTAAATAAAAAGACCTAAAAAAACAACAACATAACCTTTGGTCACCCCCAATATTCAAGACATTACGGCCTTGGTCTCCTCCATAGTGTCAGATCTTAACAATATCTCAAACCGTGCTCAGACTTGCCAAGATACCAAAGTCTGCAATCCACAGTCAGAGACTTCAATATCTGTTTATAAATGTTATAGATTAGGCCTGGGCAATAAATTATATCATATCTATAAAATTTACGATAAAATTTACATCGAGAACGATGAAGCTCTGGACATTTTTCCTAGATATGGATTAATCTTGACATGAATTAAGAGCCTATCACACAGCAGAAATAAATGTGACAACAGTCAGTCAGTACATGACGCTTAGTGATTTCTGCATGTCTGCATGTGTGTATGAATGGCACTGTTTCATCCGTTACACAAACTCACACATGTGATGCTCACAGTGTTTTCTGCGTCTGCTGTCTCAATATATGATGACATGAACACATAAACTTCCTCTTCTGCTCCGAGAGTCACTTCACAAGCTTTTCACCATTTCATTTGAGAAAAACTAGTGTCAAATACACACTGAAACTTATACTGAAAGATCTTCACGGCAAACCGTCAAAATAAAAGTTTTGTTGAAACTGAAGAAATGATGACATACATATATCATTACTCTATACTAAATTGTACTTAAAATAATATTATTTCTAAGGAATATCATACAATCAAGATTTTTTTTTCATCCATGTTTTATACAGTTCTGTTGTCTTATTTGACAAAAATAAAAATGTAATTTTTTGTAATAAATTAATTGTTATTTTTCATTTGATTACATTTTAAAAGCTTGATTAAACTGTTAAAATGTTTATATGAATATGTATTAGAACATAAAAGCACGGAATGCAAAATAAATAAATAAAATGGAAAACACAGAATTTAGGGGGAAATAAAATGGCTTTCATGGGGCCCTAAATTAAAAGGTAGCTACTCTGTGGCGTTTAATTGTAAATAAACAAGTGTACATTCATTCTCAAGGTTCATTCTGAGTCTATTATGTGGAACGCATTTCCTTCCCCATTGATGGTAAATTAATATCTTGAAAAATATTGATATTGTATGATATGGAAAAATATATATATATATTGTGATATTTTTGGCCAAATTACACAGTCCTATTATACACTGTGTGCACAATTATTAGGCAAGTTGTATTTTTGAGGATTCATTTTATTATTGAACAACTACAGTGCTTTTGGTCAATCCAAAATGTTAATAAACCCCAAACCTTAATATTTAAGGAAGTAAAAGTGAGGTTTTGGCTTTCTTAGAAGAATGTACAATGTACAATGTTTAGTGTGCAGAATTATGCAACAAAATGAAAAATTAAACTGTTCCCATCTCACTTGTTTATTTTCATCTGTTAAAGTGAGAATGATAAACAAACCACTCCAAATTTACAAATAGACATTTCTGACATAAAAAAAACAGTAACATATAGCCACCCTTCTTTTCAATAATATCCATCCATGGATTCTTGATCTGCTGACGATCAACTTTTTTGTGCAGCAGCAACCACAGCCTCCCAGACACTGTTCAGAGAGGTGTACGGTTTTCCTTCACCATAAATCTCCCATTTAAGAAGGGCCCACAAGTTCTCAATAGGGTTTAGATCAGGTGAGGAAGGGGGCCATGTCACTATTTTTTCATATTTAAGGCCTTTACTGGCTATCCACGCAGCATGCGATGGAGCATTCTCATGCATAAAAATCAAGGTCTTCTTGAAAGATGCAGACTTTTTCCTGTACCATTGCTTGAAAAAAGTGTCTTCTAAAAACTGGCAGTAGGTTTGGGAGTTGATTTTGAGTCCATCTTCAACCCGAAAAGGTCCAACTAGCTCATCTTTAATAATACCAGCCCATACCAGTACCCCACCTCCACCTTGCTGGCATCTGAGTCGAAGTGGAGCTCTGTGCCCGTTACTGATCCAGCCATGGGCCCATCCATCTGGTCCATCAAGAGTCAATCTCGTCTCATCAGTCCATAAAACCTTTGAAAAAAAATTGTCTTCAGATATTTCTTGGCCCAGCGGTTTCAACGTATGTGTCTTGTTTAATGGTGGTACGGTTACACAGCCTTCCTTACCTTGGCACTGAACACCTCATACTTCTGGGCAGTCAGGTAGATTGCAGTTCTGGAATATGACAGCACTGGAGGATAATGGGTTCCTGGTAGCTTCACGTTTGATTCTTCTCAAATCTTTGGCAGTAATTTGCGCTTTTTTTCTCAACACATTTCTTGCAATCCTGTTGACTATTTGCAACAAAACGGTGGTTCTGTACGCCCCAATATCTCACCAAATCTCTTTTTGTTTTGCCTATTTTGCCTGAAGAAAAGAAGCTGCCTAATAATTATGCGCACCTTTATATAGGGTGTTAATCTCCTTAGGCCACACCCTCCCTCATTACACAAATACACATCACCAGATATGCTTAAATCCATTAAGCATTCAAGTTTATACAGCTTGGAATTGGAAAATGTGCATAAAAATGATGATTTGGTCAATATACTTAATTAATAATTGTGCACACAGTGTAGATCTATACTGTTACTGCATGTCAATTGTCTAATTTTTATTGTGTCATTTTTATCTCCTTCTTTGTATCTCAATATATTTATTTTGACTGTAACTTCTCTACATATACATGATGTTTTCATATAAGATTTTGATTACACCACTCCCCCGTATGTTCTTTCCCTGTTCCCGCACATGTCCTCTTGCGCCCACCAGCCATCCTGCATGATTTCATCACTTGTTTTCATCACAGATTCACTGTAACATCTGTGTTGGGTCTGTCTCACATTCCTTGTATTTAATGGAGCTTTGTGTAATTACTGTGCTTGCTACAGAAGCGCAAACTCGATTCCCTCCAAGTAGTCAGAGACAGCTGAATAAAACACAGATGGTGTGTTTTATACAACCAGGTGCCGGTACAAGGGAAAAAAGGGCTAACTGTTCCAACCTTAGCAAGCAGAAAAATTAGAAGAGATGGACTGGAAACTAAGGGAATGTTAAAAACGTACCATCACTGAGACGGTTTAAATGGAGACAATTTAACTCAGCATTCATTGTGATTGATTTTACAGTATGGCGGAAACAAGTACCTGGTGGCATCAGTTAACTTGTGAAATTTTTCTTGTAGCTGATTCAGGTTGTCGTTCAAACTCCATTTGCAAGTTTATTGAGAAAATATAGCATCAGTCAAGTTAGACAAATCCAAATTGAAATCCAAATATCCAGACAACCGGACAAATCTAGGCAGACCCAATATATTCAGAGTAAGAATGGTGAGAAATGTAATTGGCAGGCGAAAGCACACTGTACAAGAAATACACTTAATTGTCATGGGAGTAAACGTCGGTCAATCAGTATGCGGGTGTTTAAGTTTTTTTGCCCGAACAATGGGAAGTCTGAACTGTTTTGAGTTTGATGTAGCTTATAAAACACTGTGTGACTAATTGTATACATATAAGTGTCAAGAAAGAGTAGTGTTTTGATTTTTTTTTTTTTTTTAAAGAAACACCTTCTTAAAAGTAGCTTAAAACAAAGCCTAAATAGTTATTCGCCGGTTGGCTATCATTATTCTGTGTTTAAGTGACTTTGAATGAAAAGAAAATTCGTTTCAGAGGTGAAGTAAATTGCTCATAAACTGCAAATATAAACATTTTCTATTACAGTATAAGGGGTTGTTTACACAACACAGTTTTCAACTTTTAGCCAGTAGCCATATCACCCTGTAGCCCAAGACTGGTTTCCCACTGAAGCTAAGCAGGGTTGAGCGTGGTCAGTACCTGTATGGGAGACCTCCTGGGAAAACTAGGTAGCTGCTGGAAGAGGTGTTAGTGAGGCCAGTAGGGGGTGCTCACCCTGTGGTCTGTGTGTCCTAACGCCCCAGTATAATGATGGGGACACTATACTGTAACAAGCACCGTCCTTTGGATGAGACTTTAAACCGATGTCCTGGCTCTCTGTGGTCATTAAAAATCCCAGTCCTTCATAAAAAGAGTGGCCAAATTTGGCCCATTGGCCTCTGTCCATCATGGCTTAAGGCCTGTTCACACCGGGACGATTTTCGCGCGCGTTTATCGCCGACGTTTAACGCCTCGTGACTAAACAATGGGCGCCAATGTGAGTGTTCACACCGACGCGTAAAACGTCAGGCGTAAAAGCGTCATTTTTAAAAAAACGCCTCGGGTTTTTTTTTTTTTTTTTGACGCGGCGCGTTAAAAACTGGACGACCAATCAGATCGGCGCTTTTGTTCACGTGCCTGGAGCTGCTGAAGTTACAGTAAAACACGACTTGGTGGCGCTCAAGCACAAAACGGTCTAGCCGAGCACACATTGGCGAAGAAGACAATACAACGAGGAAAGATGAACGTCGAGCTGCTGGTCTCGTTGGTGTCTGAACACAGAGAGTTGTTTGACAAACGCCACAGTGACTACAAAAACTATTGTTTAGCGTTATGAATAATCTTCAATTTACATATGTGGTCGTTTAATCTGCAGTGATGTCTGTTAACTGTGTGTTATGCTTTACAATTGAGTGAATTTCATGTCTTGTCATTCAATGTAATATCAGACAACGAACTAAGCAGTATGTTTCAGAATATGGATTGTATTATAAATTTGTTTTTATATCATTATTATTTAGCTAAAGGTTAAGTACTAGTGAAAATGTTTTATATATATAAATATATAGAAATGATTGATGAGAGTGTAAATGCTGAATAAGAAAAATGTTTATAGTTAGTGCTAATATTCAGTCATTACTATGCAAAAGTTATACATGTGTTGACCATGTAATATGCTGCACAGTTGTCAAATGCATAGTTTTATTGATTTCATTCGTAGTAAATGCAGAGACGAGAAGCCATCAGTAGCGTACCTCTCTTAATTTTTCTTCCTCATTTTCAGGAGAGTAACTTACTACAAAAGCAACCTGCACTGACACACTGTATCTTAAAATATATCACTGTCACTGTTTAGTCTCAAGATGCACACACGTGCTGGGTATATCACGGTTTTTATTATTGGACCTTTACTATGGCATAATTTACTGTCAGGAATAAATATTGTAAGGACAAATAAACATTAATTTAAAAAAAGATAATTCAAATCAGTTCATAAAGCTAACAATTTAGTTTAAAACGCTGCTCTGGGTCGATTGGTTTACGGTAGTGTGTTTGTTCTTTTGTCAACAAGAGCGCCAACTGTTGAAGTAAATCTTCGAACTCGCTGACGGACATTCTAAAATACCCCCGAAAACGTTCATGATACATTTTTAGCTCTTGTATCAGTCGATAGAACTCATGTTCTTCTCTTTTTTTAACTATGGGATGTATCCAAAATCTGCGTCTTTTCTGTTGTCTTTCCTCGTTCAACAGAACAACAATGTCCTCATCGCTGGAGCTGCTGCTGCTTGAGAAATCCATGTTCTAGTATGTGAGAAAGTTATGTGTGTTTCGGCTAACATGTAAATACTCTCTCTCTTCTTCTTCTTCTGTGTGACAAGGGATGCAGCGAACGCAGCGCCACCTTGTGTACCGGGCTATTTCTGTTTTTCAATAAGCGCCATCTAATGTCAGGGAGTGAAATTGAACGTTCACTCGGCGCATCGCGAGTGAAAATCGCTTGGGTGTGAACACTCAAGACGCGCCGAAAAACGTCACGAAAAACGCTGGCGATAAACGCGCGCGATATTCGTCCCGGTGTGTACAGGCCTTTAATCATCCCCCTATCCTGACTGGCTTCATCACTCTGTCTGCTCTCCACCAATAAGCTGGTGTGTGGTGGGTGTTCTGGTGCAATATGGCTGCCGTCGCATCATCCAGGTGGATGCTGCACATTGGTGGTGGTTGAGGAGATTCCCCCTTCCATATAAAAGTTATTTGAGTACCCAGAAAAGCGCCATATAAATGTAACAAATTATTATTAAATTATAACTAAAATGGGAAACGTTTTAAGCGTTTTGGCAGTTTATTTACACAAAAACGCGTTTTGGTAGACTGAGGCAAACTTATGAAAGCGGTGACGTCTTTACAAAGTGATATTGCCATCTACTGGCCTGGCATGAATAATACAGCGTTTTAGTTGTTTTAAACGTTTACAATGTTGTCATCTGTACAAAGAAAAACCTTTTCCATTTTTAGTACATCGTTGTCGCGTAAACGTACCCTCAATCCTCAATCGTACTCTCATATACTTATTCTTGTGTTTATAAATAATTTACCGTTATCTTTAAAAAATCCAGTTGCCACACACCTGCCGACATCATCATGCACAGCTCATCTATAATATGGGCTCACCTGTCAGAGACCTTTGTGCCTGGAGCTCTACTGCATCATAAATTTTTTGTCACCTACTGTCTGTCTGTCTCTCAACCTCTGCCTTCTCCCAAAGGACACCGTCTCCCTATCTTTCATATCTTTCTCACTCTTCACATACATACTGCCAAACTGTGCAGGTTTTGACTCTCTGGAGAGCTCAAGATAATGCGCCAAGTCAGGTCGAGTCATTAAATAAAGCAAATGTAGTAAAAATACATCTTATTTGAGAGGCAAAAGACTTAAATCTGGAGTTCTAAACACTACAAGGAGATGCTAATTTAAGAATTATTCCCTTAAAATACTTTAGAAAATGTATGCTTTTGCAGTGTAAAAGGGGTATTTATACAGTGGTTTTTATTAGTGAAACTTCTGATTCTATGTGATGCTACAGTATATCCACACAAGTAGGTGTCAGTATGGTGTATTTTATCCACCAATGGAAATTACACAATTACTTTTGGTTGCTGAACAAATTAATCATGGGTGACAAATACACCTACAAAAGTGTATTTTTACAATGGTACTGGCAGCCAAAAAACATGATGAAAGCATGATGCTTCTTTCACTCCAATGGGTATCAGTACACTGTAAAAAATTATATGATCAATAAGTTATGACAACATATGTTTTTTTTACATTGATTTAACTATAATAATTACAAGATTATTATACAAGACAAAAAAAAACTAAGTATTGGGACACCCTGTTGCATTTAATTCAGGTGTTTCAATCACTTCCATGACCGCATGTGTATAAAATCAGGCACCTAGGCATGCAGACTGCTTCAGCAAACGTTTGTAAAAGAATGGGAGCTCAGGATCTCAGTGAATTCTACCGTGGTGCAACCTGTTCAACCTATCATGTCCAGCAGAGAAATTTCCTCACTACTAAATATTCCAAGGTCAACTGTTAGTGGCATTATAAAAATCATAGAGCGGGGTCAGCGCCAGCACGAAGTGCAATGCAGTGGTGTAAAACACGCCGCCACTGGACTCTAGAGCAGTGGAAACATGTTCTCTGGAGTGACGAATCACGCTTCTCTGTCTGGCAATCCGATGGACGAGTCTGGGTTTGGCGGTTGCCAGGAGAACGGGATTTGCCTGACTGTATTGCGCCAAATGTAAAGTTTGGTGGAGGGGGGGTTATGGTGTGGGGGTTGTTTTTCAGGGGTTTGGCTTGGCCCCTTAGTTCCAGTGGAAGAATCTCTTAATACTTCAGTATACCAAGATATTTTGGACAATTTCATGCTCCCAACTTTGGGCCTGCACAGAGTCCTGACCTCAACCCGATAGAACACCTTTGGGATAAATTAGAGCGGAGACTGCGAGCCAGGCCTTCTCGTCCAACATCAGAGCTTATATTTGATGTATTGTTTATAGAGCATTTCTACAATGGTATCAGTTACTGAAATCTTTTGCTTTAGCGTGACGGTACAATGTGATATTCAAGGGTACGGTTTCATCTACAAGTGAAAGAAAAATCTCCTAATTAGTTGTGTTTGTGGAATAAATTAGTCATGATCAGCAAATATGTAACTTGTATGCTTTGTTTCATTGTGTTTTTGCTATCCCTACTTAGCTGTATGACATAATTTCCATGTCTGTGCCTGCTTCGTTCTGTTGTCAGTTGTTCAGTTCTTTGTCCTGTCTTGTCTATGTTATGTGGTTGCGTTTTCCCGTTCTCAAGCCTGGATTTAATAAAGACTGTTCATTTTGTATTCTCCTTCATCGAGTGCTCTGTTATAGCACCCATGACACAATATGCCTACAAAAGAGTATTTCTACAATGTTACTGGTAGCCAAAAACATTTGATTTAAGCTGCGTTTCCACTGCAGGAACTTTCCCCAGGAACTAGGGATTAAAGGGTGGTACTCTGTGTGTTTTGACCACAGGGACCAGGGCCTAAATTAAGTTCTGGGTAAAAATTCCCCTTCAGAAAGTCCCTGCTCACGACGTAGTACTTTTTCAAAGTTCAGGAACTTTCGGGGGTGGGACTTGGGTGCTGAATGGTTGAATTCACACAGCATTTTGATTGGTTGACTCCACGCAGCATTTTATTTCAACTACCAATTTTAAAAGTCTGTTGCTATTCGAATCAACAATGGTGTTTAAAAAATACGACAGATGGACAGACGACGAGTTTCAGGCTTTATTAATTGTATATACAGAGGATGAAATCCAGCGGGAACTGGAAAGTCGCACTGGAAATTCCTACGTCACTGCACTATCCTCACGGTACTTTAGACCACAATGGAAACGCAGACCAAAAAAGACCTGGGACAAATAGTTTTTTTCTTTTTTCGTTAATTTTCAGTGGAAACGAAGCTTTAGATAATTAAAAAAAACAACAACCTTTGGTGTGCCTTTTTAACTTTAGGCTTTGTTGAAGATTTTTCTTGGAAACATACTTTTTTGACCTTAAGTAAATTACCACCATGAAACAGCCTGTAATTTCGTTTGACACAAGAATGGCATGCTAGATTGACAAGATTGGTTACCTGAATGACTTGCAAGAAGCAAATGGCCTCATGCTGCGTTTTATTCAAAGCCGGGTTGTGGGATATTTTTTTTCTTTATATCTCCAACAGCCTTGTTTTTTGAGTACAAAGCCAGAACCACTCCAGCACAAGCCAAGTGTGGTATCAATATTTACTTTACGCATTAGCATGTCATGCTAATGATATGTTGCATTCAACTTGGAAAGTCAAACATTTGCTGAAACAGTTGAATGTAACAAGGTAAATAATCGTATCTGTTGTGACTGTACATCTACAGAACAAATGCAATCATAGCAACATTTAAGCTCCATCATTTGGTAGCTAAGATACATCTCTGTTGACAGTCGAAGAACTGGAAACATAACGCTAGCATTGTCATATTTATTTTCTAAAACATCTCTGCTTTGGCGAGTGAAACACCTTTATAGCTGGAGTTCAGAGATGTCAGTAGCCTACTAAACAAAATGTAGCACAAATGCTAATGCTTGAAACATAATGCTATCATTTTGAATGTAAATAATTAATAAGTGCTTAATTTGTGTTAAACCAAACCATGTGTCCACTGATAGACTAAATGTGGGCTTTGTTGATATTTTTACAGAGATTTTAAATCAGCCTGAGATGATCTAGCTGCTTTCTTCATCTGGCAAACTGGTGTTAAGCTGGTCTAAATAGTTTAAAACTGTCTAAAACGGAAAATGGATCAGTTTAACCAGCTTGTTTAAACAGATTGTTAATTTTTAGCATTCTAATAAACAGTTAAAAAAACATTTGAAGGAGAAAAACACTGTGTATTGGTTTCCGAATGCAGGAAAAAACAAATGACTATATTCTGGAAACCTGACAAAATGCATAAGAATGCATAAAGCATCAGTTTGCTTGCACCACAAATGCACTGACACAAATATTACACAACAATGCCTGCATTAAACACACCAAAATACACACGCTCAGTGTACTGCATTGTTTGCAGTTACGATAGAGGGGGTCCGTCTGTGATTGATTTCACCGTGGCTGGAGATTTCTCCAGTCTAACCAGTATGTAATCATCCTTGTAAAATGTTTATGAGAGCCACCGCTGTTTCCTAAGATTTCATTCTTCACCCACTCTCCGGCGCGATTCCTGAAAATGAGAGTTATAGCCGAGTGCACACCTGCGGTCCACTGAGCTGGCTGCGGCCACTGATTTTGTTTTGGGTGGAGGGTGTTTGGGATTGGTAGGTGGGTGCGGGCGTGCCAGAGATGGGGCTATTACATTAGCCGGGTTTGATTGGAGAGCTGAAATAGGAACATATTCCAAGGCCTCTTACACAAACCCTGACAACTATAAATCTCCCAGCCAGCCTTGCACAGGGTGCGGGAGGCAGCAGACAGCCGCTGTTTACTTGGATTTCCAGCATGCCCCTCAGGCCCACCCGCTCCCACAGGAGATGGCCCATCCTTTTTTTCTGAACGCCCATCAGAGTACCAAATTGCTTGGGTGGGCGAAGCGCTGGCGTGATCAAATTCCTGTCTTTCAGTCTTTCTTCATCGCAGATGTCTGCACATAGGATACATTTGAGCAATAGCTGCTTCTATGCTACTTTCCAAGAAATGTTATATTCCCCTTATATGACATACAATGGCGCCAAATGTATTTGGATAATTGAAAATGTTGGAAAGTGAAATTTAAAAAAAAAAAAATATCAGACTTTTTTTTTTTTTACCAGGAAGGAAGTCTTGAGTTCTGCGAGTTACAGTATGTTTTTCAATAAGTCTTAAAGGGTTAGTTCACCTAAAAACAAAAATTCTGTCATTAATTACTCACTCTCATATCGTTCTAAACCCGTAAGACCTTCGTTCATCTTCGGAACACAAACTAAGATATTTTTAATGAAATCAGAGAGCTCTCTGAACCACATAGGCAGCAACGTCATTGAAATTTTCAAGGTCCAGAAAGGTAGGAAAGACATTGTTAAAATAGATAAAATGTCACTCCAGTGGTTCAACCTTAATTTTATGAAGCAATGAAAAAAAAAAAAAAAAACTACTTTATTCAACAATCTCTTCTCTTTAACATCAGTCTCAGTTAACGTATTGTAAGCAGTGCAATGCTTCCGAGTTCTACGGCAGAACGACAGCTCACCATTGGCTAGCACCTGCGTCAGCATTACACGCATGCGTCGTGGTGCTTACGTGAACAGTGTTGGCCAATGGTAAGTCAGCGTGTGAGGCTAGAGGACGCCGCCGGGCCTTCTCTCCCCCACACTTCCCCACCTCGGAATGTTCAGACCCTTCTCCGGGCCGCCTCCGGGCCGTCCGAGTCAGGCCTGAACATTCCACCTCGCTGCCTCACCCCGGGTACGTCTGTGGTGCCGTTGGTCCCGCTTGCTCAGTCTCTGGGAGCCTGGCTAGAGCTCCTGGGGCTGTCTCGCTGGCTCATCCGTACCATCAGACTCGGTTACGCGATTCAGTTCGCGCACCAGCCCCCGAAATACAGTTTCAATTACCCTTCAAAATGTTAACGCAGAAACGCATCTTCGAATGCATCCGTCCCCAAGATTGGTTTGCAGCGATCAACCTGAAGGACGCGTACTTTCATGTCTCTATCCTTCCTCGACACAGACCGTTCCTACGCTTTGCGTTCGAGGGGAAGGCATATCAGTACAAAGTCTGGCTGTCCCTCTCTAGCCCCGCGTCTTCACGAAAGTCGTAGAGGCAGCCATTGTTCCACTCCGAGAATGTGGCGTTCGTATTCTCAACTACAGGGAGTGCAGAATTATTAGGCAAATGAGTATTTTGACCACATCATCCTCGTTATGCATGTTGTCTTACTCTTAAGCTGTATAGGCTGGAAAGCCTACTACCAATTAAGCATATTAGGTGATGTGCATCTCTGTAATGAGAAGGGGTGTGGTCTAATGACATCAACACCCTATATCAGGTGTGCATAATTATTAGGCAACTTCCTTTCCTTTGGCAAAATGGGTCAAAAGAAGGACTTGACAGGCTCAGAAAAGTCAAAAATAGTGAGATATATTGCAGAGGGATGCAGCAGTCTTAAAATAGCCAAGCTTCTGAAGCGTGATCATCGAACAATCAAGCGTTTCATTCAAAATAGTCAACAGGGTCGCAAGAAGCGTGTGGAAAAACCAAGGCGCAAAATAACTGCCCGTGAACTGAGAAAAGTCAAGCGTGCAGCTGCCAAGATGCCACTTGCCACCAGTTTGGCCATATTTCAGAGCTGCAACATCACTGGAGTGCCCAAAAGCACAAGGTGTGCAATACTCAGAGACATGGCCAAGGTAAGAAAGGCAGAAAGTCGACCACCACTGAACAAGACACACAAGCTGAAACGTCAAGACTGGGCCAAGAAATATCTCAAGACTGATTTTTCTAAGGTTTTATGGACTGATGAAATGAGAGTGAGTCTTGATGGGCCAGATGGATGGGCCCGTGGCTGGATTGGTAAAGGGCAGAGAGCTCCAGTCCGACTCAGACACCAGCAAGGTGGAGGTGGAGTACTGGTTTGGGCTGGTATCATCAAAGATGAGCTTGTGGGGCCTTTTCGGGTTGAGGATGGAGTCAAGCTCAACTCCCAGTCCTACTGCCAGTTTCTGGAAGACACCTTCTTCAAGCAGTGGTACAGGAAGAAGTCTGCATCCTTCAAGAAAAACATGATTTTCATGCAGGACAATGCTCCATCACACGCGTCCAAGTACTCCACAGCGTGGCTGGCAAGAAAGGGTATAAAAGAAGAAAATCTAATGATATGGCCTCCTTGTTCACCTGATCTGAACCCCATTGAGAACCTGTGGTCCATCATCAAATGTGCGATTTACAAGGAGGGAAAACAGTACACCTCTCTGAACAGTGTCTGGGAGGCTGTGGTTGCTGCTGCACGCAATGTTGATGGTGAACAGATCAAAACACTGACAGAATCCATGGATGGCAGGCTTTTGAGTGTCCTTGCAAAGAAAGGTGGCTATATTGGTCACTGATTTGTTTTTATTTGGTTTTTGAATGTCAGAAATGTATATTTGTGAATGTTGAGATGTTATATTGGTTTCACTGGTAAAAATAAATAATTGAAATGGGTATAAATTTGTTTTTTGTTAAGTTGCCTAATAATTATGCACAGTAATAGTCACCTGCACACACAGATATCCCCCTAAAATAGCTAAAACTAAAAACCACTTCCAAAAATATTCAGCTTTGATATTAATGAGTTTTTTGTGTTCATTGACAACATGGTTGTTGTTTAATTATTAATGTTGTAAAATTAATCCTCAAAAACTACAACTCCCTGTATCTAGACGACTGGCTTATGCTTGTCCAGTCTCGAGAGCAGTTGTGCGAAAACACAGGGACCTGGTGCTCAGCCACCTCAGCCTGTTGGGCCTTCGGGTCAACCGAGAGAAGAGCAAACTCTGTCCCACGCAGAGGATCTCTTATCTCGGTATAGAGCTGGATTCAGTCAACCGGGTCCAGTCAGTGTTGAACTGCTTGAATACGTTCAATAGCAGGACGGCGGTCCCACTGAAATTCTTTCAGAGGCTCCTGGGGCATATGGCATCTGCAGCCGCGGTAACGCCGCTCGGATTGCTTCATATGAGACCGCTTCAACACTGGCTACATGACCGAGTCCCGAGGTGGGCGTGGCAGAGCGGCCAGTATAGGGTCCAAGTTACCCCGTACTGTTGCCAAACCTTCAACCCTTGGTCCGACCCCTCGTTCTTACGGGCCGGAGTGCCCTTAAGACAGGTGTCCAGGCATGTTGTGGTATTCACGGATGCCTCAGCCACGGGTTGGGGGGCCACGTACAACGGGCATGCAGTCTCGGGTCTGTGGACGGGGCCCCAGCTGCATTGGCATATCAATTGCCTGGAGTTAATGGCAGTACGTCTCGCACTAAGTCGCTTCAAGAAGCCGCTTCAGCACAAACACGTACTGGTCCGCATGGACAGCACTGCGGCCGTTGCATACATCAACCGTCAGGGTGTTCTGTGCTCTCGTCGCATGCTCCAACTCGCCCGCCACCTCCTCCTGTGGAGTCAAAAGCATCTGAGGTCACTTCGTGCCATTCACATCCCTGGTGCGCTGAACCAGACAGCTGACATGCTCTATCGTCGGTGTCCACTTCCGGGAGAGTGGCGACTCCACCCCCGGTCTGTCCAGCTGATATGGGACCTCTTTGGAGCCGCGCAGGTGGACCTGTTTGCCACTCCGGACTCGTCCCATTACCAGTGGTACTATTCCCTGAACGGGGGTACCCTCGGCACAGATGCACTGGCGCACAGCTGGCCCCGGGACCTACGCAAATATGCGTTTCCCCCAGTGAGCCTTCTAGCACAGACTCTGTGCAAGGTCAGGGAGGACGAGGAGCAGGTCTAACTAGTTGCGCCCTACTGGCCCAACTGGACCTGGTTCACCGAACTCACACTCCTCGCGACAGCCCCACCCTGGCCGATTCCCCTGAGGAAGGACCTTCTTTCTCAGGGACGGGGCACTCTATGGCACCCGCGTCCAGACCTCTGGAAACTCCATGTCTGGTCCCTGGATGGGACGCGGAGGTTCTAGGTGGTCTACCACAAGCAGTGGTAGACACCATCACTTCCGCTAGAGCCCCCTCTACGAAGCGCCTCTATGCTTTGAAGTGGAACCTATTCGTTGAATGGTGTTCTTCTCGCGCGAAGACCTCCGGAGGTGTTCAATTAATGTTGTGCTTTCTTTCCTACAAGATGGGTTGGAGCGAAGGCTGTCTCCCTCCACCCTGAAAGTGTACGTCGCAGCAATAGCGGCGTATCACGATGTAGTTGAAGGTAAATCCTTAGGGAAGCACAACTTAATCGTCAGGTTCCTCAGAGGTGCGAGGAGACTAAATCCTCCTCGTTCTATCTCGCTACCCTCTTGGGACTTAGCCCAGGTGCTCAGAGCACGTCAGGGCCCTCCTTTTGAGCCTTTGCAGTCCGTTGAGTTAAAAATCCTGTCTATGAAGAAGGTACTCCTGACTGCATTGGCCTCAATCAAGAGGGTGGGGGACCTGCATGCATTTTCGATCAACGAATCGTGCCTAGAATTCAGGCCCGGTAACTCTCACGTCATCCTGAGACCCCGGCCCGGATACGTGCCCAAGGTTCCTACCACTCCCTTTCGGGACCAGGTGGTGAACCTGCAAGCGCTGCCCCCGGAGGAGGCAGACCCAGCCCTGGCTTTGTTATGTCACGTCCGCACTCAACGTGCTTACGTTGACCGGACACAAAGCTTTAGGACCTCAGAGCAGCTCTTCGTCTGTTACGGAGGACATTTTCTGCGTAAGTTGAATACAAAAGACGGTCTGGTGAGAGCTAGATATTTAACTTTATAAAGTTTGAAATTTTGATATTTTTGTCACAAAACTCCATCAATTCTCTTCAGAAGACCTTTATTAACCCCCCGGAGCTGTATGGAGTACATTTATGAAGGATGGATGATTTTTTTTGAGCTTCGCAATGGACCCCGTCAATGCCATTATAAAGCTTGGAAGCATCAGGATATTTATTAAAATAATTCTGATTGTGTTCATCAGAAAGAAGAAAGTCATAAACATATAGGATGGCTTGAGTGTGAGTAAATCATGGGGTGATTTATTTTAAAGTGAACTAATCCTTTAAATAGAATGTCATGAAATAGTTACATATTGCCTATCACAGGGATGTATGGTCAAAAAAGAGTTAATCAAAGAGGTAATCAAAGCCCTCACCCCACGGCAAATTTCCAGATACTTACATTGCCACCAACCCCTGCCATCCCCGGCCCACCCCTATAAGCACTTAGAGTAAAATTAAATTCTGAAAATCTAAATATGCAGACTCTAATTTGGAATATTCAATTAAATGTTTTATTCCAAGACAAAAACGCTTATTGAACTTTTAAGCACTTCTTCTTGCTTTACTCCTTCTTCTTTATACGTATATATGAATGTAAATTATATATATATATATATATATATATATATATATATATATATATATATATATATATATATATATATATATATATATATATATATATATATATATATATATATATATATATAAACACACAAATAATATACAATTACAAGATGTTTATTGTAAACGTAATGTGCAGCTTTTTAATGGGGCAATATGATAGATACGAGAGAACAAGATAGGCTTTTAATAATTTTTCAGTGCACAAAACCATAATATGAAACGCTTCAAAACAGAGCGGCACATACCGCTTATATGCATCCCGGATGATGCGCTTAAAGCAACATGGAGTGGGAGTTGACGGCAGTTCACGGCACAAAGAGAAGAGATGTTGAGTACACAAATCCTAGTCTATAATGTATATCTGTCCAACAGTTTACTGATGATTTGTTTCTTCACAGTTTTAAACTCCAGTTATTGTGCATTAGATGCTAATTAATAGTCCTTGTGTTATTGTGCATTAGATGCTAATTAATAGTCCTTGTGTTGTCACCCAGTAGCGAGTATAACATCATTCAGAAACAGCTAGATAAACTCCAGCAAGAAAAAGTAATGTTATGCAAATACCCACAGCCCTTTATCTAAATATCAAGTATTATAATGGAAATATATCATCTTGGAGAGTTTTACCTTGCTGATGACTGTCGTAACCAAACTAATTCTGAACGGAGAATGATTGACAGACGCAGCAGCGGAGGGAAAACGAGTTTCCGTGAACCTTAATTTAACGATGTAAAAATTCTTCTGTCTCTTACATTCAGCTATAGAATGGCTTTAGATGACTTTGTACCAGCAAATCATTATATAAGAATGATTGCTGAAGAGGATCATGTGACGATATAGATTTTTGATGATTATTTAATTATCACGACAGGCCTGTCTGAGTTTTGTCGACAGACAGAGGCGACAAGAAATTTGACGGAGGCAGCCACCTCGTAATTCTCTATGCAGGAAAAAACCTTGTATATAATATTATAAACCAAAAATACCCTCACCTACTGGTCTTACTAGATGGGAAGGCGTTGCGCCAAACTCTGGTCTCAGGGAGAAATTTGTTACAGTGGCAGATACCATAGACAGTAAAAGACAGTCTTGAAGATTCAAGAAGAAACACTAGTGGTACACGCTTGCGCAATCTGCTGTTTTGGCACGCAGTGTTCTGATTTGCTTATTTCCTATTTACTTGTTTGGTGGAGGCAATCCAGAATTACTGTTGGTGAAATTATAATCAGACCCTCTCCAACTGTTTATGTTTATCAGTTTATGATGAGTATTCGCAAAAGTGCAGAATTCAGTCAGAATTCAGAGTTCAGCTTGCGCACTGAACAAAACTCCGGCATTTTAGTGATGACTAATCTGATTGGCCATTGCATTCATAAGCTCAACAGAATCCTCTGTGATTTTTTATAGTGTGCAACATAAAAAGTATATGATGCAACATGAGCAGATCTAAATTTATTGCTGCAATCGACACTTTTCATTATATTTTCACTTTCAGATTTTGTTTAAATGTGCAGGAGCATTTTGTCACATGCCTGTCCTGTCTTGTGTAGCACATGTGGTGGTTTGTTATTTTCCGTCCTTGTCTAGTTCCCACCCTCCTTGTTATCCTGTTATTGGTTTAATTTGCCCCACCTGTGTTACACAAGACAGGACAGGCATGTGACACATTTTTGGCTCAATTTCTGGCTCAATTTTCAACTTAAACACACTTCGCCTATACCTATAGCACAAAATAAACATTAATGAACATCAGAAGGTCTGTTGAAAGATGCAGTACAACTTACTGAAATGTGTGATCTGTAATCATACTTCAGCCGCAGAAAGATACAACAGCTTGTTGATACAACCTACATGTTTACACGTAATACATTTTGCTACTTCAAAAAATCATTCAATGTCTATAACTCTTTAGTACGCTGAAAATGAGGTGAGCATTTTTCTTAAGAAATTGTTTTTTTTATATACATTGTGATTATTTAATGTATGTATTATTTTGTTTCTATTGTGATTATTGATGTATGTTTGAATAAATCAGTCATGCATGTTTTTATGACAGTAACAGTTTAGAAAAAATATATCTTTAGAAAGTTTATATAAAAAGTGCCTTATGTGAAATGCAAATGTTTATGTTTGCTTTCTTATTGTATAAATATTATACTATTTAAACATGTATAGTGTACTTACTTATATTGCTTTTTCAGTCAGTGACTGCAACTCATACAACTTGGTCAGGCATTTTATGCACCAGTCTAACACTTCACTAGACTGATTTCAATTATTTCATCATCATTGTTATTCTATGCAAATGAGGCTTATTATAGAATGCAACTAATTCAAATAAGTCAGTGCTGTTTGCTTGTGTAATTAGCATTATGGTATTACCACCCGCTGAAAGCTGGCAGTAATTTTGGAGGCAATTAAAGGCAGACTTTTAATAAAATGAGATGTTTGTGTTTATGTTCTAGGGATCATAGCAGCGATAATTCGTCAAATGATAAAGGCATGGTGTAGTCGAGCGCACACTTGTAATTTTAAAGAGCTAGTTCTAAATCGCAAAGTAATTGTACAGTTGCAGTAAAGTAGGTTAAAAGTACCTGAATTTATAAAAATAACCTTGTTTGATTCGTAATACTGTGTGCCGTTACCCGGAATAATCCATGGCTGTTTTTTTGTTTTGTGATGGTTGTTCATGAGTCTCTTGTTTATCTTGAGCAGTTAAACTGCCCAACGTTCTTCAGAAAAATCCTACAGGTCCCAAAAGTCTTTTGCATATTTTAATCTTTTCCAGCAGTGACTGTATGATTTTGAGATCCATCTTTTCACACTGAGCACAATTGAGGGACTCAAACACAACTATTAAAAAAGGTTCAAACATCCACTGATGCCTCAGAAACACGATGCTTTAAAACTTTTGAACAGGATGAAGATGTCCAAATTTTTCTTATTTTGTTTAAATATAAATTTCTTTCATTTAGTACTGCCCTTCAGAAGCAACAGAAGATACTTACATCTTTCCCAGAAGACAAATTAAGTTAAATTTTAAAATTCAAAAAGGTCACCCCCTGGCTCTTAAAGCATCTTGTTTCCTTCTGGAGCATCTGTGAATGTTTCAAACCTTTTTTAAATATGTTTGAGTCCCTCAATTGTCCTCAGTGTGAAATGATGGATCTCAAAATCATGCTGTCACTGCTGGAAAGGGTACAAATATGCAAAAGACGCTGGAAAACGTCTCAGGTTACAAATGTAACCATTGTTCCCTGAGAACAGGGAACGAGACGCTGCGTCAGCTCGACGCTACGGGGAACGCCTCCGGCGTGACAGGTGCCTGAAATCACAATCAAAACGCGTCAATCCTATTGACCGGCGACAGCCTCTGACGTCATCAAGGTGCAACCAGGAAGTATAAAAGGGCGCCTTGCCAACATGACAACATCCGATCGTCTGAAGGGACTGTTTTTCGGCAGGCAGGCCCTGCAGCATGGCAAAGTGACGCAGCGTCTCATTCCCTGTTCTCAGGGAACAATGGTTACATTTGTAACCTGAGACGTTCCCTTTCGAAAGGGAACTCGCGCTGCGTCAGCTCGACGCTACGGGGAACGATATACCCACGCCGCCATGCCGACGGGAGTGCATGCCCACTGGCAGTGACAACTGTCAAGACAAGCAAATTCTACTGAAATGCCTGAACCACTCCCCTTCTGGTCACATTAGGTGACAGCGGCTGGGACCCGGGAGCTCGCCCTCAGGGAGGCCCAGTGCCTACCACCTGATAGCCGAACGTGCTACTCGTAGCACTTCATGCTCACGCCACAGCGGCTGGGGAGCCGAAACTTGCTGAGGGAGGCCGGTTGAGGCCTACTACCTACTAGCACTCATGCTAGCCATCCAGTGACTGGAGCCCAGGAACGCCCTCCACAGAGGAGGTCAAGTGAGCCTGCTTACCCCACAGCAGGCCCTTAGGGGGGCCCGGTAGGGCCTACCACCTATTAGCAGCTCGTACCAGCCGTCGAGGGACTTAATGCCAGTAGTGCCCCCTCGGGGAAAACCAGCAGCGCCTGCTGACCACAGCAGGCTCTCAGGGAGGCCAAATGGGGCCTATCACCTGAGCGAAGGTAACCCAAAACCGGGAGCCTACCACTCAGGGAAGGCCTGGCAGGACCTACCCCCAAATAGGAGGTGTGCAGATTCCAGGACCCTGCCGTGACTTTAAGAAGGCTGGCTGCTGCGCCTGGGCTGACGGCAGCTGTCCCTGATCCCCAGGGAGAATAGTTGACGAGGTCACTGCTGAAGTCGACACCAGTGGAGAAGATCCTCCAAGGCAGACTCGTGGGCCGTGGCGTCGAGACTTTCTTGCAAGGAGGCCGGTTGACTCCTACTACCTGTCCTGAAGTCCTGCTGCCCAGACCGCCCAAGCTGGCTACTAACAACCAGCTGGCTCTTACGCCCACACCTGGGGCTGGCTCCATCCCAGAGGCAGCTAGGGACAACTGCTTCGCTTTGTCCTAGGGCCCCATGACGCCGCAGTCACTCGGGCAGTGCCTACAGACATGAACCTAATCACATTGCCAACAGCAGTGTACTCAGCAGAAGTGCTCAGCGAAAACCCTCTAAAGCAAGGGGAGTACAACTTACGTCACCTGCTTCGGGGCGGCTGTCTTACTTTCCATGCAGCGGCCAACCATAAATGCGAGGGCGTCAGCCATTGGCAATGCTCGGGCCTCAGGGGAGCGTTCGACCAGAACCGCAAACAGAAGGTTTATCCGATGTTGAGCTCGACCCGAGCCCTAAAGAAGGTGGAGCAGAGACATAAAGCAAGGGAAAAATATCACATAAATATGAAATCCACCAGCCATACCGTCCTCCAGGAAGAGGCTGGGGGCCGCCAGCAGATGGCAGCCACCAAGCTCCGAAAGGCAGAAACAGCAGATAAAGTCTAATCGCAAACCGGCGAAAGACGCTTACTTCCACCCCACGACCACTGGCAAAGTCGCTGTCTCCTGCAACACCTTGACTGCATTACTTTTAATCCCAGAACGCAGAGAAGGGGGCGGGCCTTGGCCGGACGACTCTGTAACAAGAGGAGGCTGAAACAAGGATGCATAAATAAAGCCCTGTTCTTATATCGAAAGACAGGCCAGGGGCGAACGACCTTCATTAAAAGGGAACGCCCCCATCCTTGACAAAGCCTAGGCCAAGTGGTGCAACATAAGTCCGCACTAGATCTACTCAGGGCTCGGGAAAGGAATATTATCACCTCTAATATAACTTTTTTTCTTTTGACAATGAGGCCCCGAAAACCCTTTTCCCAAAGCCCCGCAGAGCTGGGCGCAGATCTCACTACAGCTCGTGAATTAGCGCGTACCCGGTCTTCAGCTACTTCCCACTTTTACGCTAGGAAAAACACAGCTCGCCCCCTACACTACAAGCCCTCGGGCAAGAGCGCGATTCAGTTACCCACATAGTGGGGAAAACATAACACGGAGAGGCAGCAAAACTCTACTAGCAAAAGTGAGGCATTCACACACAACCACATAATGTTGCAAAGAAGATCGTTCTTAGCTTACTCACGGGGAGCTGCAGGCCCTGCGAAATCCAGCGACGATCCAAATTTCCCCAAAAAAACCTCTCAGGCGAGCGAAGGTACAGAAGTCCTGGAAAACATAGTTTTGAAAATGTTTCACCCTCAAAGAGGGGGACTCACCAATCGCTCCTCGCGGTGCTTCAAGCCAGCCGTCGAGCTAGTATACGCCCGCCATCCTGAGGGGGGCGCTCTCAACAAACAAGCCAGGCGGGCCGTCAGAAACTCACATTTTCTGCTCATCATAGGCCCACTGGCCTGATGTAAAGCGCACGGGGAAAACCAGAGGAAGGGAAAGGAGGCAGCGTTCATCTCCGTCCCCTCAGGGGCGGAGTCCGCCGCCTGCGCTGGTCCCGGTTGCCAGCCCCGGCTTCCTTCCTCTTCCTGAAGTGGGTGTCCCGCCTCTTCTGTCCCCCGGTCCTCCGTCCTGGCGGGGGCGCCCGAGAGGCGACGCTGGCTCGCTGTTCCCGTCTCCAGCCCTCAGACTGAGACGGGCCAGGGACACCCGACTGCCTGGGCGCGTTCCCGGACCTCAGCGGGATGCATGACTTAAATGCCGCCGAGTGCGCCCTCGCCTCTCTGAACTTACCCACCACCACCTCTACGGAGGTGCCGAAAAGTTCAGAGGCCGGGGCATCGAGGAGAAAGGATCTCTCTTTCCCCGCGATGTCCGCCAGGTTCAGCCACAGATGTCTCTCCGTGGCCACCATCGCCGCCATCGAACGACGATGGCGAAAGCAGTTTGTTTGGTGGCCCAGAGAGACAGATCTGTGGTGCGGCGCAGCTCGGCCACCGCATCAGGGGTTAGTCCCTCCCCCTGATCGAGGTCCCCCAGCAGGTCTGCCTGGTAGGCTTGTAACACTGCCATCGTGTGTAAAGCCACCCCGGCATGACCCACCGACATGTATGCCCTGCCGTTCAGACGCGATGCCGTTCTGTCGGCAGGGTGGGAGCCCTCAGTGTCGATGGCCACTCGGAAGCGAACGAAGTTCGCAAACGTCTCGTCCACGGGCGGCACCGACACATATCCAGCCTCGGGCAATCCCTCAACGTCAGCAAAATTAGCCCGCTGACGTCGATGGATACGGGCTGAATAAGGTTTCTTCCATCCTCTCGAGATCTCATGATGGAGATCCGGAAAGAACGGAAGACTCCCAGGAGCTGGTCGGTCATGGGCGGAGAGATAGCGGTCGTCCAACCTACTCGGACGAATGTCATCTCCCCTAGTGCGCTGCCAGGGCAGCTGCAGTCTACCTGCAGCGCGCTCCATAACCTCCAACAGCTCCCCATACATGGGACAGGGTGGTTGAGAAGCCTCAGCCTCAGGCGCTTCACTCGCCTCCTCAACCATCCTTTGCTCAAACGGAAGAGCAACAGACGAGGAGGAGGAGCCCAGATCCCGCTCCTCCTCCGAGCCCTGCCCCTCGCTATCTGGCTCGTTGTCTGCGAGCACTACACCGGTCTCCAGGCGACTAGCCAGATCCAGCTGGGAACCCCAGGACTGTAGACGCCGCTCAGCCTCAGCACGAGCGGGGCCGTTCCCAGCTGCTGAGCTCTCTCCCCTCGAGAAGAGAGCCAGACGAGAGCGGAGCGTTCTCATGGGAAAACGCTCACAGTTCGCACAGGAGGCTCCCTCGAGAACCTCCCGTGCGTGCTCTTCCCCCAGACAGTACACGCAGAGTATGTGTGTGTCATCAGGTGTAAGGTACCTGGTACACGGCTCCGCGCACCTGCGGAAGTGGCGCAGCTTCTTCGCACACTTCATGTTCAGGCTTTAGTTGACGCTTCGGCGATAACAGGCAAAAAACAGTCACTGAAGACAAAGAGATGCTGTCATGTTGGCAAGGCGCCCTTTTATACTTCCTGGTTGCACCTTGATGACGTCAGAGGCTGTCGCCGGGTCAATAGGATTGACACGTTTTGATTGTGATTTCAGGCACCTGTCACGCCGGAGGTGTTCCCCGTAGTGTCGAGCTGACGCAGCGCGAGTTCCCTTTCGAAAGGGAACTGAAGAATTTTCATGACCTGGAGGATTTTTCTGAAGAATATTGGTGACTCAAGAACGACCACCACAAAACAAAAAAACAGCTGTGGATCATCCAGGCAACAACACACTGTATTAAGAATCAAGGGTTAAAAAAACAGGGTAATTTTTATAAATACAGCTATTTTTTGTCTGGTGGACTATAGGCCTATGTAAACATCTAAAAAATTTTAATTAAAGATGGCCGTTGTCACGGTCTTGTAACCATAATTTTCTGGCAGTGTCAGAATTTAGCATGATCATCTCACAGTGTGTTTGCTGCTACGACCTACGTCTATTGACTAGCCAATAAAAATGCAACATGAAATGGCGTATTGATCAACGTGACATGCCGCTAAAACTTAAAGCTAATAGCTTCAAGATACATTCATAAAA
This sequence comes from Romanogobio albipinnatus, assembly GCA_023566225.1. Lineage (NCBI taxonomy): Eukaryota > Metazoa > Chordata > Actinopteri > Cypriniformes > Gobionidae > Romanogobio > Romanogobio albipinnatus. The sequence continues at coordinate 20,093,434 of CM042263.1, forward strand.
TTGGCATGTCAAGTTGACTTCTTTTCCCTAGCCATGACCGCATCCATTTCAGCGCACATAAAAACCACAATTGCCAAAGAGCGATTCATCTTCTCTATTTGTTTACCACTATGCTGATGACGTTTTATTCTCTATACTAACTTGCGTTATAGACTACAATTCAATAGGTGTCATCATCGTCATCATACACAAGTTTATTTAGATCCATGTCGTACAGTGGGATTTGTCATGATCTTAGGATTGCCAAAATGTAGCAAGCATAAGACCAATGCAGTCTCCTTTCTGTAGACCTATTCTCACACATTCCTTCAGGATCTGCCAGCTTCCTCTTGGCTCTGAAGGAGCACAACTGCATTAAGACCCGATGTCTGATTCGGTTCCTAGACAAATGGAATTTTAAGCTCCACTTGTGCTAAGCCGCATCCTCCGTCAAAACCAGGAAAACAATAGGCTCGCAGTCATGTCCCCCTCTGCCACCTTGTTGAATTTTAGACAAAGACTGTCGAAGAGCTTTAATTGCACTTAGTCTGTTGTTGTGAGAAGGTCTCAGCGGTCAGTCCACCATCAAGCTTTTAATGGACGTTAATCTCTTTTAGAATTCACAGTGGGATGTAGTCAAAGCAGTGTAATAAGGAAAATTGTCACATAACTTTCCCGTCCAAAAATAAAATGGCGTTAGTCAGTAACAGGAATCAGGATCATTAAGTTAGTCCACATTGAGAAAAAAAAAAAAAAGAGATGTTTTACAAGACAAGACTCTTTAAGTCTTTCAACTCATTTTGAACAGTATATAGTTTTATTAAATTTTTAAACCGTATAATTTCATAACATTATTTTGGTGACATTTCCTAGAAACATTTGCTTATGCTTAGGGATGCACCAATGTATCTGCCAATAATCGGTAGATAATCGGTTAAAACAATTATTTTCACAAACTGATAAGGGCTGATTATGTGCTGTCAATCAAAACGTGATGGAAAATGGCAACTCAGACGGCAACTCATACTGTGTGTTAAGATATTAAAGTTTGTTTCCGCAAGAGAATAAAACATTTTAAAAGAAAATGTTTGTGAGTTATAAAGTCAGAATTGCGAGATATAAATTCAGAATCGCAAGATAAAGTAAGAATTGTGAGATATAGTCAGAATTGCATGATATAAAGTCAGAATTGTGTGATATAAAGTTAGAATTGCAAGATAAAGTCAGAATTGTGAGTTATAAAGTTATAATTGTGAGTTATGAAGTAAGAATTGTGAGATATTAAGTAAGAATTGTGAGATATAGTCAGAATTGTGTTATCAAGTCAGAATTGCATGATATAAAGTCAGAATTGTGAGATATAAAGTTAGAATTGTGAGTTATAAAATAAGAATTGTGAGCTATAAAATAAGAATTGTGTGATATAAAGTCAGTATTGTGAGATATAAAGTCAGAATTGTGAGTTATAAAATAAGAATTGTGTGATATAAAGTCAGAATTGCATGATAAAGTCAGAAATGTGTGATATAAAGTCAGAATTGTGAGTTATAAAGTAAGAATTGTGTGATATAAAGTCAGAATTGTGAGTTATAAAGTAAGAATTGTGAGATATAAAGTCAGAATTGCAAGATATAAATTCAGAATTGTGAGCTATAAAGTCAGAATCAGAATTGCATGATATAAATTCAGAATTGTGAGTTATAAAATAAGAATTGTGAGCTATAAAGTAAGAATTGTGTGATATAAAGTCAGTATTGTGAGATATAAAGTCAGAATTGTGTTATAAAGACGGAATTGTGTGATATAAAGTCAGAATTGCATGATATAAAGTCAGAATTGCAAGATAAAGTCAGAATTGCATGATATAAAGTCAGAATTGTGAGATATAAAGTTAGAATTGTGAGTTATAAAATAAGAATTGTGAGCTATAAAATAAGAATTGTGTGATATAAAGTCAGTATTGTGAGATATGAAGTCAGAATTGTGAGTTATAAAATAAGAATTGTGTGATATAAAGTCAGAATTGCATGATAAAGTCAGAAATGTGTGATATAAAGTCAGAATTGTGAGTTATAAAGTAAGAATTGTGTGATATAAAGTCAGAATTGTGAGTTATAAAGTAAGAATTGTGAGATATAAAGTCAGAATTGCAAGATATAAATTCAGAATTGTGAGCTATAAAGTCAGAATCAGAATTGCATGATATAAATTCAGAATTGTGAGTTATAAAATAAGAATTGTGAGCTATAAAGTAAGAATTGTGTGATATAAAGTCAGTATTGTGAGATATAAAGTCAGAATTGTGTTATAAAGACGGAATTGTGTGATATAAAGTCAGAATTGCATGATATAAAGTCAGAATTGCATGATATAAAGTCAGAATTGCAAGATAAAGTCAGAATTGTGTGATATAAAGTCAGAATTGTGAGATATAAAGTCAGAATTGCAAGATATAACGTCAGAATTGCGAGATATAAATTCAGAATTGTGAGCTATAAAGTCAGAATCAGAATTGCATGATATAAAGTCAGAATTGTGAGTTATAAAATAAGAATTGTGAGCTATAAAGTAAGAATTGTGTGATATAAAGTCAGTATTGTGAGATATAAAGTCAGAATTGTGTTATAAAGACGGAATTATGTGATATTAAGTCAGAATTGCATGATATAAAGTCAGAATTGCAAGATAAAGTCAGAATTGTGTGATATAAAGTCAGAATTGCAAGATAAAGTCAGAATTGTGAGTTATAAAATAAGAATTGTGAGCTATAAAGAAAGAATTGCAAGATAAAATCAGAATTGTGTGATATAAAGTCAGAATTGTGAGTTATAAAGTCAGTATTGTGAGATATAAAATAAGAATTGCAATATAAAGTCAGAATTGTGAGATATAAATGCAGAATTGTGAGTTATAAAGTCAGAATTGTGTGATATAAAGTCAGAATTGTGTGATATAAAGTCAGAATTGCATGATATAAAGTCAGAATTGTGAGTTATAAAATAAGAATTGTGAGCTATAAAGTAAGAAATGTGTGAAATAAAGTCAGTATTGTGAGTTATAAAGTCAGAATTGTGTTATAAAGACGGAATTGTGAGATATAACGTCAGAATTGCAAGATAAAGTCAGAATTGTGTGATATAAAGTCAGAATTGCATGATATAAAGTCAGAATTGTGAGATATAAAGTCAAAATTGTGAGTTATAAAATAAGAATTTGCACAACACGTGCAAATACTTACAACACAAGCAAATACAAAAACGCGTTGCAAAAGTCCACAACACGTGCAAATACAAAAACGTGCTTCAAATACTCACAACACATGCAAATACAAAAACGTGCTTCAAATACTCACAACACATGCAAATACAAAAACACGCTGCAATAGGCCTGCTCATAATGCACATACGATCAGAATGTGAAGATAAACAAAAAAACTAATCTTTCAGGTGCACACCACTGAAGAGTAAACATTGAACAATCTCAGCCAGGTACATCACTTGTTGGTGTTCCTTATAACACTTTCATTGAGGCCTGTGCCAGTCCTGGCACCAGGAGAAACGTTTCGGGGAGTATTATTTTGCGTTAGAAATATATTATTAATAATAAATAATAATTTTTTTTATAATTTACTTGATGTTATGTCTCAAATCCCAGTCAATTATTCACTGCAGAAAGTGAAACTTAAAACTCAGCGATGAGAGCTCTAGTTCAACATGTTCTGATAACACTATTTAACCTTAATTTATTTCGTTTTTACATGTAATACATGTAATTACAAATGTTGTCAAAATACAAAAGTTAATAATTAAACATAAAACACCAACAAAACAAAAACAAAACAAAAAAGAAAGAAAGAAAGAAAGAAAGAAAGAAAGAAAGAAAGAAAGGTGCTATTTAAAAACACAAGTCAATGTGAAAAGGCTATTTTCAAATAGTCTTTTTTTTTTTTTGACCTTATACACAATTCTGACTTTATACCACACAATTCAAATCTGACTATCACACAATTCTGACTTTATACATGCAATTCTGACTTTATACACACAATTCCGACTTTATGGCGAGATGGTCAAGATGGCGCCGAGGATGGCCGCAACGTCGCGAGCTCTGCTGAAACATTGTAGTTTTTTGTTTGTTCTGTTTATAGTTTTTGTGTTTTTTGTCTTGGATGTTGTCTGCCTTACTACGTACGACAGACAGACACTTTTGGACATTGGTTCGGCAATCGCACACCGAAAACCGGACTTTAAATTCTTCAGTGACAAACCGCCGTTTACAAACACAGCAGCGGAGCTCTTTGTCTGGACGGCCCGACCGCGCAAACGCGGCCGGAGAAGAGGGAAGAGAGCTGGCGTACTCATTAGAGTAAGACGCCGCGCAAACCGACCCCCGCTTCCCAGTATTTTACTGGCAAATGTTCAGTCTCTGGACAATAAACTCTGCGAGCTGAGAGCGCGGATCTCTTTCCAGCGAGACACGAGGGACTGCTGCATTATCTGCCTCACAGAAACTTGGATGTCCGCTGAGATTCCAGATTCGGCCATCGAAACCACGGGGTTCTCCGTGCATCGAATGGACAGAGAAAAAGATCTCTCCGGGAAAAGCAAAGGCGGGGGTGTATGTTTTATGATTAACCGATCCTGGTGTGATCAGAGGAACGTACATTCTATCAAGTCTTTCTGTTCTTCTGATCTGGAATTTCTCATGCTTCTGTGCCGACCATTCTGGCTACCGAGGGAATATACACAGCGGTCATCATCACAGCTGTGTATATTCCCCCACAAGCCGACACAGACCGGGCACTAAAGGAACTGTATAGGACAGTGAGTGAGCAGGAAACCGCGCATCCTGACGCTGCGTTTATTGTGACCGGAGACTTTAACAAAGCCAACTTCAAGCGCATCGCACCCAAATACCACCAACATGTTAGCTTCAACACGCGAGGGAACCGCGTCTTAGATCACTGCTACTCTCCCTTCAAGGATTGTTACAAGTCCCTCCCGCGCCCACCATTTGGCAAATCGGATCACGCTTCCATCCTCCTTTTGCCCGCATATAGGCAAAGACTCAAACAGGAAGCACCCGCCCTCAGAACCATCCAGTGCTGGTCGGATCAATCAGACTCTATGCTACAGGACTGTTTTGATCACGCGGACTGGGAGATGTTCCGGTCGGCCTCTGATGACGACATCGAGGTTTACGCTGATAGCGTAACGTGTTTCATCAGGAAGTGCGTAGATGACGTTGTTCCGACCAAAACAATTCGGCTGTACCCTAACCAGAAGCCGTGGCTAAATGGGGATGTTCGCGCGGCACTCAATGCGCGGACCTTCACTTTTAACTCCGGTAACGCGGAGGAGCATAAACAAGCAAGTTATGCCCTCCGGAAAACCATCAGAGCAGCAAAACGCCAGTACAGGGACAAGATTGAAGGACAGTTCAACACCACCGTCTCCAGAAGCATGTGGAGGGGAATTAACACCATCACGGACTATAAAGGGAACACAAACTCCACCGTGAACACCGCTGCCTCTCTCCCGGACGAGCTCAACACCTTCTATGCTCGCTTTGAGGGAACTAACACCGCCCTTGCGGAGAGAGAGCTCGCGGCTGAAGATACAGAGGTTAGTGCACTCTCCGTATCTGTCGCGGATGTAACCCGATCCTTCCGGCGGGTGAACGTCCGTAAAGCTGCGGGTCCAGACGGCATTCCCGGCCGTGTGATCAGAGCGTGCGCGCACCAACTGGCTGGAGTCTTCACGGACATTTTTAACCTGTCCCTCTCCCTGTCTGTGGTCCCCACATGCTTTAAAACGTCCACTATTGTTCCTGTACCTAAGCAATCAAAAACCACCTGCTTAAACGACTGGCGTCCTGTTGCTCTGACCCCCATCATCAGCAAATGCTTTGAAAGAATAATCAGAAACCACATCTGCTCTGTTCTCCCCCCCTCACTGGACCCACTGCAGTTTGCATACCGCACAAACCGCTCCACTGATGATGCCATTTCATCCACTATACACACTGCTCTCTCCCACCTGGAAAAGAGGAACACATATGTGAGAATGCTGTTTGTGGACTACAGCTCAGCATTCAACACCATTGTGCCCTCCATACTTGACGGGAAACTCCGGGCTCTAGGCTTAAACAGCCTGTTATGCAGCTGGATCCTGGACTTCCTGTCAAACAGACGCCAGGTGGTCAGAATGGGCAGTAACATCTCCTCACCACTGACTCTCAACACTGGAGCCCCTCAGGGCTGCGTTCTCAGCCCACTCCTGTACTCCCTGTACACACATGACTGTGTGGCAACCCACAGCTCCAACACCATCATCAAGTTTGCTGACGATACGACGGTGGTAGGTCTTATCACCGACAATGATGAAACGGCCTACAGAGAGGAGGTGCACACTCTGACACGGTGGTGTCAGGAGCACAACCTCTCCCTCAACGTCAGCAAGACCAAGGAGCTGGTGGTCGACTTCAGGAGGAATGAGAGAGAACACCGCCCCATCACCATCGATGGAGCACCGGTGGAGAGAGTCAGCAGCTTCAAGTTCCTCGGTGTCCACATCACAGAGGAACTCTCATGGTCCGTCCACTCCGAGGCCGTTGTGAAGAAGGCTCATCAGCGCCTTTTCTTCCTGCGACGGCTGAGGAGGTTTGGAATGAACCGCCACATCCTCACACGCTTCTACACCTGCACCATAGAGAGTCTGCTGACTGGCTGCATCACCACCTGGTACGGCAACAGTACCGCCCGCAGCCGCAAGGCCCTGCAAAGGGTAGTGCGCACGGCCAGCTGCATCATCGGAGGTGAGCTTCCCTCCCTCCAGGACATTTACGCCAGGCGGTGTGTGAAGAGAGCTCAGAGGATCATCAGAGACTCTAGCCACCCGAACCATGGGCTGCTCTCACTGCTCCCATCAGGCAGACGGTACCGCAGCATCAGAACACGCACCAGCCGACTCCAGAACAGCTTCTTCCCACAAGCAATCAGACTACTTAACTCCTGATCCATCAGGATCATAACACACACTGGACAGAATATCACTCAGCACAACCCACTGTAGATACACACACATTATATACACATTTATTTATCATACAGCATCTATTGCACTTTGGATTTCAATTTTTCAATCTGTGAATAATATTTTATACTATACATTGTATATTATTATTACTATTATAGCGTAATGTATATTGTTTAGTGTATGTTTAGTGTATATTGTTTAAAGTATATGTATATTGTAAGTATGTGTATATTGTTTAAAGCTGTGAGAACTACACTCACATTGTGTAAATTATTTATTGTTCATTGTAGTGTATACTGTGCTGTGAGTAATTGTGTGCGCATCAGATGTGTAATCTGATGCTGCTTTAAATGTTGTACATGTCATGTCATGACTACTATGTTGCTCGGAACTGCACCTAAGAATTTCACCTACTGTTGCACTTGTGCATATGTAGAGTGACAAATAAAGTGATTTGATTTGATTTGATTTGATTTTGATTATACACGCAATTCTGACTTTATACCATACAATTCAAATCTGACTATCACACAATTCTGACTTTATACACGCAATTCTGACTTTATACACACAATTCCGACTTTATACACGCAATTCTGACTTTATACCATACAATTCAAATCTGACTATCACACAATTCTGACTTTATACACGCAATTCTGACTTTATACACACAGTTCTGACTTTATACCATACAATTCAAATATGACTATCACACAATTCTGACTTTATATCACACTTCTGATTTTATATCACATAATTCATATCTGACTATCATACAATTCTGATTTTATACACACAATTCTGACTTTATACACGCAATTCTGACTTTATACAAGCAATGCTGACTTTATACCCACAATTCTGACTTAACACACAATATTCTGACTTTATATTGCACAATTCAATTCTTACTTTATACCCACAATTCTGACTTTATACACACAATTATTATTATTATTATTATTATTATTATTATTATTATTATTATTTATTTTTTATTTATTTTTTCCCTTCCCTTTCTTTTCCTTAATAGACAGACCAAAATAGTGCAGTATTAAACAATCTAGTAATTCCCTAAGTCCAGAAGTCAAATAAAAATGTGTAATTGTATCGGTGTGTTGGTGGGTGTGAATGTAAGTGTGTGTGTGTGCATAAGCAAAGTAACCATTAATTATTTATTACCATCCTCATTACCATCACCACCACCACCACTCATCACTTCCATCATATTGTCTTCATTGTATTAGTTAAAAAAAAAAAAAAAAAATCTGTTTCTTTCTCTCTGTTTTTTTTCTCTCCTCCTTCTCCTTCCCTTCTTCTTCCCTTTCTCCTATGTAATGATTACCATTGTCACCACTCTCCAGATAAATTAATTTTAGATAGTAAATTACTAATAGAGGATAATATAATAAGTGAATATAAGATAACCCTCCCCCCACATCTATTCAGTCCCTATTTTCTACTATACTTTTTTTTTTTTTTGTATGTTATGTGCAGTGCATTAAAAGAAGGGGTACAGTATGAGAGTGTCTCCACTTGGGACAGAGAAGATGTCCTAGGAAGACCACTTCTCTCCTGTCTTTCCTGCCTGAGTGTTTATGAGTTTTTTCAGTGCATATATATATACATATACATACATATACACACATACATACATACATACATACATACATACATACATACATACATACACACACATACATACATACATACATACATACATACACACACACACACACACACACACACATATATATATATATATATATATATATATATATATATATATATATATATATATATATATATATATACACACACACACACACACCTATACACATTATTCTTCTTTTTTAAAAAAAAATTCTCCTTCCTTTCTCCTTTTTTTCTCCGCCTTTCTCCCTTCCTTCTTTCTCTCTCTTCTACGTTGTGGTGCATTAAAAACACATGAAAAGATTAGGGGGAATTGGAAATAATCAATTGATTTAACTACAGCAGTAGTGGTAGCAATGAAAACCAGGTTTGTAATTCCAAAACAGCAATAATAATAATAATAGTAATAATAATAATAATAATAATAATAATGATGATGATGGCAATGGTGCTAACAATGATGAGAGCGACAACAACAATAACAACAGCAATTGCAACCATAAAAAATAAAACTAGTAATCATAACAATAACAGTAATGAAAATAATGACAATGATGACAATAATAACAAAAATGCAGTAATATCAGTGGGTTGATTAAAAGGTGGAAGAGTTGAGAGGATAGACGGGATTCATAGTTGTAAGAGGTCAGAAAGTGTTGGATGGCAGAGGTCGGTTTCAGATATGCGTAATTATAAGGGGGAGATGTGTATTCCATTGAAATTAAGTCTGTAATAAGGTTTTTCCAGTGGTTCTCTTACGAGAGGTTCTCTCGTATTGCGTAAGTTCCTTACGCTACGGGAAAGTATTCTTTCTTCGAGATTTCTGAAAACCCAAAATTATCCTTAATTTTGTAACATTGTCAATGCAGTGCGGCAGCCTGGCAGACCATAGCAGGCTAATCCAACATGCTATTGGCTGCTCTGCTGGCAACTGCAGCAGCCTATCGGTGAGCCCGCGTGACGTGGCGACCAATGAGGGCGCTTCGCGCCCACCTTGCCTCATTTGCCTACAGGTGGGGCGTGGCCACGTGTATATAAGCGGGGCTCGCAGGCTGCATATTCGATTTTCTTTTCTTCAGCGAAGCCCTTCGCATCGCTGGATCTGGAACCCGCCGCCGTTGATCGCGCAGACTAGCAAGCAGAGGACAGCGTCTGAAGAAGCCGGCTGCATTTCGCCACCTTCAGCCATCCGTGCCTGCTCTGCTATCCGGCAGCTCATATCCTTTATTGCTCAAGTGTCGTCGCCGCTGCGTCACATTTTTCTCAAAAAGAGCCGAGCGTTTGATTCAAAATGTCTCGTTCCAACTGCGGCTCGTGTCACGCGCAGCTCAGTTCCGGAGACCGCCACGTGATCTGCTCTCTCTGCCTGGGCCGTGATCACGCCGCTGCCGCACTCCTTGCCGGCAGATGCCCGGAGTGCGAGGACCTGACGATGTCAACCCTGCGGGCTCGACTCGATCAGTTCGAGGATGATGTCCCTCCAGTCCCTGTCAAGCCGCGCAGGAAGAAGCGCCGCTCGCAGCGGACACCGGCGTTCGCGGAGAAAAGCTCGCCGGAACCTTTCCCGCCAGCTTCTCTCTCGCCTTCCCCGCCCCCACCCCAGGCCGCCATGTCTGTTGCCGCCTCCGGGGATGAGGCGGATGCGGCTGCGGAAAGCGCCGACAGCTGCTCCATTATGGCTTCCGACAGCGAGGATTGGTCCTCCGCGGCCTCTTCAGTCCGGACCTCCGGACGCTCTCGAGCGGGTGAGGACGCGGAGTTTTGCGCCTTCTCACCCGGGCTGTCGAGCAGCTAGGCTTCGAATAGTCTCCGCCCAAGGTGGCAGCGCCGAATCGACTTGACGGATGCTTCCTAAACAGTCGCCGCCGTGCGCCCACCTCCAGGACTGCACCTTTTCTGCCAGAGCTTCACGAGGAGCTCGTGAAGTCCTGGAACGCGCCATTTTCCGCAAGGGTTTCGTCTCAAGCTTCATCGACGCTCTCACAAGTTGACGGCGCGGCTGAGAAAGGCTACAATGCTATCCCTCCGGTGGAAGAGGCGGTCGCAGCGCACCTTTGCCCGCCCTCTGGCTGGCGCTCAAAGGCTGCTCTCCCGTCCAAGGCCTGCAGAGTGATGTCATCGCAGATCGGCAGCGCTTTCGCTGCCTCCGGTCAAGCGGCGTCTGCTTTGCATTCTATGGCTGTGTTGCAAATCCTCCAGGCTAATCTCCTCCGCGACTTGGACGAGAAAAGCAAAGACACTGAGTTGGTCACGGATTTGAGAAGCGCGACAGATCTCGCCCTCCGCGCTACCAAGACCGCAGCAAAAGCCCTCGGACGCTCTATGGCCTCCCTCACGGTAGCTGAGCGGCACCTCTGGCTCACGCTCGCGGATATGCGAGAAACGGAGCGCGCGGCTTTTCTCAACGCCCCGCTCTCCCCGTCCGGCCTCTTCGGCCCAGCGGTCAAGGGGATCGTCGACCGTTTCTCTGAGGTACAGGAGACGACGCAAGCGATGAACCTCTTCCTGCCTCGACGCCCCGGCGCTAGCACTAGCTCTGCTGCTCGCCGTCCTCGTGACCAGCCAGCGCCGAGCTCCGCGCAGCGCCCAGCGCGGCCCCCTTCGTCTCAGCGAAGACCGAGTGGCCGCGCCAGATCGCGCTCTTCCAGCAGAGGCAAGCCGCCTCCCCCTCGGGGGCCCCGGCCTAAGATCGTGCTGAAGCCCGAGCCTCCAAAGCCCTCCTAGCCAGAGGGGGGAAACGACGGTTAAGTCCCGCCGCGGCCGGACCACCGTCAAAACTCTTCTTCCTGTCAGCCCCCACCACTGTGGCTGCTGCAGATGGTTCTCACGCAGCCAACGAGCCGGCAAAGCTGCCCTCTCGCCTGTCTACAACCGCCGTTTTTACGCCGAACCAGAGAAATCACAAAAGTTGCATTATTTCTGGTTGCACGGCTCACGCCATATGTGTTTCAAATGCAGTAAACGTGCCCACTTTTCTGTGTTCACCCCTGCACCCAAGCACCACAAATCCTGTGTCTCTCACTCACATAAAGCGGCCACCGGCCGCTCGAGTGCTAGAGTTAGGTCACGTGTCCGCTTGTTTGCGCCCACGCCTAATCACCACGCCTAATCAAACGACGAGTGTAGGGCCACACACAGAGCTCTCCCCGCTCGAAGCGGCAGAGACACAGTGTGTAGGGCGGCCAGCCATCGCGAGCGATCGGCGAGCCCACAGCACAGAGAGCGCGCGCACTGCGCCCGCCCCTCCTATACAGGCCATCGAACCCGCGAAGCGCGGCGTTATGAGCCCGGAGGCCGTTCTATCCCGTGTGGCACACGCGAGAGCGTGGGAAGCCATTCCAGGTGTATCAGAATGGGTGCTGAGAACAGTGAAGCACGGCTATACTCTGCAGTTCGCTCGCCGCCCCCCGTGCTTCTTTGCCCGTACGGAGACGAGAGTGAGCGAGGAAGTAGCACATCTACTTCGAGCGGAGATAGCCACACTGCTTTGCAAAGGGGCTATAGAACCGGTTCCCCATTCTATGAGCGAGTCAGGCTTTTACAGCCGGTATTTTCTCGTTCCGAAAAGGGATGGGTCGCTCAGACCGATTCTGGATCTGAGGCGTCTGAACAAAGCTCTTATGAAAAGATCGTTCAAGATGCTCACGACCAAGCAGATCCTCGCGCATATTCGCCCGAGAGACTGGCAAATTTCCCTAGATTTGAAAGACGCATACTTTCAGATCAAGATAACGCCGCGTCACAGGCCATTCTTACGATTCGCCTTCGACGGCCAGGCTTATCAATACACCGTCCTTCCATTCTGCCTGTCGCTAGCACCCCGTACATTTACGAAGTGCATGGACGCGGCCCTCGCTCCCCTGAGAAGGCAGGGGATGCGAGTTTTGAATTATCTGGACGATTGGCTCATCCTGGCGCAGTCAGAGGCCGAGCTCCTCGCCCACAGGGCAGTGCTGCTCAGCCATCTGGACAGCCTGGGGCTCACGGTCAATTGGACCAAGAGCTCATTGGTGCCCACGCAATCAACCTCATTTCTGGGTTTGAATCTGGACACCGTGGCAATGTCAGCCCGCCTGTCACCCAAACGCGCGTGTCAGGTCCGACGCATGGCTGCGTACTTCCGGCCGGGCAAAATCGCACCTCTCAGACTTTTTCAGAGGATGCTGGGACGTATCGCCTCAGCTGCAGCAGTGCTCCAGCTGGGCCTAATGCGCATGCGCCCGCTGCAACGCTGGTTAAACGCCCGAGTGCCTCACAGAGCCTGGGCGTCCGGAGGCTTCCGGATCAGAGTGACTCAGAGCTGCGTTTCAGCCCTGGAGCCCTGGTTAGTAGCCGACTGGTACCAGCGGGGAGTAACGATGGGAGCCATCTCACACCGCAAGATTATCTCGACGGACGCCTCCACCTCGGGTTGGGGCGCCGTTTTCGAGGGCAAATCGGCCTCTGGCCTCTGGTCGAGCCGAGAAATACTCCTACACATAAACTGTTTGGAGATGATAGCGGTAGAGAACGCGCTCAAACAGTTTCTCCCTCTTATATGAGGCCACCACGTGTTGGTCCGTTCGGACAATACCACGGTGATGTCCTACATGAACCCGCAGGGTCTGGGAAATCTGACAGAACGCCTGCTTGTGTGGGCACACAGCTCGCTGCGCTCGCTAAGAGCCGCGCACGTACCGGGCCACCTCAATGTGGGCCCGGACAAGCTGTCCAGGGGCCTCATTCACCCAGGCGAATGGTCCCTACACCCCCAGACAGTCCAGCTGGTATGGCGCCTATTCGGCAGAGCGGAGCTCGACCTCTTTGCAACGAGAGAGAACGCCCGCTGCCCGAGGTTTCTATCCAAAAGTGAGGATGCGCTGTCCCAGCCTTGGCCCAGCCTCCCGCTGTATGCTTTCCCGCCGATTTCCCTATTGCCCCAGGTCATAGCGAAAATCAGGGAGACGTGCCGCCCGGTGCTCCTTATAGCGCCGCGCTGGGAGAACCAGGTTTGGTACCCAGAGCTGGTGAAGCTGTCACACTCACCCCCCTGGCCAGTTCCGCTGAGAGCAGACCTCCTCTCTCAAGCCGGAGGGTCAGTTTGGCATCCCCATCCAGAGCGATGGTCTCTGCATGTATGGGTGACCAAAGGATACCCGTTGACCTGCCCAAAGGGGTTATGAACACGATCTCACACTCTAGAGCCCCCTCTACGAGGCGGTTATATAGTTCTAAGTGGTCGGTGTTTACTGAGTGGTGTGTTTCCAAGGGATTGGATCCACAGCAATGTGGGGTCCAGCGGGTGCTCTCCTTCCTCCAGGAGCTTTTGGAACTGGGCAGGTCCCCTTCCACGCTCAAGGTGTATGTAGCGGCTATAGCAGCGTTCGCTCGGACGACGCTAGGCAGCACGCTAGGAAGGAACGAGCTCATTATCCGTTTCCTCAGGGGAGCTAGACGGATGAATCCCCCGTGGCCCCCATTGGTTCCTATATGGGATCTGGCCTTGGTCCTAGAGGCCTTGAAGGCTCATCCCTTCGAACCGCTCGAAGCCGTGGAACCGAGGTTCCTTTCGCTCAAAACCGCGTTCCTGATAGCTCTGGCTTCAGTGAAACACGTGGGGGATCTACACGCGCTCTCAGTGAGCCCGACGTGTATGGAGTTCGGTCCAAATGACTCCAAGGTCATTCTTAGGCAGAGGCATGGGTATGTCCCCAAAGCGATTGGCACTCCCTTCAGGGCGCAGATTATCTCCCTCTCGGCTCTGCCAGCATCCGACGAGGGGGACGGTGGCAATGTCCTTTATGGGTTTATGTCACACGCTCCGCCGCCTTCAGGCGTTCTGAGCAGCTATTCGTTTTATTTGGAGGGCGCACTAAAGGTCTCGCCTCCTCGAAACAGACCCTGTCCAGGTGGATAGTGGACGCGATTGCAGCAGCTTACGCTTCCAAGCACCTGCAGTGCCCGCTAGGTGTCAGAGCACACTCCACTAGAGGCATGGCCTCTTCGTGGGCTTGGGCCAGAGGGATTTCCATCCACGATATTTGTATGGCGGCAGGCTGGGCCTCCCCGTCTACAGTCATGAGATTCTACAATCTGGAAGTTCCTGCCTTACAGGCGAAAGTGTTATCAGTTTAATAGGGCTGTTAGCTCTGCCCAGTGATTCTGTGCAGACATAGCTCACATACTGGTAGTAAGTTCGGTACTATGCTTATGTGAATTTGAAGGAGACCGGCCGTTACCTCACTCATAAAACAAGGTATTGTGAATTTGAAGGCGACCGGCGTTGCCACTCCCTCATTCATGAGACAAGGTGTGGTGAATTTGAAGGAGACCGGCAGGTGCCGTTCCCTCATTCATGGGACAGGGTGTTGTAACCACCTGTTGTAACCACCCGTCAGTTCAAATGAAGTGTCCGTATATGTGGTGGCCCGTTTCCTTACCGGCCACCCTGCCCGAGCAGTGTTTCTTTCCCCGGTTCCCTAGGATACATATGCTGTATGCGAGGCGCACGGCGTTGACAATATGTTCCCGTAGCGTAAGGAACTTACGCAATACGAGAGAACCTCTCGTAAGAGAACGATACTCGGTTACTTAACGTAACCTCGGTTCTCTCTAGAAGAGGGAACGAGTATTGCGTTCCTTGCCGTGCGCCCCGCGCGCCTTTACTACTTTACTACGAAAACCGAATATGCAGCCTGCGAGCCCCGCTTATATACACGTGGCCACGCCCCACCTGTAGGCAAATGAGGCAAGGTGGGCGCGAAGCGCCCTCATTGGTCGCCACGTCACGCGGGCTCACCGATAGGCTGCTGCAGATGCCAGCAGAGCAGCCAATAGCAGGTTGGATTGGCCTGCTATGGTCTGCCAGGCTGCCGCACTGCGTTGACAATGTTGCAAAATTAAGGATAATTTTGGGTTTTCAGAAATCTCGAAGAAAGAATACTTTCCCGTAGCGTAAGGAACTTACGCAATACGAGAGAACCTCTCGTAAAAGAACGATACTCGGTTACTTAACGTAACCTCAGTTCTCTCTAGAAGAGGGAACGAGTATTGCGTAAGTTCCTTACGCTACGCAATACTCGTTCCCTCTTCTAGAGAGAACCGAGGTTACGTTAAGTAACCGAGTATCGTTAATCTGTATTTTGAGTTTTCCAGTTCATGAAGATAGTTTTCTTGGCGATGGTTAGAGCTGTGAGGAGCATTTTAGAGTTTATAATTTTATTAGAAATGATTGTGAGGTCCCCCAGCAAGCAAAGAGATGGCGATAGTGGGATGCGGCAGCCCACTGTAGCGGATAGTGACTGTGTGACCTCTTCCCAAAAGTGTTTGATTGGGGTGCAGTGCCAGGTTGCATGGATGTATGTATCTGTAGCTTTCTGATTGCAATGTGTGCAGACTTCTGATGTGAAACCCATTTTAGATAATCTATTGCCCGTGTAATGTGTTCTATGAAGTGTTTTGTATTGTATTAATTGAAGATTAGCATTTTTGGACATGTGATATATGTTTTTACAGATTTTGGTCCAGAAGTTGGCATCAGGAGCTATTGAGAGATCGTTTTCCCATTTTATTGTTGGTAAGTAAGTAGTCTGAAGTTGATTTAAAATTATTTTGTATATTTTTGAGAGAAGTTTCTTTGGAGAGGAAATGTTAACCAAGTCTGATATTGCCGGTGGAAGTTCTAAATTTATGGCTCTGACATTTATTTTTGCCAGAACAGAGGATTTGAGTTGAAGGTATTTTAAAAATTCATTGCTCCCGATGCCAAACTCCTGGGCCAATTGCGGAAATGTTGTGAATGTGTTAAATTTGAAAATATGGTTAATGTGGGTGATGCCCTTTTCAGCCCATGTGCGAAAATTCTGTATTTTTTTATTGCTTATGAAGTCACGGTTGTTCCACAGTGGGGTGAGGTTAGATGGAGCTAGTATAGAATTTGTGATTTGGTGAAATTTCCACCAGGCTGTCAGAGTGGAGGCTATAGTTACAGCATTAAAACAAGCGTGTTGTTTGATTGATTTGGTGAGGAATGGTATGTCAGCTATATTTAATTCTTTGCATAGTGATTGTTCTATATCTAGCCATATAATATCGGATTGGGTGGGGTGGATCCATTTGTATATGTATTGCAGTTGGTTAGCCATTGAGTAGTAATGAAAATTTGGTGCTTCTAGTCCTCCTTGAACCTTGTTTTTTTGTAGTGTAGTCAGTTTTATCCTTGGTGTTTTATTTTTCCAGTAGAAATTAGTGATAATCGAGTCTAGTGATTTAAACCAGGTGAGTGTGGGGTGGGTTGGAATCATTGAGAATAGGTAATTGATTTTTGGTAAAATTGTCATCTTTATTGCTGCTATCCTGCCAATTATGGAGATTAGAAGGTTGAGCCATCGAAGCAAGTCATCTTCTATTTTTTTTAGCAGTGGTGTGAAGTTGAGTGTTACCAACTCTGACAGTCTGGAGGAAATCTTAATGCCCAAGTAAGTGATGTGATCATGACATATAGATGACTATGACTCCTCTCAACCTCTGCCTGGGTTTCGGGCTAGTCGATCGCAGCAGGACGGTATCCACGGTCTGCGGTTGGCACAGGCAAATCCCTCGTGCTGGTCGTGATCAGTGGTGGATGGCTGGTCTCTGGTGGTGGTGGAGTGGGACTGGTAACGCTGTCCTCCTCAGCAGGGCTGATGGTAAAGGGCGAGTTATTGGATACCAGTACCCACTCCACGAATGCGGCGAAATCCTCCTTGAGACCGCCTGCTGGAACGCGTTTCTTTGACCGCTCACTCAGCGGTCAGGGAAGTGTGTCTGCCATGCAAGGTCCAGGAAGTCCCGTGTATGGGTTTCCAGCGGACGGTCTCCCTGCTCCAGGCAGAAAAGGCAATCAGCGGGAAGGGCCATGGGAACGGGGAAAACACAAAAAAAAGGTAAAAACGCCCCAAAAAAACAGTTTTGGTCCGTCGATCTGTTACAAACTAGCGTATAGGTCAAACGAAGGCGAAGGAGAACTTGGAACAGGAACTTTAATAGATAGTCAACTCAGGAACACTCAAACACACCAGTATATGGGACCGTGAATGGACAAACACTGAAGGAGAACTCAAGGCTAAATACACAGGGCAGACAAGGAAACCAGGTGAATGACATTACTAATTAACAAGACGAGAACAAGATGGAATGAACTCATAATGACAAAGGTGAGGAGATAGCAGGAAATCTGAACAAGGGAACAAACTCCAAGACAAGCAAAACAGACTAGACATGTAACAGTGTGCAAGCATCAACAAAACAAATATTAAAATTAAATGAAATACACAACACAAAACAAAATAAAATAAAACAAAATACAACAAAACAAAATAAAACTAAAGGAAATAAAACAAAATAGGCCTACAACTAAATAAAATAAAATAAAATTCCAACTTTTGTTAACTGCTCAAAGTACAGTACACTTTAAATTTATATATCCTCTTGGAAATGTTTATATAACAAGGTCCGTTAGCTGCCACTGTGGCATCAAAACAGTGGAGCAGCATGGATGCGGCACCCGTCCCTTCAGCGAGAGGGAAGTGCGGCCCATGCTGAAGATGAAGCCGCATGATTGTGGTCCTGGCAGGAGGATTAGCGGTTATTGGCAGAAATGGAATTGAGTGTATCAGAGCCGGAGAACGAGAGAGATGAGGAACAAAAAAGAACAAAAATAGTGCCATTTTGAAGGAGGCAAAGCAATTAAATGTTGCCAAGGCAACTGTGATGGCTGTGCCCTCATCAGGCCACGGTTTGGCCCCTCTCTCACAGATGGAGAAAGGAGAAGGCAGGACCTGTGAAATTAAATGTGGCCTTCCTAGCGCAGTCACATATTAATTTTGTCTGTCCTTAACCCAAACATCGTGACCTTGTTAGATGAGCCGCCACAAATACAGCCCTCCTACGTCCTCACCTTCCCGCCCGACGCTAGATGATGCTGTCAAATTACCATCCGTTTACCCAGCTTGACTAGTGTGTCTGCAAAACTGTTTTTTTGTTCCTGTAGGATGGAAAAATAAAAAATTTGATGTCTTTAACATCTCAATTATTTTCCAAGACAGCAATAAGATTAAATTGAAAAACTAAAAGACCCAAGTAATCTCACGTCTCCTCTGGAGTTTCAGAAGAGACTTTTGGCGAATTACAAAGGTGGACAGAACATATATAAGCTCGGGTCGGTCAGTTAGTCGCTAGGAGAAGCGTGCCGTCAGTGAAGGAGCGCATTGAAGCCGTATGTAAGTGTTTTTTCTGATTACTCAGTTTGCTGGATTTGCTCAGCGTATTTCACGCTAACAAGTGGATACATTTCGATTCTGTAGTTATTTTTCTATTTATAATTTTACTGGTTAAGATAATTGTATTTGAATTATAACAAGGGCTGTTTTTGCCGCCCGCCCGCACTCAATTGTTATTGCTATTGCTGGATATTCGCACTGCTAGTGAGTCCTAGTTTCGCTTTCCTAGTTTCCTAGTTTCGCTTTTGAGCTAAGCCATTGACAGGCTGTTCCCTTGATTGCTCAGAAGAGACTTTGTCTATTTTTTTTTTATATCAAGAACTCCCAAATTCCTTCCATATAGAGCTAGCTACTAATTTATTTATTTACATTACATTTACATTTATGCATTTGGCAGACGCTTTTATCCAAAGCGACTTACAGTGCCCTTCGTACAGGGACAATCCCCCTGGAGCAACATGGAGTAAAGTGCCTTGCTCAAGGACACACTGGTGGTGACCGCTGGGATCGAACCAGCAACCTTCTGCGTATCAGTTCCATGGTTTAGCCCACTGGACCACCATCTCACCATCTAAATGCATCTAATATGCATTTATTCCAAAATATTAATTTTGATATCATACAGACATGTTTCCTAAAATAAACTATTGCAGTTTTATATCATCATTGTACAAAAGCAAATTATTAATATATAAAATTGAAAATATTCAAAGTCCACATTATTAAATGCAAATTAATATTCCAGTTATTTATACTTGAATTGTCTTCTGATTGGTCAGGTGCTCAGTATGTTGTGATTGCTCTACTCTGCTTTTATTGGTGAAATGGCCTAGTCTATTGTAATTGGTCTACTTTGTTCTGATTGGTCATATGGCCTAGTCTGTTGTAATTGGTCTACTTTGTTCTGATTGGCCAGATGGCCTAGTCTGTTGTAATTTGTCTACTTTGTAATGACTGGTCAAATTACCAGTTTGTTGTGATTGCTCTTCTCTGCTCTGATTGGTCAGATGGCCAAGTCTGTTGTGATTGGTCGACTCTACTTTTATTGGTTAAATGTCCCAGTCTGTCCAGTCTGTTGTGATTGGTCTACTCTGCTTTTATTGGTCAGATGGCCCAGTCTGTTGTGATTGGTCTACTCTGCTCTGATTGGTCAAATGGCCTAGTCTATTGTAATTGGTGTACTTTGTTCCTATTGGTCATATGGCCTAGTCTGTTGTAATTGGTCTACTTTGTAATGATTGGTCAAATTACCAGTCTATTGTGATTGGTCTTCTCTGCTCTGATTGGTCAGATGGCCCAGTCTGTTGTGATTGGTCTATTCTGCTCTGATTGGTCAGATGGCCCAGTCTGCTGTGATTGGTCTACTCTACTTGTATTGGTCATATGTCCCAGTCTGTACAGTCTGTTGGGAATGGTCTACTCTGCTCTGATTGGTCAGATGGCCTAGTCTGTTGTGATTGGTCTACTCTACTTTTATTGGTCAGATTTCCCAGTCTGTCCAGTCTGTTGGGATTGGTCTTCTCTGCTCTGATTGGTCAGATGGCCCAGTCTGTTGGGATTGGTCTACTCTGCTTTTATTGGTCAGATGGCCCAGTCTGTTTTGATTGGTCTACTCTGCTTTTATTGGTCAGATGGCCCAGTCTGTTGGGTATGGTCTACTCTGCTCTGATTGGTCAGATGGCCATGTGTGTTGTGATTGGTCTACTCTGCTCTGATTGGTCATATGGCCCAGTCTGTTGGGATTGGTCTACTCTGCTCTGATTGGTCAGATGGCCCAGTCTGTTGTGATTGGTCTACTCTGCTCTGAATATATATATATGAATTTCAGTACTTGATGTGTTGTTTTTTCCCATATCAATTCCAGTCCTCATCCTTTGGAAGTGCATGCAAAGTGGATTTGATAACAAGAACCAAACTCTTCAAGTTTCAGCTACAACTACAGTGATTGAGGGTCAAAATAGATGTTGTTTGCAGGCAGCCAATGAAGTCCATAGGCTGGCATTATGCACATTTGTTACATTGTTATGTAGGTATGTAACATGATCTTTGAAACTTTGCAGATCTTTTAATCACAAACATCTTTATTACACACAGCATGAAAAATAATATTTAAAAAAAAACATAGTGGCATACAAAATTGTATTTATTTTTATATTATTAAGTATCTATTATTAATTAAATATTTATTAATGTTAAATACTTAAATATTTGGAAACATATTGTCTTTAGGAAGTCTTTAGAAAACAGGCTGAAGTAATATTAATATTAAAATCAAATTAAGATTACCAGTAATATTTCCAAAGTCAGTGGTAAATTATTATTTTTACCTAAATCTTAAATGAACTGAACAACCCTTAAACCATTTAGGATAATTTATTCTTCTTTTTTTCCTCACAGATCACCCGAGGAAATTTGAAACCGCCATTGAAATGAATTTTAAAGGAAAAACTGAAATAAACTTAAACTTAATCAAAACATAACTTTAAGTCTCCTTAGTTGAAATGATCAAAAAGAAAATGGAGCATGTTTTTAATGACCTTGTATTAAATTGTGTGTGTGTGTGTGTGTATATAAATGCATACTGTATATACACATATCACTTTGAGTTCTGCTTAAAAAGATCAGCCACAAAGATCATAGTCGAGATCCTGCTTGTAAGTGCGTCAGATGTACAGTGCAGCTGATTGGTGTTTGTTTGTGAACTTGTGCGTGTCTGACAGACTTCCATATCACAAGGCAGAATCTTTTACACGAACATTCAGCACAATCATGCGTGAAGATGACGGTTACCAACGGTGCGCATTATCCCGCGTGATGATTCTCCAACTCGAGCTTGTCTGAGGTCATTTGGCAATTGCTTTAGTCCATTTTAAAAAGAACACTTCAAACAGATTGTTTTCAGAGATCCGCCTGTACATTTAACCTTCTCAAAGTGGGATTGAAAGCAGCAACGTGTTAGGCGCCATTAGGAATACGAATTTGCCTGATGATTTTGAAAGAATCAGCTTCACATGACACCCTCTCATCTTCACATGATATTCACGGTTCACCTTAAAGGAAAACCGAGGCTCGAAGCAAACGCACCTTTTTTGTCCCCCCATCCACAACCGATGTGTGAAAGGTTGGTCTTTATCTGTGCTTAGAGTTGATCCTGACGAGGGAAAAGGTGCAGGGCTGTAAAATTGAAAGAAGAAATACATCAAAGAGGGGTAATGAACCTTGTCCAATCCCAGCTCGGCCAAGAGGTGCTCTGGGCCAAGAGATGTGGAGAATTCTGATGAAGCCGTTTTCTTTGCCGGAGCAATGGCCTGGGAATTTGTGTGTGTGCGTGTGTGTGGCTGCCCATGGTAAGTGTTGGGCGTCAAGCCAGGTGAACGGTCTTACAAGCCTCACCACTTTTGATTCTTTCACTCAGCTGTGAGCTCCGTTCTTGAAAGCCTTCCGATCCGAGACAGAGGGTCCTAAATGGGAATCGTGGTGTTGGAAATGAGGTAGAATCCTGCAGGAGGGGTTCCGTACACCTCATTAAGCTCAAAGCGGGCATCCAGCAGTAACGTAACAAGCCTCGCTACACCCATGTGAAACCAAGTTTCCCAGCAGCGTTAAAAACGCAGAATTGTCACCACTTGAGAGAAATATAAGGGGCTTCTACAGTAAATGCAGTTGTTGTTATCTCTTCACCAATATGTATATTCCTTGACTATTTGAACAACTTTGTAATTTGTGCTTGTGTGATTACTCTTAAAGGGATAGTTCACAAAAAAAATTAAATTCTTTCATTAATTACCTCATTTTGTTCCAAACCCATAAGAATTTTGTTCATCTTCGGAGCACAAATGAAGATCTTTTTGATGAAATTTGAGATCTTTCTGTCCCTCCACAGACAACTACCACTTTGACGCTTCAAAAAGTTCACAAAGAGATCAAAAAACTAATCCATATGAATTGAGCGGTTTAGTCCAACATTTTCTGAAGAGACTCGAATGCTTTATATGATGAACATATTGAATTTAGGCTTTTATTCACATATAAACATTCATCAACTCACTCATCAGCACGCAGCACGTTTGAGCTCCCATAAGAACCAGTGAGATTAAATCTCGTGTTACGCAGCGCATTTGAGCTTCAGTAAGAACCAGTGAGGTTCATTCTCGAGTGTTACGCAGCACGTTTCAGCTTTAGCAAGAACCAATGAGGTTCATTCTTGTGTTACGCAGCATGTTTGAACTTTCACAAGAACCAATGAGGTTCCTTCCGTGTTACACTCTCAGAAAAAAAGGTACAGTGCTGTCACTGGGGCGGTACCCTAAGGTACAAAAGTGAAAAGGTACATCTTTGTACTTTTTCTCACCCCTAAATGGTACATAATAGTACCTTAAAAGGTACATATCAGTACTTTAAGAGTGCAAATTAATATTTTAAAGGTACATATTAGTACCTTTTCAGATTTGTACCTTAGGGTACCACCCCAGTGACAGCAATGTACCTTTTTTTCTGACAGTGTATGCAGCATGTTTGAGCTTCATCAAGAACCAATGAGATTCATTTTCGTGTTACCCAGCACATTTGAGCTTCAGCAAGAACCTATGAAGTTCATTCTCGTGTTACGTGGCACGTTTGAGCTTCAGCAGGAACCAATAAGATTAATTCTCGTGTTACGCAACACATTTGAGCTTCAGTACGAAGCAATGAGGTTCATTCTTATGTTTCACAGCATGTGTAAGCTTCCACAAGAACCAGTGAGGTTCATTCTCGAGGGTTACCCAGCACATTTGAGCTTTAGCAAGAACCAATGAGGTTCATTCTCGAGTGTTACGCAGCACGTTTGAGCTTCTGCAAGAACCAATGAGGTTCATTCTTGTGTTACGCAGCACGTGTAAGCTTCAGCAGGAACCAATGAGGTTCATTCTCGTGTTACACAGCACGTGTAAGCTTCAGCAGGAACCAATGATGTTTGTTCTCGAGTTATGCAGCTTGTGTTAGCTTCTGCAAGAACCAATGAGGTTCACTCTCATGTTACACAGCACGTTTGAGCTTTAGCAAGAAGCAATGAGGTTTATTCTCGTGTTACAAAGCACATGTGCTTCAGCAGGAACCAATGAGGTTCAGTCTCGTGTTAGAATTTAAATTTTTGGGTGAACAAAGCCTTTAAGGGCCATTTACACCAAGAATGATAACTATAGATATTTAACAATCGTTCTAATTATTTGAGAATAAGGGAGTCCACACCACAACTACAATGATAACAACACAGAGGAACGGTATCATTAGTGTGAACAAGTCTTTAAAGTTGCAGACAACAAACCTTTATCCGCACGCTTAAAATAAAAAGAACACTATTGTTTGTTGGTGTGACTCTTTATAGTTAGCCTTCGTGGTGCGAATGGGGCTTTACAGTACAGGTTCAAAGACTTTTGTATCTTTTGAGGCTCATCCTCTGAGCCTAAAATGTGATTTACCAGAGTAGAGGCTTTATGGACATTCTAAACAACCAATCAGATTTCAGATTTTTAGTTTTAGAGTAAGTTAGTTTCAACTGCTACAATATGAACCTCAAATTTGGAACACATCATGTTTCAATGTATGGCTTTTAGTTTTACAGTAAAACATGATTTGGAAAATATATATTTCATATAAAATTTGGAAATTGTATTTTTGTGCATTTGTCAAAACAATACATGCAACATTGTATACAACAATACATACAACTTTTTTTCAAGTTTTCTTTTTTAAAACTTTTTTTTTCACTTTAGCAAAATCTGCCAAGTGTCGTCTTTAAAAAGAGAACAAATTTCAGTCTGTGCTCCAAAGCATTAAAGATTTATGACGTTCCAATTTTATTTTCAAGTCCATGTTCAAAAAGTGAATAGGATTATAACTACCACATAAATATAATTTGCTACCATAAAATACAAAATATTAACTAAAACATATTATTGAGCTAAAATATAGTGCAACATCATCATCATCATCATTTCATTGGAATAATAAAAAAGGGTTAATGAACTGCACTAACAGCAATCGCACCAGGGTTTATTTGAATCCAAATAAACCTGACAAGTGTGAACACAACCTAAGGCTACTGTTCCAAGGTCTACTTAGCTAAACTATGCTATGCCATGTTGTCATAGCAGAATGCTTTTATTTCTCATCATACCACCTGTTTTCGTTAGAATATACATGTTTCCACCATTCGAGCAACTGTAGATGCTCAATTGGGTGGGTGTGATTTGGCAGCACCCGCTCTCACTTGATTTAATGGACTAAATGGTCTGTGCCCATGGCTGGCTGTTCTAGCCCATCCTCATTATCCAAACCGCGACTGCAGAGACTCTGCAGACAACATCAAACACGAGTGGGATTCCAGCTCGGAGAGATTTGCGAATCATCTGACACGGCCACAGAAAGAGGATTAGAGAGCGTGTCTTCTCACCTCGCTGAGATCTTTTGGCTGTACTGTGCTAGTTGAGTTGTGAGTCTCCTAAGTACTGCTTAGCCACCAACTGCTGTATGAGTCATTATAGATCTATTTTGAAAATCTGGCACTGGAGTACTGTCATTTTCACACTATTGTTCCTCGTCTAACGCCTCCCTGATGGAATTGTCTTGAATATTATTGGCAATAAAGTGCAAAATACCTAGTTTCTTTAAAACAATGACTTTGCGTTTAAGCTAACATGACCAAAGAGGTCTATAATATATGGAAAAAGCTATCCAATAGGACCCTCTGGAAGAATATGGTTTAAATTAGCCATTTTTGCTCATTGGTACTGGAGATGTTTCTGAACAAATCAGCTGTATATGCCATATTAGACAATTTCACGTTTTTAAGATCCTTCCAAAAATAATCAGTTACTTGTAAAAAAAAGTCAATGACATGCTATTTTTTTGTTTGTTTGTTTGTTTGTTATATATTATATTCTTGGGGAGTTGTAAAATGCCATGCGGTACGACTCCCCAAGAAAACTAAATAATGTAATGAATTAACAATTATATATATATATATATATATATATATATATATATATATATATATATATTTTTTTTTTTTTTTTTTTTTTTTTTTTTACAGTTAATATGGGCCAAATAAGTCTTCTGACAGACCTAGATTTCCTTGCAAACATGTTTAGTGTTTAAACAGGCCTGCCCGGTTGTTTGGCAGATTATCACAGAAATATTTTTCTCCTGACCTTGTTATGGGACAACCAAAGTCTCAGTGTTTAGAGTTAGATATAAGAGAGTATTCATAACAGAAATCTCAGGCTCCGGGTTTCACAAGAAATCTGAAGAATGCAAACATATCTTCAAACGAGATGTCTGCAACCGTCCTTGAGAGCTTGTTTTTCTTTCTCTCAAATTTTACAAGGAAAGACACATTTTTCACTCATCAGATCTTTTGAGGATTTGCCCTTCTTTCCTTTATGGAAACACATGCCTCTAATAATTTAATAATTTCACACCTTGCACCGAGCGCATCCCAATGGGCTTCAACCAGAATGCAGTGTCTTGCACTACTGGCTCTGAATGTTGGTTGGTGTCATTTTTCATCTAGATTTATGGCTTAGGGAAGCTTATCTGCATTTTTAGTGTGATTGAAAAGTGTGCGCTTGGTTTTTCCCCATCGTGCAGTACATGCAATCACACCCTTTTCTGATTTAGCCTTGCCATATAGTGCATTAAGAGTAGGGAGTAGGATTAGGAGTAGCATTATCATCAAAGAAGATGGTCAGAAAGACCTTTCTCATTTTTAAATATTACCCTTGGACATTTACATCACTCCTTTCCTTGGGTAGATGCTTACAGTATACACGAAAAGTACAGTGGCTCTTATTCACTAATCGTGCTTATGCCCAGATATATATATATATATATATATATATATATATATATATATATATATATATATAAATATATATATATATATACACACACTCACCTAAAGGATTATTAGGAAAACCTGTTCAATTTCTTATTAATGCAATTATATAATCAACCAATCACATGGCAGTTGCTTCAGTGCATTTAGGGGTGTGGTCCTGGTCAAGACAATCTCCTGAACTGAATGTCAGAATGGGAAAGAAAGGTGATTTAAGCAATTTTGAGCGTGGCATGGTTGTTGGTGCCAGAGGGGCCGATCTGAGTATTTCACAATCTGCTCAGTTACTGGGATTTTCACGCACAACCATTTCTAGGGTTTACAAAGAATGGTGTGAAAAGGGAAAAACTTCCGGTATGTGGCAGTCCTGTGGGCGAAAATGCCTTGTTGATGCTAGAGGTCAGAGGAGAATGGGCCAACTGATTCAAGCTGATAGAAGAGCAACTTTGACTGAAATACTCGTTACCACCGAGGTATGCAGCAAAGAATTTGTGAAGCCACAACATGCACAACCTTGAGGCGGATGGGTTACAACAGCAGAAAACCCCACCGGGTACCACTCATCTCCACTACAAATAGGAAAAAGAGGCTACAATTTGCACAAGCTCACCAAAATTGGACAGTTGAAGACTGGAAAAATGTTGCCTGGTCTGATGAGTCTCGATTTCTGTTGAGACATTCTGATGGCCAAAACAGAATGAGAACATGGATCCATCATGCCTTGTTACCACTGTGCAGGCTGGTGGTGGTGGTGTAATGGTGTGGGGGATGTTTTCTTGGCACACTTTAGGACCCTTAGTGCCAATTGTGCATCGTTTTAATGCCACAGCCTACTTGAGCATTGTTTCTGACCATGTCCATCCCTTTATGACCACCATGTACCCATCCTCTGATGGCTACTTCCAGCAGGATAATGCACCATGTCATTTCAAATTGGTTTCTTGAACATTACAATGAGTTCACTGTACTAAAATGGCCCCCACAGTCACCAGATCTCAACCCAATAGAGCATATTTGGGATGTGGTGGAAAGGGAGCTTCGTGCCCTGGATGTGCATCCCACAAATCTCCATCAACTGCAAGATTCTATCCTATCAATATGGGCCAACATTTCTAAAGAATGCTTTCAGCACCTTGTTGAATCAATGCCACATAGAATTAAGGCAGTTCTGAAGGTGAAAAGGGGTCAAACACAGTATTAGTATGGTGTTCCTAATAATCCTTTAGGTGAGTGTGTGTGTATATATATATATATATATATATATATATATATATATATATATATATATATATATATATATATATATATATATATATATATATATATATATATATATATAATGTTGGTCCCCCTTTTGCTGCCAAAACAGCCCTGACCCGGCCATTCACATGATGTAAAAGAAAACATGATTCATCAAACCAGGCCAACTGTCAAGTTCTGATGCTCACGTGCCCACTGTTGGCACTTTCTGTGGTGGACAGGGGTCAGCATGGGCAGCCTGACTGGTCTATGGCTATGCAGCCCCATACACAACAAGCTGCAATGCACTGTGTATTCTGTAACCTTTCTATCACAACCTGCATTAACTTCTTGAGCAATTTGAGCTATAGTAGCTCATCTGTTTGATCGGACCACACGGGCCAGTCTTCACTCCCTACATGCATCAATGAGCCTTGGCCACCCATGACCCTGATGCCGGTTCACCACTGTTCCTTTCTTTGACCACTTTTGATAGATACTGACCACTGCAGACTGGGAACACCCCACAAGAGCTGCAGTTTTGAAGATGCTCTGAAACAGTCGTCTAGCCATCACAATTTGACCCTTGTGAAACTCGCTCAAATCCTTAACCTTGCCCTTTTTTCCTGCTTCTAACTCATCAACTTTGAGGATAAAATTTTAACTTGCTGCCTAATATAATATATAATGTCTGTTTTTCTGCTCTTCTGAGAATTAAAAAAAAAAGTTATCTTCCGCCCTTCATTTTTGTGTGTTTTGTCTGCAGTTAATCTTGTGTCCTCCAAATGTTGCTTTATTGTTCACATTCAGTAACAACCTCAAAAATATATTTTTTTGTTAACAAAATAATCTATATGCCAGAAAAGCTGTGCTTATATGCACCTTGGCAACCTCTATGCTGCTATGAACATGTTAGAGCTTAGATTGTTTCCTGTATGCCTTTCAAAACCTTTCATTTTTTTTTCCTGAAGGTGAAGTTTTGATTTATGAGTTTAATATCAAAGGAAAGCAGTAATCCAGAACTAATTCTAAATTAGTTAAATAATAGTGCTCGGCCTGTTTAACAAAGGCCCGCACCCAATGTGATGTGTGTGTGTGTGGAGTTATTTTTTTTACTTTAAAATCCTTATTTTGTTAAATTTTATAACATTAATAACATTATTGCCGAGTTTAGACTACACAATATCAGCCCAATGTTGGCATGATCAGTTTGACGTAAGGTGTTGGGGTGATCCAGGAAGCTCAAAAACACGTGACTTTTAACGTAAAGTACATGCTAAAGTTCGATGCGTAATCAACGCGTAATTGTCACGTAATCAATGCACAAACAACACATTGACAACGTGTGATCACAGATGTCAATTTGTCAATTTGTCAAAAGTCATCCCTTCCATCCCAAAAACACAAACAGTTCTCATGAACAACTCGATAGCACGAGCATGACAGTGCAACTAACGAACATATTACAATTATGGGCAGATTAGACGGTTATAACGATCACAATAACACAAACAGTTCTCATGAACAACTCGATAGCACGAGCAGGACAGACCAACTAACATAGGGTGACCATATTTTGATTACCGAAAACCAGGACACTCAGCCCGGCAATAAGATACTCAAATGATACTCAGATTTTACTCAAAGATGCCTTATTAATTTCAATACATTTAAATTATGCCCCCTCTGTCTGGATAGAAAATTGTTATATTAGGGCCAGGGCAGGACTTGAAAACAGGACATGTCCTGGGAAAACAGGACGTTTGATCACCCTAAACCAGGGGTGTCCAATCCTGCTCCTGGAGGGCCACTGTCCTGCAGAGTTTAGCTCCAACCCCAATTAAACACACCTGTACAAGCTAATTAAGGTCTTATTAGGCATATTAGAAACTTCCAGACAGGTGTTAAGGCAAGTAAGCGCTAAACTCTGCAGGACAGTGGCCCTCCAGGACCGACTTTGGACAGCCCTGCCCTAAACTAACAAACATATTACAATTATGACCAGATTAGAGGGATATCGATCACAAAAAGAGAAAACAAACATATATTAGGAGTATATTATCTTTTTCGGGTACACTTTGGGAGCTGACCCTTGAAACAGACAGTGAGGAGGTTTAGACGCTCCAGGCTTATAGGATGTGGAAATGAATGGGTATATCATAACTGAAAGTGAACGAGGATACGATCACAAATGGACAAACAAGCAAACATGACACATGAGCATATTCAAGCAAAAGCCAGCATATATTAGTTCTGTGAAACAAAACATAAAGCAACCTCGGCCTTCGTTCCTTGAGTTCATCAAAGATGATACTTCTTGCCTGATCGTAAGCATTCTTTTGTTACAGACACCTTCCACATTTGTTTTTTATCTGCCATCTCTCTTTCTGTCATCGCTCAGCTAATGTCCATCCTGTGTCGTGTCTTTTGAATAACGATGTGCACTTAGCGATCTCTTCTCACTAAAGGACATTACAATTTTTCAACTAAACATCGAAATAAATCTAATTAATAAACTAAATGAACCATATAATAATGAACCATATATTACTGATCTAATTATTGATCTAAAGCCCACACTGTCACCGTATGGAAATTTAAACTGATGACATCAAATGACTATACAGCTTAATAACATTATGCTGCATTATTTTCCTGTTTAACACTGTAAAGCTGCTTTGGAACAATCTACATTGTTAAAAGCGCTATATAAATAAAGTTGACTTGACTTGACTTGACTTCTCCCCGTCCCTAGTAGACACGCCCATTACTGCTGATTGGCTACAAGTTTGTTATGGTACTCTGCCCAAGTCACATTTCTAAAGCAATTTTGAAATAACACTAACCTCACCTTTAATGTTTTATATTAAACGGTATGCAATAATAACAGAGTGTAAATGGACCCACTTTATATTAGATGGCCTTAACTACTATGTACTAACATTTTAATTAATCATTTGATACAATGCACTTATTGTGTACATACACATTTTTAAAAATACCTGCATGTAATTACGTCTGTAATTAATTTCTGTAGTTACATTTGTAATTACACAGTTGACATTTCCCTTACACCTAACCCTACCCTTAAACTTACCCATACCACCACACCTGTCCCTAACCCTACCCGTATCTCACCTCAATATCAGCAAAGGTGTTTTGCAATACAATTTGAACACAGTAAGTACATTGTACTTATTTTTTGATGTAAGTACAGAGTAGTTAAGGCCACCTAATATAAAGTGGGGCCATGTAAATAATTATATTTATTAAAATTATTAAATGGATGCCACCTTATTGGGACTATAAAGTCCTCCCTACACCAACCCCTAACCCTACAATAAACACTTTATTATGAAACACATGTTGGACACTATATTTCCACTTTTCGAATACTTTCTTCATTTTTATTGAAAATAAATGCCTTTCCGATCTGATGTGTGATGGGAAAAGGGAGTAGAGCGAGTTTGGCAAAAGGCAGATTCAAACTCGGCTTTCTGCCATGCACCTTACCCCTACTCTATTGCTGCTGTTGAAAACCAAGCGTCTTCGGTAGTTTTGTCTGACTCAACCAGATGTCAGTGGGTGGAATTAGTGTAAATAGTCTCTGCCAACAAGACGGGCTATTTGAACTTAGTGTAAATGTAAATGTAAGTGCAAAAATAGACAGAAATATAGCTGAAGACACGAGTGTTTGATCATCATATTGACAGCCTGTAAAGATGAAGGGGAGGGGGGTATTGCTTATTTATTTACTAATTTATTTCAATATTTTTGTTATAACGAGAAATTACCTCAAACTTTGTGGTGCCCGCATGCTGTATGCCTGCACTGTGCGTATGTGAAGAAGTAATTTTTACCAAATTTTTATGTTATTGTTTCCAAGTCAGCCGTTAGTTCTGCCTTCTCGATGACATCACCTAACAGTGACTATCGTAACAGACAAAAATATCGCCTAGTCTGAACCCAGCAGAAGTCTAACATTATGGAAGCTTGTTTATGACAGAATAAAAAAAATAAAAAAGGTAATTGTGACTATTTATCTTGCAATTGCAAGTTTATATCTCAGAATTCTGATGTTTTTTCACTGGTTTAAAAAACGAAACACAATTTTTATAAAGAAATCAATACATTTTAAATCAGTAAACCTTCAGTAATTAATTTAAGTGTGAATTGTAAGTGGGCTACACACATTTTGTCTTGTTACACTGTTTTAATCTTACATAGTTTACTTTATCAAATCGTGATTAGATTATTATTTTAATCCTCTTGGATCTTGATTGACACACAACAGGGCCTGAAATGAATGGGGGCTTGTGGCAACAATGCCACCAAAATTAACAAAAATGCCCCCAAAATTAAGTAATGGGGGGAAAATGTCCCAATACTGAGTCATTGGTATTTATATCCATAACAATATAATTAAGCAGTAAGCTATCACACAATCGAGAATGCATGCGATCAAGCATATTGCAAATGTGATATTGATATTATATAGGAGTTAAATAACCCAAAAAATTAAAGGATTAGTTCACCAAAAAATGAAAATTCTGTCAAATTCTATTGAATCACTGTAGTCACATGGACGATTTTAACGATGTCTTTACTACCTTTCTGCACCTTGAAAGTGTTAATTAAATTGCTGTCTATGGATGTTACATGTCTAGTCTTTTTTGCTTGTTTTTGAGTTTGTTCCGTTGTTCAGTTTTCCTGCCATTCCCTGATCAAAAGAGTTAATTCTGTTCACCTGTCTAGTCAATTACCTCGTTTGCCTCTGTGTATTTAATTCTCAGTGTTCCTTCAGTGTTTGTCTGTCGATGTTCATGTATACCGGTGTTTCTGAGTGTTCCCTGTGAGTTTTGTCATTAAAGTTCCTGTTCCAAGTTCTCCTTCATGAGTTTAGAGTAACACTAGTTTGTAACAGATCGACGGACCCCAACATTTTTTATGTGCAGTTTTCCCCTTTTTTGAGTTTTTCCCCATTTCCCCATGGCCCTTCCTGCGGTTCGTCTTCTCTGCCTGGAGCAGGGAGACTGTTTGCTGGAAACCCATTGCCCCGGAGCCCGGACCACAGCGTGGGTCTTACCAAGTGCGAGAGCTGGCAACATCATGCGCCGTGGAGGAAGTACTTGTGGAGCTAGAGGGCTGGGAAAGGAGCTCTGCCCACCACCCCACCGTGGTGGAAGCAACAAGGACCTCTATCTTGAGGAACTGAAGGACATTTTTTAGGTTAATTTAATGGACTTTTTTGGAGAGGTTTTACCCAATCACCCTGTATTTCCAGCGCCCCCTGTATCTCCAGCGTCCCCTGTTTCTCCAGCATCTCCATCCTCGGAATTCTCCATCCTCGGAATACATAAATGTAAAATTCCCACCCAGCCTCCCTCTCCCGCCTCCTCATTCAGCAAGTTCCTCAAACCCACCATCACTGCTGTCCTTCTGCCCACATGCTGTGTGGACCTGCCCCGTGTCCTCAGTCCATCAGCTCCAGCCATCGCAGAGGATCCCCTGTCGTCGCCACCAGTCTCTGCACCCTGCACTCTGGCTATGCCCTGGCTCCTCCCTCGCTTGGCTCCACCGGAAACCTGCAGCCATACGGCTTCTCCGGGCTCCCTCGTCTCTCCGGCTCCGCCTTGGTCAGTCATCGACCTGCCTGCACCTTCGGCTTCGTCTGGCTCCACCTTCCCCTCTGCTCTGCCTTCGTCCTTGGTCCCACCGTCTCAGCCTGTGTCCTGCGGCCTTCCGTCTCCACCTCGGGTGCTCGCGCAGACTCATCGACCCAGCAGCTCTTCCAGTGGCTCCATCAGTGGCAGTATCCTCGTCGGTCGTCCCCAGGGTGTGTTTCGAGTCAACACCATGGCTCCTCCCTCCTCCGACCCCTGCCCTGGGGCCTCATCGTGGCTGGCCTCTGGCATGTCACCTGGCTTCTCCTGCTCCAGGCTCCCCACTGGCTCCTTCCTCCTTTCACGCCCCCATGGACAGTTTGTTCTTCCCCTGGACTGTTTTTTGTTTTTTCCATGTCCTCCTCCAGAGCCCCCTCCCTCCCTCCACAGATGGACTGTTTTCTTTTTTTGTTCTTTCCATGCCCTCCTCCAGAGCCCCCACCCTCCCTCCTCAGATGTTCCCTTTACGGCACGAGGACACACCTACTCGGAGAGGGAGTTATGTTACTAGTCTTTTTTGCTTGTCTTTGAGTTTGTTCAGTTGTCCCGCCACTCCCTGATCATTGTCATTATGAGTTAATTATGTTCACCTGTGTCTAATCAATTACCTCGTTTGCCTCTGTGTATTTAGTTCTCATTGTTCCATCAGTGTTTGTCCGTCGACGTTCATGTATACCGATGTTTCTGAGTGTTCCCTGTGAGTTTTGTCATTAAAGTTCCTGTTCCAAGTTCTCCTTCGCCTTCATGAGTTTTGAGTAACCCTAGTTTGTAACAACAGTTTGTTGGTCAGAGAGCTCTCGGATTTCATCAGAAATATCTTAATTTGTGTTCTGAAGGTGAACGAAGATCTTACGGATTTGGAATGACATGAGGGTGAGTAATTAATGACAGAATTTTTATTTTTGGGTGAACTAACCCTTTAATATTAAAGCTGTTTAAAATTAAAGATTTACAAAAATGATATAATGAAAATGTACAACATGAATCCATTTTCCAAACCGTGTTTTTGTCTAACCCTGAATCATTATGGTACACTTAGTAGCTCTGGCTGCAATGTTCTTCTGCAAGACACATGCAGTTCTGTTTATTAACCGGTAGAGCGCAAAAAAGTTACGGACTGCAGCTTTAACTAACTTACATTTTAGTGTAAATCAACATGTTTCATTCCTGAAAGAAATCAATTAAATTTATTTGAATGAATGATTCAATGACTCACTCATTAAGACAGTGACTTGCTGCCACCTACTGGCGGTGAGGAAGGAACAAGTGTTTTTTTTAATTTTTCATTATTGTTAATTTCCTGTTGCCATTCAGGCTTTATTTTATTGTCTGCAAAAATTCCTCAATATCACTAAGTTCTGTCAAAAATGTATGCCTACTGTATGCTTCATCTATTTAAAGAGGGTTCTCTGGGATTGTTTGTTGTGTTTCGTACCATTGACATGTTTTATAAAACACCCCCCAACCCAAAACCTCTTCCAAAACATCTGTCCTTGCATGTATGAAGTCATAATTATTAGATATAAACTGAATTGCGAGTGATGAAGACAGAATTGCAAGATATAAAGACAGTTCTGAGAAAAAATACATATACATACATAATGAAAGTTTTATCTGTAAGAGTGTTTGGCATTCATGATCATGTTAAAGCATGTTAGCCATGTTCACATCATTCCCTGGAATTCTAGATAAATGTTGGGGAAACATGGTAGCCTGAGGCATCAAATAGCACAAAAGTTGTGGTTGTCTTAGTCTAGACAGCCTAACAAAAAACTTCCTGCACATACAAAGCCCTAGATTAGTAAATTGATCCATGCATGCAGTATTTACTGTAATAGACAGGCATGACAACAAAAAGCACTTATAATACATTTCATTTGCAGGTCGTAAGTCGTATCTTTGCACACTTAAGGTTTAAAGATCGGATTGAGTCATGATTTGCCCATTGATATTGGATCACATCATTAAATTGAAAACTTTACCAAGCAATTTGAAATGCCTGTTTAATTAAATAAAAAAGGAAAATAGGTCCTTCATTCATGAAATGCTTCAGTGACATCTACTGAATGTGGTACAGGTGAATTTATTCTACATGCCTACCTCTCCACATGAGATATTGCATAATATACACGGTAAGCTTTGATAAACACAATGCGGCTTTTACTCGCTGACAATGCTGTACAAAATGTCATACCGGGCAACTTGAGTATGTACTAAGAAATTACAGAAGCTTTCCCAAAGATGTAAATGAAGAGCGCATTTGCCATTGCTTCAGCAGATAAGTCCTGTTCCACTGTGAGTGCAAGATAACACGACTACATTTTTTACAATTTGCTGTTTGCCGCAACACGCATGGCTTTACAGCTATCTTCATGCATGCAGGGGCCAGCTATAAAGTCTGGCTATCTTCAATTGAGCAGCGTCTAATGAGAACATTTAGCAGCTTGGGAAAGAAACCCTAGTCTGCAGTTGCATTACCCTGAGCGCTATAAGATTAAAAAATCTAATTGGAACTATGTGTCTCGAAAGTTGCTGCATTTTCTGAGCTATAGTTTCTCTGCAGAGTAAATTCTGAGAAATTACATTACAAAGAGTGTTGGTTGGTTCTATAAATCAGTGATATTTTAGTGTAATTTATGTACGTAGTATAGTTTTTGTTAGCTATATTTTCTTTTTCATTATTTGCATTATACTTTTTTTTTGTATATTTTAGGAATTTTGTTGCATCCTTGTAATTATTATTAGTATTATTATTTTTTTTTAAATTGCGATATGGTTTGTTTATTTAATTTGAGCATTAAGTACATTATATATATATACAGTGAGGAAAATAAGTATTTGAACACCCTGCTATTTTGCAAGTTCTCCCACTTGGAACTCATGGAGGGGTCTGAAATTGTCATCGTAGGTGCATGTCCACTGTGAGAGACATAATAAAAAAAAAAATCCAGAAATCACAATATATGATTTTTTAACTATTTATTTGAATGATACAGCTGCAAATAAGTATTTGAACACCTGTCTATCAGCTAGAATTCTGACCCTCAAAGACCTGTTAGTCTGCCTTTAAAATGTCCACCTCCACTCCATTTATTATCCTAAATTAGATGCACCTGTTTGAGGTCGTTAGCTGCATAAAGACACCTGTCCACCCCATACAATCAGTAAGAATCCAACTACTAACATGGCCAAGACCACAGAGCTGTCCAAAGACACTAGAGACAAAATTGTACACCTCCACAAGGCTGGAAAGGGCTACGGGGAAATTGCCAAGCAGCTTGGTGAAAAAAGGTCCACTGTTGGAGCAATCATTAGAAAATAGAAGAAGCTAAACATGACTGTCAATCTCCCTCAGACTAGGGCTCCATGCAAGATCTCACCTCGTGGGGTCTCAATGATCCTAAGAAAGGTGAGAAATCAGCCCAGAACTACACGGGAGGAGCTGGTCAATGACCTGAAAAGAGCTGGGACCACCGTTTCCAAGGTTACTGTTGGTAATACACTAAGACGCCATGGTTTGAAATCATGCATGGCACGGAAGGTTCCCCTGCTTAAACCAGCACATGTCAAGGCCCGTCTAAAGTTTGCCAATGACCATTTGGATGATCCAGAGGAGTCATTGGAGAAAGTCATGTGGTCAGATGAGACCAAAATATAACTTTTTGGTCATAATTCCACTAAACGTGTTTGGAGGAAGAAGAAAGATGAGTACCATCCCAAGAACACAATCCCTACTGTGAAGCATGGGGG
This sequence comes from Romanogobio albipinnatus, assembly GCA_023566225.1. Classification (NCBI taxonomy): domain Eukaryota; kingdom Metazoa; phylum Chordata; class Actinopteri; order Cypriniformes; family Gobionidae; genus Romanogobio; species Romanogobio albipinnatus. Next base: position 20,130,872 of record CM042263.1, read on the forward strand.
TGGTAGCATCATGCTTTGGGGGTGTTTTTCTGCACATGGGACAGGGCGACTGCACTGTATTAAGGAGAGGATTACCGGGGCCATGTATTGCGACATTTTGGGGAACAACCTCCTTCCCTCAGTTAGAGCAATGAAGATGGGTCGAGGCTGGGTCTTCCAACATGACAATGACCCGAAGCACACAGCCAGGATAACCAAGGAGTGGCTCAGTAAGAAGCATATCAAGGTTCTGGCGTGGCCTAGCCAGTCTCCAGACCTAAACCCAATAGAGAATCTTTGGAGGGAGCTCAAACTCCGTGTTTCTCAGCGACAAGCCAGAAACCTGACTGATCTAGAGAAGATCTGTGTGGAGGAGTGGGCCAAAATCCCTCCTGCAGTGTGTGCAAACCTGCTGAAAAACTACAGGAAACGTTTGACCTCTGTAATTGCAAACAAAGGCTACTGTACCAAATATTAACATTGATTTTCTCAGGTGTTCAAATACTTATTTAGCCTTTGAATTTAGCTTTATTGTGTGGTTAAAAAAAGCGTTACCTTGCCAAAGCTTTGACCGAGCTCTTTGATCTAATGGTGTTGAGCGCTCCAAATGCAAATTTTACATGCAACATTCAGACAGTAATTGACAGTACTCTGATTCAATAGTGTTAGGGGAACCAGTGGGGGCGGCAATCATATTTCAGGGTGGCCTTGACACCCTTTACACACACCCCTGATATGCATTCATTGGCGCCCCTTCAACTGATGGCGCCCTAGTTCGCTTATGCCTAAAAACGGCCCTGCTTATAGTATGATGACATCTTATATGTCAAAAGCTCAAGGAAAATTTGATTTCTCAGTTCATGACCCCTTTAACTAAATAGCCCAAAACCTGCATTTTATTCACTGTCTATTAATTCAATACTCTGTGAACATTTGTGCTCAGATGCTTATGTTTTAGATACTGTCAATATGTTAATAATACATTTCTGTGTGTATGCAAACTTACAAAAAAGTAAACATGCTACATGCTAAACAGTGAATGTACTTTACATTAAATATAATTATACAGAACATGTAGGCAGAAATCCAGTGTGTATTTGCCGTGGTCGATTGTTGATCTGTGAAAATTGGTACAAGTTGCAATATAAACATTTGTATATGACTTTTATGTTGTCTTGGCAATGAGGCGGAGTTGCACATTAAGATGAGATGAATGGTATAGTTATTATAGAAACATTATGAAAAGCTTATTTTCTAATGGCTTATTTGCTTATTGAAATGAGACCCTTTACCTGGGGCCAAACACATCTATGCCATCTGATAATGCAGCGCAAGTCAAAGGGAAACAATAAATTACTGTAGCTTTTATCATTTGTGAATGTAGTGGGTGTGAATAATCAGTGGTGTGGAGTCTAATGCAGTAATATGTCATTATTCATGGAGAAATCATTATTGGAAGTGGATATGTTGAGATTGGGTCATAGTTAATTGATATAATTTCATCCATGCCTTCTAAACCTTCATAATAATTACTGCTTTAGAGCTCCAAACGCGTGATAGCTATTGCATAATGCTAAATGTTTTTGGTATGTTCAAAACATTTTTTATTTACAATGTGACTAAATTTAGTTTTTTAATCACAACCATTTTATGTCTGTAATCTGATGTGTTGTTATTGTGAAATATGATATTCAATGAGATAACATTTAAGGCAGGACTTATGTCCATCAGGAATAGTGAAATGTACTGAATACAAATAAATAATGCTCAACTTAGACATTCACATTGTTGAAAATAAATAACCACATCCCTAGTATTTGGTTCAAATCAAAATCAAATCAAATCAAATCAAATCACTTTATTTGTCACTCTACCATATGCACAAGTGCAACAGTAGGTGAAATTCTTAGGTGCAGTTCCGAGCAACATAGTAGTCATGACATGACATGTACAACATTTAAGCAACAACAGATTACACATCTGATGCGCACACAATTACTCACAGCACAGTATACACTACAATAGACAATAAATAATTTACACAATGTGAGTGTAGTTCTCACAGCTTTAAACAATATACACATACTTACAATATACTTTAAACAATATACACTAAACATACACTAAACAATATACATTACGCTATAATAATAATAATAATATACAATGTATAGTATAAAATATTATTCACAGATTGAAAAATTGAAATCCAAAGTGCAATAGATGCTGTATGGTTCCTTTGGAAGGTAATGTTATTTGTAGCCCATCCTGTATCACGCTTCTCTCCTCGTCATCTTACTAACACTCCAGTGGGCAGGACAATGTTTTACAATGATGAAGTAGGCGTTGATCTTCTTCTGCACATGCAGTCTTTCACAGATCTATTATAGGCACATTCCACAACGAGTCGTTCTCTGGGCTTGGTTAAAATAAAAGCTGTTTTTGGACTAACAAGGAAGTTTTCAGTTCTGAAACTGATAGCATATGTTCTTAGCGGTAATTGCTATTTACACTGTGCAATTAGCATACTAAGTGAAAATAGTGATATATTCTATTTACACCATATAAAAGTAGCAGTTATTTGCCGTATGTGTAAATAGTAATTAGATGCTGTCATGATTACCAGTGAGAGTGCCCGTGATTTACCACCAGAGGGCACTCCACCCTGGACTATTGTCATACTATCTCAGACTACATCTCCCATAATCCTTTGCCCGGACTCATCATCCCCGATTACATCCACCTGTGTCGGTTTACCTCACCCTATCTAAGCCTGGTTATCTCAGTCATTCATTGCGAAGAAACTGCATTTCTGAGCGGTTTCCCTGGTTTCTTGTCACTGGTTTTGGATTACTTGCCTGTTCTGTGGATTACCTTTTTGCCTGTCTCTCCTGTCTTGTTTGCCTGTTTGGACTGCTTGCATGTGTATGACCGTTTTATGGACTACGACTTTGGATTTCCCTTTCATTAAAGCTGCATTTGGATCTTCAAACTTTGCGTCTCAGAGCAGTACGTTACACATGCAATTTATACTTTATTTTGACCGATATATACTACTTGAACCTCAGTATTGTTGTACATTAACAGGATACAATAATAACATAGTGTAAATTATTATATTTATTAAAATTATTAAATAGATGCCTCCTTAATGGGACAATAAATGCCCTCCCTACACCAACCCCTAACCCTACCCAATAATGCTTTTATTATTATAAAACATTTTGCACACATATGTACTTTATTTCCACTTTTAGAACATTTTCTTAATTTGTGTTGAAAGTAAATGCCTTTCCAATGTGCTATGTGATGAGAAAAGGGATAAGAGCGAACTCTGCAAAAGGCGGCTTCAAACCCGGGTTGATCGAGTTAAAACCATGACCCTTAAGCTTTACGCTTTACTGATTGTGCCACTGAAGACATTGAAATACGAGCTTTTTTTTTTTTACTTGTTTGGCCCAACCAGGCATTGTTAGGCAGAGCTAGTGCGAATAGCACTTGCCAACAAGGCAAGCTATGTGCACTTGGTGTGAATAGACACTCCGTTAACTAAATAGCCCAAAACCTGCATTTTATTCACTGTCTATTTAACATTTGTGCTTAGATATTTATGTGTTAAATACTGTCAATATGTTGATACATACATTTCTGTATGTATGCAAACATGCTAGAATAAATTATTTACTTTAATTATTTAAGCTCAAGGAAAATTAAAAGGAAAGTTGTGAGGAGGAATGCAAAATCTGGTGGGTCTGTGTGACACATTTTGGCAAGCTTATAGTGGTTAAAGACTAAAGGAGCGGTTCAGGTAGCACTTAAGTGCTGCAGACGCACTAAATCAGATGGCATGTGAGCAGGGAATAATTACTGAATACCAAAAGTCATTGTTTGGCTTCCAGAAATAATTGATTTTTATGGAATTGAACGTTTTTACGCATCAGAAGACTCGCAAGGTCCCCCTACCAGGGTCAGTGGGCCTCGGACTTCCACCGGGCCGCGGCAAATGTAATTAATTGGATCTGATTAAAATTAATGAAGTAATTAAAGAACTGCTGGGGCCGGTTTCAGACTTCTGTGGGTAATGCAAGCGTCACCAGGGCAAGCCCACATGGACCTGTCTGTGAAGCGGCCACTATAAGCCGATTCATATGCTAGGCTATAGTTTTTTGTGTCTGTGACTGCTTATCTTTTCTTCAAGGCTGTCACCCTCTAGTGTGACCCAAATAAGTCATGAATCGTACTCCATGGTAATCAGGTTAGGGTTATATGAGGGTGAATTCAAAGGTTGATGACAACAGCGGCATACCTTTGTAACTAAAGCTAGCCTGTCATGCACTTGTCCGGGGATATCAGTCAATGCAAAAACAACCCTGAATGCTCGTACTGTCGCTAGCAGCAGCCTATTTGCATGCATGCTAAACAATGCAGTATTATTCTTCATATAATGAAATATTAAAGGGAAAGTCACCCAAAAACAATTATTTCATAGTTTATTGTCTATCATGTTGTTGCAAACCTATATTCCTTCTATGACACACAAGAAAATCCCTCTTTTTTCCAATGCAGTTCACTGTTGTTATTAACTAAAATTAAAACTATAAAAAGTTGTTTTCATTCATTGAAAAAGCTGAAATGTATATTATACTTTATATTATATTATACCAATCAGGCATAACATTATGACCAGACAGGTGAAGTGAATAACACTGATTATCTCTTCATCACGGCACCTGTTAGTGAGTGGGATATGCAAGTTGGGCAGCAAGTGAACATTTTGTGCAGGATTTGTGAAGAATTTGAGCAAGTTTGACAAGGGCCACATTGTGATGGCTAGATGACTGGGTCAGAGCATCTCCAAAACTGTAGTTCCCTTTCGAAAGGGAACTCGCACTGCGTCAGCTTTTGCTTACGCTACGGGGAACGCCTCCAGCGTGACAGGTGCCTGAAATCACAATCAAAAAACGTCAATCCTATTGACCAGCGACAGCCTATGATGTCATCAAGGCGCGACCAGGAAGTATATAAGGGCGCCTTGCCAACATGACAGTATCTTTTCGTCTTCAGGGACTGTTTTGCCTGTTTCACTGTTGGGAAATGTCTTCAAAGTGTGCTAGCAAGCAGCGCCACTTCCGCAGGTGCGTGGATCCGTGTAACAGGTATCTTACACCTGATGACACACACTCACTTTGCGTGTACTGTCTGGGGGAAGAGCACGCACGGGAGGTTCTCGAGGGAGCCTCCTGTGCGAACTGCGAGCGTTTTCCTATGAGAACGCTCCGCTCTCGTCTGGCTCTCTTCTCGAGGGGAGAGAGCTCAGCAGCTGGGAACGGCCCCGCTCGTGCTGAGGCTGAGCGGCGCATACAATCTTGGGGTTCCCAGCTGGATCTGGCTCGTCGCCTAGAGGCTGGTGTGGTTTTGGTTGACGACGAGCCAGATCGCGAGGGGCGGACCTCGGAGGAGGAACTGGATTTGGGTTCCTCCTCCTCGTCCGCTGCTCTTCCGTTCGAGCAGAGGATGGTTGGGGAGGCGAATGAAGCGCCTGAGGCTGAGGCTTCCCAACCACCCTGTCCCATGTATGGGGAGTTGTTGGAGGTCATGGAGCGCGCTGCAGGTAGACTGCAGCTGCCCTGGCAGCGTGTTAGGAGAGATGACGTGCGTCCAAGTAGGTTGGACGACCGTTTTCTCTCCGCCCATGACCAACCAGCTCCTGGGAGTCTTCCATTTTTTCCCGATCTCCACCAAGAGATCTCGAAGGGATGGAAGAAACCTTATTCAGCCCGTATCCATCGACATCAGCGGGCTAATTTCGCTGATGTTGAGGGATTGCCCGAGGCTGGATATGTGTCGTTGCCACCCGTAGACGAGCCGTTTGCACACTATCTCGCCTCCGGGAGGTTATCGACACTAAGGGCTCCCACCCTGCCGACGGAAGCGCTCAGGACCACCGCGCGCTTGAACGGCAGGGCATACATGTCGGCGGGTCATGCCGGGGCGGCCTTACACACTATGGCTGTGTTACAGGCCTACCAGGCAGACCTGCTGGGGGACCTCGATCAGGGGGAGGGAATAACCCCTGAAGCGGTGGCCGAGTTGCGCCGGGCCACGGATTTGTCTCTCCGGGCCACCAAGCAGACTGCTTTCGCCATCGGTCGCTCGATGGCGGCGATGGTGGCCACGGAGAGACATCTGTGGCTCAACCTGGCGGACATCGGGGGGAAAGAGAGATCCTTTCTCCTCGATGCCCCGGTGTCGCCCTCTGAGCTTTTCGGCACCTCCGTGGAGGCGGTGGTGGAAAAGTTCAGAGAGGCGAGGGCGCGCTCGGCGGCATTTAAAACATGCATTCCGCGGAGGTCCGGGACCGCGCCCAGGCAGTCGGGTGTCCCTCTCCCGTCTCAGTCTGAGGGCTGGAGACGGGAACAACGAGCCAGCGTTGCCTCTCGAGCGCCCCCGCCGCGGAGGAGCGGGACGCAAAAGAGGCGGGACACCCGCAACCGGAAGAGGAAGGAAGCCGGGGCTGGCGACCGGAACCAGCGTAGGCAGCGGACTCCGCCCCCGAGGGAGCGGACTTGAACGCTGCCTTTTTCCCTTCCTCTGACCTTTTCCCCGGGCGTTTTTACATCAGGCCGGTGGGCCCATGATGAGCAGGAAATGTAAGATTCTGACGGCCCGCCTGGTTTGTTTGTTAAAGCGCCCCCCTCAGGAAGCGGTGGGCGGATACTTGCTCGAGGGCTGGTTTGAAGCACCGCGAGGAGCGATTGGTGAGTCCCCCTCTGTAGGGCGAAACATTTTCAAACTATGTTTTTCAGGACTTTTTTGTACCGTCGCTCCCCTGAGGGGTTGCTTGGGGAAGTCTGGATCATCGCTGGTTTTGCAGGGCCTGCAGCTCCCCGTGAGTAAGCTAAGAACGATCTTCTTTGCAACATTATGTGGTTGTGTGTGTATGCCTCACTTTTGCTAGTAGAATTTGCTGCCTCTCCGTGTATGTTTTACCCACTGATGTGGGTAACTGAATTGCGCTCTTGCCCGAGGGTTTGTAGTGTCGGGGGCGAGCTGTGTTTTCCTAGCGTAAAAGTGTGAAGTAGCTGAAGACCGGGTATGCACTTTTGCATGAGCTGTAGTGAGATCTGCGCCCAGCTCTGCGGGGCTTTGGAAAAAGGGTTTTCGGGGGCCTCATTGTGTATTATTAGAGGTGATAATATTTCTTTCCCGAGCCCTGAGTGGATCTAGTGCAGACTGAGGTCGCACCACTTGGCCTAGGTTCCGTCAAGGATGGGGGCGTTCCCTTCTAAGGAAGGTCGTTCGCCCCTGGCCTGTCTTGAAGTATAAACAGGGCTTGTTATGCATCCTTGACCTAACCTCCTCTTGTTACAGAGTTGTCCGGCCAAGGCCCGCCCCCTTCTCTGCGTTCTGGGGTTACAAGTAACGCAGTCGAGGTGTTGCAGGAGACAGCGACTTTGCCAGTGGTCGTGGGGCGGAACGAAGCGTCTTTCGCCGGTTTGCGATTAGACTTTATCTGCTGTTTCCGCCTTTCAGAGCTTGGTGGCCGCCATCTTTTGGCGGCCCCCGGCCTCTTCCTGGAGGATGGTTCGGCCGGTGGGTTCTATTTTTTCTATGAAAAAGTAATGTTTACCCTTGCTTTATGTCTCTGCTCCACCTTCTTTAGGGCTCGGGGTAAGCTGAACATCGGATAAACCGATGTTTACGGTTCTGGTCGGATGCTCCCCTGAGGCCCGAGCATTGCCATTGGCTGACGCCCTCGCATTACGGTTGGCCGCTGCATGGGAAATAAGACAGCCGCCCCGAGGCAGGTGACGTAAGTTGTACTCCCCTCGCTTAGAGGGTTTTTGTTAGCACTTCTGCTGAGTACACCGCTGTTGGCAATGTGATTAGGTCCATGTCTGTAGGCACTGCCCGAGAGACTGCGCCGTCTTGGGGGCCCTAGGGCAAAGTGAGAACTTGTTTCCTAGTTACCTCCGGGAAGGACCAGCCCCAGGTGGGGTATAAGAGCCAGCTGGTTGTTGGTAGCCAGCTTGGGCGGTCTGGGCAGCAGGACTTCAGGACAGGTAGTAGGCATCAACCGGCCTCCTTGCAAGAAGTCTCGACGCCATGGCACACGAGTGTGCCTGGGAGGATTTTCTCCACTGGTGTCGACGTCAGCAGTAACCTCGTCAACTAGCTCCCTGGGGACGAGTTCCCAGGTGATATCTGGATTTCCAGGCCTTTGTCAGCAGCAGACAGCTGCCGTCAGCCCAGGTGCAGCAGCCAGCCTTCTTAAAGGCCTCCCTGAGGGGTAGGCTCCTGGTTTGGGTTATCTTCGCTCAGGTGGAGGCCACGTTTGGCCTCCCTGAGAGCCTGCTTGGTCAACAGGCGCTGCCTGGTCTCCCCCGAGGGGGCGCCACCGGCTTTAAGCCCCTCGATGGCTGGTACGTGCTGCTAATAGGTGGCCTGGCCTCCCTAAGAGCCTGCTGTGGGGTAAGCAGGCTCACCTGACCTCCTCTGTGGGGGCGTTCCTGGGCTCCAGTCACTGGAGGGCTAGCATGAGTGCTAGTAGGTAGTGGGCCGCAATCGGCCCCCTGAGTGACCTTCCTGGCTGTGGCGGTGAGCAGGAAGTGCTATGAGTAGCACAGTCTGCTATCAGGTGGTAGGCATTGGGCCTCCCTGAAGGCGAGCTCCCGCTCTGAGACGGGTGGCATGTTCTGCTATCAGGTGGAGGCATTGCGCCTCCCTGAAGTCGTTCCCCGGTCCCCAGTTTCGGTAACGGATCGTAGCATGGGTTGCTATCAGGCAAGCGGCACGGGGCTTCCCTGTGGGATTCGCTTGGAGTAGTAGGCCCCACGGGGCCTCCTCTGAAGGCACGCTCCTGTCTCGTGGTCTCTGGATAGGTCCAGCCACTGAGCGGAGGGCTGTGATGGAGAAATGCCCAACATTCTTGCAGGTGGTAGGCCCGCTAGGCCTCCCTGTTGAAGCGAGTCCCTGGTCTTCCCAGCTACCTCGAGGGCTAGCACGACTGACACGCGAGCAGTCGGCACAGGTTACCGGGTGGAGGTCCCTCTCGGCCTCCCTGGGGAACGAGTTCCCTAGGCGGGAACACACAACTGGCTTTACGCTGACAGCTAGTGGTCACCTGCTATCAGGCGCCGGTCTCTGGCCGTTCGCGAGACCTGAAGGCGGTGTGCTTACCCTAGCACGACGAGACGTTACTGCTGCTATGCGGTCCCCACAGGAGGGGACTTTCATAGTTTGCCTGCGGCATGGGTACCTACCGGGCAGGCTTATGAGCTCCTCTCAAGTGAGGGTCTGTTATGAGCTTACGGCCGCCTGGCGCTGATTACGGTTGTAGGCCCCTCGGGGCCTCCCTGGTATGATCAGCCTGTAAGGCCTCTGGCCTCCTAAGCACGTTTTAAAGTAGGTGCTTGGTAGATCCGAGGATTGAGCGGCTGAACTCCCCTCGCTAGCAAGGGTTATAAAGCACTTCGCTGAGCGCCGCTCTCCGGGATAACCCGTCTCTGAGATCCGGCTAGTGGATGTCACTGCCTTTCTTGCAGCACCCTAGCGGGATGCCTTTTCATAGGCGTGTACCAGAGGCTCTGTACACTACAGACAGGGTTGACCGTATTACGTGTCCCATAGCAGACTGGGTCACCAGGTCAGGTCTCCCTGGTGGCATTCGGTGAGGACCTCCCGAATAGTGACTGGCATAGGGTTCCCTCGAGTTCCCTTGCCACGTTCCCTTAAAGGGACCCCTTCTAAGTCGAAGGGGTGGTTCCAGGCCTTCGAGCAGGGCCTGGGAAGGACCTCATGTGTGTGAGGGTTCATTCTTGGGTGATAGCTTGGGCTATGACCGTAGGGAGCGCTGTCACTGACAGCCTAATGTGACCAGAAGGGGAGTGATTCAGGCATTTCAGTAGAATTTGCTTGTCTTGACAGTTGTCACTGCCTATGGGCATGCACTCCCGTCGGCATGGCGTAGTGGGTATATCGTTCCCCGTAGCGTAAGCAAAAGCTGACGCAGTGCGAGTTCCCTTTCGAAAGGGAACGTCTCAGGTTACTAATGTAACCATTGTTCCCTGAGAACAGGGAACGAGACACTGCGTCGCTGTGCCATGCCGCAGGGCCTGCCTGCCAAAACAGTCCCTTCAGACGATTAGATACTGTCATGTTGGCAAGGCGCCCTTATATACTTCCTGGTCGCGCCTTGATGACATCATAGGCTGTCGCTGGTCAATAGGATTGACGTTTTTTGATTGTGATTTCAGGCACCTGTCACGCTGGAGGCGTTCCCCGTAGCGTAAGCAAAAGCTGACGCAGTGTCTCGTTCCCTGTTCTCAGGGAACAATGGTTACATTAGTAACCTGAGACGCTCTTGTGGGGTGTTCCCGGTCTGCAGTGGTCAGTATCCAAAAGTGGTCCAAGGAAGGAACAGTGGTGAACTGGCAACAAGGTCATGGTTCATTGATGCACGTGGGGAGCGAAGGCTGGCCCATGTGGTCCGATCAAAGCTGTAGCTCAAATTGCTCAAGTTAATGCTAGTTCTGATTTGTTGAGGAGCACAACAAAGAGTTTGAGTTGCTGACTTGGCCTCCAAATTCCCCAGATCTCAATCCAATCTTTGGGATGTGCTGAACAAACAAGTCCGATCCATGGAGGCCTCACCTCGCAACTTACAGGACTTAAAGGATCTGCTGCTAACATCTTGGTGCCAGATACCACAGCACACCTTTAGGGGTCTAGTGGAGTCCATGCCTCGACGGGTCAGGGCTGTTTTGGCAACAAAACAAGTTTTTCTTGTTCTACCTCACCTGTTTTTACTATTTGTTAAAAATTGTTTTTTTTTTTGTTCAATAAATGTTCCTTTTTTAAATTGAGACTTGTAACATTGTTATCATCATGATCATTGTGTCATTTTTATGATGTAAATTAAGGGAGTAAAAGCATTATCGGCTCCAAATATCGGCTCAAGAAAATCAGCAGCCGTATCGGTCATCGGCTAAGGCTGATGAAAAAAAATCGGTATCAGCATCGGCACTAAAAAAATCCATATCAGTCGATCCCATATTATATTATATTATATCATTATTTATTGAGGCAACATTTGTGATCATTGTTCAAGTGAAGTAATAAAATTAAAACTAATACAATTACAAAGAAATCTTAAAAGCACATTTCAAAATTACTAATATATATATATATATATAATTAACATAAACATTATACTAAAATAACATTTATGCAGTTACAAAAATGGGACCTTAACCTTCAAACTTAAGAGAAAAACACCGTCAAAGTGTAGTAAAAGCTCATTGTTGCAACTTTTATGTAATATAAAAAAACCTCAAAAGCTTCTGCTTAAATTGTCATTTTATAACAGTCTGGGCTTGTTTTTTTTTTGTTTTTTTATTCAGTTCACACTTGACTTCACAAACTCATCATTCTGCTGTAATTTCAGATATATGTTCGGAAAAAATAATATTGCTTTATCCTTGTTGCATAATCAGTCTAATGAATATTTTCCATTATTTAATAGAATTTGTTATTCATTTTGAAGTCACCACTCGTGCCTTTTCAAATAAAGAATTTGGTTAAAAATTACAATAGTAATAAAAAAATTTTGGAAGGACAAAATGTTCATAATTTATGACAGGATTATAATTTTTGTGTGAACTGTCCCTTTAATGGTGGCCTGCTTAATTAATTAATTACTATTATTATATATATATATATAGAGAGAGAGAGAGAGAGAGAGAGAGAGAGAGAGAGAGAGAGAGAGAGAGAGAGAGAGAGAGAGAGAGAGAGAGAGAGAGAGAGAGAGAGAGAGAGAGAGAGAGAGAGAGAGAGAGAGAGAGAGAGAGAGAGAGAGAGAGAGAGAGAGAGAGAGAGAGAGAGAGAGAGAGAGAGAGAGAGAGAGAGAGAGAGAGAGAGAGAGAGAGAGAGAGAGAGAGAGAGAGAGAAAGAAATCAGGGGGCTTGGGTAATGCAGGCAAGACTGACACAACATGATAATGATGACAGGATCTCAATTAATCTACGCAGCGCTGGACTGGTGATGAGCGAGCCCGGTCTTATGAGAGGGAGGAGCAGATCTTGTCAGGAGAGGAAGGAGCTGATGATGGTGGAAAATGGAAAGAGCTAAAAAGTTTGGTCACTGTAGTACTGACACTAAATGAGTTTCAGGGGAGTGTGCGACTCTAGCACGATTGTGAAGAGAGTGATGGGAAGTCGAGAACATGGTTATTATAGTATCAAATTAAATCTTTATATTTTCTCACACAGTGACCTCGATATTAATATCACCTTAATATCACCTTTTGTTGTTCATTTATTAATTAAGTTCCTTTAGTACTACTCCTACTTATTTATTGGCATTATTTTCATCTTATCTTTTTTGATATTTGAATTGTTTTGATACATAAACAGTAGTGGCCAAAAGTGATGTATTTGCACAATATTTGCTTTAAATGACACTTCAGGTTCTATTTCAAATTCCAAAAAGTATGTTATATTGGGAAGAAGAATACACTAAACTTGGTTAAACAGCTTGTTATGCAGCTGGATCCTGGACTTCCTGTCAAACAGACGCCAGGTGGTCAGAAATGGGCAGTAACATCTCATCATCACTGACTCTCAACACTGGAGCCCCTCAGGGCTGTGTTCTCAGCCCACTCCTGTACTCCTTGTACACACATGACTGTGTGGCAACCCACAGCTCCAACACCATCATCAAGTTTGCTGACGATACGACAGTGGTAGGTCTTATCACTGACAATGATGAAACGGCCTACAGAGAGGAGGTGCACACTCTGACACGGTGGTGTCAGGAGCACAACCTCTCCCTCAACGTCAGCAAGACCAAGGAGCTGGTGGTCGACTTCAGGAGGAATGAGAGAGAACACCGCCCCATCACCATCGATGGAGCACCGGTGGAGAGAGTCAGCAGCTTCAAGTTCCTCGGTGTCCACATCACAGAGGAACTCTCATGGTCCGTCCACACCGAGGCCATTGTGAAGAAGGCTCATCAGCGCCTTTTCTTCCTGCGACGGCTGAGGAGGTTTGGAATGAACCGCCACATCCTCACACGCTTCTACACCTGCACCATAGAGAGTCTGCTGACTGGCTGCATCACCACCTGGTACGGCAACAGTACCGCCCGCAACCGCAAGGCCCTGCAAAGGGTAGTGCGCACGGCCAGCTGCATCATCGGAGGTGAGCTTCCCTCCCTCCAGGACATTTACGCCAGGCAGTGTGTGAAGAGAGCTCAGAGGATCATCAGAGACTCTAGCCACCCGAACCATGGGCTGCTCTCACTGCTGCCATCAGGCAGACGGTACCGCAGCATTAGAACACGCACCAGCCGACTCCAGAACAGCTTCTTCCCACAAGCAATCAGACTTCTTAACTCTTGATCCATCAGGATCATAACACACACTGGACAGAATATCACTCAGCACAACCCACTGTAGATACACACACATTATATACACATTTATTTATCATACAGCATCTATTGCACTTTGGATTTCAATTTGTGAACATATTGTATACTGTACATTGTATATTATTACTATAGCTTAATGTATACTGTTATTGTTTAATGTATGTTTAGTGTATTTTGTTTAAAGTATATGTATATTGTAAGTATGTGTATATTGTTTAAAGCTGTGAGAACTACACTCACATTGTGTAAATTATTTATTGTTTATTGTAGTGTATACTGTGCTGTGAGTAATTGTGTGCGCATCAGATGTGTAATCTGTTGTTGCTTAAATGTTGTACATGTCATGTCATGACTGCTATGTTGCTCGGAACTGCACCTAAGAATTTCACCTACTGTTGCACTTGTGCATATGGTAGAGTGCCAATAAAGTGATTTGATTTGATTTTGATTTGAGGTATTAAAATGACAAAAAAATGTGGCAAGAAATGCGTTTCCCGAGAAACTTTACATTCTCTCACAAAACTTTTCAGTTTCCCAGAGAAATTTTGCATTCACTCACAAAACTTTTTTTTTCCTGAGAAATGTTTGCATTCGGTCACAAAACTTTCGTGTTTTCCCGAAAAACATTGCGTTCGGTCACCAAACGTTCACGTTTTCCTAAGAAACTTTGCGTTCTCTCGTAAAAACTTTTCCATTTCCCCAAGAAACTTTGCATTCAATCACAAAACATTTCTATTCACCCTGAGAAATGTCTCAGGTTACGTATGTAACCTATGTTTCCTGAGAACAGGGAACAAGACACTGCGCCATAGAATGCTTTGGGGAATGCCTCAGGCGTGGCAGGTGTCTGAAACTACTATCGAATCACAGCAATCCTTTTGTCCGGCGACAGCCCATGATGTCATCACCGTGCGACCAGGAGGTATATAAGGGTGCCTTGCAAACATGACATTCACCTTATCTTGTGTAAAATTCTTTTGATGGGAACTCGCACTGCGCTCTAGCATGTTTTGGGAAATTATATACCAATGCCACCATGCTAAGGGGAGGGTATGCCAGTGGCAGTGAAAATTGTCAGAGCCACTCTGCGAACTCAGACCTGATAAAGAGACGGGTATCCTGGAGAGCAATACTAAGCGTTGCGCTTTACAACCCTTGCTAGCGAGGGAGTCTATCTGCTCGATCCAATTATCTTTCAAAACGCTGGGGAGGCCGGACAGGCCTACATACTGATCTAACCGGGAGGCCTCACGAGAGGCCTGCGACCGTCTGACCAGACTCAGGAGGCTGAGTACTCATGGTGACCCTCAGTGAGGGGACCACATGGCCTAGGCAACCAGGCTGTAGACTAGAAATAAAGAGGTCCCGGGAGGGAAGTACACTCTTTGGTTTTGCTCTGGCGCAAGCTCTCCTTCAGAAGGTGCCTGCTAAGGCTAGCTGAGCTGATAGCAAGCAGCCATTAGCTGCCAGAGCCCAGTAGTATCACTGAGAAACCACTTAGAGGGAAACCACCTACTACCTGATAACAAGTAAACCATTCACCCATACTTGGGAACTTGCCTTCAAGGAGGCCTGGTGAGGCCTACTACCTAATAGCAATTCATGCTAACTGACAGAGTAAACTCACTCGGGCACTCACCTTCAGGGAGGCCTGGTGAGGTCTAATACCTGATAGCAACTCATGCTAGCTGCCAGAGCATCCCAACTCGGGAACTTGCCTTCAGAGAGGCCTGGGGAGGCCTACTACCTGAACGCAAGCTAAAAAACTGGCTGCTAAGAACCCCAATTTCAGGTGTCAGTCTCTGGGTGGCCTGCTAAGGAACCGCCTGACCGTGGTCTTGCCATCTAGTAAAAATCACCCACGCTGTTTGGGTTTTGCCCCTAGGAGGCCTAAACAGCCAACCATACAGTGGCAAATCTTATTTGGTTGATCATAATCAGGGCTTGCTCCCAGAGGGGCCCACTGAAGCCAATTGTCTGATTGGCCAATCAATTTTAACAGACCAGCATTCCATGATGGGGTTCAGGGTCAGGGAGACCTGTTTAGGCCAATGCCTGACCATCAATACTGCTGGCTGTATACCCCATCACTGAAAACTCACTCTGAGGGGCCTACCATCCATACGCATGGGTGTCAGCTCATGGCAATGCTCTGGCTTCAAGGGAGCGTACTTCAAAATCCAAAAAGAAGTGAAGGTTAGACTCTATCTGAAGCTCTATCAAGATCTATCTGAAGCTCCAGTGTTTCTCTAATATAAAATATATATACTCTGATGCTTGATAGAGAATAACTACTCTACCCTGAGGTGGCTAATGGCCCGAAGGCTTTAACAGATATAATTTTCTTAGAAAATAAACCAAGAGGCAGCCACAACATTCCATTCTTTCCAGAAGGATGCTCTGCCGCTTAGTACTCCATGTGTACACCATGTGAGATGGTGGTCCAGTGGGTTAAACCATGGAACTGATATGCAGAAGGTTGCTGGTTTGATCCCAGCGGTCACCACCAGTGTGTACTTGAGCAAGGCCCTTTACTCCATGTTGCTCCAGGGGGATTGTCCCTGTAATAAGGGCACTGTAAGTCGCTTTGGATAAAAGTGTCTGCCAAATGCATAAATGTAAGTACTCCACTAATATTCCAGTGGAAACAAGCGGCGGCCTCAAATTACACTCCTCATGAGAGAAAGCCTAAGCTTAGTTCTACATTTAGAATGAGCGGTGGTCCACCCAGTGCATTCACAAAAGGCAAAGCCAGCACATACTCGGGGAAAAAAGATTTGCCAGTGAACGCAAAGTTTCTCTGGAAAACACAAAAGTTTTGCGAGTGAATGCAAAAATAAAATTGTGTTCGCTCAAACTTGTTTTCCTGACAAACTTCTCGTTCGCTCGCAAAATTGTTCTGTTCTGTTCTGTTCTCCCTGAGAAACATTTCATTCTCTCGCAAGCCTTTTCTGTTCCCCGCAAGAAACATTTAGTTTGCTCTCAAAACTTTTGCGTTCTCCCGAGAAATGTTGCTTCCGCTCACAATAATGTTCATGTAGGAGGAAAAACTATATTTCAATGCTTTTCCGAATGTATGCAAAGATCCTCAGGGTAACGCAACACTCTTGCTTGTGTGACCGGCTGAGCTCCATGACTGAGGGCAGCCTGTTATGCGGTTTCATACTATGCCCACTTCAACAATGAAGCCATCCTGGCTGCTCACCCACCAGTAGGCATTCACTGTATTTCTTCCCCTCCACCTCCCCTGTCATGCTTAGCTGCTTCCTGCTTGAGGGTGTCACCGTATTTCAGCCTCTTGCCCCATTCCAAAGCCGCGCTCCCACGGAGAAATCCGTTTCTCAACTGCGCGCAGATAATGGAACATCACTCTTCTGCCCTAGTCTGGCAACACGCGATTGCCCCTGCCTTGCAAGAGTCGTTAAAAAAGTGCTGAGCAGAAAAATGTTCTTTCTTGAGAAAAAAAATAGGATAAGAGAGCAGTGGGGTAGCGTGGCAGAAAAAAAAATAGGTGAGGCTTGGAGCGCTGAGTTATTGTGACGATTAAATAATATGGCCATAGAGGACATATTTACACATGCTAGCCAAATGACTTCAGGCATTTTAAAACTGTGTTTGTGTGTGTCTTTGTAATTTCAATATTATATATATATATATATATATATATATATATATATATATATATATATATATATATATATATATATATATATATATATATATATATATATATATATATATATATATATATCTGTGCCCTTTCAGAGAGGTTAGACCCTGTGCCAATGTCTCTTGGCAGACCGACCAGAAATAAGTCACAGTTTGCATTTTAGCCTTTTCTCTGTCCCAATATCCCACAGCTGATTTTCCCATTTTACTGTCTTCTCTGTTTATGTTTTAGTCGACCTGCTAAAAGTGCGACGAGTAGTGCCACCCTCCGTACCCAGAGAGGAAAGGTGGTTCCCTCTGACACCGCCAATGCCAGTGCACAGAAATCACTTTATAGATCTGATGTTCCCGTTTTATTTGTTTCATTGAGAGCAAACAAGGTGACTTGTCTGACGCAATGGAAGAAGGGCATATCTGCAGGGATGTTTAGAGAGAGAGGCCCTGTTGTGCATATTAATTGAATTCTACCCAGACCTCCACCTGTGTGGGTGGATGCGCATCAGCAGGATAACTTCCTGTTGACGTGGGACACATATGTGACCAGTGACGCATGGTTCCTCCCCATCCCCATCTGAGGTTAGCTAACTTTTCTTTGGTGTTTTTTATTTTAATTTTAAACTTGACTTCTTCTTGCATGACTTTGGTTCAAATGTTTGACCAAGAAGGATATCAGATAGCTATGAAACAATTATGATTATAATATTTAATAATAAATATTGATATGATTATGTAGTTTATTATGTAATTTATATGTGTATAAGTGAATAAAATAAAATTATAGAATTAAATATTAAGTGTATATAAATGTTGTCAATATTGATATGTAATAGTTTAATACATATTAATACAAAGTAATATAACTTTGTAATATATTATAATATAATAATATATATATATATTAATTAATCATCCTTCCATGCCATTTTATCTGTATCATTCTATCTGTTTTTCTATCTATTGTCTGTCTGTCTGTCTGTCTGTCTGTCTGTCTGTTTGTTATTCTATCTACTGTATGGCATTTTAATGAAAATAAAATTTGTTCTCTATTGAATAAACTTTATAATACCCTACTGTGCAAATAAATAAGTGCCTTAAATATACTTTGAGCTCAACCATCCTGCATTCTGCAACCAAGCAAAAACATAATAAATTCCAAAAAATATGAGCAAGCAAGCATGCATCCAAATGAAATCAATACACCAGTTCTCCCCATCCAGTCAAGGACAATCCCTCCTTGCCACTCTCCTTCCCCAGGCAACCTGGGACCAAATCATGGCTGTGGAAACATTGTCGTGCAATGCTTTTGATAGATAAACAGTCCAGCCAGAGAAAGAGTGCAGCATCCTTGCTTACACTGGTCTCTGGTGGGCTTTTCTCCAGAATTTCCTCTACTGGCGCTGAGCTCAGAGCCAGCAATTTGGCTGCCACAGGCAAGATCAGGGCCGGTGTCGTAGATGAATCCAGTCAAACCCCATACATGTAGCCCAGCGCAGGGGGGGCTCTGCGATCAGCTTCCCTTGAGGGATCGTAAGCATCTTCCTTCAAGACACAAGTTCAAAGGCAGAGGTTGCACTTTCTAGAGCTTTGGAGAAACACTCCGGTTTGCTCAGTGGCGAGGGTGAAACTGACACGCTTTGGCCCTCTCATGGGCCACCAATTTGGCACTCGCTTTGAGTGCTTTTCTCCTTTTGGCTGGAAATCGCCACTGAAAAACAGACTTGGGAGAGTTCCAGACATCTGAAGAGCTTAGAAAAGCTTACCTGTTTTCTTTTTCTCCTGTATGTGAGTTAATGAGCAGAGTGCACGTGACTCAGAGGTGAAATAGAGGGCTATCATGCACTTTGGGAGAGAAAATAACTCTTTAAATAACATTTTTTGTTTTCATTTTTATTTACTGGTACATTCAAGAGAAAGTGGAAAAAGTAGAGGGGAAACTGGATCAGAAAATGTTGCTGGTTGGATTCAAACCCATGTAACGTGCATAACAGCTCATATACAGCACATTAACTGCCAAGTGACAGCATTTGAACTTGTGTAGCCTGCATGAGCACCACAGCTCAATGTGACAAAATGTGTGTAAAAATATGTGTACTATCTGCTTGGCCATCAAGCAAATCATCTAGCAAATCATACATAACATACAAGACAAGAAATAATATGGGTAACGGGATTATAAAAAGTAAACCAAATTTAAACCATTGTAGGTATTTCAACTGCTAGGTCATGGTTATGACATCTAGGAAACATATTTAGCATTTTAGCCTCTTTCCATATGTTAAATAAACGTTCATGAAATGAGCTAGGGAACTTGATTAGGATTAATTGCGAGCCAAATTCTAACCAGTTTAGGGTTTTTTTTACATGACAACGATGTACTAAAAGCTGAAAAGTTTTTCCTTTGCGTTTTTCGCATGCAGACAACAACATTGTCAAAACGAACCCCGTTCACACGGATCCGCAAAAACGACTAAAAACGCTGTATTATTCATGCCAGGCCAGTAGTTGTCACTTTGTAAAGAAACACTACGTGCCTATAGACTGAACACTTAATACACATGCACATGACATCACCGTTTAATAAATTCGCATTTTTGAAGTTTACACAAATACAATAAAAGTAACGTTATCAAAAACTTGAAACCAGTTTTCAAAAGTTTGTGTTTTCAGGCCCTCAAAATGCCGTTGTCGTGTAAATGAACGGCTAAAACACATAAAAAAGTTTTATTTTTTGTCATGTGAATGGCCTGCATAAGTTTTTGAAGTCTGCCTAAGCACCGCAAAGGGTCAAAATATGTGTGTAAACTGCTAGGTCACTTTGAAAACTAATAAAATCATAAATATTTGCAGGTATATAAAAAAAAGACATGACATTTGATGGGGACTTGAATTAGAAATATAGCTGCAAGCCTAATTGAAACCAGTCTATCCCACATGAGCTAGACTGGTTTGATGAGTCAAAGTATGCGCGCTCCCCACTAGGCCACACTTCTGACATATAGAATATAATTTTGCCTTTTAGCATTTTTTCACATGCTTATTATATTTCCTGGAAATGGGCTTGGGAATATGATTAGGAATAGTTGAGATCTAAATCTGAACTAGTATTTTTAACACCAAAAGATGGTTTGCCCTAAGCCTCTTGTGGGCTACAAGAGACTTAGGGAAAACCATCTTTTGGTGTTAAAAATCTACTATCAGGATTTACTAAAGACTTGCAGTGATACATTAGCGCTGAAAGGCATGGACAGAGTTATTTTTGCAGTGGATTTTATTGCATATGCATTTGTAGGAGTTTCCCTTTCAGACGCAATTAAAATGAATCACGCAAGGTGATGTACTAAGGTTTGTGCTTGTCTGGTATTTGCGCCATTATTTACCACCTAAAAAAGCGTCTTAGCGATTTGGCTGTGTCTGTGTTCTTTAATTTACGCATTGTCAGTAGATCACGCGCAGAACTTTTCACTCCGGTCTGTGAATTTTGGGGATTTCGCTGAATTTTGGGGATTTCGAATTTTCCCTCTCGTGTCGAAGTCAGTGCATTAACTGCTAGACCATTGCTTCTCAAACCTTTTAAGAGACCCTCCACCACTGCACATTTTGGATGCCTTACTCATCTAACTCACCTGATTCAACTCATCAGCTCATTTGTAAAGACTTCAAGACCTGAAATAGGTGTGTCCAGTAAGGCAGACATCCAAACTCTAGTGGTGGGGGTCCTAAGGACAGGTTTGAGAAGCACAGTGCTCCGCCACGGCTCAGACAACAATTTTGCTTTTTAGCCTTATTAAATTACCAGGAATTGAGCTGAGCAACACAATTTGTTATGGTTGCGAGCCAAATTCGAACCACCATGGCCCACATGAGCACCATAGCTCAGTGACTCATTAGCCGCTTTTCTACTGTCGGTCAGTGCGAGCCAGGGCTTTCAACAGACTTGGCTGGGCTAATAGCCTCGGACCTGTAGCACTGAGCCAAAAACCACATTGTTTCCACTGTTGGGCCAGAAGCTCCGCATCGCTTCACTAAAACCCGCCTGTATCACGGCCCTCTGGAACACAATCCCATCATTTCACCAACAAATGGAAGTTTTATCTCAGAAAACGAATTAGAAAGAAATTACTGGATGATAAAATCGACTGTATGTTGACATTTTGGGGGTTTACTTAAAGATTTAAAACCCAAGCATCAATGTTTTACCACAGTTTTACAAAATTATGTGATACATTGATCATAATGAATTAAAGATTGCACATTAGTCCCACAAAAATAAAATGGTATTTACCATTATTTCGCAAAAGAACACACATACTTATTCAGTCACATCTGTTTCTGTTTATTTGTATTCACAGGAGAGTATGTTTACATCACATGTAGATAGAACGATCATTTCCACAAATGTTCCACCAAAAACTTTAGCACTCTCTCCAGTGACAGTACCGATACAGTTATATTTTCAGTCAGAGAAACAGAGGAAGCTCCCGAAAAACCAGACTTGCTTTACTTTATAACATATGCAGAGCTAAATATGGATATCGGAAGTCTGGTATAAAGAGACGAGACGTACTGACAGATAAAATAAATACACGATTGTGATTAGCCTAAATGATTTGTCTGGTTTCTTCAAGTGGTCGTATTTACCATGTTTACTATAGTAATGGCTAGTGTGCATATTTTGCATCGCATATAAATATTTCTGCCTTACGGGGATCACAAACAGAAGTTATTTCAAACACTCACCGCTGTCTGAAAGTGAGTTTTGAGCTAAATTATTTTAAAAGTATTTAATGCTGATGTTAGTTGGTATATGAAATCATCCGTGTCCACGGTGCTGCCGTCTCCAAACTCATTTGTAACCACTCCTCAAGCCCAAGCTGGCCCGCTTTAGACCCAGGTATTCGGTGGGCAAAAAACCCAGGAAGTTGGCCCAGAGGAAGCCCCGACGAGACCTGATTAAGCTCCGGAAGTGACAGTGGAAACGCGACTGGCCCTGGCACTCTGGCACTGCCTGTCTTTGGGCCTGACATTGGAAATGGAGCAATTGTTGTAAGGTGTGTGCTACTTTGGGCTTTGTTAATAGGCTGGCAAAGTCCTAACTTTAACCAAACACAAATCAGGGCACCTGGTTTAAGCTAAAAGTATATATTCGCTGTGGCGGACAGTCCTCATGATGCAATTTTCATGCGCACAGCATCCTTGTGTACCAGTGCATGTACTGTAAGTGTTTTGAGTGCTTAAAAATAAAAGGTCCACTAGGTAGCGCACACACACCGAATGCGTCCATCTGCGTTCACGGTCAATGGAGTGTACTTTCAATGGTTTGCATGCTCAACTGTGCGCTAGACAGAGCGGAATGCGGAAATTAAGTATACCTGGGCCTTTAGTGAGCACTAAATTCTAGGCCACAGCTGTGGCATTTAGTAATCTGTATTCATTTATCAGACATGCCATATTTACCTATTGCAAAATATGAAATTCTTGCATCGAAAACCTAAAGATTGTAGCCTCCACCATGTTTGCTGATTGGTCTGCAAGATTAGACATATCTGTCCCTTCCCTCTATCTGGAAACGCAAAACTGCATAAACTGAGTGTGCAGGTATGCAGTTTCAGCAGTGCACCAACTATAAAAACACACTCCCTCCTGACCCATCCAGCCCTTCCTAGAACATTTTTCTCCTGTTCTTCCTCTGGGTCACCAGTTCATCCGACCAGGGGAGGAATATAATCTTCCACAACATATTTCCCACCGAGGCATTTTCTGAGCTCACTTGTCTGTGAATAGCTGTGAGATTACTGGAACTATTAAAAGAGTTTTAAAGCTCATTAACTTTGTGGTCACATTTCCGTTTTAGTGTGCTTCAAAACATCAGCCGCAACATGATAGATGCTACGCCGCTTTATCTCTCAGGCCCACATAGATGAGGTGAAACGAGCGGCACGTGATACGTGGCATTATAAAACTCAGAGCCCCAACACTAAACTCTCGACGTACAGGGGATGGCAGCTTTATCTTCAGGATGGGATGTACAGTTTTGTTTTTGTGAGGGACCCAGACAAGTAGGTTAAGGTATAATGTGAGTTTGTAGACAGAAGAAATTGTAATGTTTAGCCATCAAAAATATTTGACAGAAATCTCAAAATGTCATAGTAGGATGAATGTTTTTTTGTTTTGTTTATTGAAACCATAGTATAGAGCTAATGTGGATAGCAAGGCTGAGATCATTTGGTCTTGGTGTCTATTCAAATCTGAACACAATTTGAGATCTCTTCTGGAACTCTAGTGGAGACACAAAATGTTAGATGGTGTCTTTTGGTCAGGAGACAAACTTGAGATGCTACTAGGAGACAGTCCAAAAACAGATTCTATGCAAGTATGCTAACTTAGGCACTAACGGTCCTATTTCACATTCATGTTCTTGCATTACAGTAGTAGTTAGGATGCTTCAGCACACATGGGAAGTGATAGAGTTGGCTTTAGATTTTGCCATTGTCTTTTCTATTAGACTTAGCCAGATATGTTATTAGTCAGGTAAACACAGATGTATGCGTTTAAGGGTTAAGCGTCAATGTTAGCAAATTAGCTCAAAGTATCCTTCAAATTGCTATTCTGCCATGACAGAGGTCAACCTGAAAGTTAATTTGCATTACATTGCCTTCTGAGAAAGCAGCAACATGAAATATTCTTTTTTTTTAAATCAGTTTATGTAGTTGTTAAGCATGTGTGTTTGCGTACTTGTGTAGAGTATGTTTTTGGACTCAAAGGGATAGTTCACCTAAAAAATACAATTCTGGCATTATTTGCTTACACTCGTGTCATTACAAACTTGTATTCCTTCTGCAGAACAAAAAATATATTTTCGAGAAGGAAAAAAAAGACCTTCCTATGAAGTTTAGCTTCAACCTTAATTAAACACTCCTGAGCCAGCTAATCAAGGTTTTCAGGAAACTTTCAGGCAGGTGTATTTGAGCAGTTTGGAGCTAAACTCTGCAGGAAAGTGGTTCTCCAGGAGCAGGATTGGACACCCCTGATGAAAATTAATGGGGTTCAGTGTTTTGGACCCAATTTACTTTCATTGCTTGGGCAAAAACCTTTGAAATTTTCTTCAAAATATTTTATTTTGTGTTCTGCAGAATTGAGAAAGCCATTCCGGTTTGGAACGACATGAGGGATGACATAATTTTGGGTTGATTTTGGGGATACAATTGAGATATCAAAAATATTTTAATGAGATTGTTGTGTTCTTACTATTTTGGGGAGTTCATATTCTTTCTGAACAACATCACAAATTTGCATAAAATATTGGCTTAAAGACAGGCCAAGGATGTCTGTTTGAGTCATCATTTTTGAAGGCTTCCGTTAAAAGTTTGGCCTGATGCTTCAGCGACCTGTTTCTATATGGCAGGCCTTTGTTCTGCTAAATTGAAAATGAACATTTCAAATTTCTTCCAGAAACTCATCACTGGCAAGCAAACCTTGTCAAATTGTCCAATAATCCACAGGGCGTCGTGCTGTAAGATTAAGTAGAATTATGAAGGTAGGCTCTCCGAAGAGATGATTACGTTACTTCGAGACATGCCTGGAGGGCAGCATTCGTTTGTCAGAGGTTTGCGTCTCAGTTATGGCGTCAATCTGTGGTGCTCCGATACGAGGTCTAGCTCAGTTTTAAAGAGATGCATTTCCTTGTGAAGGAAAACATGAGACTGGATCACCACACCCCATAATGTAGTCAAGTCGTCCCCCTGTGGTGTGCGTGTCAGACAGTGGAAAATGACACCAGGGGCCTTTCATCCATAACACCCTCTTCCCTCAATGTGGTCTTGTGTCATAGAACCCCCGCTTGTCATTCCCGTATCTGACAGGTCTCAAATCAGTCTCTTTAAACCCTTGCCAAATATTCATAACCACATTGTGACGTCAAATCTGATCTAGGATTAGTTTTTTGGGATTCGGTTGCCCTCGAGGACCAATACACAGATCACTAGAGTCTCTTCGGCATAGCAGGCGCTGGCTAATTTTATTCGGACCTACGTATTTGGACAAGGCGGCCAGTACTTGCAGCTGTCTCCTGGCTCGAATTACAGGTGCTTAAACTGTGGCGTAAAAATAAATGGAGGTGAGAATATTGCAGGGGAGATGGAGAGGGGGTGTCTG
Organism: Romanogobio albipinnatus; assembly: GCA_023566225.1. Taxonomy (NCBI): domain Eukaryota; kingdom Metazoa; phylum Chordata; class Actinopteri; order Cypriniformes; family Gobionidae; genus Romanogobio; species Romanogobio albipinnatus. Next base: position 20,156,102 of record CM042263.1, read on the forward strand.
GCAAGAGAAAAAAGATGGTAGGAGGGAGAACAAGCAAAGAGACAGCTACAAAGAGACCGACTATACCCACCACAGTGATTTGGATCAACATTAGACGGTGCATAAGAGCCAACAGCTCTCGGATCACCTGGCTGGCAGTGTTACAGATATCAAAATCACGATTTGTTATCAATAACAGTTCCAGTGATATTCCCAGCACTGAGAACAGATATCTGAAGCGTCGTAAATGCTACAAATATGCCCATTTTCTGTAGTCATTTTACAAGTTCAGCAGCTTGATTTAGTTTTCTGGGTTTAGCATTAAAGGAATAGTTGATTCACAAACAAAAATAAATATTTACTCTCCCTCATGCCATTCCAAATCTGTATGGTTCTTCTATGGTTGAAGTATTTTTAAGCACATATTATCATTACATGCATAACTACCATGAACGCCAAGGACAAATAGGAAAAACAGTGCTATAAATTAAAAAATAAAAATAGTCCATATGTTTCACACGCTTTAAGTCTCATGAAGTTGTATTTTTTATGGAATCAGTCATTATTCACTGAAAATCTTCCCTTTTACTGCAGCTAAGATTCTGATTCAAGGTGGCATACAGCTTCTTTTTTTTTTACATACACAAACACAATAAGGCCTTTATTAACACCCTGGAGCCGTATGGATTACCTTTATGATGGATGGATGCACTTTTTTGAGCTTCACAATCTAAGGTATCATTCACTCCAATTATAAAGCTTGGAAGAGCCAAGATATTTTTTTATATAACTGATTGTGTTTGGCTGAAAGAAGAAAGTCATATAAACCTAGGATGACTTGACGGTGAGTAAATTACGGGATCATTTTTGGGTGAACTAACCCTTGACTATGGAAATATTTTAAAGCACTTTTTTGGAACATGACGGCTGTAGTCGCTTTGAGTTGCCACAGTATGAGTAGAAACATACCAGGAACACTTTAAAATAGGTTTGGATGGGTGAGTAGCCTAAATGATGGCAGAATTCTTTATATTGAGCGCACTATCCCTCTAAGATGATTGATCTTTTAAAACATTGAAGTTGACTATTTTCCTCAGCCTTGTTAAGTATGCTGGGTTTAAATATGGATTCATTAGGCAGCTTATTACCCAGATCTGAATTTACTGAGTAAGCCGTCGTCCAATTAATGCCAGGTGAGAAATTGCTCTTGTGTATCGAGCCTTAGCCTAGCAGAATTCAAACAGACATGCACGTACGCACATAAACATCACATACCTCTCACATGTACTCTTTATGCTATCATTTGAAATGAACCTAGGTTATTGTAGGAAGACGTTATTGTAGCTTTACCCATTAATAGACACGGTACTTCTTTGAAAGTGAATTCTAGCACAGCGCTACAACAACCATAATGAAATGACCCTTCCCAATAGATAATGCTTTACAATGAACTTTGTTAGAGAGCTACATATGGCATTTTCCTGTTCAATAAACTACCTTACTCACCTGTGGAGTAATAAAAACGCCATCTCCACATTGCATTTACAACATTTCAAATTCCTCAGTTCTGGCCATCTCCAAAAAGCCAAGCCAATGTTAATTGTGACAACTAACCAATGCTACTCCCACACCAGACATGCGCCAAAGTAGCCGGAGCCATATGGATATGACGAGACATGGATGAGGGAGTGACGTATGTACGCAATTTCCTTTGTAAACCATCCCGTAATAAAAACACTTATAATAGGCTTACCATAGTGAATCAGAGTAAGACAAAAACATGTTTTGAATGAATAATTGATGTATTGACTCGTTATTTAAATGTTGTTGAATTTGAACTAAATAAAGTTACATAGTGTACCTTTAAACATGAACACTGGTAATACCATATTTTTTATGCTAAATTACAAACTGAACTTTTTTGTTAATTCTTGTGTTACTGTAACATTATGGTTTAGATAGCTAGTTATTAGCATGCCAACTAGCGTAGCTTCTAAGCTAGATTGTTGACTACAAAAGAGTGGTGCAGGTATGACGTCACTTTGTAGGCCAATCGGCAGTTAGCATCACAACGGTTCCCTTGACAAAAACCCAATAGGATTTTCCCATAGGCTTTTGGATTCCCACATGAAAAAGTACTATAGTATATTATAGTTAAATTACTCTAGTAAATACTATAGCGTTATTGAACCATACTATAGTAAAGATACTACAGTATATAGTAGTATATTATAGTATTTACTACACTTTATTAATTTATACTAAATTTGAGGTATGCTACAATTCACTGCACATTTACTATAGTATGGTTCAAAACACTATAGTATTTACTAGACAGTCGCTCCAGAAAAACGCGATTATGCGATTGCGTGATTTAACGCATAATCAGCCAAAGTCCGCATATTTATGCGGGGGCCGCATTTTTTCAAATACGCCGCACTTTCGCCACATAAATTGCCTATTTCCGTGTGCAAAATATGCGGGGCTAGCATGATTTCATAATCCCCGCATTTTCGTTGCAAAAAAAGTCATATATATATTAGCAGAAAGTTGAAAAATGTTCGTTTACTTCACACAAGAGCCGCCATTTCCGCCTATTGCCATGGGAACGTTTTGAAGTGACGTAATTACCCAAGGCGAACGTCATCGAAAACCTGCAAACCCCGTGGAGAAACATAGATATCGGTGAAACCATGATGAAGCACGCAAATTCCCATTTGCCAACAAAAATAACAGCAAAAGACAAAGCAGAGCAGTTTCCCGGTGTGTTGACTGATTTCAAAACACAGCATCATGAAGCTTTGAAGCGTTATGAATCAATGAGTGGATTCAGCGGTTTGGATCGCCAAAGTCACGTATTTCAGCAGTTTGATACGCGATCCGAATCATGAATCGACTCGCTGATTCATAGCATCATGATGCTGTGTTTTGAAATCGGTCATCACTATATAAGTCGTTATTTTGTTTTTTTTTGCGCACAATAACTATTATCGTCGCTTCATAAAGTTATTGTAGAACCACTGTAGTGAGATGGATTTTGTCACGACGTCTTTAGTACCTTTTATGGGTCTTGAGAGTGTACATTGTGCCAATGGAGGCCTTTCTGAGCCATCGGAATTCAACTAAAATATCTTAATTTGTGTTCCGAAGACGAACGGAGGTCTTACGGGTGTTCAACGACATGAGGGGAAGTCATTAATGACAGAATTTAAATTTTTGGATGAACTAACCCTTTAAGAGATTGCACTTTGTGCATTAGAAGCACTCAAATGTCTGTTTTGTATAGCTACCTCTGTAAAACAGGAAGTTATTTATTCATTTTTCAAGTTGTAGCATATTCCTTTTGTAAAGCTACAGAACTTGTTTGACTCAATGTTTTGTAAATTTGAGCCATGTGTTTATTAAGGTCTTCAATAAAACAAGATGGGAACTTAAATATTCCCAGCAATTTCTGTGATGTAGTGCTTTTTTTCTCTTTTTCATCAAACCGCATTTGATGAAAGCATTTTTTAAGAAAACATGCCGCATAATCAAGGATTTTTGCCCGCAACAATCACAAAAAAAGCCGCATTTTTCTGGAAGGACTGACTAGATAAATTTTACTATAGTATACTATAGTATTTTTTCATGTGGGTATCGCAAAAAACAAGCTCTGTGATCAACAAAAGTTTATGATACTTACATTTTGTCCATCCAGATAATTTTCACAGATGAATCCAACTTTTATGAATTTTGAAGCCTATATGCAGTCAGCAGAAGTAAAAATCTAAAGGTAGGCTATAAACGGACTACACCATGACCTTTCAACTTCAACGTCACCATCACTAAGCTTCTGAAAACTCTTTCAGTTTTTATCTCAAAACATTTTCCCAGAACATTTGAGTTAGAATAGATTTTAAGAGCACAATTATGAGCATCACAAGACTGTAAAAGCGGACTGAGTTTACCTGTTCGGCGTGATGACGTTTAATGTCCTCGAAAGCCTCTGTAGTCCCATTTAGCCACTTGTTAGCAACCGGCGTTTTCACGTAACAGCTTTTAAAAAAAATCACGAGTCGGGTAATCTGATGTATTTTATGTCATAGAATAAAACGTGAAAGTGTCTTGAGCTTGTGTTCACCACAGAGTTTATTTTAGCTATTTTAACCAAAAACCCATTCAAAAAGCCCATTGACTTCGGGAAGATGGAACCGGAAATGCTAAAATGAAAATCATTTCCGCATTTTGGCCTACAAAGTGACGTCATACCTGCACCACTCTATTGACCTGAAAACTGACGCAGAAGACAGTTTACGCTAATTTTCATTAGAACCTCTGGCACTACTTAGAATGCATCATACTTGTGTTGTATATATATATCGGGTTTAATAGTAATACTAATACTAAGTCTCCTTTGGTACAGAACAAGAGCATATCAAAGTTATTTTCATCTTTTGTATCATGACAAAGGCATTATTGTGTCAGCACATTGTACTAAACGTGCTCAGAACAAATAAAGTCTGATTTGTCCTGATAGACACATTTGACCTTCCACATCATCTTATTTTAAACATCAGAGTGAAAATCTGTCAGCAACAGTTCTTTTTTTATTTGACCTTGTGAAGTAGAGAGAAAAACAGCAAGGAACCACAGAAAAAAATTCTTCAACTATGAGACTTATTTGTAAATACTTTTTCAGAGGCACTTTTGCAGTAGTTTGTATTATTTGTCAACTGACAATGTCCAAATGTATGTACATGGATCACCAACACGCTATATTTTACAAGGTGGAGATTTTGTATAAATTTGTACGATATGAATTATACAAAAATAATGATTTTAACCCCACCCTTATGTATACCGGTCACTGGGGTGTAAACAGATTGTGCGCAAACGTACAAATAAGATTGTACGAACAAGCCACCAATTTGCCAAAATGTAAAATTGTGACAAATTGCCATGAGATTAGTCTCATTTACTAATAATTCGTATTTGTATGCACAGGAGAACTTCTCACGAAAAAATCTTGGAACTTGGAACCCTAACACCATGTCCTAACTAGACGATAAGATTCCAGCGACAAGCAACTTGTCTGTCCACACCAGAGTGGACAGATCAAATCAATCAAAAACCACAGCCAATTAGAACAGTGTGTGGGCGGGCTCTCGCGGCAAATGCACAGCACCAGAGATTTATCTTTTCAAGAGCTGAGGTGAATTATCCATTGTTGCTTTTAGTCTATGTTACAAAGCTGGGAGCACTAAATTATATTCAGTCACATTACACGCTTTTAACATTAAATAAAGCACATACACATTACCTGAGATTATATTTTGTTGTTGTTCTAGCCTTGATGTCGCAGACATAGAAACCGTTTCTAAAATAGAAACTACTACTTTTTGGAACTACTGCAACTTGGAACCCTAAAATGGCACAACTGGTAACACTTTACAGTAAGGTTGTATTAGTTAACATTAGTTAATGCATTAGTTAACATGAACTAACCATGAACAACACCTCTGTTCAGCATTAGTTAATCTTTGTTAACGTTAGTTAATAAAAATCCAGCTGTTCATGGTTTGTTCATGTTAGTTCACAGTGCATATAACTAATGTTAACAAGATTTTAATAAAGTATTAGTAAATGTTGAAATCAACATTAACAAAGATGAATAAATGCTTTATAAGTGCAGTTCATTATTATAAATAATATAAATAATATAAAGTGTTACCGTGGAACTTAAAACTTGCAACCCTAAAGTAGACTAGAAAGTAAACAAAAAGTGAAAAAACACTCTTTGCTTTGGATTCACACCCAATTTCAAATTATTCACAAAATGTTTGTACGCACATGAATTTGCTCATAACCTCGTTCCGATGTTAATGAATTTGGAGTATTCTAAATTATTGATTTTGGAACGCGTGCACGAGGTCAGTCATGACTGACAGCCAGGCTTTTAGTGGTTTTCAAGTGATCGCTATGCTAAAGTGGCATAGATATACAGTAAATTGTATCTACAGTAAAGAGTGGGAGAGTGACCCTACTTTCAAAACGTGGATTAAACCTGTGACTTGAAGAACTGTGACTGTGACTTATAAATATAACCATGACTCCTGTTCATCATCATATACACACTCAGAACATCTGCAACTAGCAACCCCAACAGCTGCTGAAAGAGGTTTGAATCAACAATTAATCAGTTTTGACTGTGCTGTGACTGTTCTATGTACTTCACAAAAGACGTAATGCAGTTTTGTCAGAGCAAAGCGCAACACAAAGGTAAGCGCATAATTTTTTTGTTGGCTGATTATCGTACAGTATACAATGAATGACACATTTAGGCAGTGGTGTGCATTAACGTGTGTGAAATGCCTGTTAATTACGTTCCTTTTTTGATCTCTTATATTGGCCACTTTTTGCACTTAAATTGGCTTCTCCCTGTTGACACTGAAACTGATGTAAATACAAAGTTCTATTAATCGCCGATTGGTTCTTTCAGTTCTACGACACCAACCAATCGGAGGTACTTCCTCATCTACGTGGCTCGTTTCCTCATCTAATTCCGCATGCTGCACAATTATGAGAACTCCGATAATCCCACCTCCTCCCCAGCGTCACCTGTAGAGATCTGCTTGGGGGTTACATCATTCTGTAGTAGCCTTCCTTGTTGTTATCTTGACTAAGCTGAACATTATGTATTTGCTCAGCAGCAGCAGCGTAGCATATCTAGTCCGCCAATTGCTTGATTGAGGTTGATTCTATTTCACTCTGAGAGTTGTCATGATTGAAGTGTTTTTCTGAGGGATTGCCGTTTTGACAGTTTCCACCTGGACATATAGTCATATTTCAAATAGATTTTTTTTATCATCAACATAATGTTTTTTAAGGAGATAAAATGGTACTTATCAACCTTGATTGGTATGGCAATAAAATAATAACACATTATTTTGGCAGTTAAAGTTTTGGGCGTTTTGTTCTTAGAGTGGACAGGTTTTGGTGAGCTTTTGGGCTGGAAATCGTCGACCCAATCTGGCAACACTGATCACAAATGTACATTTATATTCCAATAAAGGTTATTGATTCCATGCTTCTGAAGTTTGACTTATTGCACCATCACAATACTTATAGGCAACTAGTCATCATATCTTCCGCTGCATGAAACACACGTTAATGCTCAGTAGTACACATATATGGTTCTTTAATGTATTTGCATTGTACTAAAATGTATTCATTTTCAATGGGCATATATGAAGCTGAAACAGGTAGCCTAGTAGTGTATCCCAAATTTTTCAATATTAACATTTTAATATAACATTATAGTCATTATGGCCTTTAGAATTTTTTTTGTTGAGGAGGTGGGGTAGTGCACTATAGGCCCCTGTGGCGCGGCCTAAACTTTTGTCCTTAATGGGAGTGGTAGGCCACGTAAAATCACAAAGTGGGGTCAGCGCATGCTGAGGCAGAGGTCGCCAACTTTCTGCAGAATCAATAGCTACAGACCTCCAAACCTTGTGTGGCCTTCAGATTAGCTCAAGTGCATAGAGAGCTTCATAGAATGGGTTTCCATGGGCCAAGAGCAATGCAAAGCGTGGGATGCAGTGGTGTAAAGCACGCCTTGGCTGACTGCATTGTGCCAAGTGTAAAGTTTGGTGGAGGGGGGATTATGGTGTGGGCTTGTTTTTCAGAGGTTGGGCTTGGCCCCTTAGTTCCAGTGAAAGGAGCACTTAATGCTTCAGCATACCAAGACAGATTCATGCTCCCAACTTTGTGGGAACAGTTTGGGGACGGCCCCTTCCTGTTCCAACAATACTGCACCCCAGTGCACAAAGCAAGGTCTATAAAGACATGGATGACCGAGTTTGGTGTGGAGGAATTTGACTGGCATACACAGAGTCCTAACCTCAACCAACACCTTTGGGATGAATTAGAGCTGAGACTGCGAGCTAGGCCTTCTCGTCCAACATCAGTATCTGACCTCACAAATTCCCATAAACACACTCCTAAACCTTGTGGAAAGCCTTCCCAGAAGAGTTTAAGATGTTATAGCTGCAAAGGGTGGGCCAACTGCATATTAATTAATCCCTAAGGATTAAGAATGGGATGTTTATTAAAGGCAGGTGTCCCAAAACTTTTGGAAATATAGTGTATATTTATTTCACTATTTTAGATTAGCTTATTTATAAACCTGTAATAATTATTAGTATAATGATGAAATGTTCCCTGACCCAGCGGTTGGGAGCGGTACCAGGCTGCTACTGGCCGTGTACAGTACCTCCAGTGTGACCCTGCAAATACTGGCTTTTTGTAGAAGCATAACCGCGAGATTGTATTGCCTGAGAGTGGTTGTCAATAATAGACAACTAGCAGTTTCAGTGAATGATTTGACATTTAGTGCATTAAAGAAGAAATCCTCAATGTAAAATTATGCTTGCACCACAAAACCTTTGAGAGGTTATTAAGGGCTTATGTATGTTTCATCACAGGCTACAAGGAATTTACAGTTTTATGAAGGAGAATGGTTATTATTTTATGCATTTATAGCACTGTAATCCAGACAGACATGAAGTTTTATATTTGACATAAGAGGCTGTTTGAATGCTGGGAGGAAAGAGGGTGTTATTTTCTGCTTGCTTGGGTGCTAAATGGTACTGACTGGTAGTTTTAACACACTTGTTTTACACAGCACCCTGAAATATTTGATTCTGATTGGTTCATCCAACACGATCTCACAAGAAATGTCAAGTATTTTGACAGTTTTATATGAATTTGTATGAGTTAATTTGTTCGCAAATGTATGTTTCTTTTTGTTTTTTTTAGAAAGGTGTTGCTTAATCACACTTTATATAATCTCCACTAAACTGTGTAACTGACTGTTGATTGTAATTATGCCTTACTTCTCTAATGAACATTGTTTTAGTGGAACTTGGAATCCTAATGTGGAACCTGAAAAACTAAAGTAGAACTTGGAACTTGGAACCCTCTTTGCTTTGGATTCACACTCAACTATTTAAATATCACAACATTTAGTAAATCTCCACACACTTTTTTCTTTTCAAGTAAATGTCCTTGTTTTAAGAATGTTTAAATATTTTACTAGCGTAGATTTATCTTAATTTGTCCAGACATTTTTTTTATTTTTCTGACATTTCAAGGTTTTTCTGTACAATCCAACACTCTCAGACCCCTGAAATGTGAATAAATCCAAGGTCTCTCCATTTTAACTGTTTGTGAGTCATTGAATGTCAACCTTATGAAACACAGATGTAAATGTGACGTGCATCCACCTCATTTTGTTCATATTTTCATGACTATAAGGGCATGTTTAGACGAGCAGACTTTGCACAAACTAAACATGAGGGAAGTGCTGTTACTGATAAGGATTGTTTTAACCAATCAGAAGCATTTGGCTGCAATCATGGCTTGTATAGGGATTACCCACAAACCCATGGGGCTGGCATGTAATGTATGTGAGACAGTATTGCCTTAAAGGTTAAATTAAACATTTAGAGAAGCATGAAGGATTTATGTTGCCTGTTTTGAAGTATTTTAGGCAAGAGAATTGAGTTATTCCATCACTGCGGCTTGAGATGATGGAATTTGTGCAGTCTGTGACATGTAAATGTGTTTTCAGGCTGTCATTATGAACGGTGTAGTAACATACTGTCTGCTGAATCGTTTCCTGAATATCTGTTAGAGATAAGGTGTGAGGCAGCAAGGATATTTTATATTAAAAATAATATATAAATGAAAAGAGGATTTCATGAGATTAAGATTGGTGGGATTTGAGCGTTTTGTTTTAATACAGCTAGGGGAGCTTCACTATAACTATTACTCATACTTAATGCTTGTGGTTTGTGTAAAGAACACATAGTGACACCTCAAAACATGAGGCTGGTTGAGGCAAGGACTGCTATTTGTTTTCTATGTAATCAGACTTATGATTTTAAGACTTATTTATATGAAAATAAATGGAGATGTGTATTTCTTTATGTATAGCAGCAAACCACTCAGACAGAACACCATAGCAACCTCATATTGAAATGTCCTAGCAACCACCTAAAAACATCTTATCAACTCTAAAAGACACTCAGAACACATAAATGCATACAAGCTCATTAAAAATCATTCAGAATACCATAGCGACTGCATATCAACATGCTACCAACCACTCTGAACACCTTAGCAACCACATGTGTTTGTTGCAAACTACTTAGCAACACCTTAGCAACTGCATAGAAACCACCTAGAACACCCAATGCATAGAAGTACATAAAAAACAACAACATTTGAACACTTTAGAAACCACATAGCAACACTCTACCAACCACCCACAACACTCTAGAAACCACATAGTAACTAATAAAAAGCACTCAGAATCCTCAGAGCAATGTGCTAGCAAACACACTAGCAACCAACTAGAACAGCCTAGCAACCAAATGGCAACTCATTGCAAAATAGTTAGAACACCTTAGCACCACCATAGCAACCGCACAGAACACCTTGACAACTTCATAGCAATGCACTAGAAACACCCCAAAACACCTTATCTACTGCTTAACATATCATAAAATATTTCACCCTAACGATTGCATAGAAACCTGTTAAAAACCACTCAGAACACCTTAGCAACCACACAGAACACCTTGACATCTTTTTTAGCAATGCACTAGCAGCAATCCAGGACACCTTTTCTACTGCTAAGCACTCCATTAAAACACCCTAGTAATTTCATATAGGAGCCTGTTAAAACCACCCAGAACACCTTAGCAACACCCTAGCAACCACACAAAACACATTTTCTACTGCTAAGCACCCCATTAAAACACCAAGAACACCCTAGTAATTGCATAGGAGCCTGTTAAAACCACCCAGAACACCTTAGCAACACCCTAGCAACCACACAAAACACCTTTTCTACTGCTAAGCTCCTCATTAAAAGCCACCCAGAACACGCTAGCAATTGCATAGGAACCTGTTAAAACCACTCAGAACACCCTAAAGCAGGGGTGGCGAACTCCGGTCCTGGAGGGCCACTGTCCTGCATAGTTTTGCTTCAACCATAATCAAACACACCTGAACAAGCTAATCATGGTCTGAAGGGCTACTAGAAAGCTAAAGGCAGGTGAGTTTTATCAGGGTTGGAGCTGAACTCTGCAGGACAGTGGCCCTCCAGGACCGGAGTTCGCCACCCCTGCCCTAAAGGGTCATGAAAAAAGTGGGTGTGGTTTAGCGGAGTGGAGGGGGAACGAGGGGAGACTGACCGCACATCAAAGGCTTCTGATTCAGACAATTTTATTTAGCTCTCATTAAAAGCATCAAAGCTTCCCACACATGCATGTTGCAAATTACCATTAAGTTACACGCAACACAATATACACATGGTTTTGTAAGCGCACCGTTACACAAATACATATATATCCTGACACCTATAATTCAATGGACAATTAAATGCACAGCCATTCACAATTTGTTCTCTGCATCAAAAATATATATGAACGCGCTGTTGCATACCTTTGATAACTTTTGAGGCTTATTTTGTGGAGTTTTTATATGCCGTTTGGTCGGTTAAATGGCCATAAAGAGCGGTAACACTCACAGTGTGGATGAATCGCGTGTGTGTGAAGTCTCAGGATCTATTGAAGAGAACGTAGGCAACGCAGAAACTCATACAAAGCGGAAAAACACTTGTTTTTGATCCATTAATGCATCTCTCATTTGTGTGCAATCTCATTGTTTGAAGTGCCAGTCAGAGGAATATGCCTATCAACGCGTGCTGTCATGAATAATTAAGCACGTGCTGTCATGAATTAAGCAACGCATCTTCTCATAGGACAAAGACACGCAGCCTCATGAATAATTATGAGACACCGATGAATCATCGCCGGACTATATTACAAGAAAACGTCACAACCTATGATGTTGACATGAATTTAAACCAGGAAGTTGAAAATAGAGCAAAGAGGCTTAACATTAACTAGTTTTCTCCCACATTCAAAACTAAATGGTAACATTGTCTTCCATGATGCTCAACACACATACTTCTGTTAAAATCTCAGACATGTTGGTTTAGGGTTTCATGACCCTTTAACAACACCTTAGCAACGACCCAAAATACCTCAGAAACTTTATAGCAACACTCAGAACACCTTATCTAATGCTAAGCACCTTATTAAATGCCACCCAGAACACCCTAGCAGTTGCATATCAACCTGTTAAAAATCACTCAGAACACCTTAGCAACCACACAGAACACCTTGACTACTTTATAGCAATGCACTAGCAGCAACCTAGAACACCCCATTAAAACAATCCAAGAACATCCTAGCAATATAGGAATCTGTTTAAAAAACACTCAGAACACCTTGACAACTGTATAGCAACGGCCTAGCAGCAAACCAAGATCACCTTATCTACTGCTAAGCACCTTATTAAAAAACACCCAGAACACCCTAGCATTTGCATAAGAACCTATCCTGTTAAAAACCACTCAGAACACTTTAGCATCACTTTAGCAACCACCCAGAACACCTTATCTATTGCTTAGCAACCACCTAGAACACCATAGCAATTGCATAGCAGCCCATTAAAAAAATAAATAATTGGCAACAGCATAGCAATGCCCTAGCAACCATGAAGAATACCCTAGCTTTACGCTCTAAGAATCACACGGTCCGATAAACACTATTTATGTTTTCTTCAGAAATATATGTTTTAGACATGGATGGATGAGTTGGTGAACAAACAAAATACGAAGACAGGACAGAAAAAAAAACCTGCTTCATCAACACAATGAAAGCTCCCTCTACCTGAATGACGTGAGGAGGTGTAGGAAAATTTAGCCGACCTCATTAAAGACTCCCTAGAAATGAAAGCGCACTGTTAATAACAGTGATTATTTTCCTCTCTCGCTATTCAGGCTTTTGATGAGAAAAGCCAGCCTTCCATTGTTCTGAAACGGCTTTTTAAAGCATCCCAACGTGCCTCTGCATCCAAAAGGCAGCTTAATGATTGCCCGCAACATTATGCAATTCAAATGCGCTATTTTTGGCCAGTCGTGGGCTGTGTATGCAAATCTGCATCCCATATTTCACGTGGTGGTCCTGAATAACATACACAGAGATGATAGGATAAATGCACGCATAAGCTATATTCAGACTGGACTGGTTGATCAGGTAAATATGTTTCATGGATGCACATTCAAAATGGTGGTCCTGGGTGGCAAAATTATCAACAAATGTCGTCTTCCTGAGGCCTGAAGGTTCATTAGATGAACAATCCCTCGGGTTGCGTAGCCATGTGGTCAGCAACTTGCCACATCACATTTTACTCGCCATGTCGTGAATCAGTTGGCTGCATTGTTGCCTGCCAGATTTATTGACCCGGCTCCCATGGGTGCACTTAGAATTGTTTCCCTTGGGCTGATCAATTATTTATAACACATTTAGAAGCAGGTTAAGGGCTTTAAAGGAAATGAAAATAAAATGGGGATGTTACGGATGATTTGAGACAGAATAGAGAATGAGCAAGCGGCTGAGGTGAAGAAGGGATGAGTGTCGTAAATACCCAAGCAGATGGAATTTGAATTAAATACTTTTCCCGTCTGTTGACCTTGCGCCTACAAGGACTGTATTCCTCCTGAAAAGGTCAATGTTTATCGCTTATCTAATGTTTTTGTGAGGTAGTGTTATGTCTTCCTTCATTTCACTCTTTGTTTGGCTTTTGCAGTGATGCAAAGTTATTTTGAAACTGAAATTTGCTTTGCTAGAAGCTAGATCCGGGCCGTATTCCGATCAGACCAGATGGTGGACCTGCGCTAGACACGACCAACGCAGCCCTGTAGTGTCTGCAGAGACTGTGTCAACTAGACTGTTTTCTGTGACGGCTCATTGACACAATATCCTCAAAAAACCCGTCTCCGGCGTGAGGACTCTGATTTTCAATCAGATGGAACTGGACAAATATTCTGAATATTCCGATCTAATATGACTTCTGACCTGTAATGTTGTCTGAATCATTATCATACACTGTTTGTTCATTGGCCAGAGGAGAACTGGCACCGCGACTCAGCCTTTTTTCTCCATTCTGTCACCTGATGGAGTTTTGGTTCCTTGCCACCGTCGCCTCTTTTGCCTTTGGCTTTTGGCCTGCTTAGCTGGGGACACTAAATATTCAACTATATTACTGATCTGCCCGCATTGACACTATATGATAATTGAAATGAGCTGGATGACATCACTGTTTTGTGTTACATCCCTACTCACCATCATTATCACCTGTACATATGTTCGGTTCCATTTTCAGTTCATTGTCAGGTGCCGTCTAATGTGGATGTGTTGTATGTTGCTCTGTTCTTGTGGATCATTGTGTTGATTTATTAAATATAAGTCATCTTCATCTTCGTATGTGTTTATACAACCAGCTCCGTGACAGCTAGACAGGTAATAATCAAAATCTAGTTAACATCAAAGTTTTTAGACAAAATATTCCAATATTTAATGAACTGGGCTAAATCGTTAAAACCAGTTCAAAGTTAAAAGCTGTCCTGAAGAAGGCTGTTGCCGAAACATGTAGATCTACTTTTAACTGGTTTTAATGATTTAGCCCAGTTAATTAAAGGCTGTTTACTTTACCACGTGAGTGCCTTGGAATATTTTGTCTACATCATTTTATGTTTACCTCCAGTTTATCCAATGAGCATCAGTGGCTATTTAAAGACACTTGTGTAGCACTCTGCTTCTTCTTCTTTCTTTTTTTTTTTTTTTTTGGCAATATTCTAGCTAACATTTATAATTTATTGTCCCAATGTGTAGTGAGGCAGGGTCCTTACTGTCCTCCTTAGTGCCCAAATTCATGTAGGCCTAAATTATATACTAATTCAAGACCTAGGGAGCTGATTAAGAGGCACACTAGATGTAGGCTAAGTCCCATGTTGGCATGAACTAACTAGTCAAGTCACCTTTATTCATATAGCGCTTTATACAATGCCGATTGTTTCAAAGCAGCTTTACAGTGATAACAGTTCTGTTTATAGTAATAACCATCTCTCTACTTATACATATTTATATATATTCAGTACATTTTTATGCCCAGCACTTACGCAACCATTGTATATATCCTGCACTTGCTGCTATTGCACTTCTGGTTAGACCTAAACTGCATTTCGTTGCCTTGTACTTGTACTTGTGTAATGACAATAAAGTTGAATCTAATCTAATCTAATAACAGGAAAATAATGCAACAGAATTTGATTTGGCTGTACAGCGACTCTGGAGAAAACTGACGGTTCGGTACGTACCTCGATTTTGAAGTCACGGTTCGGTATGGGTTTGGTACAGCAGTGGTTTACTGAAAAAAATGTCTCTCCTTAAATTAATTCAATTATAACTAAAAGTTTCTTAAAGATAATGCTGTAAACTATATAGTGAGCCCTTACTTGCACATTACTATAATATTAAAGGTTAACAACAGAGCCCAAACTATTAGCCTAAATTCAGTTACTATTTATTTTTAGATATAATAATCAACACTCAAATAACACATTATGCAAACATGTAAACTTCACATAAGGCAGTTTTTGCAACTTCTAAATCTAATTATAAAATATTTTTTTCTACAATTCGTTGTTGAAATATAATCATTTATATACAGTGTCTGTCATTTTCATGAAAGATGTATTTAAACATACATTAAATAAACAAGACATCACTAACATGTTAAGTCGAATATAATTATTAGGCTAATGCTGCGTTCCAGGCAGGTTTTTGAGCACGTAAGTTACGACTTCAACGAGTGCAAGGAATTATGATAGCTAGACGTAAACAAAGCATGGCGGACCCTACAGGGCTTATGCTCATTTACAATCATTTCTATCGCCAAAGGTACATACTCCTAGCTTATTTGAGGGAAACGGAGGAGAAAAAACGGCACAGAAGCTGTTATACCATTTATTTTACGTTATTTGTATATTTGGAAATGTAACATCTGTAGGGGCTGCCATTGTTGTTTCACGGACTATATGATGTCAGAGCTCGTAACTGAGAGTACATCGATCTAGTATGAGTTTACAGGTGGGAAGTCACGGGTTTGACTGCCATTCCAGTGCACTTTCACGGGCCGAAGGTTGGAAAAACGATACTCGGTTACTTAACGTAACCTCGGTTCTCTCTAGAAGAGGTTCTCTCGTATTGCGTAAGTTCCTTACGCTACGGGAAAGTATTCTTTCTTCGAGATTTCTGAAAAACCCAAAATTATCCTTAATTTTGTAACATTGTCAACGCAGTGCGGCAGCCTGGCAGACCATAGCAGGCTATTCCAGCGTGCTATTGGCTGCTCTGCTGGCAACTGCAGCAGCCTATCGGTGAGCCCGCGTGACGTGGCGACCAATGAGGGCGCTTCGCGCCCACCTGGCTTCATTTGCCTACAGGTGGGGCGTGGCCACGTGTATATAAGCAGGGCTCACCAGCTGCATATTCGGTTTTCGTAGTTCTGAAGCATAAAAGCCCGCGGGGCGCACGGCAAGGAACGCAATACTCGTTCCCTCTTCTAGAGAGAACCGAGGTTACGTTAAGTAACCGAGTATCGTTCTCTTACGAGAGGTTCTCTCGTATTGCGTAAGTTCCTTACGCTACGGGAACATATTGTCAACGCTGTGCGCGCCTCGCATACAGCATATGTATCCCAGGGAACCGGGGACCATAACACTGCTCGGGCAGGGTGGCCGGTAAGGAAAACGGGCCACCACATATACAGACACTTCATTCGAACTGACGGGTGGTTACGACGGGTGGTTACAACACCCTGTCCCATGAATGAGGGAACGGCACCTGCCGGTCTCCTTCAAATTCACCACACCTTGTCTCATGAATGAGGGAGCGGCAACGCCGGTCGCCTTCAAATTCACAACGTCTTGTTATATGAGTGAGGTAACGGCACCGCCGGTCACCTTCAAACTCACAACAGCTCGTCTCGTAAATGAGGGAACGGCACCGCCGGTCTCCTTCAAATTCACAATGAGCCTAGTACCGAACTTACTACCAGTATGTGAGCTATGTCTGCGCAGAACCACTGGGCAGAACCAACAGCCCTATTGAACTGATAACACTTTAGCCTGTAAGGCAGGAACTTCCAGATTGTAAAATCTCACGAACGTAGACGGGGAGGCCCAGCCTGCCGCCATACAGATATCGTGGATGGAAATCCCTCTGGCCCAAGCCCACGAAGAGGCCATGCCTCTGGTGGAGTGTGCTCTGACACCTAGCGGGCACTGCAGGTGTTTGGAAGCGTATGCAGCTGCAATCGAGTCCACTATCCACCTGGACAGGGTCTGTTTCGAGGAGGCGAGACCTTTAGTGCGCCCACCAAACGAAACAAATAGCTGCTCAGAACGCCTGAAGGCGGCGGAGCGTGTGACATAAACCCTCAATGCCCTGACAGGGCAGAGGAAATTGCCACCGTCCCCCTCATCGGATGCTGGCAGAGCCGAGAGGGAGATAATCTGCGCCCTGAAGGGAGTGCCGATCGCTTTGGGGACATAACCATGCCTCGGTCTGAGAATGACCTTAGAGTCATTAGGACCGAACTCCATACACGTCGGGCTCACTGAGAGCGCGTGTAGATCCCCCACGCGTTTCACTGAAGCCAGAGCTATCAGAAACGCGGTTTTTAGCGAAAGGAACCTTGGTTCCACAGTCTCGAGCGGTTCAAAGGGATGAGCCTTCAGGGCCTCTAGGACCAAGGCCAGATCCCATATAGGAACCGACGGGGGCCGCGGGGGATTCATCCGTCTGGCTCCTCTGAGGAAACGGATAATGAGCTCGTTCCTTCCTAGCGTGCTACCTAGCGTCGTCTGAGCGAACGCTGCTATAGCCGCCACATACACTTTGAGCGTGGAAGGGGACCTGCCCCGTTCCAAAAGCTCTTGGAGGAAGGAGAGCACCCGCTGGACCCCACATTGCTGTGGGTCCAATCCCTTGGAAACACACCACTCAGTGAACACCGACCACTTAGAACTATACAACCGCCTCGTCGAGGGGGCTCTAGAGTGTGAAATCGTGTTCATAACCCCTTCGGGCAGGTCAACGGGTATCCGTTGGTCACCCATACATGCAGAGACCATCGCTCTGGATGGGGATGCCAAACTGACCCTCCTGCTTGAGAGAGAAGGTCTGCTCTCAGCGGAACTGGCCAGGGGGGTGAGTGCGACAGCTTCACCAGCTCTGGGTACCAAATCTGGTTCTCCCAGCGCGGTGCTATAAGGAGCACCGGACGGCGCGTTTCCCTGATTTTCGCTATGACCTGGGGCAATAGGGAGATCGGAGGGGAAAGCATACAGCGGGAGGCTGGGCCAAGTTTGGGACAGCGCATCCTCGCTTTTGGACAGAAACGTCGGGCAGCGGGCGTTCTCTTTTGTTGCAAAGAGGTCGAGCTCCGCTCTGCCGAACAGGCGCCATACCAGCTGGACTGTCTGGGGGTGCAGGGACCATTCTCCTGGGAGAATGAGGCCCCTGGACAGCTTGTCCGGGCCCACATTGAGGTGGCCCGGCACGTGCGCAGCTCTCAGCGAGCGCAGCGAGCTGTGTGCCCACACGAGCAGGCGTTCTGTCAGATTGCCCAGACCTCTGGACCTGACACCGCCCTGCCGGTTCACGTAGGACACCACTGTGGTGTTGTCCTACCGGACTAACACATGGTGTCCTCGTATAAGCGGGAGAAACTGCCTGAGCGCGTTCTCTACCGCTATCATCTCCAAACAGTTTATGTGTAGGAGTTTTTCCTCGCTCGACCAAAGGCCCGAGGCTGATCTGCCCTCGAAAACGGCGCCCCAACCCGTGGTGGAGGCGTCCGTCGAGATGACCTTGCGGTGTGAGATGGCTCCCATCGTCACTCCCCTCTGGTACCAGTCGGCTACTAACCAGGGCTCTAGGGCTGACACGCAGCCCTGAGTCACTCTGATCCTGAAGCCACCGGACGCCCAGGCTCTGTGAGGCACTCGGGCGTTTAACCAGCATTGCAGCGGGCGCATGCGCATTAAGCCCAGCTGGAGCACAGCCGCAGCTGAGGCCATACGTCCCAGCATCCTCTGAAAAAGCTTGAGAGGTGCGATTTTGCCCGGCCGGAAGTACGCAGCCATGCGCCGAACTTGGCGCGCGCGATGGGGTGACAGGCGGGCTGACATTGCCACAGTGTCCAGATTCAAACCCAGGAATGAGGTTGATTGCGTGGGCACTAATGAGCTCTTGGTCCAATTGACCGTGAGCCCTAGGCTGTCCAGATGGCTGAGCAGCATTGCCCTGTGGGCGAGGAGCTCGGCCTCCGACTGCGCCAGGATGAGCCAATCGTCCAGATAGTTCAATACTCGCATCCCTCGATTTCTCAGAGGAGCGAGGGCCGCGTCCATGCACTTCGTAAATGTACGGGGTGCTAGTGACAGGCCGAACGGAAGGACGGTGTATTGATAAGCCTGGCCGTCGAAGGCGAATCGTAAGAATGGCCTGTGACGCGGCGTTATCTTGATTTGAAAATATGCATCTTTCAAATCTAGGGAGATTAGCCAGTCTCTCGGGCGAATATGCGCGAGGATCTGCTTGGTCGTGAGCATCTTGAACGATCTTTTCATAAGAGCTTTGTTCAGACGCCTCAGATCCAGAATCGGTCTGAGCGACCCATCCCTTTTTGGCACGAGAAAATACCGGCTGTAAAAGCCTGACTTGCTCATAGAATGGGGAACCGGTTCTATAGCCCCTTTGCACAGCAGCGTGGCTATTTCTGCTCGAAGTAGATGTGCTACTTCCTCGCTCACTCTCGTCTCTGTACGCGCACAGAAGCGCGGAGGGCGGCGAGCGAACTGCAGAGTGTAGCCGTGCTTCACTGTTTTCAGCACCCATTCTGATACACCTGGAATGGCTTCCCACGCTCTCGCGTGCGCCACACGGGATAGAACGGCCTCCGGGCTCGAAACGCCGCGCTTCGCGGGTTTGACGGCCTGTATAGGAGGGGCGGGCGCAGTGCGCGTGCTCTCTGTGCTGTGGGCCAGCCGATCTCTCGCGATGGCTGGCCGCCCTACACACTGCATCTCTGCCTCTTCGAGCGGGGAGTGGCTTGTGTGCGGCCCTACACTCATCGCTCCGGCCACCCTGGGCGGAAAACAAATGGTGTGTGGCGCGGCGCGTGGCGCCTGAGGCATAATGTTCGCGAAAATGTGTGAGCGCGTTTGAGCGGGCACAACTCTTACGCGTGGAACATGACCGGTTAAGAGTGGCTGTGTGACAGCGCGTGTGGTGGTTAGTCGTGGACGCAAACAAGCGGACACGTGACCTAACTCTAGCACTCGAGCGGCCGGTGGCCGCTTTATGTGAGTGGGGGACACGGGGTTTATAGTGCTTGTGTGCAGGGGTGAACACAGAAAAGTGGGCACATTTACTGCATTTGAAACACATTTTTGCCGGCTCGTTGGCTGCGTGAAATCCATCTGCAGCAGCCACAGTGGTGGGGGCTGACAGGAAAGAGAGTTTTGACGGTGGTCCGGCCGCGGCGGGACTTAACCGTCGTTTCTTGCCTCTGGCTAGGAGGACTTTGGAGGCTCGGGCTTCAGCGCGATCCTAGGCCGGGGGCCCCGAGGTGGAGGCGGCTTACCACGGCTGGAAGAGCTGATCTGGGGCGGCCGCTCGGTCTTCGCTGAGACGAAGGGGGCCGCGCTGGGCGCTGCGCGGAGCTCGTTGCTGGCTGGTCACGAGGACGGCGAGCAGCGGAGCTATTGCTAGCGCCGGGGCATCGAGGCAGGAAAAGGTTCATGGCCTGCGTCGTTTTCTGCACTTCGGAGAAACGGTCGACGATCCCCTTGACCGCTGGTCCAAAGAGCCCAGACGGGGAGAGCGGGGCATTTAGGAAGGCCGCGCGCTCTGTTTCTCGCATGTCCGCGAGCGTGAGCCAGAGGTGGCGCTCAGCTACCGTGAGGGAGGCCATAGAGCGCCCGAGGGCCTGTGCTGCGGTCTTGGTGGCGCGAAGGGAGAGATCCGTCGCGCTTCGCAAATCCGTGATTAACTCAGCGTCACAGCATTTCTCGTCCAGGTCGCGGAGGAGATTAGCTTGGAGGATTTGCAGCACGGCCATAGAGTGCAGAGCGGACGCAGCTTGACCGGAGGCAGCGAAAGCGCGGCCGATCAGCGATGACGTCACTCTGCAGGCCTTAGACGGGAGGGCAGCCTTTGAGCGCCAACCAGAAGGCGGGCAAAGGTGCGCTGCGACCGCCTCTTCCACCGGAGGGATAGCGTTGTAGCCTTTCTCGGCCGCGCCGTCAACTTGTGAGAGCGTCGAAGAAGCCTGAGACGAGACCCTCGCGGAGAATGGCGCGTTCCAGGACTTTGCGAGCTCCTCGTGAAGCTCCGGCAGAAAGGGTGCAGTCCTGGAGGTGGGCGCACGGCGGCGACTGTTTAGGAAGCATCCGTCAAGTCGGTTCGGCGCTGCCACCTTGGGCGGGGCCCATTCGAGGCCTAGCTGCTCGACAGCCCGGGTGAGAAGGCGCAAAAGTTCGGCGTCCTCACCCGCTCGAGAGCGTCCGGAGCCCCGGACTGAAGAGGACGCGGAAGACCAGTCCTCGCTGTCGGAAGCCATGATGGAGCAGCTGTCGTCGCGTTCCGCGGCCGCATCCGCCTCATCCCCGGAGGCGGCAACAGAAATGGCGGCCTGGGGTGGGGGCGGGGAAGGCGAGAGTGAAGCGGGCGGGAAAGGTTCCGGCGAGCTTCTCTCGGCGAACTCCGGAATCCGCTGCGAGCGGCGCTTCTTTCTGCGCGGCGTGGCAGGGACTGGAGGGATATCATCATCGAACAGGACGAGTCGAGCCCGCAGGGTCGACATCGTCAGTTCTTCGCACTCTTGGCATCCGCCGGCGAGGAGTGCGGCGGCGGCGTGATCACGGCCCAGGCAGAGAGCGCAGATCACGTGGCGGTCCCCGGAGCTGAGCTGCGCGTGACACGAGCCGCAGGTGGAACGAGACATTTGTATCAACGCTCGGCTCTTTTTGTGAAAAAGTGTGACGCAGCGGCGACAACACTTTTGAGCGTAAAGGATATGGGCTGCCGGATAGCAGAGCAGGCACGGATGGCTGAAGGTGGCGCGATGCTGCCGGCTTCCTCAGGCGCTGTCCTCTGCTTGCTTGTCTGCGCGGTCACGGCGGCGGGTTCCAGATCCAGCGATGCGAAGGGCTTCGCTGAAGAAAAGAAAATCGAATATGCAGCCCGTGAGCCCTGCTTATATACACGTGGCCACGCCCCACCTGTAGGCAAATGAAGCCAGGTGGGCGCGAAGCGCCCTCATTGGTCGCCACGTCACGCGGGCTCACCGATAGGCTGCTGCAGTTGCCAGCAGAGCAGCCAATAGCACGCTGGAATAGCCTGCTATGGTCTGCCAGGCTGCCGCACTGCGTTGACAATGTTACAAAATTAAGGATAATTTTGGGTTTTTCAGAAATCTCGAAGAAAGAATACTTTCCCGTAGCGTAAGGAACTTACGCAATACGAGAGAACCTCTCGTAAGAGAACACAGGTTACGGGTTGCCTGGAACGCAGCATAATATAGTACATATATTTAGCGAAAGAGTTGATTTCTCAAACTTAGTGAACTAACAGCTGTGGACACTGAATGACTTCTGAGGTAAATGCTATGTGACATTGTTTACTGTCAGAATGAGTCTCGGAGTCAAATGCAAGTTCAATGTTTATTTAGAAGTTACAATGAGAGGTCTAGGCAAGACACATATCACACTCCACAGAATTGAGTCCACATGCGGCGTTCCACGACGTAATCCACTCTGGTGGATAACCGGAGAGAAATCCTCACTTTGAATGACTGACAAAATAATCCATGCACTGGACAGAAGACGAGGCAGCGCCTGGAAGAAAAGACAGCTCGCCGAACTCAGGATGAAACTGGATCTCGCCTAAAAACGAAGCGCACCAGTCACACCGACAAAGCAGGCAGAGTTCTCTCAAGGACAAGTTCACGAGTTACCACAAGCGTGTGAATTCTGGGCGTTGACAAGCCTCCGGATGCCTGCAACCGAACCTGCGAGTAACTGAAGAGACAGAAACCAGGACCTCCAACTGGACAGAACAGAGACTGAGACCAACCAAAAACAATGAGCACGCAACAAGAGACAGGACAAGGTGCTATAAAAAGGGAATTAACTGATGAGACACGACAGGTGAACAATTAGTGAAACGAGTGGGAAGGACCAGTGAACCCGTGAGGAACCACCACCAACAGGTAAGAAAATACATACATACACATGATCACCCAGGATTCCTGACAGACGGGCATGGAGGAGACTCACCCTGTCGCCGACGGAGATCCTCGATCAGAACAGGGTCCAGTATATCCCGGGCCGGAACCCAGCACCTCTCCTCCGGACCGTAACCCTCCCAGTCCACTAAATACTGAAAACCTCTGCCCCTGCGACGAGAATCTAGTAATCTCCTAACAGTATAGGCAGGAGCACCATCCACTAGATGAGGGGCGGGGGGTTTAGGGGCAGAGACAGGGGGATTGTTCCGGGCAAAAATCACAGGTTTAACCCTGGATACATGAAAAACTGGGTGAACCCGACCAAGAATAGGAGGTAACTTAAACTTGACCGCTACCGGACTAATGACCTTAGATATACTGTATGGCCCAATGAAACGAGGAGCCAGCTTACGAGAAGGCTCACGGAGAGGCAGATCCTTGGTGGAAAGCCATACCTTTTGTCCACACACATAACGGGGTGGAGGTCGCCGGTGACGGTCAGCCGCAGCTTTGGTTCGTCTGGAGTTTTGTAATAAGAGTGATTTAGCTTTCCTCCAAGTGCGTCTGCACCTGCGCATGAAAGCTAAAGCAGACGGAACCACTGCGTCGGGCTCCTGTGATGGGAAAAGGGGAGGTTGATATCCGACAGATAATTCGAACGGAGACAAATTAGTGGATGCGACGGGAAGAGAATTATGAGAGTACTCGACCCAAGGAAGCTGTTGGCACCAAGAATTCGGATATTTAGACGACAGACAGCGAAGCGTTCGACCGAGATCCTGATTAGCCCGTTCGCATTGGTCCCATTGGTCTGCGGATGATAACCAGAAGACAGGCTGGCTGTAGCGCCGATCTGTCTACAAAACTCCTGCCAAAAACGAGAGATGAACTGAGGACCCCTATCTGAAACTACATCAGTCGGAATACCGTGTAACCGAAAGGCGTGATCAATCAAAACCTGAGCCATCTCCTTGGCAGAAGGAAGTTTCGGTAGGGGAATAAAATGAACCGCTTTAGAAAAACGATCCACCACAGTCAATACGACAGTGTTACCATTCGACGCCGGTAAGCCGGTGACAAAATCAAGGGCTATATGAGACCAGGGGCGGGAGGGGATGGGCAAAGATTTAAGCAGACCAGCGGGAGGTTGATTAGATGCTTTATTACAAGCACAGACTGAACAGGCTAATACGAACTGTCTGACGTCCGAAGTCATAGAAGACCACCAAAAACGTTGACGGATGGCAGCCAACGTTCTCCGAATTCCTGGATGGCCGACAAACTTGGATTCGTGACCCCACCGGATGACATCGGAACGTAAACGCTCAGGAACCCATAGACGACCCGCCGGACACCCCTCCGGAACTTCCCCCTCTCGGCCGGCCTCTCTCACCCGCTGTTCGATTCCCCACACGAGGGCACCGACCACCCTCCCCTCCGGGAGAATGGTTTCGGTCCGCTCCGACCCGGAACCCTCGAACAGGCGGGAGAGAGCGTCAGGTTTAGTGTCCTTGGACCCCGGCCGGTACGAGAGGGTGAAGTTAAAACGCTCAAAGAAAAGTGCCCAGCGAGCCTGTCTAGATGTTAATCTTCTGGCTGAACGGATATATTCCAAATTCTTATGATCCGTCCAGACCAGAAAGGGTTCCGAGGTTCCCTCCAACCAGTGACGCCACTCACCCAGAGCGAGTCTAACCGCCAGCAGCTCCCGATTACCTATGTCGTAATTTCGCTCCGCTGGGTTTAACCGATGAGAGAAAAAAGCGCACGGATGCACTTTCCCGTCAACAGAGGATCGCTGAGATAAAACGGAGCCTACCCCGACATCAGATGCATCCACCTCCACTATAAATTGTTTAGCCGCATCGGGAATAGAAAGAACAGGCGCAGAGATGAAACGGGACTTTAATTCATCAAAGGCCTCCTGAGCTTCAGTATTCCAACGGAAACACACTTTAGAGGAAGTAAGAGCGGTAAGAGGTTTAGCGATCTGACCAAAGTTTCTGATGAAACGCTGATAAAAGTTGGCGAAACCCAGAAATCGCTGAAGCTCTTTACGAGTGTCGGGCACTGGCCATTCGGCGACCGCTTTAATTTTAGCGGGATCGGGACGAATCTCTCCCTCGGCTATGACGAAACCCAGAAACGAAACCGACTCCTTGTGGAACTCGCACTTCTCCGCCTTAACAAAGAGCTGATTCTCTAACAACCGTTGTAAAACCTGGCGAACATGCTGGGTGTGTATCTGCATTGAGGGAGAAAAGATGAGAATGTCATCCAGATACACGAAGACAAATTTGTTAATCATGTCACCCAGCACTTCATTGACCATGGTTTGGAAGACAGCCGGTGCGTTACAAAGGCCGAACGGAAGAACGCAGTATTTCCAGTGCCCTGATGGTGTATTAAAAGCTGTCTTCCACTCATCGCCCTCTTTGATACGTACCAAGTGATAAGCGTTGCGCAGATCTAACTTGGTAAACACGTGTGCTCCCTGTAATAACTCGAACGCTGACGACATTAAAGGCAAGGGGTACTTATTCTTAACAGTAATGTCATTCAGCCCTCTATAATCAATGCACGGACGAAGAGACCCGTCCTTCTTTTTGACAAAGAAAAATCCAGCGCCAGCTGGAGACGAGGAGCGGCGAATGAGACCGGCATTAAGAGATTCATTAATGTACTTATCCATAGCCTCTCTCTCTGGTTTAGATAGGGAAAATATGCGACACTTAGGCGGAGAAGTGTCTGAGAGAAGTTTGATCTCGCAATCATACGACCGGTGAGGAGGCAGGGAAGCCGCCCGGGCCCTACTGAACACCCGATACAGATCAGAGTACTCCGCCGGAACTCCCGAGAGATCAACATCCGGAACCTGAAAAGTAGAACACACAACAGGAGAAGAAGCAGGACCGAGACATGAAACATGACACGAAGACTTCCAAGATAACACAACACCGTTCTGCCAATCAACGTGAGGATTATGTTTGGTCAGCCAGTCATGCCCTAAGATGACCGGCGATTGAGATTGTTCTAATAACAAAAATTCGATCTCCTCACAATGATTGCCAGAGACGAACAAACTCACAGGGGGTGTGCGATGGGTGATAACAGCCATCTGCTGTCCCTTTAAAGTCCAGGCGGAGAGAGATGAAGAGAGAGGAATAAAAGGAATAGCCCACGATTCGGCCAAACCGGCATCCAGAAAACTTGCCTCCGCACCAGAATCCAGCAACGCCTGTGACTGAAAAGACTGTTTATAATTAATGGTTACAGGAAGTGTGGTGCAGCCTACGGGAGACTTTACAGACGACACGCCCACCGAAACTCCCGAAGTCATCGGTGGGCAGTACCCTTTTACCGGACACGCAGCGGCGATATGCCCCGCCTTACCGCAATACAAACATAACCCACGGGACAGACGACGATGTCTTTCAGTGGCGGTAAGACGGAGCTTGCCCCGTTGCATAGGCTCCTCCGTCTGGAGAGAAGGTGCGGTGAATTCGTCCGGCTCAGAGATGGCGAGATGACGAAACGACCGGCGGATGTCTCGTTGACGGTGGCGAGTCTCGACTCTCAACTCTCAACGCCAGGTCGATCACCGTCTCTAGAGATGTTGGAGGATCCCGTGCAGCAATCTCGTCCTGAATGGCAGGATTAAGACCCTCGAGGAATTGAGCGCGTAGTGCAGCGTCATTCCAGCCGCTGGTGACGGATAGCGTCTTAAACGCTATGGCATAATCCGTGACGGAAGAGGTTCGTTGCAGTAGCCTTACCAGCTCGGCGGCTGCCATATCCCCACGAAGCGACCGATCAAATAAATTCAGCATCTCCGTCTCGAGAGCCTCAAATGAAGTCGTGCACGGAGCCTTGGCCCCCCATACGGCCATTCCCCACTGTCTCGCCCTTCCGGTGAGAAGTGTCAATACATATGCCACCCTTGACGTTGAAGCAGCAAAAAGCCGTGGCTGAAGAGCGAAAACAAGGGAACACTGCTGCAGGAAGGCCCGGCAGGTGTTGGGGTCGCCGTCGAAGCATGGAGGTGTCGCCGCGTGTGGCTCACGGTCTGCAGGTGCATTCTCAACAGGTGCAGAAGGGAAACGCCCTCCGACCGGGGAAACAAGCTGGTCCACCCGGGTACTGAGCTCCGTAAATTGTTCTGAGAGGGTACGGAAATCTCTGGCAGCTACACTCAACAGAAATGAATGCTGTTCAATGACCACTGTCTGTTGATGAAGTGCGGCATACACCGAATCCGAACTCGCTGACTCCATCATTGGCGTGCTCATCTGTCAGAATGAGTCTCGGAGTCAAATGCAAGTTCAATGTTTATTTAGAAGTTACAATGAGAGGTCTAGGCAAGACACATATCACACTCCACAGAATTGAGTCCACATGCGGCGTTCCACGACGTAATCCACTCTGGTGGGTAACCGGAGAGAAATCCTCACTTTGAATGACTGACGAAATAATCCATGCACTGGACAGAAGACGAGGCAGCGCCTGGAAGAAAAGACAGCTCGCCGAACTCAGGATGAAACTGGATCTCGCCTAAAAACGAAGCGCACCAGTCACACCGACAAAGCAGGCAGAGTTCTCTCAAGGACAAGTTCACGAGTTACCACAAGCGTGTGAATTCCGGGCGTTGACAAGCCTCCGGATGCCTGCAACCGAACCTGCGAGTAACTGAAGAGACAGAAACCAGGACCTCCAACTGGACAGAACAGAGACTGAGACCAACCAAAAACAATGAGCACGCAACGAGAGACAGGACAAGGTGCTATAAAAAGGGAATTAACTGATGAGACACGACAGGTGAACAATTAGTGAAACGAGTGGGAAGGACCAGTGAACCCGTGAGGAACCACCACCAACAGGTAAGAAAATACATACATACACATGATCACCCAGAATTCCTGACAGTTTACAAGCTGTTTTAATATTGATGTCTTTCTGCGGTTGAAACACAGATTGAGCGATACGCAGTAAGTGTTAATGTATCCTCAACATACCTTAAAATATTAAGTCATGTTAATTATTAAGGAAGAGATGATCACGTTCATGAGGAGGAGCGGAAAGTGTTTCATCGCGTCATCCACCCGCCCAAGAGGAGCTGGTAGAGGTGTTGACTCGTGCGGTGGCCAAATTAAACATCGATTGGCCACAGGAAGTGCAGGAAGTTCAGTCACCCAGTAGGCTGGAAAACCGGTTTCTTTCTCGCCGGGTTCAAACAACTCACCGGGGCTTGCCATTCTTCCCGGATCTACACACCGAGGTGTGTAGATCCTGGAAGAAGCCCTATTCCTCGCGTGTGTCCAATCCTCCAGTATTGGATTATTCCAATGTTCTGGGGGCACGTGAGGCGGGCTATGGGACGATGCCTCGGGTGGAGGAAGTTCTCGCGAGCTATCTTTTGCCCGATTCTGCGTCGTCCCTCAAGGCCCACCAAACCCTGTCGGGATACCTCATCTTTGGTGGGCAAGGCTTATATGGCGGCTGGTCGGGCTGGTAGTTCCCTGCACACATTGTCTATCCTGCAGGCCTATCAGGCTGACCTCCTCAAAGAGCTTGATGAGGGCAAGGGTCCCTCTCCGGAGGATGTACTGGAGCTGAGGAAGGCTGCAGATTTGTCTCTCCGCATCACCAAGGAGACGGCCCGTGCTATCGGCCGCTCCATGGCTTCCATTGTGACTGTGGAGAGACATCTCTGGCTGAATCTGTCGGGGATGAAGGAGAAGGATAAGACCTTCCTCCTAGACTCCCCGATTTCGTCTTCTGGTCTATTTGGTGACGCGGTTGAGACCGTTGTCGCCAAATACCAGGAGGTGAAGAGGCAGTCAGCAGCCTTCCGCCAGTACGTCCCTCGCCGCTCAGAGCCGGGGAAGGCGGCCCCTAGGGGGCAGCCTCAGCCGTCTGCCAGCTCCTCGCACCGGCAGGTGCAAAAGGAGAGCGTCGCCTCTAGAGCCCCTCCTCCGGGAGCTTGGCAACAGAGGCGGCGTTCTCACCAGCAGTCTCACCAGCAGTCTTACGCTCCTAGAGGCGATCTGAGGAGCGTACTCCAGGCGTGGAAGGCTGCTGGGAAGAAGTTCTAGCTTCAGCGGGACTTCTAAGAGCGGTCCCCCCCCCCGCAGAGGGGCAACCGAGGTTGCTTCCTCTGCGGTGCTCTGGGGAAATCGATGTGGTAATCCCGCCGTCTATGACGCTTCGGGCCACATCGATTTCCCGCGAACGCATGCTGCTCCAGCCGCCTCTGGAAAGACCTGCGGCTGGGCAGCTCGCGTGTCCGCACACAGAGAATCGTTCCCAACCACTTCCTGCTGGTCATCCGCTTCAGGGGGTTGGGAACGAGGCTCGTGTAACACCCGACGCCAGCCTCAAGAGCTGGTTCCCTTAGTAGATTATCTCGGCACATGGAAATGCCTTCAGAATATTTCTACATGGGTCCTGCGTACTGTAGAGAAAGGTTACAGACTGCAGTTCGGTCACCCTCCTCCAAGTTTCAGGGGGTTGAACTGGACCGCAGTGGTACCAGAGCGGGTTCGGGTAATGGAACTAGAAGTAAAATCCTTGCTGGCGAAGGAAGCCATAGAGCGTGTTCCTCCGCCGGAGAGGGAGTCCGGGTTCTACAGCCGGTACTTTATAGTTCCCAAAAAGGATGGAGGGTTGCGTCCGATTATAGACCTGAGGTATTTGAATCGGTCTCTGAGGAGACTCAGATTCAAAATGCTCAATCAATCAATTCCCTTCGGCCTAGCCCTTTCCCCACGCACATTCACTAAGTGCATGGATGCAGCTCTGGCTCCATTGAGACTTCAGGGCATCCGTGTGCTGAATTATATCGACGACTGGCTTATTTTGGCCCAGTCGTACGAGATGGCAGTTCGGCATCGAGATGTCGTTCTGGCTCACATAAGGTGCTTGGGGCTGAGACTCAACACAACGAAGAGTGTGTTGACGCCATCCCAAAGGACTACGTTCCTAGGGATCGTATGGGACTCGACGACGATGCGGGCACAATTGTCTCCCGCGCGAGTCGAGACCATACTGGCGATGGTCTCAGGAATAAGGCTAGGCCACAGCATCACTGTGAAGCACTTACAGAGAGTGCTGGGACACATGGCAGCAGCGTCCAACGTGATACCTTTTGGCCTGCTGCACATGAGATCCCTACAGTGGTGGCTGAAAACCAAGGGGTTTTCCCCCAGAGGGAATCCTTTCCATATGATCAGGGTAACGCGCAGATGCCTTCGTTCCCTAGTCATATGGAAGAAACCTTGGTTTTTGTCCCAGGGGCCGGTGTTGGGAGCGTCCTGTTGCCGGAAATCCGTTTCAACAGACGCCTCCCTCACTGTTTGGGGCGCGGTCATGGACGGCCGCTTTGCAAGGGGCCCGTGGGAGGGCCGTCATTCCTCCTGGCACATAAACTGCCTGGAGATGATGGCGGTCTACAAAGCTCTCAGGAGCTTTTTCCCGGACCTCCGCGGCCAACATGTCCTGGTACGAACAGACAATACGGCTGTTGTAGCATACCTCAATCATCAGGGGGGATTGAGGTCGCGCCCTCTATGCAGACTGGCGCATCACCATGCCCCACTGGGGTTGGATGCCATGGTTCAGACGTGGCCGAGGCTGCGTCTGTACGCATTTCCCCCGATTGCTCTGCTCCTGGGAGTCCTGGAGAGGGTCCGTCAACAGGGGGTCAGCCTACTTCTGGTAGCACTCCGTTGGCCAACTCGAGTTTGGTTCTCGGATATCATAGCTCTGCTGGCAGGTCATCTTTGGCAGATTCCTCTGAGGAGGGATCTCGTATTTCAGGCAGGGGGCACAAAATTTCACCCCCGGCCAGAGGTTTGGAACCTTTGGGTCAGGACCCTGAGGGGGTCAGGTACCTAGAGGCTGGCCTGTCGGCAGAGGTGAAAGAGACCTTACTCAGTTCCAGGGCTCCATCTACGAGGAGACTGTACAGCCTCAAGTGGAATGTGTTTGCCACTTGGTGCAGGGAGCGTGAGGTGGACCCAGTTAACTGCCCGGTGGCTTCAGTGCTGGAGTTCCTCCAAGATCGCTTCTCTGTTGGTCTAATCCCGTCCACACTCACGGTGTATGTGGCTGCCATTGCGGCTTTCCACGCTCCTATGGGTGATGGGCCTGGGGGTAGGCACCAGCTGGTTGTACAGTTCCTCCGTGGGGCTCGGAGGATGAGGCCTGCGGCTCATTCCAGAGTCCCAACCTGGGATCTGGCAGTGGTTCTCGAAGGGCTGGCTGAGGCCCCCTTTGAGCCATTGGAGTTTGCGGAACCAAAGAACCTGACCCTGAAGGTGGCTTTTCTCCTGGCGATTACATTGCTGAAAAGAGTGGGGGACCTCCAGGCCTTGGCGGTAACGCCGACTTGCCTGGAGTTTGCCCCTAGGGGAGTTAAAGCCATCCTACACCCTAGGCCGGGCTACGTGCCCAAGGTTCCATCAAGGGTGGCCAGGTCTTTGGTTCTTCAGGCATTTCATCCTCCGCCTCATGTGACGGCGGAAGAAGGGAGACTTCACCTGCTCTGCCCAGTTAGGGCTCTCAGAGTGTATCTGGAGAAGTCTGCGCAGTGGAGGAGATCTCAACAGCTTTTGGTGTGTTTTGGTTCACCCAAGAAAGGGTTGCCTGCATCTACCCAGACAATCAGTAACTGGATTGTCCAGGCAATAACCATGGCTTATCAGGTGCGCAATTTGCCTTCACCTATGGCCGTGAGGGCTCATTCCACCAGAGGCATGGCCTCTTCGGTGGCCCTCCTTTCTGGGGTCCCCATGCAGGATATCTGCGAGGCGGCTGGGTGGGCTACCCTACACACCTTTATCAGGTTTTATAGCCTGCATCTCCCTACGGTGCTAGGGTGCTCCAGTCCTAGTTGTGCCCGGTCTCCGGCTTCACACTAGGGCAGGCGCTACCCTCGGTGTGGGCTAGTGGGTACTCGTTCCCCAAAGTGTCGTTCCGATGCAGTGAGAGTTCCCTCGAAAGGGAACGGCTCGGGTTATGTCTATAACCCTTGTTCCCTGAGAAGGGAACGAGCACTGCGTCGCGTCACCACACCTCGGCACGCATGGAGCGCATGCTTCAGAGCAATAGCTGCCGTTTCAATGCGCCGGCTCCCCTTTTATACCGTCACAGTGACGTCATCACGCACGCCAATCAGATTGGTTTAGTTTCTATTCAGACTTCAGATTCGCTGATGCTTAGGGAGCATCCCCAAAGTGTCGTTCCGATGCAGTGCTCATTCCCTTCTCAGGGAACAAGGGTTATAGACATAACCCGAGCCGTTTTCACTGTGCACTGTGGGACTTTTTAGGGAGCGAACATTTCAGTGCCCCAGAAGGATTCTGCAATTGAGACAGCCTTTAAAATGGCCGACTCCCTGATCATCAGTGCCCTGACTACTGAATTAGGGAGCTGATTGAGACGCACCCCTAATTTACAGGCTATAACTAATGTAGCAAATACAGTTTTGTTACATTACACATCTGTTGTACCTGTTATTTGTATAATTTATGTATTATTATTATTATTTATAAAGATAATGAAGCCTATTAAAATTTTTGTATATTATAAAATAATATTGTATATTATTTTCATCATCATCATCATCATCATTTGTTTTATCTATCATTTCTATAATAACAATAAAACATTGTTATACAAATAAAAGATACAATCATATAATAATATTAATGATAAATACAACAGAGAAACTAAACTAGGCTTCACTGTCTTTAAGAAATGAATAATAATAATGATGATGATGATGATGATGATGAACTACATAATTATATATATTATTTTTTCATTACAGTAAAAAAACATAAAATACCTACTAATAAGCTTTTTTAATAAGCAAAATACACCTTTTTATTTATTTATTTTGAAAATATGACCCATACATATTCATAAAATGTTTTATTTATTTTGTAACGGGTGAAATCCGCTGTTGTAGATTAGAAGACTACATTTTCCATCAAGAACAATGTAAGTGAGTCACCTTTAAGTGAGATCCCTGCCTCTCTGGAACATAATGTTGACCACCACACACCAGGACTGAGGACACTGGCAGACAGACTCCTGAATAATGTGACAGGCAGCAAGCGCTTATTAATCTGTTCTGTCTGTCTCTCTTAATGTCCTTCTGGCTTGGGGCACCGCTACAGGTGTTTTAGACTACATTATGTCTCATTCCTTTGCCATCCAAATTCAAGGTAGCATTTTCAGTCCAGCTGAATACATTTTCTATGTAAAGAGAGCCTGCATACACAGTTCTGCTTTGCTGTGACCAACAATTGAAAAAGTCATGTGGTGCAACCAACATAGAAGAAACATCGAAAGGACTCCTGATCCACATGATGGTGTGACAAGGTCAATATAATAATGATTTTATTCAAAGGGTACATTACACACACAGTTTCTGCCAGTTTCATGTTAATCTTGAATACCTATATAGAGTAGCACTGCATCTTTCAAATCTTCGAAGATTCTTACGTTTTATTATATTTATAAAAGACAGATACGCTGTACCGATTCTTCCCGAAAACAGCCGAGCTCGTGCAGGCGTGTAGTGGGAGGAGCTAAAGAGTCACAAGCACACACACACACACACACCCATACATATACTATAATATATTACAAAATACATCATGGCAACTTTTGATTCACTATAGACGGTTTCAATGGCAACAACATAAACAAACATTACTGCGCATGCGCGCTTTTGTGGCCCAAACTTAACTTCCGGTAGACGTCCGCAAAGAATCAATAACAACAGATGCTGCATTATCTTTCTTATGCGCAATCATCTTTCATTTAAATTGTGCAACATTATCTTAATTTACATGTTTTTATTGTTTCAGCATGTTTATTATTAATAATCTCCCATTTCTGTCTGCAATATAGAGGGGGGGAAACGCCCCCCTTAAAGGGCTAGTTCACCCAAAACTGAAAATCCTGTTATTAATTACTCACCCTCATGTCGACCCCAACCTGTAAGACCGTAGAGAAGAAGAAAATATCTTAATTTGTGTTCCGAAGATGAACGAAGGTCTTACAGGTTTGGAACGACATGAGGGAGAGTAATAATGACAGAATTAAAATTTTGGGTGAACTAACCCTTTAAGGACCGTGTAATGCCGTTTTCTGTACAGTGTCTTATATAAATGCTTGCGCGCTCGCCTTCAATCATGCAACGCATCGGAATCTTTGTTTCATAATATAAGATTAATGTTGGGAAAGTTAACTTGTAGATAAAGTACTCTATTTGAGATTGATTGTATATGAATGCATCACAAAAAATCCCGTGCTCTATGGGCACTGCCATTAATAGAGGACAAAGCGAAAATTGTTTTGCACTCCGTGATGAAGGCACATTTAAATATTTTGCGGGAAACATATATCCGATTAGATGGCGACCACTTGATGTGAACGATGTAAACTCGCTGTGTCCTGATTGACTGATGATGATCACACTAATCGCATGTTAATGCCAAGTGTAAACGCAGCCAGAATAACTTCCCTCTAGAGTAGATTATTTCTGATAACAAGCAAAATAAATAACAAGTAAATTACATTAAACATACAGTCTAAATTACATTAGAAGCTGCTCTCGTATGCTGGATATTTATGAAGCATTTAAGGCTTTTTGGTGAGTCGCTCACACTGTTTTTGCGCTGGTGTCATATTCTCTCTGCTTGATCGTTAATATTATCATATCATGTTATCCATGAATAGTACGTCAAAAATGTGTTTCTACTGAGTAGTGCGTCATACTATCCCCTTGCCAGACCGATAAACAAACACAGACCAGAAGTTATCTTCGGGCCAGGCGCGTAACAGTGGCAACGCGCATGCGTCCGATGAAACCGTCTATACCTTTGTGTTGTTGACATTATATGCACTTGCGTACCGATTGCTCCGTTGCTGCTCCGGAAAAACAAACTGCATCCACTATTTCCTTAACACTGAGTTATTTGGGAAGCTGAACAAGGTAATATTTCCTTCACAACCAGAAACACACTTCTTTAGTGACATTGTTGATTTTGTGGTCTAAAGACAAAATGACAGCACTGACGACAGCTTCCGTAATCCGAAACAAAGCTTTTTGATGGCTGTGCTCTTGCTCTTGCTCTTGCTCTTGCTCTTGCTCTTGCTCTTGCTCTTGCTCTTGCTCTTGCTCTTGCTCTTGCTCTTGCTCTTGCTCTCGCTCTGGTTGACGTGTGCACACGCTCTTCCAGGAGAAGTGCCCATACAAGGAATTCCACCCTTTATGATGTCATACAGGGCCATACACTGAAAAAAAATCCTGAAGGAGTATATTTGGCATAGAAATACTCTGTCATACGTCCAACTCTTTTTTTTAAATTTGGCCGGCAATATTTAGCATGAGAATCCAACTCTTTAACAGTTTAATAAAAATGCATGAAATAGCATTAAACCCCCCTCCCCCACACACACACACCACACATAATGGTGCAGAAAAAAAATCTTATTCAGAAAATGTGTTTACATAGAAAACATTTTTTATAAACCTTTAACTCATGTATTCAGAGTGCAAAAGTCATTTTTGCAAGATCGTTACACCACATGACATTTTTAGAGTCATTAAATGTAACCTTTTCTCTGTTGATAGCAACAGTTGTGTCACAAAAGGTTCTTTCAACATGTGACTTTACTTTAAGACGTGACACACCATCCTAAAATATTCGGGTCGGATAAATAGCGCACCAAAGGGATCAACTGTGAGGAGAATTAGAGTTAATTATACTCTCCGAGTGCCTGATTTGAATAGCAAATTTAGCAAGTCAGCTCTCGCCAAGAAGCCCATTCTTATTATTTTGGAAAAGAGTCGCCCAGTTAAGTTTCATCCAATGTTTATCACTTCAGTGCTGTTGGTTAGACATGATCCAAATGGGAATACATTGAGATAAAAAGTTGGAGAAAATGCCAACAGGCGCTTAGTCCAACTGAATCGAAGTAAGCAGGAATCCACGGTTATTTCTTGGGATTTGTTGCAGTTATTTGAAGGATGCCACAGCTGCAGGATAACAGCTTTACCCTCCCAAATCTTAGCGCGCACAGGAGACAGAAAGAAATACGTTCATTGTTTAGTGGAAGAAGTTCCAGCACTTATTCCCCAATGAGAAATCCATTTCCTCTATTTCATTGCTCTAAAGCAATTTTTTGAGAGGAAAGCACTCCAGACACTAGCAGCTTAGGCAAGCTCTCAACCAAAGATATCCTTCATTTCCATCGGGACCCCTGGCATGCTGGTTTGTTAGGAACTTGGATTCACTAACGGAAAACTCTTCTTATATTGAAAGGCTTAAAATAGAAGAGGCCTGAAACCTGCACTATTTATTTAAATCCTAAGACACTTACATTTTTACCCAGGAGTCGCTTGGGGTTTCATTCTGTGCAACGCAAATACAACGTAACTCCTCCGTTTCTGAATACTATTTCTCATTTAAAGGTCACTTCATTCAAACTTTTATTTTAATCTGATATTGCCTGGAAAGTCAGAGTTAAGCTGGTAGCTGTTCTTTGGAACATGGAGGCATGGTTTCCATCCAGTCTCATGAAAAAACAACTAATATACGAGGTGCCGATTTCAAACGAATTTGTACAAAAACCATAACACTGGAAACCATAGTGAGAGCGCTCATAATTGTAGTGTGACACTAAACAAGACTTTGTAAAGAGAGACACAGCGGCTTAGATTAAAGTCCCCCTGTAGTCAATAATTGTATCCCTTAAAGGGACAGTTCACCCAAAAATGAAAATTACCCTATGATTAATTCATAGGGTGTGAGATGGTGGTCCAGTGGGCTAAACCATGGAACTGATATGCAGAAGGTTGCTGGTTCGATCCCAGCGGTCACCACCAGTGTGTCCTTGAGCAAGGCTTTACTCCATGTTGCTCCAGGGGGCTTATCCCTGTAATAAGTGCACTGTAAGTCGCTTTGGATAAAAGCGTCTGCCAAATGCATAAATGTAAATATAAACTCACCCTCAAGCCATTCTAGGTGTATATGACATTATTCTTTCAGACGAATACAATCAGAGTTATATAAAAAAATGCCCCCGTGTACTATGTGAGTAGGTACTATATTTGAATATGGATGTATGGATGAATGTATGATGAATTAATTATGAATGTAATCCGGACGTACTACATCCGCCATGTTGTCATGTTCATGTGACCTACCAACGTCAGTTGCGTCACCTCCATTCATAAATCCTCTCCTGTGGCCTCATGGGATAGTAAAGTGTCCATCGTATGCGCACTTTAGAATCTTGCTGGAAGTAGTAGGTCATCCGGGTACTCTTCGTCTACTGTTTTTCGAATACTATGAATTCGGACATACTACTCTGTTTTTCGCATACTATATAGTAGAGAAGTATTCGATTTTGGACGCAGCTCTGGCTCTTCAAGCTTTATAATGGCAGTGAATGGGAGCCCAAAATTTGAAAAATGTATCCATCCATTTAAAGTAATCCACATGTCTCCAGGGGGTTAATAAAGGCCTTCTGAAGCGAATCGATGGGTTTGTGTAAGAAAAATATCCATATTTAACACGTTATAAAGTAAAATATCTAGCTTCTGGCAGACCACCTTTCATATTCAACTTACGGAAAAAGCGTAACTGGCGCGATGATTACAACGGATGTAGCGTAAGCGTTTTGAACCGCGAGAGGCCTTACACTTTCTTCTTAAGTTAAATACGGAAGGTGGTCCGACGGAAGCTAGATATTTTACTTTATAAAGTTTTAAATATGGATATTTTTCTTTCACAAACTCATCGCTTCGCTTCAGAAGGCCTTTATTAACCCCCCGGGTGGAGAATGTTTATAATGGATGGATGCACTTTATTGGTCTTCAAAATTTTGGGCTGCCATTCACTGCCATTATAAATCTTGGATTAGCATTTTTTAATATAACTCCGATTGTATTAGTCTGAAAGAAGAATTTCATATGCACCTAGGATGGCTTGAGGGTGAATAAATGATGGGATCATTTTCATTTTTGGGTGAACTAGCCCTTTAAAACTCATCTTTGATCGCCAAACTATTTAAACATATTTTCATACATTTTTTTCCTATGAATTTTTTTATTCCTGCCTTAAAATAGCTTGAATCTAACTCTACACCCTTGCTTCATTTAGTATAAGCAGATTCATGATTATGCAAATTATCCCGCTTCCACACACTCACATGAGCTCAGAAATACAGTCGGCCAACTTACTTACTAAACTCTGCACAATGGCACTCTTTTACAACATCGGACACATAACAATAATTATGATTATCCTTTTGCTTGATTACGTTATTAAACAGCTAATAATGTTTTTTTAACTTTATTAAACAGCTAAGAGCCTGGTTTTCTTTACATTAGTGCTGTTTTTGACTGATTGTTTGAATTCATTCGCTTACTGGGTAAAAAAATGAGGCTGAAAATGTGAAGTAATTTTGCAACCGTTGCAGTGTCCTTAGAAATTCTGCATGCTCAAAGTGTAGTATGACCTCAGTTTAAGATTGTACGAATTCATACGATTTAGCCACCAATTCGCCACAACATACAACAATAAAAAATGCCATGAGATTGTGTTCCAAGCTGGTCTTGGTTGACGTTCTAAAAACCTGCTTATGAGCAGCTGATAGCTGGTTTTGCTGGTCCAAGATGGTCTAGCAAATTGCTCTGGCTAATGACCTGACTGGACCAGCTAATTATCAGTTTAGACCAGCAAGAAACCAGCTGCTATCTATAAAAAACAGCTCCCAAAGCTGGATCAGCTTCACCATGAAATGTGCACAAAGACCCTGATAGATTTTGTGAAACAGAAATATTGATACTTTGATTGTTTGCTTGATCAGTTATTATGACATGAGTCTTACTTATCAATGAGAGCATCTAAAAAGCTTGCGAGAGAACAAACTCTGTCTTTGCCCACAAGTTGAACTGAGTCATTCAGCAAGTCTTTATACATTTTTTATAATTCAATGAAAGGACTTTTGGATTAATCATTGTAGACTCGGACAGGATGTAGAGATGGCCATGAAATATGAATACAGCCTAGTTACACTTCTGACAGATTGGCTGTGATGTATACAGGCCCTGGCCCATCATAGGGTCATCATCCTGGCTTGTCAGAGTGGTCAGGAAAGGCAAATGTTGTCGCTCAACATTAGTTAAGATCGCATATTTCACCTGTGATGTTGTGACGGCTCTTTTCTCTTTCATTTATATGTCCACATGGCCGTCATTGAGTGTAATTCCCTTCTTAGGGCGGCAGTGCCTGTTTCCTTCGCTCCTCTTTAGATCACAGTTCGCTTCACAGGAGTCAAAGCCAGACAAAAAATCTGGTG
Source organism: Romanogobio albipinnatus (assembly GCA_023566225.1). Lineage (NCBI taxonomy): Eukaryota > Metazoa > Chordata > Actinopteri > Cypriniformes > Gobionidae > Romanogobio > Romanogobio albipinnatus. Next base: position 20,195,720 of record CM042263.1, read on the forward strand.
CACGATGCACCTGGAAAAGTTCTTATTCTGGCAAAGAACAACCCAGTTAGACAGCAAGGGTCCGTCTGTACTTTTGAACATGAAGTTTAGGGAGATTTAGGAGTGATAAAAAAAAGAGTAATTCACCAACATTTTGACTGGATCCTCATATTTTCTATTATATTGCTTTAAAAAAAATCATAAATAAACAACAAATATACTAAGAAATAACTTTATTTTTAAATGTTGCATTATCAAATTACTAATTTAATAATCTTTTTTTAAATAAAATACATACAATATTATAGATATTTCATATACAAAATTACTTTAATGTTTAATTCAATTTTAAATATTAACATTGACTAAGCAAGTATTTATTTTTAAAGTTCTCATGAAATCAAAATCGACCTTATTTACTTTGTTAGCAAACTTACCAGTAAAAATTACTGGTTTTAGGGTGAACAATTAATCCATGCAAGTTAATACACAGAAAAAAAAAATTGTTTGCCGTGGTAATCTTTAATCAAAATCTGAAAAGTAACTTCCGGTCTGGAATGGCGTTCCTTCTCAGATGATGTCAGTTTGATGGCTTGGGTTTGAATATCCTAAAAGGATTAGTTCACCCAAAAATGAAAATAATGTCATTTATTACTCACCCTCATGCCGTTCCACACACGTAAGACCTTCATTAATCTTCGGAACACAAATTAAGACATTTGTGTTTAAATCCGATGGCTCAGTGAGGCCTGCATAGCCAGCAATGACATTTCCTCTCTCAAGATCCATTAAAGTCCCTGTAAAGGCAATTCTGAGATTTGTTTCTAAACTCATTATAAATGTTAGAAATGTGTTGCTGAAACACATTACAAAAACTGTGATCTGTAGGGCTGATTTGTGGAGTTAGACCATTAAACAGTTTTTCACGGTTGCTGTGTTCAGCCACTGAGCCTGGCTCCTCCCCTAACACGATCATAACTAGTGCACATTCGAATCAGTTTGCCCGCTCGATCGCGAGTTACTGTCAGTACCGTTAGTTACAGCCTACAACTTACAAAACAGTTTACAAAACAAAAACGATGATATTAAGAAGAGGTGGATTAATTTTGTGAACAGCTATCTTGATGGAGAGCTGAGAATCAACACCAACACCTGCCTCTGCAGTGACTTTAAACCGGATAGTTTTACAAACTTTCATCGGAGACAACTGGAATTCACTGATAATCTGCTGCAGAATGGGGCCAAACCGATTATCTTTCATCTGGTGCCGTCACGAGCTGTACGTGAGTGTTGTCTTGTGTGCTCACGGCAGCTTTCCCACGATTGGCCGTGGTTGCAGCGCCGACAGTGGACACGCCCCCAGCGTTTGAGCGCAACTTATGCTGCTTATTTTTTCAAGTTTTTGATAAGCTATTTTATTTACTTGGTGGATTTTTTTATGATTCAAATTTGGCTGGGTGGTTAATAACACATTTGTCTGTGGTGTGACAAACTCAGAACGCATATTTAATTTTGACTTTACTAAAAACATATTTAAAGGAACGCTGAGGTTAGCACAAAGACTGGAGGTAAACGGCTCCAGATAGCCTACTGCTCAATAAGTGACAAAATAACGCCAACATTTTCCTATTTACATGTTGTGATGTGTACAGTAACATCTTGTACTAAGACCGACGGAAAATGAAAAGTTGCGATATTCTAGACCTATATGGCTTGGGACTATACTCTCATTCCTGCGTAGTAATCAAGGAACTTTGCTGCCGTACCATGAGTGCAGCAGGCGCAATGATATTACACAGTGCCTAATTTAATAATTATTATTATTTTATTATTTAATAATTATTATTATTAAATTATTCTGAACACTTTTCCCACCAGCGTTTCCCACCAGTGTTTATTAAAAAAAAGTTGCCAGCCACCGTCACAAAAGTTTCATGATAAAATATTCCCCCAACAAAATATTCCCCCAGAATATTTTGTTGCATGAATATCTGAACATGCAATATATCAAAAGAAAGGGAAAACATGTTATAAGGTTATAAGGTATAAATATGACTGATTTGTTCATAATTGTCAAAATTGCAATGATGATGCAAAATGAGCTTGATAGGGAAATACTCCTTATTGATGAGCCCTGATAAATCTGTACACAGTGGAAAATACAATTAAGAAAACTTTGTCTACTTGCTATTAATCGTTAGCCTGACGTCGTCATACTCAATTCTAGTCAGAATTTGAGTCTGATACTGCTCCGTTGGGCTGTGATTATGGGGCGTGTTTAAACCGAACCAGGAAAGACCTCAATTGGATAGGCCTACAACCAATCAGAGCAACGGAGCGACGCATAACGTTAGTTGTCAAATGTCAACAGAACTCTAGTTAGCTAGTTTTGAGTAGCAATTGGGCGAGTTTTGCTGTAAAAACTTGCTGTAAAAACTTGCAACCCTGTCTGCACGCACGCCCGGAATAAGTAGCCTAACGTTAGAAGAAAAAGATGAGTGTAAACGATCTTTGCCGGTGTTGTAAAAAAAGAATTTAAGGATACACAGAGTACTTACCAACAAGATCATCATTTCTGAGAGAAATAGTGAAGGTGAATGCATATACGAACAAGTTCTCCGTTTAGGATTAGAACAAATTCAACCCAAGCGCCTTTGATGATGTGGATGATTACGTTACTGTTTATCATCTGTCCATCATCGTCTAAAGCCCGCCCTGACAATTTCATTGGTCCGAACAGTTTCTGTTCGGGCATAATTACTTCTCTATGGATCAAGTCCAGACCGAACTGCCCGTGCAAAAAAAATTGTGGGCGGGGCTAAGTTCATCTGGCATCCAGGCTAATTAATCGTGTTTGACTACTGCAGACTCACAGCTGCTACACTACCGGGTGTGTGGTGAGGTGTGAAAGGCATGGCCACATCTAAACAGAGGTGTTATAAAACCATAAAGGACAGTGGGAAGTGTTTCAAAGTACTATTCTCCTGTTTAATCTAAAATGAGTCCCCTGGCATTATGCCCCAAGTGATCTGAGCACCTCTATGTAAACAGAAAGAAACGTAAACTTAAAGGGTTTAATGACACGGAAGTGACAACTAAGAATAGGAAATAAGAAAAGCTTTGAATTTGATGCGGCTGGACGGCTGGAGGTTAATCGCTACGCTTAGGTTTAACTAAATATTTATGTTTGAGCATTTTGAGAGTATTTACTGTTGCTGTAATGCACATGAATCACTTGTTCATTTGCATAGAAGTAAACAGTTTATCTCTATTCAAGTTTTGCATGTGCTCTCCTTGTTTAATCCTCTCTCAGAATTCTTTGAATTAGAATGAATTATTCTCTATGTTATATTCACACAGAACAACATGTGAAAGCATAGGATTATGCAAATGGTTGAAATGCATTGCCAGAATGCAGAAATAAGTTAAAGAAACAGTTTACCAAAATCCCATATGCTGATGTGCTACTTTCCATGGAACACTAAAGGAGAAATTCTGAAGACAATTTTTCGTATAAAACAGTTCATAAGTGACCACAGGCGGTAAAACTCCAAAAAAAGACCAAATCTAATTTGCATCCATGTTCAGATTCAGATGCTAACATGTTTTGCCAGGTTTGACGTCATTAACACCACTATAAAATGTTGTTACACAAACGAATGTGCAAAATATACTTCAAATAATTGTCTTTTTGTGTTCCATAGTAAAAATACCAGCATACATGATTGAAACTAAATAATTAATGACAGAATTTTGGTGGACTATTATTTTAAAGTGTCTTGTGCTCTAAGCAATGATACACTCAAATTTCCACTACAAGACTTAAAAATTAGCTAACAGCTAATCGCTTGCATACTGTGCTAATGGTTTGAAACAACATAAGAGTGGACTAAATAATGACAGTTTCTTATGTGCTCTAAGCATACATTCACATGTACACATGAAAATATACTACAGTATATTATAGTAAAATTAATAGGCTACTATATTTTTTAACCATGCTATAGTAAAGATATTACAGCATATTGTAGTATTTACTACACTTTGTTAATTTATAGAATACTGTAGTAGTATTAACTATATAGTCAATTGTTAAACTACAGTATATACTGAGGTATACTACAATTTTCTGTAGTAGCTATATTTACTATATGGTTCAAAAGCGCTATAGTATTTACTAGAGTAATTTTACTATAATATACTAGCCTATAGTATTTTTTCACAAGACTTCAGTTAAAATTAGATTTTACTGTGTTTTCTTATGTAAAAAGATTAACCTTTGCGTAGCCAGTCTCGAAATGCAGCTAATCGCTAGCATTCAGTGCTAATGGTTTGAAACGACTAGTGGACTAAATAACGACAGAATTTGGGTGAACTATTAGTTTAAAGTATCTTATGTGCTCTATTGCTGCGTTCAAGTCCCCCTGGGATGTTCGTATTTACGAGGTGAGAAGTACAACATCATGTGTGTTCAAGTCTCTTTGGTCGGAGCAAGATGGCAGTGTACCTTCTTTTAATGAATTTCACAAAAATACAGCAAGGTTTGTTAACTCTGCTTATAGAAAATGAAGAACAAAGAATGCGCATCAGGTGAGTTATGATCTTTTATGGTTTGAATTAATCTATGAAGCCACTGTAAACGTTATCATTATATAGGCTAATTGTTATATTACAATGCATGTTTACTTTGTTGTAAATGACAAAGCCTGACAGTGTCACTGCTATACCCGTTATATTCAACTACAGACGTTGCATCCATTGATTCTGCCATGTTCCTCACTGACACGCCCCCAGTTGTACAGATCGGGGCTTAAAGAAAATCCCGAACTTCCCACTGGTATTTACGATTTCGTGGTGCTGTTCATGTGCGTTCAACTCGTAAATACAATCTTTACGACATGACTTGAATGCACCATAAGCCATGATATACTAACATTCACACTACAATACTTCAGTTAAAATTGCATTTTTACTGTGTTTTCCTAAACAAAACGATTAACCTTTCGGTAGCAAGTCTCGAAATTCAGCTAATCTCTAGAATCCTGTGCTATGGTTTGAAACAACATAAGAGTGAACTAAATAACAACAGAATTTGGGTAAACTATTATTTTAAAGTATTGTATGTGCTCTAAGAAATTATATACTCACATTCACACTATAAGACTTCAGGTAAAATTGTATTTGACTGTGTTTTCTTAAACAAAACGATTACATTTTGTGCAAGTCTCGAAATGCAGCTAATCGCTAGCATGCTGTCTTGATATAAAAAGACTCACAGAATCTTAAAGATTCTCATCACTGTTATGTTTTTCAATAGGGGTGATATTCGTTTCCATTTTCCCCTCTTCGGCTTAGCGTGGTCAATAGTTGGCTTTATAAAGGGCTCATCGGGTCCATTTCCATGGGCACTGAGGATTCAGTGGGAGAAAGAGGGCTAAAATGACAGGGATATAGCCGTGGGGGGTGGAGGGGGAGGAAGCGTCACAGATTTACATTCTCAAGGCATGTTTGCCAACAGCATGTGGCGGCTTGAAGCTAGTCAGTCCCTTCTGTCTCCTTCTTCTGTGTGATTACAGCCCCCTTCCCCCTCCTCAGGCTAGCGCTAGCTCCCAGTCTTGCACTAATCAAAATGAACATCTGAGAAATGAGGGCAGGTGAGATGTGGCTGAAAGTGTTGATGGCTATCAGATGATATAGTGAGACTCTTATCCGACGAATCTGTCGGCCTAGGAATGTGGGAATGTCAGACCCTCCCGACTTCTGGAAGTCTGTTTTAGTAACTTAACATTCCGAGTTCTGGAACATATGGAGAGGTGTGAGCCGCTAGATTCTTCACGCTCTGCTCGTGATGGTGGGGTGGGTTGTGTTTTTGCCGTTGTCTGTGAAATTGGCTGTTTGGTTTAACAACCTTTGCTAACGGCTTAGCCAGGGAGTCGTGTGAGTGTTTTAGTGTTTTGAGACTTGTGCAAACAGTCAATCCACATGGAAACATTCTGTGTGTGCAGAAAACTAATAAAAAATATAAGCACCCCAGTGCTGAGATGATGATAAAAAAAATTATTAAAATATTCTCTGTAAAAATGTTTTGTAACCTACAAATGTGTTTTGTGTGGAAACATTTAAATTATATATTTTTTCAAAAAAAATTCAAGGCAAAATATTGTTTATAGTGATGCTCCTAATTATGATTATACTTTTTTTTTACAAAACAACTCAAAATTCAGATTTTCATTTAGTTAAAAAAACTAATTTGAAAAAGTTCCAGTAAGGGCTAATTAAACTTCACTGTTTCAGTCTATGCTTTAAGCCCACTCAAAACTGAAAATGTATTTTTGATGTTGTTGTTTTTGCTTTTCTTTTGTTTTCTGCCTGTGGTAACTATAAGTGAAACATCACTTTATCATTGTGTACCGTCACTTTATCACCTTGTGGAATAAAGGTGAACTGCACTTATTTAGTAATCAAAGATTAAATTATTGTTGTGCAGAAAAAATATACTTACACTGTTACACATATTAGACATATTTGTTGGTGTCTATTGTTGTAGTGTTGAACTGTGTAACCCCGCCAACAGTGAATCTCATTGGTGCATTAGTTTGAAAATTACATTGTTATGTAATTTTGCTGCTTTGCACATTAATTTACTTTCATTGAGGACGGAAGTTCAAATGAAACTTGTAGCATGCTTCACAAGTCTTGGGATTCAAGTCAAAAATTCAACCATTTCTCATCAACAGCTAAGCGATATTTAGTGGGGGAAAAAAGCTGTAAGGAGAGACTTCATCTATTGGCTAGGAATGAAAAGTGGGTATAACAAACCAGAAGGAAACCAGGTGGTTGAAAGTGAAGAGGTTAAAAATAAGAGGGATTGAAGACATCAGCTCAAAGGAAAGTTGTTTCAGGGGTGGAGCAAGTTATTACATTATGACAAAAGATTATTCTGAATATTCTAAACTGCGCTCATTAAGCTCATAATATTGCTCATGTTACAACTGCAATATCTGATAAAATGGCCATCCTATTTGAATTGCTCTTCCCAGTTCCTCTCTTTTAGTCTCTTTCTAACCAAGCGCCATGAGACAGAGGTTTTTGGCTCTCTGACTTCGTATTATTTTAAGCCGCAAAGAGGATTACATGCACAAATCCAAACAAAGCAACAGACAAATAGTGAGGTGCAATGTTTCAACTGCCTGAGAAGAGGTATCGGGAATATGTTTACAAGGATATAATGTAAACAGTGTCTTTTAGTATAAAATGCCAATGCATTACTTAAAACTCTTTTTTATGGTAGAGCTAAACATTTGCTATTATAACTCATATGTGGCTTTGTTATATGTGTAATTGTGTGGAAAAAATTATCCATGCAGTACTAAAGCGGTAGTTGAGCCCAATATGAAAATTCTATCATTCCAAACTTTATTTTGTGAATCATATTTCTCCATGAGGAAAACAGCTTATAAATGTGATGTTTGTTGGTAATGTAAAAATGCAGAAAGTTTTCTGTGATGGGTAGGTTTAGGGTTAGTAGGGTTTACGTCAGTACTACTGAGTACCGATTTACATTAAATCAATCAGTGACAAATTTCGGGACTCTGAGAACGCATGTGGTGATATAAACTATTGTCTGTGAATATTAACACGCAAAAAGACTATTTAAATAAGAATCCTGCATGTCCTGCGTGTCTCTGTGTAAATGAATGGTGCAGATGCACGGTTTAATTTACCTCACAGACACACACACTGAATCGCGCGTGACGGTCGCCTGTTTCCATCTCATATGAGGACATGAATGCTCTGAGAGTCACTTCATGAGCATTTACTGTCATACATTTACTACTGTCATATCATAAACACACAGAAACTCAAAGGTCTTCAAGGCAACCTGTCAAAATAAAAGTTTGGTTTAACTTGACAAATATATTACTGTTGTTCAATAGAATTTAGATATGTCCCAATGTAATATTACCAACACTAATGTAATTGATAAATTATCAAAACTTTATTTTTTAAGTAATAATCACAATTTTTCTTCCCTGTTTTAATTGTAACAGTATAACACTCAGTTGTGCAGCATTTTGTTTGACAAAAAATGTTTGTTTAATTAAATTAAAATATAAATTCTTAATGCTTTTTGTCTTCATTTGATTACCAGAAAATAAATAACACAGAATTTGTGGGAAATCTTGTCATATACATGAAATATATATATATATATATATATATATATATATATATATATATATATATATATATATATATATATATATATATATATATATATATATATATATATATATATATATATATATATTTTTTTTTTTTTTTAATGAATTAAATTAAAGGTGCCCTAGAATGATTTGAAACAATATTTTAAATTGTTCTCTGGTATCTACATAGAGGGTATATGCCCTATCTACATAGATGGGTATATGTTCCGGTGGTCCGTGTTCCGGTGGTCCGTGTTCCGGTGGTCTGTGTTCCGGTGGTCCCTGTTCCGGTGGTCCCTGTTCCGGTGGATCGTGTTCCGGTGGATCGTGGTCCCTGTTCCGGTGGATCGTATTCCGGTGGATCGTGTTCCGGTGGATTGTGTTCCGGTGGTCCCAGTTCCGGTGGATCGTGTTCTGGTGGATCGTGTTCCGGTGGTCCTTGTCCTGGTGGATCGTGTTCCGGTGGATCGTGGTCCCAGTTCTGGTGGACCCTGTTCCGGTATTCTCGAAGCGGAGGAGGAGAAGGAAGGCTGTTCTGGTGGTCCCTGCTCTGACTGCGCCACCCTGGTGCCCTGCTCGGCCAGCACCACCGAGGTGCCCTGCTCTGCCCGTGCCGCCCTGGCATCCTGCTCTGCCCGCGCCACCCGGGCCACCTGAACTCTGCGTGCCGCTCGGGCCGCCTGAACTTTGCGGGCCGCCCTGGCCGCCTGAACTCTGCGGGCCGCCTGAACTATGCAGGCCGCCTGAACTTTTTGTTTCCCCCATTCCTCCTTGGTCTGTCCCTCCCGTCCCGCCCTGGTCTGTCCCTCCCGTCCCTCCCGTCCCATCCTGGTCTGTCCCTCCCGTCCCGCCCTGGTCAGTCCCTCCAGTCCAGCCCGGGTCTGTTCTGCCCTGGTCTGTCCCTCTCGTTTCGCCCTGGTCTGTCCCTCCCGTTCCGCCTTGTTCTTGTGGAGCGTCTGGTAGCCGCTCCTTAAAGAGGGGGTAATGTCACATGCCTGTCCTGTCTTGTGGAGCACATGTGGTGTATTGTTGTTTTGGGCTATGTGCTCGTGTCTCTGTCTGATCCCTCCCCCTTGTTATCTGATTAGTGTTTGATTTCTCCCACCTGTTCCCTCCTGATTTCTTCCCTTTTAAACAGTTCCCTTGTGTTCTCAGTCCTTGTCGGTACGTTGTCTATGTCTCCCTTCCGTGATCTGCTCTTTTCCCCTATTTGGTATGTTTGTGTTCAAGTTGTTATGTTGTTTTGATTTATGTTATGTTTTCCACCTTGTGGATTTTAGTTTTTGATTATGTTTATTTGTTAATAAAACCATCTCTTCCTGCATTTGAGTCTTCACCTTAGTTTTCTTTAAGTGTTAACGTAACATAACGTACCGACCATGTCGAAGACTCGCCCCATCTACCCGCTCCCACTGTCTCGTGCCCCCACTACGAGCGCATCTTGATGTTTCAGACCTTAGCATCCCTCCGCCAACAAGGGACCGATCTGAGGAAGTTCGCGGTCGAGTTCCTTACTGCGGCGGAGGGATTGAAGCTAAATGAAGGCCCTCTTAAGGACCTTTTCTTTTATGCAATCGATGGACCCATGGACTGGCTGTTTAGGAGCATGTATGATGGGGAGACTTTTGAGGCGATGGTGGAGGGTCTCGCTCGTGAGCAGGAGCGAGCGGCCAAGGAGAGGATGACAGCTCCGGTGGTCCCAGTTCCAGTGATCTCCGTTCCGGTGGATACAGTTCTGGTGAACTCTGTTCCGGTGGATCCAGTTCAGGTGGACCCCGTTCCGGGAGTCTCCATTCCGGTGGATACTGTTCCGGTGGTCCCAGTTCCAAAACGGAGGAGGAGGACAAAGGCGGTTCCTGTTCCGGAGGACTCTGTTCCGGTGGACTCTGTCCCGGTGGACCCTGTTCCGGTGGTCCCAGTTCCAGTGGTTCCTATTCCAGTGGTCCTGAGTCCGGACACGGCCTGGAGGACTGTGATGGGATGTTTTGTGGTGGCAGTCCTGCGTGCTTGGGAGGAGCACAGGGCATTCTCCAAAGCTACGGAGGTGGTTTCGGTGATCCCAGTTCCGGTGGATCGTGTTCCGGTGGTCCGTGTTCCGGTGGTCCGTGTTCCGGTGGTCTGTGTTCCGGTGGTCCCTGTTCCGGTGGTCCCTGTTCCGGTGGATCGTGTTCCGGTGGATCGTGGTCCCTGTTCCGGTGGATCGTATTCCGGTGGATCGTGTTCCGGTGGATTGTGTTCCGGTGGTCCCAGTTCCGGTGGATCGTGTTCTGGTGGATCGTGTTCCGGTGGTCCTTGTCCTGGTGGATCGTGTTCCGGTGGATCGTGGTCCCAGTTCTGGTGGACCCTGTTCCGGTATTCTCGAAGCGGAGGAGGAGAAGGAAGGCTGTTCTGGTGGTCCCTGCTCTGACTGCGCCACCCTGGTGCCCTGCTCGGCCAGCACCACCGAGGTGCCCTGCTCTGCCCGTGCCGCCCTGGCATCCTGCTCTGCCCGCGCCACCCGGGCCACCTGAACTCTGCGTGCCGCTCGGGCCGCCTGAACTTTGCGGGCCGCCCTGGCCGCCTGAACTCTGCGGGCCGCCTGAACTATGCAGGCCGCCCTGGCCGCCTGAACTTTTTGTTTCCCCCACTCCTCCTTGGTCTGTCCCTCCCGTCCCGCCCTGGTCTGTCCCTCCCGTCCCTCCCGTCCCATCCTGGTCTGTCCCTCCCGTCCCGCCCTGGTCAGTCCCTCCAGTCCAGCCCGGGTCTGTTCTGCCCTGGTCTGTCCCTCTCGTTTCGCCCTGGTCTGTCCCTCCCGTTCCGCCTTGTTCTTGTGGAGCGTCTGGTAGCCGCTCCTTAAAGAGGGGGTAATGTCACATGCCTGTCCTGTCTTGTGGAGCACATGTGGTGTATTGTTGTTTTGGGCTATGTGCTCGTGTCTCTGTCTGATCCCTCCCCCTTGTTATCTGATTAGTGTTTGATTTCTCCCACCTGTTCCCTCCTGATTTCTTACCCTTTAAATAGTTCCCTTGTGTTCTCAGTCCTTGTCGATACGTTGTCTATGTCTCCCTTCCGTGATCTGCTCCTTTCCCCTATTTGGTATGTTTGTGTTCAAGTTATGTTGTTTTGATTTATGTTATGTTTTCCCCCTTGTGGGTTTTTGTTTTTGATTATGTTTATTTGTTAATAAAACCATCCCTTCCTGCATTTGAGTCTTCACCTTAGTTTTATTTAAGTGTAAACGTAACAAGTAGCTAGTAACCTACTATTTAATGGTAAATATTACAGTAAACAAACATCACAGACAATGGCAGACAGCGACCAAGGCATTAAGCTCTGGCATAATGTCAATAACACTTTTATAAATGACTTACAGTTTCTTTACAGTTATTGAGGTAAACATCCCTAGAAAAAAGGTACTGCTGGGTACTGGCACAGAATTATTTAATTGTGTTAAATGGGTTAAAATGTAAATAATGGTACCCAACCCTAGGGTTAGGGGATAGAATTTACAGTTTGTACAGTATAAAAATCATTATGTCTACTGAAAATCCCCATAAAACATGGAAACGTGTGTGTGTGTGTGTGTGTAGGCATATTTTGAATTGGTAAAACAGTTTTGCTGCCGAGTCCATGGCACCAATGGCAGAATGGGATTTAGTGAAAGAAAATGTGAAATGGAAAGGAACTAGGCCTATATGGAGTTGGTGTTAATGTCACAGGTCGGAGCGGACCGCGTGAGTCCCGCTCCTCCCTTATTTTTCACCTCGGGGAGGTTCCCAGTGATACCCCAGACGACCAGACACACGAGGACACTGGAGTAAAGTTTAAAATTACACTTCTTTATTAATTTACTTAAAATTTGGGGGGGGAAAGGGGAAGTGAGGGGGCTAAAATCCAAAAGGACTGGAGAGTGAGGACGCCGCCTCAGAGCTCGCCGGCTCTTTCTGCAGGAGGACCTCAGATAAGTCGTTTCGTCCTGTTTCTCAATGTCTGGCTTCCATATCCTGCTACGTGCTCACTTGTCTCTGTCTTTCTGTTTCCCAGGGTGGACCTTTCGGGGGATTTACGCCACGGCTTGCTCCTTCTCAGACTCCGTAGACACGGTTCATCCGTTCTCTCTCCTTGTTCCAGGCTCTGTGATAGCGGTGGCTCAAAGGGCTTAACCGCGGCGATGGGGCTGGATCGGCCGCTTCTCTAGGTGGCTACACACAGGTAATGGCAGGTAAGTATGACTTCACTCAATGGATATCACTCACAGACTCCGTAGACACGGTTCATCCGTTCTCTCTCCTTGTTCCAGGCTCTGTGATAGCGGTGGCTCAAAGGGCTTAACCACGGCGGTGGGGCTGGATCGGCCGCTTCTCTAGGTGGCTACACACAGGTAATGGCAGGTAAGTATGACTTTGCTCAATGGATATCACTCACAGACTCCGTAGACACGGTTCATCCGTTCTCTCTCCTTGTTCCAGGTTCTGTGATAGCGGTGGCTCAAAGGGCTTAACCACGGCGGTGGGGCTGGATCGGGCGCTTCTCTAGGTGATTGGCTCCGGTCATGCTACCCCCGTAGAGACAGAGAATAGGGTGAGGTTCACAGCGGGAATGATTAGAGTTAGTTACTCCGCCAGCTTCGGGATCGTACCTTTCCCAGCGATTGGGTCAGCCTGGATAATGGTCTCGGGGACGACACGCACACACAGCACAACACAGCAGATTCCAAGTGTACACTCTCAAAGTCAAAATGCTGACTCACCCACGGCACTCTACACACCAACCAGGTGTACTTAAGGTCCAGAGACCACTTTTCCCGCGTCGTTTATCTCAGGGGGAAGGGAAAGATCGCTGAAGCGCTGGTATAGCGAAGAACCAACGAAAAGGACGTTGCTGCTACACCACCCCGGCGGCTTTCACTGCCCGCCGGCTCTGGCTCTCCCACGCTCACTCTCCGCGGTGGGGCCACTCGTTTTCCTAGTTTCCACGTCACAAGGCTCACAGATGATAAACCTCCAATGAAGGCGTTACTGTATGTGTTTCTCAGGGTACTCACACATTGATCAACCCGTGTGCTCGTCTTGTTCTCTCTTCCAGTGTCTGGCTCGCGTCCGGGCCGCTGTGCTCTCTCTCCCGAAGGGATTTGCTCATTAGCACTTCCGGCAACTGTCCTGCATGTAACTTCTCAGAATCGAACACACACAGCACTTGGAATCGCAATGCAAACTCAGTCTGTATTATACTCAGCCTCGTCTCTTTTCTTCTCTTTATAGCTCTCCGGATCTTTGATCGCTCAGTCCACAATATCCACCTCGTGTCATCCTGTGTTTGCCCAGATGCCCAGATCCTCTCGCCGCAACGGCTGGAAGCGGCTACCACCAGGCTCGGGCTGAGCCCGACCCGGAACTAACAGCTGTGGCTGTGTGGCCGCTGCAATAACTGACACAGACTGACTTCTGGAGGCCCTCTTTATACTCCTCCTACCTCCCCTTCACCCAATCCAGAGATCGCGCCGTTTATTGGAGCACCTGTCGCCGATTTCCTATGATTTTGGCGCGGGGACGGGAACCCGGAAGTAGTGGTGTTTGATCCGGGCGGAACAAATCTCCGCCACTATGGTTCCGCCCCAGGAAAAGTCACACCGTGACATCCTCCCCCGCCAAACCGTTCTAGTCCCTAGAACGTCTTTCGGCTGCCCATTCTCCATAGCGTGCTGGAGGCCGGCCACGGTTCTCCCGCTGGGACCGTCGTGGTGGCGAAACAGGGTAGGCGGGACGGGTCGATACCTTTCTCTGCTGGGCTCTGCCTCCCCCGTGGGGATCCGGTGCTGCACGACATTGGTGCAGCCATAGTCCTCCTCGTGTGCCGAGAAGACATGTTGCCACTTGCCCAGCAGGTCTTGCAACTTCCTGGCCTGTGCTGGTCCCAGCTCCTCCCCTTGCAGGGAATTTCCCCTCAGGTGGCCGGGCACCTCCTCCATATTTCTGGACCCAGGGGTTTCCCATGAATACTGGCATGACTCGGGGTGGGGCCTCCAGTGTCTCGTCGTCGGCCATCTGAGGATCCCTGGTCGCTCAACCCGAGGTGAAACCCTGCCGACTACGCCAAATCTGTCACAGGTCGGAGCGGACCGCGTGAGTCCCGCTCCTCCCTTATTTTTCACCTCGGGGAGGTTCCCAGTGATACCCCAGACGACCAGACACACGAGGACACTGGAGTAAAGTTTAAAATTACACTTCTTTATTAATTTACTTAAAATTTGGGGGGGGAAAGGGGAAGTGAGGGGGCTAAAATCCAAAAGGACTGGAGAGTGAGGACGCCGCCTCAGAGCTCGCCGGCTCTTTCTGCAGGAGGACCTCAGATAAGTCGTTTCGTCCTGTTTCTCAATGTCTGGCTTCCATATCCTGCTACGTGCTCACTTGTCTCTGTCTTTCTGTTTCCCAGGGTGGACCTTTCGGGGGATTTACGCCACGGCTTGCTCCTTCTCAGACTCCGTAGACACGGTTCATCCGTTCTCTCTCCTTGTTCCAGGCTCTGTGATAGCGGTGGCTCAAAGGGCTTAACCGCGGCGATGGGGCTGGATCGGCCGCTTCTCTAGGTGGCTACACACAGGTAATGGCAGGTAAGTATGACTTCACTCAATGGATATCACTCACAGACTCCGTAGACACGGTTCATCCGTTCTCTCTCCTTGTTCCAGGCTCTGTGATAGCGGTGGCTCAAAGGGCTTAACCACGGCGGTGGGGCTGGATCGGCCGCTTCTCTAGGTGGCTACACACAGGTAATGGCAGGTAAGTATGACTTTGCTCAATGGATATCACTCACAGACTCCGTAGACACGGTTCATCCGTTCTCTCTCCTTGTTCCAGGTTCTGTGATAGCGGTGGCTCAAAGGGCTTAACCACGGCGGTGGGGCTGGATCGGGCGCTTCTCTAGGTGATTGGCTCCGGTCATGCTACCCCCGTAGAGACAGAGAATAGGGTGAGGTTCACAGCGGGAATGATTAGAGTTAGTTACTCCGCCAGCTTCGGGATCGTACCTTTCCCA
Organism: Romanogobio albipinnatus; assembly: GCA_023566225.1. Taxonomy (NCBI): domain Eukaryota; kingdom Metazoa; phylum Chordata; class Actinopteri; order Cypriniformes; family Gobionidae; genus Romanogobio; species Romanogobio albipinnatus. The sequence continues at coordinate 20,210,920 of CM042263.1, forward strand.
GCGATTGGGTCAGCCTGGATAATGGTCTCGGGGACGACACGCACACACAGCACAACACAGCAGATTCCAAGTGTACACTCTCAAAGTCAAAATGCTGACTCACCCACGGCACTCTACACACCAACCAGGTGTACTTAAGGTCCAGAGACCACTTTTCCCGCGTCGTTTATCTCAGGGGGAAGGGAAAGATCGCTGAAGCGCTGGTATAGCGAAGAACCAACGAAAAGGACGTTGCTGCTACACCACCCCGGCGGCTTTCACTGCCCGCCGGCTCTGGCTCTCCCACGCTCACTCTCCGCGGTGGGGCCACTCGTTTTCCTAGTTTCCACGTCACAAGGCTCACAGATGATAAACCTCCAATGAAGGCGTTACTGTATGTGTTTCTCAGGGTACTCACACATTGATCAACCCGTGTGCTCGTCTTGTTCTCTCTTCCAGTGTCTGGCTCGCGTCCGGGCCGCTGTGCTCTCTCTCCCGAAGGGATTTGCTCATTAGCACTTCCGGCAACTGTCCTGCATGTAACTTCTCAGAATCGAACACACACAGCACTTGGAATCGCAATGCAAACTCAGTCTGTATTATACTCAGCCTCGTCTCTTTTCTTCTCTTTATAGCTCTCCGGATCTTTGATCGCTCAGTCCACAATATCCACCTCGTGTCATCCTGTGTTTGCCCAGATGCCCAGATCCTCTCGCCGCAACGGCTGGAAGCGGCTACCACCAGGCTCGGGCTGAGCCCGACCCGGAACTAACAGCTGCGGCTGTGTGGCCGCTGCAATAACTGACACAGACTGACTTCTGGAGGCCCTCTTTATACTCCTCCTACCTCCCCTTCACCCAATCCAGAGATCGCGCCGTTTATTGGAGCACCTGTCGCCGATTTCCTATGATTTTGGCGCGGGGACGGGAACCCGGAAGTAGTGGTGTTTGATCCGGGCGGAACAAATCTCCGCCACTATGGTTCCGCCCCAGGAAAAGTCACACCGTGACATCCTCCCCCGCCAAACCGTTCTAGTCCCTAGAACGTCTTTCGGCTGCCCATTCTCCATAGCGTGCTGGAGGCCGGCCACGGTTCTCCCGCTGGGACCGTCGTGGTGGCGAAACAGGGTAGGCGGGACGGGTCGATACCTTTCTCTGCTGGGCTCTGCCTCCCCCGTGGGGATCCGGTGCTGCACGACATTGGTGCAGCCATAGTCCTCCTCGTGTGCCGAGAAGACATGTTGCCACTTGCCCAGCAGGTCTTGCAACTTCCTGGCCTGTGCTGGTCCCAGCTCCTCCCCTTGCAGGGAATTTCCCCTCAGGTGGCCGGGCACCTCCTCCATATTTCTGGACCCAGGGGTTTCCCATGAATACTGGCATGACTCGGGGTGGGGCCTCCAGTGTCTCGTCGTCGGCCATCTGAGGATCCCTGGTCGCTCAACCCGAGGTGAAACCCTGCCGACTACGCCAAATCTGTCACAGGTCGGAGCGGACCGCGTGAGTCCCGCTCCTCCCTTATTTTTCACCTCGGGGAGGTTCCCAGTGATACCCCAGACGACCAGACACACGAGGACACTGGAGTAAAGTTTAAAATTACACTTCTTTATTAATTTACTTAAAATTTGGGGGGGGAAAGGGGAAGTGAGGGGGCTAAAATCCAAAAGGACTGGAGAGTGAGGACGCCGCCTCAGAGCTCGCCGGCTCTTTCTGCAGGAGGACCTCAGATAAGTCGTTTCGTCCTGTTTCTCAATGTCTGGCTTCCATATCCTGCTACGTGCTCACTTGTCTCTGTCTTTCTGTTTCCCAGGGTGGACCTTTCGGGGGATTTACGCCACGGCTTGCTCCTTCTCAGACTCCGTAGACACGGTTCATCCGTTCTCTCTCCTTGTTCCAGGCTCTGTGATAGCGGTGGCTCAAAGGGCTTAACCGCGGCGATGGGGCTGGATCGGCCGCTTCTCTAGGTGGCTACACACAGGTAATGGCAGGTAAGTATGACTTCACTCAATGGATATCACTCACAGACTCCGTAGACACGGTTCATCCGTTCTCTCTCCTTGTTCCAGGCTCTGTGATAGCGGTGGCTCAAAGGGCTTAACCACGGCGGTGGGGCTGGATCGGCCGCTTCTCTAGGTGGCTACACACAGGTAATGGCAGGTAAGTATGACTTTGCTCAATGGATATCACTCACAGACTCCGTAGACACGGTTCATCCGTTCTCTCTCCTTGTTCCAGGTTCTGTGATAGCGGTGGCTCAAAGGGCTTAACCACGGCGGTGGGGCTGGATCGGGCGCTTCTCTAGGTGATTGGCTCCGGTCATGCTACCCCCGTAGAGACAGAGAATAGGGTGAGGTTCACAGCGGGAATGATTAGAGTTAGTTACTCCGCCAGCTTCGGGATCGTACCTTTCCCAGCGATTGGGTCAGCCTGGATAATGGTCTCGGGGACGACACGCACACACAGCACAACACAGCAGATTCCAAGTGTACACTCTCAAAGTCAAAATGCTGACTCACCCACGGCACTCTACACACCAACCAGGTGTACTTAAGGTCCAGAGACCACTTTTCCCGCGTCGTTTATCTCAGGGGGAAGGGAAAGATCGCTGAAGCGCTGGTATAGCGAAGAACCAACGAAAAGGACGTTGCTGCTACACCACCCCGGCGGCTTTCACTGCCCGCCGGCTCTGGCTCTCCCACGCTCACTCTCCGCGGTGGGGCCACTCGTTTTCCTAGTTTCCACGTCACAAGGCTCACAGATGATAAACCTCCAATGAAGGCGTTACTGTATGTGTTTCTCAGGGTACTCACACATTGATCAACCCGTGTGCTCGTCTTGTTCTCTCTTCCAGTGTCTGGCTCGCGTCCGGGCCGCTGTGCTCTCTCTCCCGAAGGGATTTGCTCATTAGCACTTCCGGCAACTGTCCTGCATGTAACTTCTCAGAATCGAACACACACAGCACTTGGAATCGCAATGCAAACTCAGTCTGTATTATACTCAGCCTCGTCTCTTTTCTTCTCTTTATAGCTCTCCGGATCTTTGATCGCTCAGTCCACAATATCCACCTCGTGTCATCCTGTGTTTGCCCAGATGCCCAGATCCTCTCGCCGCAACGGCTGGAAGCGGCTACCACCAGGCTCGGGCTGAGCCCGACCCGGAACTAACAGCTGCGGCTGTGTGGCCGCTGCAATAACTGACACAGACTGACTTCTGGAGGCCCTCTTTATACTCCTCCTACCTCCCCTTCACCCAATCCAGAGATCGCGCCGTTTATTGGAGCACCTGTCGCCGATTTCCTATGATTTTGGCGCGGGGACGGGAACCCGGAAGTAGTGGTGTTTGATCCGGGCGGAACAAATCTCCGCCACTATGGTTCCGCCCCAGGAAAAGTCACACCGTGACATTAAGCTCAATCAATCTGCGAACACAAAAGATAAAGACAGAAAAGGGTAAGAGTACAATTCATGTGCATTTTCACAGTGTCCTAGGGGGTTATGCGCTTGAAAGTATTTGTTCCCCTAAATTAACATTTTGTCATCAATAATTCAACATTATGTCATTCAAAACTTGTATGACTTCCTTTTTGGAACACAAAAAAATTATTTGTGGTCAACATATTCTTCAAAAATGATTATGTTTATGAAAGTAAGTGAATGATTCAAACATTTTTGGTTGAACTGTTCCTTTAAATGAAATGCGCCTACTGTGCCTTTTAAGCCTAGCAAAAACAACTAGCGCCAGAACAAAACAAGTCTGTGAGCATTAATAACAGTTTCTCCGCCTTCACAAGTTGCACTCTCAGCGACCTTATGTCTTAGTTGTCAGCATTTTGTAACCAAATTAGTTTGTTCTCTGTTAGTGATGATATAGGCCTAGACTGAGCCTGAATAAAGAGATTTAGCCTTGGGCTACGCTACAATCATGCATTGTAGCATTAATAGCTGTATCTTTCCCATCAAACATTCCTTGCTGGATCTGCAGCAGTGGCAGCCATCCAAAGAAAACCAACCCACGAGAAGTTAATAAGTGGTAACATTTGCAAACGTGTCTTGCATGCGGTATTAGCATTAAAATAACAGGCAGATACATGGCAACCTTTTGCTGCTTAAAATAGAAGAGAGAAGCAGCATATAGGGAAAAGTGGAAATTGCTCTCTGTAAATTGTAGCTGGTAGTTACAATTAGTCACAGTTCAAAAATATAATTTTGTTTAAAAATTGGATTTTAAATATGTGGAATGTGGTAAAAAATTGAGATCAAGACCCGCTGGAATTGCTATAATAGTGTTGACGGTTATAGCCATGCTCATAAACGCAAGGACTGAGACGTCCGCTAGCCAGAGACAGTTTATTCTCTGCTCTGCTGTCCGATTGGGTGAGTGGCCAACTCAACCTAATCTTCATGTGTACGGCTAACTCCACTTACACCTTTTACTGAGTCATGCTGTCATGTCACAGAAGCACAATAATTCCAATTTCCCCTCAGAGCAAGTGTGTTGTTCTTTTTTATGTTCTTTAATTGTTCTTTAATGTTACAGAAAAAAGGCTACATTACTTTTTAATGTTTTGATTTCATCATCTTTGTTGTACATCATGTTTGTTATTGGTTTGGGGGCCCACAAGTGTAGGCCTCTTATTAAGATTATTATTAATATTGGGATTATTATTATAATTTTTTTTTTAAGTTGCCATCCACTGCCAACGTTTTTGACCATTTTCAGAAAAAGTTCATGCATCAAAAGAAAGAACAGACCCTCCGCTTTTAAACAAAAATCCCCCATTTTATTATAGCTTCATGCACTCTTTTTTATCAACACTTGAATGTGGGTAAGTTTCATAAAAAAAGCAATCACGTCTTTGTCAAAGACTACATCCAAAACATAGATGGATCAAGTCTATCAACAACCCCCAAAGCTTCATAGTCCTATAGCTTGTCCTGGGTCAACATTTCATTCGGTAACATTAGGCAGTTTTGATTTAGATGCAGTTTAATGTTGATGATCACGTTATTTTACATATGATATTGCTTGTTTCGGCATCATCTTTTCCTGTGTTTTGATCCAGAGATTCGTTACTCTTTCAGAAGATGTGTCATAGCACCCCCTACCAGTGAAACAGTGAAAACACGGAAAGCGGTTTGTGCAGTAAGAGTTGTTTGCTATTCAAATCAACAATGGAGTTTAAAAAATACAACCAACGACAAGGCACAGGTTTTTGTTAAGCTTATATGCGGAGGACAAATTGGAAAGTCATGTGCAGGCCTACGCCTAATCTTCATAGTACTTTAGATGGAATGGAAAGGCAGACAGCAACAGGTCTGGGGCTGGAAAGTTCCTGGGACAAATTGTTTGGACCTACTTTTTATATTAGGTTTATTATCCCTTACACCGAACCCAGAGAAACTTTGCATTCGCTTTCAAAACCATCTTTGAGAGTGAACGCAAAGTTTCTCAGGGGAACGCAAAAGCATTGCCAAATAATTTTACCTCCCACCTCAATTTTTTTTCTTCACCATGTCCCTTTAGGGGCTCTGTAAATAACAGACCAAAATATTGTGTAGTCTGAATCTGGCATAGAACGACTAAAGTGTGATTGCTTGACTTTAATGTTGGCCACACATTATCTTCATAACTGAATGGAGGGTTCTTGGCCAGATTGAGATACAGTATGCACCAAATGTAATGCCAACAGTCAACATTGGCTTGCATGGTTAACAGTATTTGTCTATTTAGAGTGACAGAGAGATTACCAATGGTTTATTAGACCTTCTGGAACAAGAGAATAGCACAGAAGTACTGGCTCAGTCTATCTCTAACACTGCCCATCAACCCCATAGAAGGTCACTGTGTAATTCACACCCTTCTTCGATCTTAATTCAACCACTATATTCTGCTAGAGCAGTGTCTCAGTTGGTCTTTTCTTTGCTTTGGCTTTATCTATTAATCCTCATTCTGTTTTGTGCTTAAACTGCCGATCTGTTGACATCCTCTCTGATGAGAAAAGCTTTGAAATCAGCGTACATACAACGCATTGTGTGTGCTCAACACGCTTTTAATGATGAAGTATAACAAGACAGGCATGCATGAAATTAAAAAGGACTGAGACAGAAATCATCCGTTTTTCTGAAAATTAAAAGGACTTTTGGCTCCTCAAAACACCAGCCGCATTCCTTCAAGCAGTTTAAGTGCATTGAAAATGACATGTTCAGTGCGTAAATTATATATCTTTGAACTGGTGCACTGGCAAGCTAGTAACTCTGGGATGTGTTAAGATGTTTGAATCTTATCTAACTTAATGCATGCAGCATAACATTTCTGAGCCACCAGACTTTGGACTCTCATCCATGAATTTCCATCTGAAATTCATCCATGCGGGCACTGTTTTGTCGGGTCAGTGAAAGGATAGTCTAATGCCACAAAATGCTATCCTGCAAGCAATCGCAACCACTTCTAACTTGGATAGAAAGAGATCATTAGTAATGACTGGGGCATGCATTGCTCATGCATGGATGGGGGTCAGTTTGTGTACTATAAATAGTGCAGTGTGTTTGGATGCGGTCTTCATATCTGGCAGAGGGGAAAGTCACACTTTGCTGTGGAAAACTGCTATTGGAAGGCAAGGCATGGGACGTATGATGAATTGGAAATATCCTCATCCACTGTATGCAATAGAAATCAGACTTGTGTAAACAACACAAAAAGCAGTATTGGTCTGGCTGATAAGACTGAATTTAATTAGGTCTCAAACTTTATAATAGGCAAAGCGTAAATCAGCAAAGTTTATGAAAATCGTGAATTTTACTAAATTTCATGATGTCTTTATGTAGGGTCTTACACACTAACATTAAGTACTTTTACATGCACTGTTATAGTTGATTGTAAGTAAATAGTGTCTAAGTCACATCATCAAGCCACTGGAGTTCCACAGGGCTCAGTGCTTGGACCACTTCTCTTCTCCATCTACATGTCATCACTGGGATCTGTCATTCAGAAACATGGCTTTTCCTATCACTGCTATGCCGACGACACTCAACTCTACTTCTCATTTCAACCAGATGATCCCACGGTTGGTGTTCGTATCGCTGCCTGCCTAACAGACATTTCTGCCTGGATGAAGGAGCATCACCTGCAACTCAACCTTGCAAAGACAGAACTGCTTGTGGTCTCAGCCAACCCAGCACTTCATCATAATCTCTCCATTCAGCTAGGATCTTCAACCATTACTCCGTCCAGGACAGCCAGGAACCTTGGAGTTGTGATTGATGATCAGCTAAAATTCACTGACCCCATTACTGCAACAATCCGGTCCTGCAGATTTGCATTATACAACATTAGGAAGATTAGACCCTGCTTATCAGAGCAGGCCACACAACTCCTGGTCCAAGCTCTTGTTCTCTCCAGACTGGACTACTGTAATGCTCTTCTAGCGGGCCTTCCGGCATGCACTATCAAACCCTTGCAACTGATCCAGAACGCAGCGGCGAGGGTGATCTTTAATGAGCCGAAGAGAGCGCACGTCACGCCTTTCTTCATCAGTCTCCACTGGCTGCCAATAGCCACTCGCATCAAATTCAAGACACTGGTACTCGCCTTCAAAGCAACCACTGGCTCTGCACCAATATACCTAAACTCGCTTGTTCAGAAGGTACACCCTCCAGGAGCTTACGTTCTGCCAGTGAACGACGCCTTGTGGTGCCATACAAAAGAGGCATGAAATCACTCTCACTGACCTTTTCCTGGACTGCCCCCACATGGTGGAATGACCTGCCTATCTCAATTCGAGCAGCCGAGTCTGTAGCCATTTTCAAAAAACAGCTAAAGACACGTCTCTTCCAGCAGCACCTGACCAATCAAGAATAGCACTTAACATTATATTCATTTTCTGTCTGTCTAATTTATTTAAAAAATAATAAAATAAAAAAAAATTCCGTCCTGTGTGTTCTGTGTTAGATTAACTGAGACTTGTTACAGCACTTGCATACTGTAGCCTTTGACTGTTCTAGTTGCTTCTATTGCTCTCACTTGTAAGTCGCTTTGGATAAAAACGTCTGCTAAATGACTAAATGTAAATATAAATGTAAATATAAATGATTGTAATCAGGGCTTGACATTAACTTTTTGACATCGATACCATGAGTAAAAACTGCCATATACTGTAGATATTTGTAATATTATCTCATAATTTGGCAGCTGTTGTCACTTTAAGACCTGATGCACAGATCCATTATACTGATACACATGTATTTTCTTTCTCAACTGTTTACATTCACTTAAAACATAACTGACTGTGTTTACGTGAATACTCGCCAAGACCAGCCTTTTGACATTATTTTGTGTGCATTTGACTGTTTAAGCGCAATAAGCAGCAAAAAATAGCTCTATTTAGTGTTGAGAGGCGGCTTTATGTGCGCACACTTCGGGTACGAGCACAAAATCCATGGGAATGAGTAAAATTATGTGCAATACACGCAATCCCATAGCAAAATTCAAGCCCTGTAACACCAACAATATTCATCTAGAGCAAATTAAATGAGTGAGTGGGGGGAGGCGGTGTGTGTAACTCGTTGTCGGAGAGATGAGATAGAGAGAAAGAGCAGCTGGTATTGTTTCAGAGTAGCGTTTCAGATTCAGTATCCATGTGCATCAAAAAATCTATATTTTTGACAACACTACATTGCACTTAGTTTATTATTTCAATTGTCTTTTTGAAAAATGTGTATACTGTATAAAATATATATAAAATTCAACCCGCCAAAGTGTGTAGTAGGAGTGACTGTGTTTACACGCCACTGCTGAAATCAGGTGTTAATGTCAAGCCCTAATTGTAATTAAATATTTGAAGCATTACTATATATACTTTTGGAGCAAGTTCAGAATGCAAGTTCAAGCGTACTGTGAATAACATGTAGACATTTATACAAAGCCAATTTACAATCAAATTATCTTGGTCTGCACTCTTAAGAAAAATGGTTCTAAACAGTACCAAATTAGGTTTTTTTGGCTTGTAACAATAGCAGAGCTATGCTTTGAAAGTGTTATATAGGACTTAAATAACCTTTTAAATAGTAGTTTATTTTAATTTATATTAGTATATTAGCATCTTCATATTTTGAATATTAGTATTATTTTATATATATATAATGTTATATATAATGTCCTCTATCAGTCTTGTTGCCTCTATTTGGCATACAAAAACAGCATGTTGTGTCAATTAGGTATTTTTATTTTTTATTGACATTTTATTTTTTATTTATATGGCAAATTGTAGCAAAAATGACAGTCCTCTAACAACAGTTGTTAGCTGAATACATTAATAAAAACAATTGACATTAAACATGATATAGATGTAATGAAGTAGTTACAAGTTACAGTTAAATATCTTCCCAATCCTCTATGGTGTCTTTATGTTCATCATTATGTATGTATTCTGAGGAGCAGTTTCTCTCTGCAGATGATGAGGTTATGGTACGTGACCACATCTAAAATATACATTTCAGTTTAGAGTTACAATTTGTCTCTTCCATTTGATTATGTAAAAACAATTATGTTTATGAAGAACAAAACAAGCAAAAATGGACAGGTTGTGCCCTTTACCATGGTAAAAGGAAAAAGTGATGGGATAGCTTTAATGTTTTTCATCACTGTGTATGTTTAGGCATAGAGTAATAATTTGTGTTAGGAAAAAAAATCTAAAAATAGGGATCATAAATGTAATTTCTCTGTCACTTACATTGTGGAGAAGAGAAGATGAGTATCCTTAACTGAACAGAGCAGCTCACACTTGAATGTTCTATTACAAAAGAGAGTTAAAGTGGCCCTGTTATGGATTTTTGAAAATTACCTTTCATGTAGTGTGTAATATAGTTCTAAGTGAATGAAAACATCCTGCAAAGTTTTCAAAGTTTTTGCCTCTCAAAAGTAAGAGTCGACTCTGAGTTAATTAAATGAATAGATTTTTAAATGAACCCTAAGCCACTTCTTTGTGACATCGAGACGAAACATTAGCATATTGCCTGTCCACTTATTGCGCACAGACACCAGGGAAACATTGAACCCCCTCAAACACTGTCTTATTGAAATACAACTGCAAATCAGCAGTGGGCTTCAGTATGACCTAAAACTGTCTATTAATGCAGATTGTCTGTAATTCTTACTACTTTGAGTAAAGATAAAGGATGGAGCAAGATTTTTTTTGCAAACTTGATGGGCGTTTGTTTCCAAAATACGCACTGTGGTAGACCACTCACAACTGACAGGGCCATCTGACCAATCAGAGCAAAGTAGGCTAGCGGAAAGGAGGGATTTAGACCGATTCATCCATCGAGTGCGTTTGAGAATCATTAAACATCTAGTAATTTAAAATAACAAAGTGACCAGAAGTGTGACTTGCATGGAAATTTGGTCTAGCAAGCACTTTCCGGACCTAGCAAGATCTAATCCAATTGGTTGGCATCTACTTTTGGAAGTGAGGGTGCAGCAGTCAGTCTGGAAACATGTACCGACAACGCATGCTTTTAAAAACAAACTCGTAACTGAATTTGCCCACGTTTGCCCTGTCAAAGTCTGATTTACGCAAGACTAGCGGCTTTCAGTTGGTGGAAACAACTTCTCCTTCAGACATTTTTGAAACAAACACAATTTTAAGAAGCAGCAAGATTGGCATTTAAATTCCTCAAATACTCCTTTCATGTCCAAACTAACAAATTTCTCGAAGATTACGCTTGCCACAGAATTTCAGATTTTTCAGTAAAACCTCAGAGATCATTTAGTTGATACAATATTTAAGCACTTTTTCGAAAAGCCTTCACTCAGATTTGTCTCCGAGTCTAAAGCTGCTCAATATTGTTAAGTAGGCGCTTGAGAACTCTCAAAAATGCTTCCTATGATTAGTTAAATTCTCTTGAAGATGTCATGCTTGGCTTAGTTTAATATCCTAAATAGACCTCGGAGTCTGTTTAATTTCCTTCTTAGATTCTGTGACATTTGATGCTGTCACTGTATCTTTGGTTCAATGGGGTAGAGAATATTTGATGGTGGCGTTTCTGAATAGCTTCTCTGTGTGCAGCTTGTGAAGTGTGTGTGTGTGTGTGTGTGTGTGTGTGTATGTGTGTGTGAGATTATTCGACATGACTCACTACCATCTATTGACTCGACAAGGCTACGTCATTTGCTGTCTTATTGTAATGATTGAATCGCCAAGTCATTGGAACTCTTGAGAACCCAGTCACTGATTCTGTAATGTCAGTGGAGAGATAAAATAGTTTTTGGAGGATGTCAATAAGTGTTGCTTTTACTTTTTTTCCTCTGCTAGCAGCAGTAGATAAGATCATTAAGAATAGGGAATCTGTACCTACTAAATAGATAAAAGGACAAAGGCTCTTTTCAGACCTTTTTTTTGTTAGAAATGTTCAGTGGGTGGTACAGTAAACTAGATTTCTGAAGTAAATGTGAGTGGTTGCCCATGTAAAACTGAACACAATGATGCCAGGGTGTTGTGGATAGTTGCCAGGGTGTTGCAATGCAGTTGCAAGGTGCTGTGAGTAGGTTTTAGTACTAGGTTTTAGTCACCCCTGATATTTTGTCCCTAGACATGGATTTTTAATGTGAGTATAACAGCATGTCCTAACAAGTCATAACAAGATATTAGATAAGTTTACCTCAGAACAGTGTGGGGTGGGATATTTCTGTTTGTGGATTTTTTGGGGATTTGTTCTCTTTCATAATGCAACTGCAACGAAGGGTGTAAAACTAGAAGAACACAACAGAATTTCATGAATTCTGTGCAGCTTCTCCTGATGGATCTCGTCAGTCTCCAATGTTTCCTTCCACAATTGGGGTATGTATACACAATACCGTTTTCAACTAAAAACTGAAGACTTTTTATGAGTTTTGGCCATTCATTTACACAACAATGGCGTTTTAGGGGCCTGAAATCACAAGTTTTTGAAAACAGGGTTTCAAAGTGTTTCGAAAATGATTCCTAATTCCTTTACCATCTCCATGTAAACAACAAAAACACAAATATGTGAAAACGGTGACCTCATGCGCATGCGTGTTACATGTTCACAGGGTGTTTCTTGACAAAGCGACATCTCCAACTACTGGCCTGGCATGCACAATACAGCTTTTTTTGTCATTTTCGCAGATTTGTGTGTACGGGGATCATTTTGACAACGATGTCATCTGTTTTAGTACATTGTTGTCATGTAAACATACCTCATAGTCTCTTTTCGTCCATATTTGATGTTTAACTCTTTCCCGTCAGTGTTTTAAAAAAAAGTTGCTAGCCACTGTCAGCATTTTTGATCATTTTCACAACATTTTCATGGCCCCCAGAATATTTTGTTGTATGAATATCTGAACATGTTTAACATGTTTACCACATGTTTACTTACCGATCTTTTATACTCTGAGAATTATGACTTGATTGGATAGGTCTGAATGTGATAAGTGACGTAACATTGAATCTTCCTGCCAGAACTTGCGCATAAGCTTCATTTCAGGGGTGTTCACTTCACGACAGTAGCGAAGGAGAACGCCCCCCGTGCTCCGGGCGGAAATCGCAGTCCTCCAGCCGATATGAGGTCCAGGTTCTACAGCCCGTACTTCATTGTACCCAAGAAAGGCGGCGGGTTATGGCCGATCTTGGATCTGCGGTTCTTGAACCGGTCCCTTCACAGGCTGCCGTTCAGAATGCTAAGGCAGAAACGCATCTTCAGGTGCATCCGTCCCCAAGATTGGTTTGCAGAGATCGACCTGAAGAACGCGTACTTTCATGTCTCGATTCTCTCTCGACACAGGCCCTTTCTGCGCTTCGCGTTCGAGGGACGGGCATATCAGTACCGCGTCTTACCCTTCGGCCTGTCCCTGTCGCCCCGTGTCTTTACGAACGTGTCGCGGAGACGGCCATTGCTCCCATGAGAGAGCATGGTGTTCGCATTCTCAACTATCTCGACGACTGGCTGATCCTTGCCCAGTCGCGGGAGCAGTTGTGCAAACACAGGGACATGGAGCCAGTTGGGGCTTCGGGTCAACTGGGAAAAGAACAAACTCTGTCCCACAAAGAGGATCTCTTTTCTCGGTATGGAGATAGACTCGGTCGCCATGACAGCGCGCCTCACAGAAGAGCGCGTCTAGTCAGTGTTGAACTGGTTGAATTCAGGCAGGACAGCGGCACCGCTGAAACATTTTCAGAGGCTCCTGGGGCATATGGCATCCACAGCCGCAGTAACGCCGTTGGGATTGCTTCATATGAGACTGCTTCAACGCTAGCTACACGACCGAGTCCCGAGATGGGCGTGGCACAGCAGTTCCCTCCGCGTCCAGGTGATTCCGAGGTGCCGCCAAACCTTCAGCCCGTGGTCGGACCCTTCGTTCCTACGGGCAGGAATTCCCCTTGAACAAATGTCCAGGCATGCTGTTGTCTCCTCATATGCCTCATCCACCAGCTGGGGTGCCATGTACAACGGGCTTGCAGTTTCGGGTCTGTGGACGGGGCCTCAACTGCAATGGCATATCAATTGCCTCGAGTTGTTAGCAGTTCGTCTTGCACTCAGCTGCTTCAAAATTCCGCTCAGAGGCAAGCACGTTCTGGTCCGTATGGACAACACTGCAGCCGTTGCAGGTGGTCCAGCTGATATGGAGTCGCTTCGGGTCCGCACAGGTAGACCTGTTTGCCCCTCGGACACGACCCATTGCCAGTGGTTCTTTTCCCTGACTGAGGGGACCCTCGGCTCGGATGCCCTGGACACTGTGCAAGGTCAGGGAGGATGAGGAGCAAGTCCTGTTGGTCGCTCCGTATTGGCCCAACCGGACTTGGTTCCCGGAACTAGTGCTCCTCGCGACCGCACCTCCTTGGCCCATTCCTCTGAGGAAGGTCCTCCTGACTAAGAGACGGGGCACCCTATGGCACCCGAGTCCGGACCTCTGGAAACTCAATGTCTGGTACCTGGATGGGACGCGGAGGTTCTAGGTGACCTACCGCAAGCGGTAGTTGACACCATCACTTTCGCTAAAGCCCCCTCTACAAGGCGCCTCTATGCGTTGAAGTGGAACCTGTTCGTCGATTGGTGCTCTTGTCGCCGAGAAGACCCCCGAAGATGTTCGATCAGTTCTGTGCTTTCCTTCCTACAAGATGGGTTGGAGCGAAGGCTGTCTACCTCCACCCTCAAAGTCTATGTTGCTTCTATCGCCGCTAATCACAATCTAGTAGATGGAAAGTCCTTAGGTAAGCACGATCTGATCGTCAGGTTCCTGAGGGGGGCGAGGAGACTAAATCCGCCTCACCCTCCCTCTATACCCTCTTGGGACTTGTGTCTGGTGCTAACCGCACTGCAGGGAGTGCCCTTTGAGCCTTTGCAGTCAGCAGAGTTAAAGATCCTGTCATTAAAATCGGTACTCCTGACTGCATTGGCCTCCATCAAGAGGGTAGGGGACCTGCAGGCATTTTCGGTCGACGAATTGTGCCTGGAATTCGGGCCTGGTAACTCTCATGTGATCATGAGACCCCGGCCTGGATATGTGCCCAAGGTTCCCACTACTCCCTTCCGGGACCAAGTGGTGAGCCTGCAAGCGCTACCTTCGGAGGAGGCAGACCCAGCCCTAGCTTTTCTCTGTCCCGTCCGTGCTCTCCGGACTTACGTGGACAGAATGCAAAGCTTCAGGACCTCAGAGCAGCTCTTCGTCTGATACGGAGGACAGCAGAAGGGAAAGGCTGTCTCCAGGCAGAGGATGGCCCCCTGGATAGTGGATGCCATCGTCTTGGCGTATGAATCCCAAGACGTGCCCTGCCCCCTCGGGTTAAGAGCTCACTCCACCAGGGGTGTTGCTTCTTCCTGGGCGCTGGCTCGGGGCGCCTCGCTGACAGATGTTTGCAGAGCTGCGGGCTGGGTGACACTGAACACGTTCGCTAGATTCTATAGCCTCCGTGTAGAGCCAGTATCTTCCTGTGTGCTCACTTCCCATAGTCAGTAACACTGAAGTGTTCTTGTGTCGGCTTGCTGCGCCATCCCCCTCCTTACAGACCAGATGCGTGCGTTACCGCTCCAGTTGAGTTCCCCAGAACGGCGAACCCTGTTGAGTACCCGCGGCAGTCGGATGTGGTGGAGCATCCGACGCCAGGTCTAACACTCGTATACATTGGTGGAACGGGTGTTAGGCTGAGTTCCATATGTTGTGACCCCCACGGTGGTCCCATGTGTGTATTCTTCCACGGTACGGCTCCCTATGGTGAGCCCGTGTCTTTCCCTTGGCAGAGTCCGCTCTGCCGTCTCAGTAAGGTGTTGTTCCCCTGCCTCTAAATGGCCGGGGCCACCCCTGGGGCTTCCGTATGTTGTGCTGCCCATGTGTACGTCCCGTCGCCACAGTTGCTGTACCATCACTGCATGGCCGAGTCACTAAGTTCGGCTCCTCAGTGAAAAACAGCGTGCATTCGCTCTCACTTCCTGTTTATACCCGCTGCGCGAGGAGGAGCGCGAGATGCAAATCTCGCACGCCAATGTTCATTGGCCGGTTCTATATAGCTCGAAGCTGATAGGGGCTCCCAGATGTGATCCCAATTCGTCGATACGTCCGGCGTACGTCTCCGTTCCCTCCTTCAGGGAACAAGGGTTACCATACGTAACCGAGACGTTTTATAGCATATTTCAACTGCTCAGGAAATTGCAATGGTATGAGCCATTTTAATGGCGGCCAAGTGACACTTTGAAATCAGTCAGAGCTATAGAAATGTATATTCATAAGTAAATATGAAGATACATATTCATGAAGATACATGATAATTCGCACTTATTTCTGCCCGTTTTTGCTCGTGTGCTTTCTTAAGCCTCTGCTTTTCCACTACAGACTGAAGTCTGTTGAGTGTTTTCCTAAACCCTGGGTTAATGTTCTTATTTGCATATTTGCGGTGTCAGTGCCACTGATTGGATGAATGCAGCATGCGACCTGTTTACTTAAAAGCTCTAGCATTGCACATCCTCATATTGCCGACTGTACTATCAAGTTTATACTGCATGGATATTTCAGACTGTAAAGGTAAGATTTCACTCAAATTGTTGAGTTTTCTGTCAGCATTTGACATTTTTCCACTCAAACGCTGTATTTACTGTTGTCTGTTGCTAAGCGTATAGCTGTAACATTCTAATACTGCATAATTTCACACTGTACAAGTTTGGCACCGCAATGAAGGGATAACATCGGAGCAGGGTTTCATAATCCATTCATAATTTTCATAATCATAATCGGTGCATCCCCGAATTCTACCTGGGGTTAAAAGCAGGGTTTAGGATAACGCTAACCCGGGGGAGCACAGTGTGAAAAGCCCTATAGAGTTTTGCTGCCCATGCCTAGATCTGGCCCCGGCGTGCAGTAGCTTGTAAGCTGAGTCCATCTCTGAATGCCACACTGACAATGAAGTTTGAGGAACTCCAAGGTCAGGCTACAGCAATAGACAAAAGAGGGATGAGTTTGTGTGTATGCGTGAGTGAGAGAAGTCAATGCCATTTCAGCACGTGACGACTGCATTTCCAGCTGCTGCCCAGTGTTCAAATTAAGAAGGCCTGACAGCAAGCTATTCATCTTAAAACATGTAAAATTCATTCATTTAAAGTTCATTGTTTTCCTTTGTTTCTCTCTAGACCATCTAAGCCGCAACAATTCATCACAATCTGGTTGATTCTATACCAATTAGCTTGTTGCAAGAGGTTCTCTGTGAAAATGGAAATCAATTAGTCCCTTTATTTGCACCTAATTCCAAACAGCTGGTTAGTGAGCCACGGGTGACAGTTTTCCCCTTTGCTGTAATATCCTGACTATTTGCTCGGCTAAGTGGAGCGAAGCTACCTCTGTTTATCTTGCTCTCTCAGGTCGCATGCACTCATTCCCTCCCTTCCCTCCCAATGACCTTCCTACAGGTAGAGACTCTGGGCCAGAGTCAAAGCAAACACAGCGGGCTCCAGCTGTACCTGAGGAAAGATTGGACTATTAATTTCGTAGTTTCAGCCTTGGCAGAGTCTGGTGTTGCAGATTGATCTTCTATATATATATATATATATATATATATATATATATATATAGGGCTCGACATTAAGCCTTGTTATTCACTTGTGCGAGTGCGAGTAAAAAAGATTTTTGGTGGTGTAAACATCCTTAAGCAATATTTTTGTCAGTGTTCTATCAGCTTTTACATACTTAAATCTTCATATTTACCCCAGGGCGTTAATTAATTTAAAAAAGGCCAAAAAAATTATACCTTATTAAATGCGTCATCTTTCATGTCAAATTCTTACATTTGATCAATAAATTCATAATAAATTAAATAATTTACACTGCAAAATTACAACTGCAATAAGAAATTCTATGAGATTAATGTTTTAATGCAATGATACTTTTAAACATGAAATTAAATTGCCAGTAGGTGACGGCAAGTCACTTAATGAGAAAGTCATTGGGCCTTATCATACACCCGGCGCAATGCGCAGACACAACACAAGTGTTTTTTGCTAGTTTCACCCCAACGCAGTATTTTCACGTCCAACGCCACGTTGTTTAAATAGCAAATGCACTCGTGCCAATGGGTCGCCCATGGGCATGCTGGTTTGAAAACAAAGTGTGTTCAGGCGCATTGTCGGTGCATTGCTATTTTGAGGCAAGTGATAAGACTGATTGGAGTTCGAAACAACTTGCCAAAGCGAACTTTCTGGAAAAGTATGCTCAGGCTGGTAAAACACCTTTGTACTGTCATTGGCCCATGGCGATTACGTAATAGGTATGTGTGTGAGGAGGCTCCACCTTCTTTCACGCTGAAATCTTTTCTGGTTCATTTCTTCTGTTGAGACTGTAGAGGTCAGACGTCCGCGAGTAAAAACATGAACACACTGGACAGTTGCTTTATAGTAGAAACTTAAGTTGTACTTTGTAAAGCTGCTTGATTTTAAGCAATATATTGGATAAAGTGCTATATAAATAAACGTGGTGTGACTTTACTAGGGTGCCGTATTGCAAAGCTCAGAGGCTTCTGTTTTCTAATTTTTGTTGTGTGTTTATTTTGTTATTTAGTGGAAAGCATACAGCACATATTTACATATTCATGAATTGGAAACAACTGGGGGTTCCCTTTACCCCTAAACAAAGAACAAAAAAGAACTTTGCTGTGAATATATCGGGGCCTTTAGTCTTTAGTGTCCTCGGGTAACTGGTCCTACTCGACCAACTCAGAGCAGGATTCGAACTGGGATCTCTGGCGTGGGAGGCGGGTGCGCTAACAAGGACGTTAAATACCACAGCCTCTGGCATCGGTTGCTAGTGTGCCTCTTGAGATCAGGGGAGTGAGGTTTAACTGCACAGCTCTAACTGGCCTACATTACACTTGTTTGCATGACGGTTGGAATCCCACTCGGAGCAGGTTGAGTACAACCAGTTACATTGGTGCCGTGACCCAGATTTACGGGGGTGAGTGTAACAGAGGCAAGTTAATAGTGCTGTGTGAGTAAACCTCACACCCTTGACCTCGAGAGGCACACTAGAGGCTGCTGTCCTTGTATATATAAACTTACAAGCACAACAGTACTGTATGTGTGTGTGTGTGTGTGTGTGTGTGTGTGTGTGTGTGTGTGTGTGTGTGTGTGTGTGTGTGTGTGTGTGTGTGTGTGTGTGTGTGTGTGTGTGTGTGTGTGTGTGTGTGTGTGTGTGTGTGTGTGTGTGTGTGTGTGTGTGTGTGTGTGTGTGTGTGAACTGTGTATAATTATTATGTATATATAAATACACACAAATTGTTTTTATATGTATATATTAAAAATTTATACATATATTTATATATAATATAAATTATATAAATATATATATACAGTTTATACATGGAAATATTTCTTAAATATATACACAAATGAGTTTGTGTGTGTGTGTGTGTGTGTGTATGTGTGTATATATATATATATATATATATATATATATATATATATATATATATATATATATATATATATATATATATATATATAAATTCTCCAAAGCAACCATTAAAAGCTTTCCCCCATTTAAATTAAAACAAATTAGTTTATTTATATGATATACAATTTGTTTAAATGTATAACAATTAATCACATATATAAGTATACAATATAGTATACATATACAAATATCAGTATTTGCTGAGAAAAGCACCCAGATGAAGATATTTTAAAGACATTTGTTTAACACATTTCACTTCTTTGTCTATAATATAGTGTGATCAGTATGCTAAATTTTATACTTCTGAACATGAACATAAATTGATTAATATTTGTCAGGTAAATTGAAGCTGAGGGAAAATTGCTCTTCTTTCTTTCTTTATTTCTTATCAATCCTTGCTGCTGATAACTGCACCAAATGTAGTTGGCCTGATAGCATGGAGTTATGGGAGTCTCGCAGCGATATCATTGGTTAGCGGCATTATCAGAAAGCAATTGGCTCTTTGCATCTTGAGCCCCCGGTGCCTAAATAGTTGATAATTTTTCCCCTTTAGACTCCTATGTCTCACGTTATCAGCCGTAATTTGCATGTGATGATGTATTTTCAGGCGCACAGAGGCCTGTTTTCTACCTCTAAATTTGTCTTTAGTGAGGCATAGAACAGATAGCTTCAGTTGACAGGAGCACTAACTAAGTAAGGATAAAACTGTTAGTGTCTGTGTGAGGAATATAAATACGCCTTGTTAGAGAGTGGAACTACAGTAACACACTGCTAATCTAATGGCATGTGCTTCAGGCCCAGGCTCGTTTGGTGCTACACTGGCTTTCCCTAAGAAAATGTCAAAGTGACAACAGAGACTTTTCCACACAGTTAAAAATGACTGCGATTTCATATTTGAGATCGCTGAATTGCAAAAAACAAAGGCCATTTAATGTTTGCTAACAAGGAAACCAATGTATTATTGCAAAGAAGCCATACAGAAAATAGTTGCAATGCCTGCAACATTTCATTGTATTGTATTGGTGTTGATTGGTATATATTGTTTCCAGTGTGGATGGTCCTTGATTGGACCACCATAAATTGACCTGCCACCTAGATCAGCGGTTCTCAACTGGTTTTGCTTTATTATTAGCTTTTAGCATATTGCTTTTTATTCCTGTTCTTAAAAAAGGACAACTGTGGTTGCAAGAACTTTACCGTAAAAATATAGTAACAAAATATTGCAATAAACATTACTTTATCAACATAAGATTTAACTTAAAGCCACAATATGTCATTTTTCTTATTCAAAGAAGGTTGCTTATTCAAAACAAAGGTTAGCTTGATATTGTGTAGCTTGTATTTGATACATTATTTGAGTGTGTTGAGAATTGTAATAACGCTAATCTGTGCGTTCGCTCTGCGGCCACTATGAGACACTTGTTGCACACTGCAGTGAGCTAGATCAATGTTAGACATGGTAAAAGGAAATACTCGAAGGAAAATCAAGATTTAAACAATAAGACTGTGTTGAGCTATAGAATTAGTTTAGATTAGTTTTCTGTCGATGAATGTATCCAAACAGTTACTTACCTGTCTAACAAAGCATATAATATATTACAGCGTCTTTGGTGTTTCTATGGATTCGGAAATCGAGGGTAACGCGGGGTATGATGTCATTGATAGGTTAAAATTTCTTATTTCTCAGGATTTAAACATTCTTGGAAACATTTGGGATAAAGTACAACATAAGTCAACAAAATATATAATATTGTTCTAGTGGTTTTTCGATATTTTAATCCAAAAATCTTACATATTGTGCCTTTAAAACCTTAATGTGCATAACTGATAAGAAATAATTTTATAAAAAATGTATGGATGTTATTTCAATGAAAATCCATTCAAATTTGAGTCAAACAGAGAATTCTTGGAATGTCAATTTACTTTTTTTCCCACTGTATATTATAAGTTGTTTTGTTTTGTGCATCTAACAGTGTTTTACTGTAAAACTATGCTGTAAACCTGAATAAGTTGGCAAAAATTTGAGGTAATCAGTTACATCAAAATGTTTAAAGGGAAAGCTCACCCAAAAATGGAAATTAACCTTGATTTACTCACCCTCAAGCCATCCTAGGTGTATTCTTCTTTCAGACGAATACAATCTGAGATATATTAAATAATGCCCTGGCTCTTCCAAGCTTTATAATGGCAGTGAATGGAGGGCGCTATTTGAAGCCCAAAAAGTGCGTCCGTCCATCATAAAAGATATCAACATGGCTCCAGAGGGTTAATAAAGTCCTTCTGAAGCTAAACGATATCCATATTTAAAACTTCAATTGCTCTTAAATTGAAATAGTTCAGTACACTACAGTATCATGTCATCTCAACTTAAATATGTTTTGTAGTGGAAACTTGGCTAGCTTTAACTTGCTAATTCAGTAAATGCTAACTTGCTAATTGGTAACACAATGCATTCATAGCATAAGTATAGCAATTGCTATCACCCAAAAAAAAAAACATATAATTTTTTGCATTAAATAAGTTAATTTGATTGAACTAAATTGCTTAAGTTTACCCTACTCAGACCAATTAATTATTTTGGGCATTAGGGTTTACAGTAGGAGTGTAAAGATACGATACTCGATTATCGCAATACTAAACTCACAATACGATATTTAAAGTAAAAATAAAGAAGAGATGTTTTTTTATTATTACTTTTTTATTATTATTTAAGTAATATTTTTGTTATTATATTATTATCATTACACACAAATGTTCCCCCATCGCATTACTATACATGATATTCAACATTATATATAGAATTTTAATGTAGTAATGTCACTGAAACTCTGTAAACTAAAAATTTTTTCTCATGCAGTACTCTCGCCGCATGCACACAGACTCTCCCGGTGCTCACTTTGTTCCACCTCTCCTGCTATTAATGCACTGTACATGTAAGAATAAACCGTCTAAAACGCTTTGAATAATTTAAAATGACAACTGAAAATTCCCAAACTGTAAATAGTTAGTTCTGCATTTACTCACTCTCATGTTGTTTTTGTGTGTCACACAAGCATTTGAACATCTGTTTATACCTTATAAATACAGTGAGCTGATATCACAAATCATATTGTTTACAACAATGATACATATCGATGCATTTTTATATGACGATATCTCGATATATGATGTATCATTACATCCCTAGTTTACAGTGACGAAATGTCCCATTAGAGCTATTCCAGTAGAGTAAGGGAATTTACCAATTACCAATCAAACAGGTTTTTACCAAAGCATTTTAAATTATTTACAATAATGTTTTACAGTGTGTCAGAACAGATCCAGGTCCCATTTTCATTCGAAACCCACCAATTGAAAATCTAAAAGAGCTCAATATGTGAAACCATTCAAAGAGAGATGCAGGAAATCGTATAAACATGATTAATTTAACCTCATTGGAGAGATTAGAATCTGGGCAAATTAATAATCTCATGTTTTGGCCTTTTTAGATTAGCGAGACTGAAATAAGCAAGAAAGCTTTGGGACCGGGGCAGACTGTTTGGTGTTACAGGGCATCTTATCAAGCTGTAGGAGGTTTATAGTTATTTCATGAAGATTGCTGTGGTGGGCTCAGCGGGGCTTAACCTGAAATCACCTGTGAGGTAAGCTGGATTTCAGCCATGCATTCCTGAAATGGCCCACCTATACCTCAGTATTATCGAAACATGTTTTGATTTCTCGGTTCCAGAAAGCTTTGGTGAAAGGTACATGTACATTGTGCCATACTTGTGATGGCACATGATGGCAGATGAAGATTATTTGGGCTTTTGTTTCATTACTTTAACTCGACAACTTCAGAGCTACTGCAGGTTTCTTTTTTCCATAGAAATTTCATAACCTCAGTGAAAATCGCTTGTGAGGTATTGAATGAATCGACACAGAGCCTATTAAAGTTCCACCAGACATTGTGTTTATTTTATTTTTCCCATTGGCTGCTCACTGAAGCTAAAATCAATTGCCTCATAGGGAATGCTAACACTGAGATACAAAGTTCAATAAACTTAAAGTGTGCTCAAAAAAACTTACCAACATATTGACACCTTGGAGGAAGATATAACCCCTGTATGTAGAGACAAAATAAAAAGTGTTTCCTGAAACGAGGATAAACAAAAGACCTGCTCTATTAGGATTACTGGAAGCAACAGATTCAGATTCTGGAAAAATAGATATTCCTTTTTGATCAAACAGATATTTATATCTCCTAGTGAAATGTATTTATACATATATTTCATACTAAGAAATACATACATTTCATAGCCTACTAAGTATAGTACAAATCCATTTACTGACATATCGAATGAGACTTACTGATATAAATATTATAATTAAACTTCATTTGGAGAACTTCTTTATTGCACAATGCACATTTCTTAATATTAAGCCTAAAATGTGTTTTAATATCACTATTACTAAGGATAGTATGATCTCTGTATAATATTAGTCAATAAATGCAAGATATTTAAAGTGTACCTAAAGTATATACTTGCAATAGTTCCATTTTAGCACAATCAAATATACTGAAGTACTATATCTTTAATTGGACTTTTTCCAGATATCCAAAATGCATTAAGTACAAAATTAGTTGATCCAATTTAGCAGACTGTCCTCCAAAAAAACAACAACTCTATAGGTCGTTTTTCAAGCACCTTATTACGACCTTTATTTATGTTTTAAAGTCAAGCGCCCTCTAGCTGGCGTAAATATAATGACAGTGTCGTGTTATGTCTGTCTTTTTACCACCATTTGTCACATTTCCATTTAACAAAACAATTTTTTATTAACAACTACACCCACCCCACCCCTAAACCTACACAGTGATTAATAGTGCATACACTTTGAGTACATGCGCTCCCTGGGATCGAACCCACGATCACATGATTACATTATGTTGTATTTTGCAATGCTCTATCAATTGAGCTATGCAAACCCCGAAATATGACGCAAATAATAGTAAACAAAGCATTAAAAATGAAAGTGTCCTGTTGTCGATATGGGCACAACTGTAGTAAACGCTCCTATGGGTTGTATTTCTGGGAAGTGACAAACGACCTATATAGTCGTATTGGTACTTTATATTTATATAAAGTACATACATTTATGCTATTTTGAGGCAACTCAAAATGACTGTGCCATTGACCAACAAAAACCTGGTCTAAAGTCAATAGTGCAGTATTTTTTTGTGTTATTTTTGTGTTATTTTTTTTGTGTGTCTGCCTATAGGCAGGTGCTCAACGCATGAACACATGATTTTTTGGACATCCTCTCTGGAAAAGCATTCAGTCTTTCCGCTCGCAAATTCTGCCATGTAAATAGCGAATTCGCGATGGTGCAAGCAAAACTGGCCTTTAAAGGGAATGGGAGATGAGACTCTGATTAGTTTATTGCACGCTACACCCAAAACACACCCATGACTTATTAAGAGACTAGGCACAACCCTTTTAGACCATGGACCTGGTGCTCCAACTTTTTTTTTTACGTCGTTAAATTAGCAAAAGTGGATTCGGACATGCCATGCACAGTGCACCTGTGCCATGCGCTTCAGACCATGCGCTCAGATCGTTAAAATAGGGCCCTAAATGACTATTCTACTTTTTTTGCCTCAAAATAATGTATAAAACTGTGAGTGAGTGTGTGTGTGTGTGTGTGTGTGTGTGTGTGTGTGTGTGTGTGTGTGTGTGTGTGTGTGTCCTGGTAAACCCTACGTTATGAGGACAACAATTTGTTAGTCCCCATGGAACAGCTTATGAATCACACTAAGTAATGTTTTTTGAACATGTAAAAATGCAGAAAGTTAGGTTTAGGGTTTGTGTGTGTAAGTGTGTGCGTTAACTCTAACTAACAAAAATGTGACATTGAACTCGGTTCAGAATAGTCTTGGTTTAATGAAATTAATATTTGTATACTTCCTTGTGTTTTAGTTGTATCTAATGAGAACAGGCTGTATATACCGATGGTGCAATAGATAAACAGTGAACAAACTCAACAGTACATGTCACAGACAGGTGAGAACAAATGAAAGAGTCAATGAACATAGCTGATTCATAAAAAAATAATATATTCCCCTGACTAGAAAGGAGGAGATCATTTAGTGTTCACAGCTCTCTTTTCCACAATAATTTCTCTGCAAAGTTGAACGACTCTAGTCTGTAATAAGGCGGGAAAATGAGAGCAGATCACACAGTGAGATATACATCATCTCCACAACCTTGTCACCGAACACCCCCAAGGGTCAGTGCATCTGGCGCTACACACTGAAGCCTCGATAATGAGACCATGTCATCACTACTGAAGGGCTCGAATTTACTTAATGGTAGAAGTTCAAAGACTTATTTTACAGCAGAGACGACAATGAGACCCGGGAGATGACCTTAACAATGTTGCCGTGGGAGCAATTGCAGGACTAGCATTTGTACTGCTGACAACTGTTTCCTTGTTTTGAGTACAGATGTTCTCAGAAGCGAGAATAATGGAACAAATAGCAGAGAATAGCAGAAATCATTAAGAAGGGGGAGTTACATTGGTTTACTGTCGAGTCAGTGTTCTTTTTCATTCAGATTCATAGGCGCGTCTGTCCTACTGACATTGAAAGTTGTCCCTGCACGCATTCCGCAGCTCAGCACCGTCTTCTGTTAACACACTCACGTCTGTTGAATGAGCTGTTTGAAATGTTCTAAACGGAACACTTGGGTATTTAACACTCTGGATTTGGCATCATTAGAATGTTCTGCAATGTTGTTTTAGAAAGGAATCACCAATGCTTTGTGTGTACCAAAGTAAAAAAAACTATAGAACCGAGGACCTTTCCCTCAACATTTGGTGGAAATTTCATCCAAGTGGTGCTCCTGACGGATCAGACCCTTAAACGGGTGCTTATGGTACTTGTTTTATTAAATTCATATTGCATGATAGCGTGTACCATATGCCTAGCTAATCTAGTCAACCACTGCAGGCCTGCTACAGATACAAGCAATAATTCTGTACAGATTGATCGCTGATTTGTCAGAGGTCCGGTCCTCTTCCGCATCATTTGGAGCACCAGGTGAGATGAGCAAATGCCTTCTTCAGTGGTAATTAATACATGCAGCTCATCCCGCTCTGTGTGCCAAGTCGGAGAGTGGTGAAAAAGCACAAGGGGTGTCTTGACTAATGTTTCTCACTAGCAAAAATGTACCAGTGAATATGGACAGTGTGGTTCCAGCTTCTCTGTGCAAATCCAGACTTCCCTTCCAGATCATTACAGATTAGGCACAGAGTCAAATCTGGCGCCTACATGTTCAATTTTAACCAAAGCCAAGAAGAATGCCCAGATATTCCCAGTCAAATTATCAAGTTCAATTAGCAAAGCAAAAAGGAAATTAACAAAATGTAGAGGCAAATCTCTGCAAATATTCCATAGTAACCTGGTAGGCCTGCTGTTCTCTATTTACATTTTTGGATCAGTGTGTATCAGGGCCGTAACCACTATAGACACTGAGGGGGACAAGTTCCCCTGAATAATTTGAAATTGCCAATATTTGATATTATGGCTGCTGCTCTGCTGTACTCGATTACACACCGCTCTGTTTGTTGCTAGGATGACAAAAGTAAAATGTTAAATTTTTTAGGTTGTTTGCCTCAGCAGTCTGGCGGAAGCTAGACATTTTACATTATAACGTGTTAAATATGAATTTTTCTTACACAAACCCATTGATTAACTTCAGAAGGCTTTTATTGACAACCCCCCCCCCCCCCCCCCCCCCATAATGCTTGAATTAGGCAGGATATTTATTAATATATCTCCGATTCAGACAAATGTCTGAAAGAAGAATGTCATATACACCTAGGATGGCGAGTAAATCATGGGGTAATTTCTGGGTGAACTATCCCTTTAAGGGGACTAAATGCCGCTAGGTGGAACAAACTGTAATTTGCACTACTGTCTGTTCAAAATACATGAAAAGGAACCTAGCATTGGGGATTTGTTTCTTTTTCCTGTTGTACCAAACTCATATCATACCAAACCGAGTGTGTATATTCTTCATGTTTTACACATTCCATCATTTCCACTGGCATATTGCTGATTTGTGGGTATAACAGGAATGTAACATGCTCAGTCGGACAAACCTTACATTTATGATTTATGAGTGGGGATCCATGTTGTACCCCAGGTTTTCACTGTAAACTGTAAAAGAATCGAAACAGACAGCAAACTCTGGTCAAATTGCTCTTTCTGTGTCTTTTGCAGGTGTTTTCAAAGCCCCATGCGAATTGTTCTAGCTTGTGAAATTTAGAAATAATGCTTCTGTGTTTGAGTTGTAGATGTACCTTTGTTTGTTCCAAAACCAGCAGCAAATTTGTATACTTTCTTCAAAGCCCAACCTTAGTCTTGTTGGTCCATCTTGTTTTCTTGTTAAAACAACACTCTGCCTAGCAACACCAAAATAGACTTGCTGGTCTTGCAGAGTTTAGCTCAAACTCCAATTCTTGTGAAAATTTACTTCTACATGTTCCTGTTTAAAAGAAAGATAAGACTTGATTTGTGATGC
Organism: Romanogobio albipinnatus; assembly: GCA_023566225.1. Lineage (NCBI taxonomy): Eukaryota > Metazoa > Chordata > Actinopteri > Cypriniformes > Gobionidae > Romanogobio > Romanogobio albipinnatus. The sequence goes on from CM042263.1 coordinate 20,238,401, forward strand.
TTGGTTTGCAAGAAAGGGTTGAAGGCATTGTTCTAGAAAAAAAATTAACTGTAGCTCAAGCGCATCTGTTGGTCAAAGCAACACAATCGGGACAGTGGCATGAAAGAGTGGGGGAGTGCAAACCTGTCAGCACATCTAAATAACAATGACCACCCAATAACAGTCTGGAACAGAGGCGGCCTGGTGGCGTAGGGCCAATCTCTTCTCACTTTGCAATTACAAAGAGCAAAAGGTTTCGAGTAATCACCATTGATCTACTTCAGAACGTTCAGATTTCATTGATCTGGTTTAGGGAGATTCTAAAAGAACACTTTGAGACATATTCCTTTAGTATTTTACATCTTTGTATCTGGTATGGAAGTCTGCAGTCTGCTCAAGGCCTTACTCCCACACTTTGACTGTGGGAGTATGTGTTATTCATTGGGTTGGATGGTAGGCGAGGTTTCAGTGGGGGTTGACCTTTTCTTCATGGTTCAATAAGTTTTAAGCAGCCATGACTGAGTTACTTAGGCCTCAGCGCCGTGGAGGGGGTGAACAGGTGGTCAATGGATTACCACAACCATGAGAATGTGCAAGGAAGCGATGTGAAATCAATGCATTTTGATCTTGACCATAAAATTACCCAAAGCAAGTCATGCAAAAGGATTAATTTCTGAAAAAATTGGTTTCTGCTTTTAGGCTTTTAAACATGACCGATGGGATGGAAGCAGTAAAAAGTGCCTCCTTGAGTGCTTTTAGAGACAGTATACTATATTTGTCTGTAATTCCCAATTACACAGTTGTTTAAGTTTCATTGGTTTCTTTCTTCACTAGCCGTGTTTGAAATAGGAATTAGGTACAACAATATTAGGGCATGTTGATTATTTCTGAATTTGAATATTTCGTTTTGTAGAGGTTCATACTGTCCCAAATTATTTGAAGTTGTTACCTTAAGGAACTATTTCCACCTTATCTGATCCTTAAAATGTACTTTCAGTGGTATAATCAAAATTAGTAGCCAGACCTTCAGACTAATCGCAGCATTCATTGGCCAAGAACAGCCCGTGGACGCCTGACCAACATGCAATGCAACCAATCACAGTTCGTTTTGTTCCGTGTCATGTTTAGTGGTGTGAAAATGTAAAGTCGATGTCCATGCAATAATAGACCGCAGTGCATCTAATAAATTATTCATTTAAGAACATTGTGCAAGTTTACTGCTAAAGTGGCACCGCAAACTTCACATACTTTTGAAAATCCAACATTTATTTGATCCTGATAAGCGCTCACAGTTATAAACACAACAGCGATCTTCTTCAATGGGGGGGTTTGCCTTCATGCCGGCTTTGGTGGACCGTTAAAAAAAAAAAAAAACCACACACGGCTCGTTAGAATTAGAACACAGATGTTCTAATTTTGTAATTAAGATTTTAATTTTGATGGAAGTAGTGCACACGATTTGATAGTAAAACTACAGTATACTTTCGTTCCAGTGTAATTTTGTCTTTATTTACGTCATATATAATATACATTTTTATTAATATATAATATTTTATTTTTGTATTTTCATTAAAATATGGAAATACATTTTTTTTTTTGATTAATCAGCTTTAAACATTATTATTTTAAATATTACTATTTATTTTTCATTGATTTCTAGTATGATTTTTTTTGTAATTTTAGTGCTTCAACTTAAACTAAATGAAAATTATAAATGTCACCTTGTCAAATAACTACAAAAAGTTAAGTTTTCATGTAAAATTATTTAAAAAAATTTATTTCAGCTTTGTTTGAATTGCCAAAATGTTTTAATTGTTTGTTAGCAAAAATATATGTTAGCTTGTTTCAGCCACAGAATAAAAATAAAATAAAAAGATAATTGTGACTTTTTATCTCACAATTCTGACTTTGTTTCTCAGAATTGCGTGATATATTTCGCAATTGCGAGTTATAAAGTCTGAATTGTGAGATATAAACTCACGGTTGTGAGAAAAAATCTGAATTGTGAGATAAAAAGTCGCAGTTGTGTATTATAAAGTCAGAATTGCGTGATATAAATTCAGAATTGTGAGATAAAAGTCGCAGTTGTGTATTTATGTCACAATCAACAGTGAGAGTGCACCTGATTACCACCTGAGGGCACCCCGGACTGTCACTCCATCACAAACTACATTACCCATAATCCTTTGCCCGGACTCATCATCACTCATTGTTTGCATCTGTGTCTCATCACCTCATTACCCCAGCCTTTATAAACCATGTTCACTCTGTTATTCATTGCGAAGTCTTGTTTGTCTATACTGCATTTCTGAGCATTCTCCCTGGTTTCATGTCTCTTGGTTTTGGATTTTGTGCCTGTTCCGTCGATTACCCGTTTGCCTGTCTCTCCTATCTTGTTTGCCTTATTGGACTGATTACATGTTATGATCTCTTGCCTATTTGATGACTACAAGTGTGGATTACCCTTTAATAAAGCTGCATTTGGATCTTCTACCTTTGTATCTCGGAGCAGTACGTTACAATTATAAAGTCACAATTGCGTGATATAAAGTCAGAATTGTAAGATATAAAGTCGCAATTGCGAGTTATAAAGTTAGAATTGCAAGATATAAAGTCAGAATTGCATGATTTAAAGTCAGAATTGTGAGATATAAAGTCGCAATTGCGAGTTATAAATTCAGAATTGCGTGATATAAAGTCAGAATTGTGAGATAAAAAGTCGCAGTTGTGTATTATAAAGTCATAATTGCGAGATATAAAGTCAGATTTGTGAGATATAAAGTCGCAATTGCGAGTTATAAATTCAGAATTGCATGATATAAAGTCAGAATTGTGAGATAAAAAGTCGCAGTTGTGTATTATAAAGTCAGAATTGCGAGATATAAAGTCGCAATTGCGAGTTATAAAGTCATAATTGCGTGATATAAAACAAGATTTGTGAGATAAAAAGTCGCAGTTGTGTATTATAAAGCCATAATTGCGAGATATAAAGTCATAATTGCGTGATATAAAGCAAGAATTGTGAGATAAAAAGTCGCAGTTGTGTATTATAAAGTCATAATTGCGAGATATAAAGTCAGAATTGTGAGATATAAAGTCGCAATTGCGAGTTATAAGTTCAGAATTGCATGATATAAAGTCAGAATTGTGAGATAAAAAGTCGCAGTTGTGTATTATAAAGTCAGAATTGTGAGATATAAAGTCGCAATTGTGAGTTATAAAGTCAGAATTGCGTGATATAAAGTCAGAATTGGAAGATAAAAGGTTATAATTGTGAGATAAAAAGTTGTAATTGTGTGTTATAAAGTTAGAATTGCGTGATATACAGTCGCAATTGTGAGTTATAAATATAAACTAACAATTACGTGATATAAACTAACAATTGCGAGGGAAAAAAAATCTGAATTGTGAGATAAAAAGTCACAATTATCTTTTAAATTGTTTTATTCTGTGGCGGAAACGAGCTTCCATATAACCACGTTTTGCACAATAAGAAATACACATACAGGACAAGTGGCCAGTGGCCACATGATAAAAATGTCAGTAAGCTTTCTTTTGTTGGTGAAAAATACATTTTATTTGGTTATGGATATTTCAGGAGTGCAAACAATTATAAATCGATCATCTAGATTTAGTTTGATTGTTTGTTATCCATTTAGGCCAATACATTAAACTGATGAAGACATTTTGCACCTGTGTCACAAAAAAAATTCTACTACCGTTCTGCTCCATCCAACATTATTATTGTACTGGTTTGGCAGTTATCCTCCATGACCCCCTTCATAAAGCATGCACTTTTGGCCTTGCATGATGCTGCGTTCACATGCACCAATTAAACATATAATTAGAATGTAGAACCATAATTTTGGGTAATGACATGCATGCAAGATAACAGAGCCAAATGATATGTTGCCAAGCAACGTTCCTTCATTTTAACCTCTAATGTTCACTCTTGGTCATTTCCTCAACCTAGAGAAGTTTTACTATCCCACAAGATTTGCATTGCAAATGAATTCCAGATATGTTCAATTGAATTAAATGCAATTGAATCACTCAAGTACAGCATGTACCCGTAGCATTATGAGTCGTATACTGGCATCAACATCCTGAAGGTCTTGAATAGGCATTTGGGAATCTTTGATAATAAGGTTGGAATTTAAAAAGTGATTTTGCATAATTGAACTGAATATGTATTTATTATTCATAATAACGTACAAGTGTATGACAAGAAATAACGCAGGGCTAGATTTAATATCAGCAAAACAGCATTACGCTACGATTCATCTCATTCATTTCAATTATCACAATCTAATGTAATTACTGTACTACAGAATCGTCACCATAGAAACAGAGACATTACTCTCGGCCTTGTTTATGGCTGTAGTCTGGGCAAACTTGACATTCCCAGACAGCCGGTTTCAGCATTTTGCGTCATCCGTAGGGCTCCGTTGCAGCTAGAGCTCGGGCTTTATTGTGGTCTCAGGCAAGTAATAAGTCCCTTCCTATTGAGTGGAACCTCGATTTGGGAATTGATCAGAAGCTTGATACGCACAAACAGCCCCGGGCTTCACTGAAATGTCATCGCGAGAAAGCAGAGATCCTAGGCAACTGATTTCGGCCTTGCCTTTGGACAGGACTGCTGGGAGTGAGGCTGCAAATGTTGGTTTAACAAAATGTAAATGATGGCTCCGAGATGCACTTAAATCGATGGATCATACGCTTGCATTCAAAGAAGAGTATCTGCACCACTCCTCTCAAAGTAGCTCGCTCACAATCTGGTTGAAAAATGCATTCACGGCTAAGAATTCCCATAAAGGATTCAAAAGAGCCAATTACTTACTATTTACTTTATGGCTCATTGAATACACCCAACACCAAGAGAGTCCCTGGAGTGTCTTTTTTTCTGCTTTACAAAGATAGTGACATCATATAATGCAGAACACAGTTAAGGACTTTGCTTTTGCAACCCACTCCAGTACACGGTGATAGTTATTTTCAGGCTGTGTAATGAGATGCACGGCTACAAAAACTCTAAAGGCCCGTTCACACCAAGGACGATAACTATAAAGATAAAGAAAATAGTTCTAAAAATCGGACCCCAATATTAAAGAACAGCTTATGCCACAGCTTATGGAGGCAGAATAGTCTCGTTAATAACTCACGCCAAAAACAAGATGCACACATGTGTAGCCAATTTCACATGCATGAAACCAAATTCACGAGCGCAAAATAAAATTACATTTCACAAATGCAAAACACAATTTGTAGATTTACAACTGTGCACAAAAACTTTAGAATGTTTAAAATGTACAAGTTCATCCTGTAATGTGAATGTGCAAATCATTCATTCACGTGTGAAATGCCTTGGATTTGTGTGTGTGTGTTTTTGAGACTTTCCTTGCAGCGCTCTCCTCCCACCCGGATCAGTTGTACGCTTTAGCCAATCAGATTTAATCTTATCAATCGGCCAATCATAACCGCGTGAGGGCAAGCCCACCTGGGTGTTACGTCATTAGCCACAGTTAGAGATCCACAGTTAGAGATCATGGCTAAGATCATGGCTAAGCAGCAAAGCTATGTGCAGGTTCATCGGTTCATTTCTGTGTTTACTGAATGGGTCCCCCCTCGAAATCAGATCTCCCCAAACTGGCAGTTAATGATTATGCTAAGTATATATGAATGATATTAATTTAAAATATGCATAGCTTACTATATAATGCATACAAAAACACATTAGTGCATAATAAAACCAATTGAACATAATTTCTTACACTTGATAATAATACTGTAAATGTAACTACAAAAATGAAAAAATGAATAATTCCTTTAAATGTTAGTACATAGTATTTAAGGCCACCTAAAGTGGGTCCCATTACTTTAATAAAGTAATTGAGTTACACTACTTACTAGATTTTATGGGACAGATTTACTAACAGCTTGCGCCAGTGCAAACCCTCTTTTGGCGTTAAAAACTACTGTCAGGATTTACTAACAACATTTTACTAAATGAAAACTTTGCGCTGAAAGGCGTGGACAGGGTTATTTTTGCAGCTGACATTATTGCATATGCATTTGTTTCCCTTTCAGACACAACATTTATGAGAGGAGAATATTTAAATGAATCGCAACATGATTTACTAAGGTTTACGCTAGTAAATTTACAAATAATGCGCCATTATACCGGCCAAAAAAGTGTGTTTTAAACCAGACGCTAACGGGTACATTGCATAGGTCTTTATGGAAATGATCCGGCTGCATCTGTGTTCTTTAATTTGCGCTCCATCAGTAGATCAGGTGCAGAACTGTCCGCTCCCATCTGCACTTTTATGGATTTGTGCTGTCACTCTAATTTGCCCTGTTTAGTAAATCTGGCCCTAAATAGGGTAACTTGTAATCTGTAACCTATTACATTTCATAAGTACCCTTCCTAACACTGCTAACGATACTTTTGGGAAACGCACCCCTGGACGATATCGTCCACAATTGTGGATGCTAAGATAGTTATCTTTATAGTTATTATTCTTGGTGTAAACAGGCCTTAAACCCTTTCAGAGAAGTGTCTCAGGGAAGTGACTACATTTTGCAACACAGTCTAGGATTCAATTCACTGTGGAATGCCTCCACAGCCCAAAGGCTTTAGGGTGCAGTTTTCGAGGTTTCTCTTAAGGGATCTCCTGGCACTAAGCAAGCATTCCCTTGGTCTCTACTTAAAGCAAGGGAATGTTTGGGGATAAACAAGCTTCTTAATGAGAGAACGGCTGATAAGCAAGGTGAGACGCTTTTTGTTTTGGTGCCCTGTGGACATACATGCTTCTCTCAAAAGGAAAGCCTCTGGTCACTACAAAATTCCACAGAATTGGCTGAAAATACTAATGTCAGGTCAGGGCTTTTGAAGGAATCTCCAACACAAAAGATCAATGGCTTGGCTCCACATGTCGCCCCACTTAGAAACTTTAGTGACCCGTACTTACGCCCCAAGGGAACGAAAAGGAGAAGATCGAGGGGTGTTACTTGTAGGATAATGAGGGTCTTACCAATTTTCCCATTGCAGCTTGTACACAAGTAAGGGTGGATCCTGTTACCTCCAGGTATTTACAGGTACAGATGCATTTCAATAGGTACTAATAGTGTTGAGAAGGATCATACGAAATAGACCTCATTGAAAAGAAAGACATGAATAAGATCTCTTTGATATCTCATTTGTCTCTTGCCTCTCGGATTTGTCTCCTGAGAAACAGACCCTAGGATACTGTAGACTTTCAGAAGAAATTACATAATTTCAAAGAGTTCTTAGTTTTGTCAAGACAAGTCTCCAATCACAAAATCTCAGTGTGAACATTCTTGCTAAATACTTCTCGATGAGCTGAGCTATACTATCTACATTCATTTTCTAGCTCTTACTGTCTTTTTTTTTCTTCTTTTTTTTCTGAAGAATAATTTTCCCTCCTTATATCAATTTGACCTGCAACACACAATTGATGTGTGGGAAATACTGGTTACCCTATAGCTTATAATAATACAAATATGTATATTTCAATGTCAGTTTCTCAGCTATCCTGTTGATGGTATTTAAATTTACATTTAGCACACTTTTATCCAACGAAGTATACTGCATTGAAGGCATACATTTTTGTCAGTTCAAGAATGTAAATTTAGCTAATTTTGCATGCTTTTGTCATTGCTACCGTTTGAGCTTCAGGAAAGAAACATTATATAGTTTACATTTTAAATAAAAATAGTTACAATTCTGTTTATAAAAATATTCACACGGAAACAAATGGTAGAAATATAGTTGTTAAATACAGTTTTAAAAATAATTCGTTTTTGTTGTAATGTGATAAGTATTAATATTAAAGGTTATTAAACAGTTTTTCCCTGTTTTTTTCTTTTTCATTCTTTTTTTTTTTAATTTTTTAATCCAATTAGGGTCAATTTGACCCGCAATATAAAAATTTTACCCAGAATTCCAACATCATACACACACACACACTGTTACGGGTGTATGGTGCAGCAGAGAAGAGCAGATTCGGGACTTCCACAAAGACAGGCTTTAATCAAATAAACGACTGACAGAACACCAAACAGCATAAACATAACGTAGACTGGACAAAGACTGGGTGAACAAGAGGAACTTAAATGGTAAACAGAAACGGGATAATTAACTAGACATAGCTGAACTAAACTAGACTGAGGTTAATCAGGGAAACAGACAACTAGAACAAAGGAACATGTGACAAATGCAAAACAGGGAAGTATGGAATTTTACTATTAACTGAAGTGCGTAAATCTTGAAAAAGTGTACAAGGGTTAAAAAGACAATTCACCCAAAAATGAAAATTATGTCATTATTTACTAACCCTCATGTCATTTTAAAAGAAGATATTTAAAAAAAAGTCAGCCACGTTTGCCCATGAAAGTCAATGGGGTTCAAAACACTGAAAATTGGATGCCACTTGGGTTTTCATTGTATGTTCCACAGAAGAAACAGGTTTAGAACATGCACTGTAAAAAGAAAAAGTTGTTTTTAAGTACAGTAAACTTAAATTGCATTAAACTGAATTAAAAAAATGAGTTGAATCTTGTGTAACTGTAAAAAGTAGAGAATTGCTTAACTTATTTTGATGAGTTAAAGCAATTTAAAAATGTATGTTGATATAACTTATTGATCAAACCATTTTTTACAGTGATGACAGAATGTTCACTCCTGAGCAATAAAAGGTCCTCAAACCCATGAGTCTTTAATTTGCCAAGGAGGCAGGTGCTGCCCATTTAAAGCCTTCCTCCAAACCTCCATCTCTTTTACGAGTCAACATGTCCACTCAGATGTTTATCTTGGCCTCGTGTCATATGATATCAGAGCCTTCCAGCTACCTGAGGGTGACCCTCCCATTAGATGTCTTTTGTGCGCTCAGGTTGCATTGTGAGGAACGTGGGTGTGAAAGTGGGGTTTTGTGCGCGAGCGTCTGCATTACAAGCATAATAAGAGTGATTAGTTCTCATTGTTCCCTTGTTGTTTGCTCAGCTGCTCGAATGCATGTCTGGCGATGCATTTTCTGAACCCAGCTGCTGATGTTTACAACTTGCTGAATGATATTAACACCTTTTTTTAAGAATGAGAAAACAGTTAAAAGCAAATTAAATCAAAGGCAAATTTGTCTGAAGGATTTAAGAGGAAGACCATGTATAAAAATGAATAGTCTCTAATGACATTTTTAAATAATTGTATTAAGTTTGAAGCAACTTGAAGATCAATTGTTTGAAATACTCATACAACAGTTAGTGTTAACAGTTTAGTGTTAACTCTAATCTGATTGGATACGTGTCATTCTGGTAATATTGTGTCTCAAATGTAAGTTACTCGATATTAACTTTTATACTGTGCATACTTTGTGTATCTGGAAAAAGTACCCACCTTATTTGATCAGATCACATCATTTCTATGTTCATAAAAGCTCTTCTGATTCCAACTTGATTGATTTAAAACTTTGTACCGAAATGAGATGAAATGGTCTTTATATTAACATAAATAAGAGGAATTGGAAACATGATATTTGTTTATGATGTAATTATGCAAGTTTACCAGACCCAATGGAGATTCTTTAATGAAAAATGTTTTAAGTTATGATTTTTAGTTTGATCAGTTCCTATTTTGATGTGCTCATTTAGCAACCGAAAGGAAGAAGGAATTAAATAAAAGAATTCAGCTAAAACCAATCTGTCTTATGATTTTGTGTGATTTTTGTATGATTCGGGAATACATGTTAACCTATGATTTTTTTTATTTTTTCCCCCTCATTTAGGATTATGATCAGGAAAACACAGAAAAAGTTCCACACTTCATTTGTTTAAAATGTAAAAAAAATAATAAAATAAATCTTTCTAAAAATAGTTACAATACTGTTAAATAAATAAAAAATCTACATATAGTTTTATATTTGCTTAAAGGGTTACTTCACTGATTAGCATTAAAGGGTTATTACTTCAGCGATTAGCATTAAGCTTTGTATCAGCGGTAGTCTATTCAAATTATCATACTTTCTCCCCTCAAGTCCCCCTGAGAAGAGAGTTACGCATTTTATTTCTGGAAAAAATCCTCAGATGACGCAAATATTGTCATTTTGCGTCATCGGAGGATTTTTTGCCCAGAGGCTATAGACCAGTAGAAGGAGCTAGTTCCGCATATCATCAACCCGCCCATAGGGGTGGGATCTCACTCACAGAATGCAAATGCGTTAAAAGTTAAGCTTCCATAGGCATGATCTGAAAACGCGCCAGACTGGACACACGCTGTGAATGACTGCCGCGCTTATCTCAGCTCTGCTCAGCTCTTCGCTCTCCGCTCTCGTGATGAATGAAAGCTGACTCCTGCTGCGTCTGTGCCGTGACTTTCGTTTGGCTCACTCAAACTTTATTGAAAAAACATGTTCAGGTTTTAATTGTACTATTTATTCTCTTACGGAACAAATTATTTTATTATTATGAAAATCAAAACAACAATGGTGGTGGGCAAGTGATAACCAATAGCCGTGGCTTTGGGAGTGGCCTCGTTGAGCAGTGAAGCAAGTGCATTCTGGGAGTTGTTGTCTTTCACCCACATGAGACAAAAATACATCCTCTGTCTTTTCTCAGTCTAGAAGGCACCAAATTCTAAAATAATTTCACATTTCTACTACATAAATCACACAGTTTAAATACACATTCATCTTCCCAGCAATGAAGTACCCCTTTAAGCTTTGTATCAGTAGAAACCCAGTAGTATATTCGAATGACCGTGCTTCCCTCCCTCATGTCCCCTGAGACGAGAGATTTCTGTACTTTTTGCCTGGAAAAAAACCTCAGATGACACAAAAATCGTCATTTAGCATCATCGGAGGCTTTTTTGGCCAGAGGATAGAGACAACACCCAGTAGGAGCTAGTTCCACATGTTTTCAACCTGCCCATAGGGGGTGGGATCTCACTCACAGAATATAAAATGTGCACGGCTGCTTGGGCATTCATAACGGAGAGGTGCAGAGCAAAGCAAGTGTTTTCCTATTAATTCTTATGAAAGTTAAGCTTCCATAGGCATGAACTGAAAACATGCCAGACTGGACACGCACCGTGAATGACTGTGCAGCTGTGAATTAATGACAATGCGGCCATGAATGAATGCCCGTGCGATTAGCAATTTGACTTATTATGGGCTCAACAGTCCTTTCAAGTTCGTCAAAACAAGCGTGTGTTAAAAAAGTAAAGAAATGCTTATATTACTTCACTGGCCAACGAATCAAACCACCTTTGTGACGTCACATGCGGTATTGCAAGATAGCCCTTGCGCCAAAAGCTTTAACAAAACATATTTTTTTCTTTAAAATGGTTACATTAATCTTGTTTGTTATATAATTTTTTATTAAAGTGGAAATCACTTTACTATATAATGTAAACTTGACTGACTGCTTCATTTCCACTTTAAGGTTGTTTTTAATAGTGTTATTTGTAGACCATAACAATCACACCCAGATTTTAATATCTACCACTCACATTGCTGGTGCAATTAACCTTTTATTTAATGTTTTTTGTTTTGTTTTTTGTTTTGACTAAATTATATTTTTCAATTTGCATTTATCAAACTCTGCTACAGTTATGTCACAACAGCACATTCTGGTTCCTATGAGTGGTAACAAACAAAGTGTTTGTAACAGATGAGTGACACCGGATTATGACAGCATTCGTCTTTAAAGGGGGGGTGAAATGCTGTTTCATGCATACTGATCTTTTTGCACTGTTAAAGACTTGGATTCCCATGCTAAACATGGACACAGTTTCAAAAGCTAAGGTGGACGTTTGATGGGAGTATTTCTTTGCCAAAATTAGTACTTCCTGTTAGTCATAAGTTTCGGAAAGTTTTTTTCGATCATGGGTCCGCTTGACGTCAACAGGGCCGAATTTCCTTGTATGGGCCGTACGGACAATTCTACCGGAAAAGCGCGCGCGAGAGAGAGAGAGCGCGTGAAAGCAATAGGCTACGCCCATCAAAGCGCTGGCTCCTAGCCAAATAACCCCGCGTTAAGGCAAAAGTGGATGGAATTTGCTTTTCCGGATTTTCAAATCACCTAATACATGAAGGATGGAGCGGTCCCAACGATAAAGGTCTCAACGTTGGAACCGCAGGCAGTGAGTAAGACTGCTTCAAATGTCTGTTTTTGCCTATGCACATCAAGTAGCCCAAACATGACCACGTATTGATCAATGGAGCATGCGCTGTATAGTGTGTACATTTGTTTAGCTGGCCACTATATGTGTATGTTTGTGTATTGTAAAAGCACTCCAAACAACAATACACAAAGAATGGGGAAATATGTTGAACTAAATAAGCGCGCTTCTTCATTCAAATGCGCTACTATTCCATGTCTTTCTATGTAAACACTAGCCTGACGCGCAAAACCAGTCCGCTTACTACAAATCATGTCTACACAAACCATGCGTAAACACACACACACACACACACACACACGATATAATTAAAGTATAAATGTGTAAATAACACAAGCCGCTAAGCATATTATATAGTTAGTGTAACTTATACCACATAGAGATGTCCTGCTCTAGTCGTTTTTGCTGCTGCTCCTGTTCAACTTCAGCCTCTGGGTCTGATTCCGGATCATAGATGTATGGCTGTATCTGATTAAAAGCCATTTTTTATGTTGAATAAAGTTTTTTCCCGCTTTTAGGGATGACGCAGCTTTCAGACGCACTCAACACAGTAACAGCGGCGCGCGCTCGACATTCTTTAGCTCCGCCCACACGATACGCCCCCAGCCGCACGGCTTTTTTCGGAAAGACTCGGAACAGCGCATCTTCCTTTTATAATTATAATAAAAATAAAGACTTTTCGGAGATATGCAGGATGCAATGCTACTCTATAGGTACTCAAGATTGACATGAGACTGACTGAAACTGAGTGTGTCCCCCCCCCCTTTAACGCTATATGGCTGCCCACTGCTCCGGGTGTGTTCACGGTGTGTGTGTGTGCACTTGGATGGGTTAAATGCAGAGCACAAATTCCAAATTAGGGGCACCATTCTTAGCCACACGTCACTCACTTTAAATGCAAGTTAATAAAGTAGCTTCTAACAGTAGGAGGTGTGCAGTCTAATAGGATATGTAACACAGTAAAGATTACATATTTATGTGATTCCTCAGCCTCTGACACACTATTTAGATGCTAATGTGATGCTAATGTCTCTCTTTTTCAACTTAATGTTTCTTGTGCATTGAAAGTGGATGGATGGATGGCAGAGATAGATGATAGATAGATAGTTTTTTTCCAATTGCAGTGTTAGTGTTTTAAACGAATATGAGCTATATATGATTGCTGGGTCAAGGAATAATTTGCCGCCACATTGTTTATGTTGACAAAACTGATCTTATCAGGGTTGTAATTGATGCCGAGCGCTACATTTTCACAATCGCATGTGGAAAAAATTGCATGTCAGGACAGGCCACCCGCAAAGAGTAATTCATTTTTTCCATCAGATTTATGAATCTGAAAGTGTTTTTGATGCAGCTAAAAGGGAAGCCACACCGCAGACTGACGCTATGGGCTTGCCACATCGCATATGTCAGCATTCATATTTTGCAGCTGTTTTTCTTTTTCAGACACGGATGAACAAAGCCACGTCCTCGCGTGCTCCACTGAACTCATTTAACCTAGTAATTGAGACATTTTGGCTACTTTACAAATAAATTGACCAACAGAGGCACCTTTAAAAATAAAACAGATGCCACCCTGATGACCGTAAAGATGCACAAATGTCCCGATTGGAACAGTTGCTACAGAGCGATGATGCCAAGTTTTTGGGGCGTTCAGCTGTCTTCTTTGTCTGTCTACTAGCTCTCCTCATGCAGCATGGAGCCCATTTGTGGTGGCAATAAATTATTAATCAGAAAGACATCGTGTTCACCGAGATGTCCTAGTGTGACTGGGTTAATCGCCTCTGGAGCGGAAAACAAAGCAGGCCGTCGCAGGTAGGCATGCGCAAAATGATCGCAGACTTTTTGCCCATCCGCATCTAGGTGTGTGCTCGACTGTGCAGCCCAAACTAAAGCAGACACACGCATTACGAGCGAGCGTTCATGCGTCAAAGCATGTAGATGTCATTTTCTAGCCAACGCACTTTAACACAACCTGAGCAGTAAACATATCCTCTGTATTAAATATTCATGGCACTCTGCATCCCAGGCAAGCAGATGCTTAATGCTGAGTGCTGGTGCTTTCTGATTTCAAGAACTGCTGTGAACAAACTAAATCCTTTGGCAGTGTAGAAACGCTCAGAATCCCATACGGCCGAACAACTGAAGATGTGAACAGCTGAGACCCGGTCTGATGGCTGGCTGTTATGATACAGTTCACAATGGACACGTTTGTTTGTCGCAAATCTGACGTTTCACAGAATTTGATTGTTTATGGATAGCATTATATATAGTTACATTTAACGATAATGAAATACAGGGTTTCACACACAAAACAATAAAGGTAAAATTAATTATATATTACCCAAAAGCAAATTCTTTTAGGAGGATTTGTATATTTCTGTATATATAAGTTTGAAAATAAAGCTGTCACATAATTATGTTCATAAAACATAATTATTTTGATAATTAAGCCCATTTTCTCCAACCATTCTTATTACTGTAGTGTTTCCGGATGATTTACTTTCGAGTTTGCTTGTAAATGTAATTATTTGCTTTGATGATTCTCATTGGATTCTCATTCCTGTAATACGGTTAATTATTTTTTTTTATATTAAATTCAGCATAAATTAAAGGCAGTCAACACATACTAATATTAATATTTACGATGTGATCATATTTTAATCACATAGTATATTATATATGATAGTGCTTGTATGATCACACACACAGACATATGTGTGTGTGACTGTATGAGAGTGTGTTAGTGTGACTGCGTGAGTGTGTGTGTGTGAGAGAGAGTGTATGAGTCATCTATTTGAATACATTGATCAGGCATAACATTATGACCTAATATTCCTAATATTGTTGGTCCCCCTTTTGCAGCCGAAACTGCCCTGACCCATCGAGGCATGGACTCCACTAGACCCCTGAAGGTGTGCTGTGGTATCTGGCACCAAGATGTTTGCAGCAGATCCTTTTAGTCCTGTAAGTGGGGCCTCCATGGATTGGACTTGTTTGTTCAGCACATCCCACAGATGCTCGATTTGATTGAGGTCTGGGGAATTTGGCGGCCAAGCCAACACCTCAAACTCGTTGTGCTCCTCAAACCATTCCTGAACCATTTTTGCTTTGTGGCAGGATGCATTATCCCGCTGAAAGAGGCCACAGCCACCAGAGAATACCGTTTCCATGAAAGGGTATACATGGTCTGCAACAATGCTTAGGTAGGTGGTACGTGTCAAAGTAACATCCACATGGATGGCAGGACCCAAGGTTTCCCAGCAGAACATTACCCAAAGCATCACACTGCCTCCGTCAGCTTGCCTTCTTCCCATAGTGCATCCTGCTGCCATGTGTTCCCCAGGTAAGCGACCTACACGCACCCGGCCACCCACGTGACGTAAAAGAAAATGTGATTCATCAGACCAGGCCATCTTCTTCCATTGCTCCGTGGTACAGTTCTGATGCTCATGTGCCAACTGTTACCGCTTTCGGAGGTGGACAGGGGTTAGCGTGCCCATTGCCCATTTTTCCTGCTTCTAACACATCAAATTTGAGGACAAAATGTTCCCTTGCTGCCTAATATATCCCACCCACTAACAGGTGCTGTGATGAAGAGATAATCAGTGTTATTCTCTTCTCCTTTCAGTGGTTATAATGTTATACCTGATCATTTTATGTATGTATGTATGTATGTATGTATATATATATACACTCACCTAAAGGATTATTAGGAACATATTGTGTTTGACCCCCTTTCGCCTTCAGAACTGCCTTAATTCTACGTGGCATTGATTCAACAAGGTGCTGAAAGCATTATTTAGAAATGTTGGCCCATATTGATAGGATAGCATCTAGCAGTTGATGGAGATTTGTAGGATGCACATCCAGGGCACGAGGCTCCCGTTCCACCACATCCCAAAGATGCTCTATTGGGTTGAGATCATGGTGACTGTGGGGGCCATTTTAGTACAGTGAACTCATTGTCATGTTCAAGAAACCAATTTGAAATGATTTGAGCTTTGTGACATGGTGCATTATCCTGCTGGAAGTAGCCATCAGAGGATGGGTACATGGTGGTCATAAAGGGATGGACATGGTCAGAAACAATGCTCAGGTAGGCCGTGGCATTTAAACGATGCCCAATTGGCACTAAGGAGCCTAAAGTGTGCCAAGAAAACATCCCCCACACCATTACACCACCACCACCAGCCTGCACAATGGTAACAAGGTATGATGGATCCATGTTCTCATTCTGTTTACGCCAAATTCTGACTCTACCATCTGAATGTCTCAACAGAAATTGAGACTCATCAGACCAGGCAACATTTTTCCAGTCTTCAACTGTCCAATTTTGGTGAGCTTGTGCAAATTGTAGCCTCTTTTTCCTATTTGTAGTGGAGATGAGTGGTACCCGGTGGGGTCTTCTGCTGTTGTAGCCCATCCGCCTCAAGGTTGTGCGTGTTGTGGCTTCACAAATGCTTTGCTGCATACCTCGGTTGTAACGAGTGGTTATTTCAGTCAAAGTTGCTCTTCTATCAGCTTGAATCAGTCGGCCCATTCTCCTCTGACCTCTAGCATTAGCAAGGCATTTTTGCCCACAGGACTGCTGCATACTGGATGTTTTTCCCTTTTTACACCATTCTTTGTAAACCCTAGAAATGGTTGTGCGTGAAAATCCCAGTAACTGAGCAGATTGTGAAATACTCAGACTGGCCCGTCTGGCACCAACAACCATGCCACGCTCAAAATTGCTTAAATCACCTTTCTTTCCCATTCTGACATTCAGTTTGGAGTTCAGGAGATTGTCTTGACCAGGACTACACCCCTAAATGCATTGAAGCAACTGCCATGTGATTGGTTGATTAGATAATTGTATTAATGAGAAATTGAACAGGTGTGTGTGTGTGTGTGTGTGTGTGTGTGTGTGTGTGTGTGTGTGTGTGTGTGTGTGTGTGTGTGTGTGTGTGTGTGTGTGTGTGTGTGTGTGACACATGATCCATGTTCTGGATTCAGTACTTCATCTGAAGGCTAAGGCCGCCTTTGATACTCTAGTTTGTCATATTTAATCCCTGTGACTCTGTAAAATGTTCTAAGTAGATTACTGAGACATGCATACAGTATTGCTGTACAGTATTAGTTATCACTACCTCAAAAAGATCCAAGAACACTATTGTTTCTGGCTTGTCATTTCTTTTTAATACCTTAAGTGAAAAAGCAAATAGGTTTTGAAGCCCTGCAAACATGACGGCTCTCAGGGACATTGCTTTGTCACTTTACATTAGACACACTCAAATAGATTTCCTCTGACTAACCTATAACTGTGTCCCACTGTAGTTTCTGTACCACCATTTGGCATTTCCAATATATTAATTTTTTTATGAATCTATTAGCATGAAGAAAACAGCTGATAGTGGTATTGAATGAGATTGCCAGACATTTATTTACCTGAATAAACATTCATATTCTTAAGAAGATTAACATAAAACTGAGACCCTCAAACTGACGTTGTGCATCTGAAATGATTTAAAGAGATAAGTGTTTTTAAAAATCAGACAAAAATGTGAGAGTCAGTGTAATTTTGGCTGCATCCGAAACCTGGAGAATGCATCAAGGCACATACGAATCTAATATTAGTTTCACTTCCTGTCTCCTGGGATACCTTCATCTGATGAATTTTTGAAGGCAGCATATACTGTATGTATCCTTCATTGCCTTTGATATCCCACAATCCTGTGTGTTCCATTCTGTGACAGGACAGCAAAAAAGATGGCATCCGAAAGTTGTGTTTTCTGGTCAGTTTGTGTGTAAATGTACGTTTTTTTAATCAATAATTTACACTTCTGATGTAATTTCTAGCGGGAAACTACTGTAATAATGAAATATTTGTTTAGTTCTCACCAAAGCTCTCTCTAATTTGCTGTAGATCATTAAACGGTTACACTGCCTTAGAAGTCTGTCTGTAATTAGTTTCGTGAGGTGCTTTCATGCACAAACGCTGCCTTACTGTGCGTTCACACCGCTCCAGCGAGAAAGTGCGGCGCATCTTGGACGATTTGGGCGTCAAGGAGAGTTGAAATCAGGTAAACTTTATGGTAATGAGCTATGACGCGGTTCGGCGGAAACCAATGGGAATGTAGTAGTGCTCCGTTTGAGAGGATTCCAGAGAATGCAGTGCTGTAAACTTTGGTTCCGACCACATTAGTTCCCAAGCAAAATAGAGGAGAGGTTGATCATTGCTGGTGCGGCGGGTTTGATAAGAAGACGCGCAACATTATTTATACACCACACAAATGGCTTTTAATTGGTTTATTTTGTTAGCAAACATGTAACTATAATTGTTAAGTTCTTTCCATCGATCTGCTTTTTTTTAACTTTCACATTTGAATGATTTCATGAGGTTATATTATACGGTTATACCCTACCTGTGGTCAGTCTGCACAAACGCCGATCAACATGATTGTTTGCTTTGCAGCCCCTTTAAATGCAGTCTTAAAAAAGACCAAGCATTCGATCTACATCAGAGCGTCAGCGCGTCCACAAATCTTTCTACAGCGTCGATGGCAGGGCGGCCAGAGCGAAGTTTGACGCTCTCGCCAGCGGCAGTGTGGACACACAGTTACAAGTCATTGTCTGATAAGGCAGCGAGGCAACGAGTCAGCTGCCAAGGTTTTCGGACATAGCCGTTATGGTTCTTTTGTTTTTGTTCATAAAGTGTTTTTAAAAAGTTTAGCGTACAGGCAACAACATTGTCAAAACGATCACCATACACGGATCAACGAAAACGACTAAAAACGCTGTATTATTCATGCCAGGCCAGTAGTTGGCGATGTCAATTTGTAAACAAACACTACACGTCTGTAGAGATCGTAGAGATCTGTGGAGACTTGCACTTTGAAATCCATCTTCAAAAGTTTGTGTTTTCAGGCCCCCAAAATGCTGTGTAAATGAATGGCCAAAACGCATAAAAAGTTTTCAGTTTTTAGTTGAAAACAGTGTCTTGTAATCGGCCCCTTATACCCCTTATATAGTTGTCAGTTATGTGTAATGTATTTTGTTTGTTAATATTCCCTTGCAGATTCTCCTTTGTATTTCGGTTTGTGGATTAAAGACGATTATTATTCCCATTTGGAGTCATTCGTGTTTGGTGTGCACAGCCCTGACAGAGACGCAAGGTCTAGAAACGCGTTTTTTCTTTAAAGTTGAACTTCTTTTAACTGGAGCTCTGCATTTTCAGAACGCATGTCATGTGCAGGATGCTGAAAAATACACAAGCACAATGGTCAAAAAAAGGGAAAAGTAGTTCAGTGAAAAGCAAAAACACATTTTGTGGACTAGGCTGGGCCGCATCAAGTATTCCACATAAAAAGTAGCACAACTGATCCAATCTTCTCAATCTTTATTATTAACTGTTCTTCAACATGAATGTTTCTTCTGAACATTAACTGTTCCTCTGAATTTGAAATAAATATAGCCTGTAGAAATTATGTAATATGAAATAATGAATGATTTTAATTTTATTTTAAATAATAGACTAATTCACAGCAAGGCCTTAACCAGGTGAGCGGAATTCTAGGTCTAATTCTAGTTGGGAAATAATCTTTTTGGGACTATTTGTAAACAATATTTGCATTAATTTTCGTCAGATATATTATTAGTCCCGATATTCTTTGTATGAGTGAGTGAATAAATACATAGATCCGCAAAAGACTTTCAAATTCTCAAGTGGTCTGGTGGTAGAATTTTTGTCAACCGTGTCAAAGGTTGTGGGTTCTAATCCGCTCTCATATAGTTTTTCTTCATTAAAATCAAAGATGTTCATCAATGATTGTATAATAAGACCATGGACATGTTTGCATTTTGTTTTGTGATTTCACCGGAAAGAATAGAGTCTCTCTCCGCAACGGCATTAAGCGATAGATTGACGCGCTCGTCTGTGTGTGAAGACTGTGCAGTGTGCACGAGCCAAAAGAGAACGTAAACCCTGCCTACTTTGATTTGATTGGCCATCTCAAACATTTTGACATTGATGAGCGCTGTTAGAACACATTCGTTTCAACTGTCTGATCAGCTTCGTTCGTCTGTTCCTGTCAATCACGCGGTGTCAACCAATTATACTACACGAGGGCAGGGCGAGCCAACTCTCTCTCTCTCTCTCTCTCTCTCTCTCTCTCTCTCTCTCACACACACAAAGGAGACAGCAAGCGTGGCAAGCGCTGCACACGCAACGACTCAGCAAAAAGGTGCTTTTCAGAACAACGCGCGGGCCACACTAACACTAAACTTTGACGTCAAGAAGGGGGCCACAAAATATCATCCTGCGGGCCGCAAGTTTGAGACCCCTGATGTAGCCCAAGACTGGTTTCCCACTAAAGCTAAGCAGGGCTGAGCCTGGTCAGTACCTGGATGGGAGACCTCCTGGGAAAACTAGGTAGCTGCTGGTGGAGGTGTTAGTGAGGCCAGTAGGTGGCACTTACCCTGTGATCTGTGTGGGTCCTAACGCCCCAGTATAATGATGGGGACACTATACTGTAACAAGCACCGTCCTTCGGATGAGACGTTAAACCAAGGTCCTGACTCTCTGTGGTCATTAAAAATCCCAGCCAATGGCCAAATTTGCCCATTGGCCTCTGTCCATCATGGCCTCCTAATAATCCCCATATACCGATTGGCTTCATCACTCTGTCTCCTCTCCACCAATCAGCTGGTGTGTGGTGGGATTTCTGGTGCAATATGGCTGCCGTCACATCATCCAGGTGGATGCTGTACATTGGAGGTGGTTGAGGAGATTCCCCCCTTCCATGTAAAGAGCTTTGAGTACCAAGAAAAGCGCTATATAAATGTAACAAATATATATATATATGTCTGTATTGCAAATATTGTCCATTCTGTCACATTTTCCGGTGTTCTCCACCGACCCCTGTCTGTCTCATGCTTTGATTTATGATGGGCAGCATATATCTGCTGCAAATGCGACCTGTTCCCCTCTCTCATACACACATGCATATAACATGCTGTATATAAGTAGATCACATGATTAATGTAAAATGTAAAAGTTAAGATGCTTCTAGTTTTAATAATTTAAACATGCCTTTGAAGTTTGGGCAAAAACTTCTGGCAGTGATGTGTTGTCGTGTATTTTTTGTTTCTTTTCACAGCGCTGGATGTCATATGGTGATTGTGAAACACACAGAACACTTCATGGTGAAATGTGTTAATCAGGTCAGCTGAATTAAAGCCACAGTGCATTGTTCTGATCAAAATTGACATGATTAACATGAAAAATGTTACGCCAATGTGTCGGACTCTGTAGACAGCCAGTTAAGAAACAACTTCTACATGATATACATTTTTTTTAATACTGTATCCTAATTGTGGATGATTAAGCTATATATCATATGCTGAAGTAAATTTCTTGAGTGTTAATGATAAAAAAACAACAACAAGAACCGTACAGAACCGAAAACCGTGACCCTAAAACCGTGATACGAACCGAACCGTGGGTTATATATGGGATATATATATATAAAATATACAGTATTCAAATATTTCTTAAATATTGCATGTATTCAAATATACATAAAAATATACATATATTTTACTTTACTTTATATTTTAACTTTTATTCTGGATGTGATTAATCGCAATTAATCGTTTGACAGCTTGATTATCTTTTTCAAAAAATGTGATGGGAAACATTGGAAAATTGGAAATAAAGTCAGATTATTACTAAAATGTCTAATCTAATATATTACATTACTGACTACATTTTATATCATTTGTGTTTAGTAATGAACTACAATTTGTAAGTAATCTACCCAACACTGGGAATATCCAAGTTGCTCAGCAATTCTAGTCAATTTTAGTCAAATTCAGATTTTGTTGCAAAAAAGCTTTGCATTTAGATAAAGTAGGCCTACTATATGATTTTTTTAAAAATAGTTTTCAAGCACAGATATCTATAGCTACTATGAACTATGCAGTAAGGTTGCTCACTGGCCAACTTTATATTTCTAATCAACCTTTCTGGATACTTCCAGGCGTTACCCCATCAATCAAATGTCTGGATGCTTTTGGACTATTTCCTTTAAATGTGATCTCAGGTACTGCTGGGGACATTCGCCCTTATTAAAGATGGCCTTTATTGATCTGTGATAGCCACCCCAGGTTGTCTCTGAGATGGCCTCCTTTATATCCAGAAATTGCTGGATATTGATTGCAGAATGAGAAACTGTGGAGATGTTGATAATCGTATCCTCTGCGGAAAAAAAACAGAGAAACACCAGGGACCAAAGGTCTCCAAGTTTCCCTTCAAATCTGGGTAGTCACCGTCCAATTCAAATGTTGGCTGATACACTAAAAATGGCTCTAGCGATGAGGTGTGCTGCTGATGGTATCTTACCTGGTGTTGAGACAAACAGTTGTGCACGACTATATATCTCTGTGTCTAAGGGGATTATGTGACCTGTTTGAGACATACAGGGGCCCGTAGACCTCATGAGGAATAAGAAACCTTATCTTACTCCATCCTGCTAAGACAAAGTCAGGGGAAAAGTAGGTTAAGCCTTAACATGCATGGGATAAGAAAGTGAGAAAACAATATAGAAACAAAATATCAATATATATTATCTGTTCATAATAATTGTATTAATATAATATGTTAAAGGGTTTATCAACACATATAAAATATATACAAATAATAAAATGTGTGTGTATATATATATATATATATATATATATATATATATATATATATATATATATATATATATATATATATATATATATATATATATATATATATATATATATATATATATTGTATAAATTAAAAAGTTTAACATATAACATAACAACAATTAAAAATAATATATATATACACTCTAAAAAAAAGGTTCTATATGGCACCAAAAATGGTTCTTGGCTCGTAATCATAGGGGAAACTTTTTAAGTGCTGTATAGCACCAATTTTGGTGCTTCAGCGGTTCTTCAGAGGTTCTTCACCGGTTCTTTGACTAAGGTGCTATATAGCACCGCTAACTAAGGTGCTATATAGCACCGCTACCATATACAGAACATGTTAAGATATGGTGCTATATAGCACCAAAAGTGGTTCCTCTATGATTACGACGAAGAACCATTTTTGGTGCCATATAGAACCTTTTTTTTTAGAGTGTAATATAATATAATAATAAAATGTATATTATATATTAAAATGTAAAACATTATTATACAATATAAGTATTATGTTGCATAAGTATTTCAATAATAATAATAATAATAATAACAACATGCATATTAAGCATTTTTTTCCATATAATATGTGCTAATGTTATTAATCAAAGTTGTATATATGCAAATGTTTTATATAATATCAAAAATGTTTAACATGTTATCATCATCATCATATTTAATAATATTAAAATATTATACATTATTAAATATTTGCTGTTACCCAAATATTGCAGCAATAATAATAAAGCATGATACAAATAAAGCATATGCTGATTTTTAAATAGTTTATATAATATAAGCAATATAACTTTTTTATATAGCCTAACATGAAGTAGTAGTTATGATAATAATATTTAATAAATATTATATATAAACATAATTTATTAATGTATGCATAATGTCTGTCTGTCTGTCTGTCTGTCTGTCTGTCTGTCTGTCTATCTATCTATCTATCTATCTATCTATCTATCTAGTGCTTTGTCAAATTAAGTCTGTGGACAGTAGCAAAGTGAGGTGGAGTCGTGTAAGGGGTGGAGTGTGAAGGTACATGCCTCCTCCTCCTCCTCCTCCTGCTACTGCATCTGAAGGGGCAGAGATTCTTCAAAGCCCAGACAGACACTGAGTTAAACAGCAAGTGCAGAGCAGCTCACACTCCGAAAAAACACGCCGGGCAGACACAATTTCTTCAACAACCCTCTTCATCGAGGCGCGAGCCAGTCGGAACCCTCGACATGTGACCGCTCCTGACTATCGTTATGTACTTTCATTTTTATCTTTCTTTTTTAATTTGATTTTCTTCGTCATAAAGGCTCAAAACAGGACTTGTAATCAAGCGCTGCACAGTCGTCCTGTGGATTTGCCAGGAATAATTCATCCTCATTTTCCAATTCTTTCTTGTAACGAATCTTATAGGCTAAGGGACGACTGGGAAAGGAGCAAGTGAATAAACAAGCAAATGAAAACATTTCACTGACCTCCAGCAATAACCGGACCTTTGGTTTTAACAACAGCCTGTGTTATTCGCCATTGAAGAAGCGTTGACACGGATTTTACCACATTTGGAATCGAGTCTTTTCATTAGAAACGGTAAATATGGCTTGTTTTGTTGCTGTGTGGGAAGTGAATCATGATTCATTTCTATTTTAGACGTGTCTGGGATCGAGTGGACAGATCTGCTGGTCGAGTCTTAAAGATGAACAGTAAAAGTTTTTTAGCGGTACAAATCGGATCGCGCATAATTATTTTCACTATAGGAAAGTTTTATATTTTTATTTTATTTTTATTCAGGCAATATAAAGTTCCCTACGTTTTTCTGGAGAAGTTGAAAAAGCTGCAAGGTCAATAAATATTAAGTATTATATACATCAAATATTAAGTGTTAAGAAATGTTTACAATAATTACCTGTATATAAATATTTAATTTGTTTTATTATTCCAGCCGTAGATAAAAAACAAATACAAATAAAAACAGTTCTGAAAGAAGTTGAAAAGCAGATAAAAAAAAAATTCAATAACAGTAAAGACGTCTAATGAATAATTAAGTGAAAATAATTTTTTCAGGTAGTATAAAGTTCCTATGTTTTTGTGTTTTGGAGAAGTTGAAAGGCAGCACGGTCGACAAATAAATAAATACATATTAAGTATTATACATAAACAAATATTAAGTGTTAAGCATTTTAAACAATAATTATATAAATATTTATTTTGTGTTTTATTATTTCAGCCGTAGAAAATAAGCCCCCCCCCCCCCCCCCCCCAAAAAAAACAAAAACAAAAAAAACAAAAAAAACCCAACAAAAAAAAAACAGTTCTTAAAGAAGTTGCAGATAAAAAAAAGCAGATAAATAATAAATATATACAAAAAATGTAGTGTTAAAACCGTGCTAAATAAATAAAATAGCAAATGTATTTAATCCCGCAGCAAAAAAAAATGGGAGGAAGGAAAAAAAAGTGTGTTTGCAAATTAACGTACCTGGCTAACTAACGTACGGCCGGTCGCGTCTCGTGGTTGCACAGTGAATTGTTCAATCGACGCATCCGACTCTGTGCTCGGCTGGTCGGGTCTTGAGTCTGGACAGTGAAAGTGTATGTGTGCAGATTGATTCGTGTAGATGGAGAGAGAAGAGGGGTAGAAGGGCGAGATTTCTTCTCCTCTTGCGCACGGATGCGTCTATAAGCTTGACATCAAGACATTATAATAGCTGCGATGTGACGCCGACCTATTCCCACCGAGGTAAGACATCGTATAAAGTGCCTTTGAGGCAGTTGGACTGAATTATAGGTCATATTTTTAGGCTTGGCTGTGTTTGTGCTGCATAGAGACTGGCTCTCCTAATGCAAACCAAATGCAAACAGGTGTAAGACCCCCATGTACACCGCAAACGAGCGCCGACGCGACGCGATAAAGCAGAACGCTTGATTTATAATCGAATGAGCTTCGTGGGTCTTTTAGTTTTTCGCGTCGCGTCGAACGCGTCACGTCGTGAGATGGGCTTTGACGCTTTTACGTTACAAAATAAGCGTTAAAGACAAACGGTATTATCAGATTAGAATATTCAAATATGATTCGAACCAACGTCGCTTTTGTTCCTGTTTTTGCCGCCTCTAATAAACCCTACATCGAGCTCAGTTTGGCTATAGTTGTGATATCCATCGTTAATGTTTATTTTTGGAGGTTTAGATGAAGGTCTCGGTCGATCGATTGATTAATTAATCTATCAAGTTGGTTACCACTCGATATTAACGACCTGACTTTTGAATGCATGTGCCGAAAAGCGATAAAGATAACTCGTTTCCGGTGTAACATCATTCTTATCACTCGCTTATCATCTTCTGGTTATTTATTCCGCTTATTGCCATTTTAAACGATATTATTGGGTCGTTTCAGATGTTATTGATTGCCAACAGATGATCAATAATGTCAGTCTAAGCAGAATTTTTTTTTTAAACCTGTAATGTAAAATATGGTGTAGCCAAAATTAAATTCCGCGTTGAAATCCTTTTTTCTTTTTTTTCTTTTTTTTTACACTACACAATTCCTGGTGCTTTTTCAGACTTTTAAAGATTGTATTTTAAAACACGGTCTCATTTTCTTTTTCTGTCCACACATCAGCTTTGGATTTGACCTCTTGTTGTACGATGTAAATAAATAGTATTGTTGTTTCTGACATTGTTGATGAAAGGGGTTTGCATTTGAGTTTAAATCAAATTGTGACTTCCCCATGGTTTTGTGAATTTGTTTTTGTCTCTTTATCCTCATATAGACATCACAAAGTAACCTCAGTGTGTAGCACTAATGAACCAGGAGGATTTCCCCCCCCCCCCACTTATTGGCTTGTTTGGCTTTTTAGCATGTTCATCACGTCTGCCTCTCCATGGAGACGTTTTTAAACCTTTCAGCTGTGTGAGGGGTTTTTTCCCTTCTTGTCAAGGGACACCAATACCTCCAGACATTTGGTTTCCACACTATCCTTCGATATTTGACTTTTGCATCTTATGCTTCTCTGCGACCATGCAGTGCAGTCGGTTTAAACTGAACACATAATTGACTCCCCAAACCAGTGCACAATTTCACCACTGCCTTATTTTGAAGAAAAAACCTCAGACATAGTTCATATAATGTTGTGTCTGTGTTTACAAGGATTTTAATCCAAAGGATCATGAATCGCACAGGTTTAAAATTGTTTTGGATGTAATTATTGATATTGATGACAATCAAAGCATGTCATTTTTATTGGAACATTAATAATTCATGTTGGTTACACTTTATTTTAGGGTTCAATACTCGCTATTAACTAGTTGCTTATTAGTATGCATATTATAAGGATATTGGCTGTTTATTAGTACTTACAAAGCACATATTAATGCCTTATTCTGCATGACCAAATTCTACATCATTACCCAATACCTAAACTTAAATGCTACAAAAACGTCCTTGTTTGAGACAAAAGTCGTAGTTAGCGAATATGTGACCCTGGACCACAAAACCAGGCATAAGTTGCACGGGTATATTTGTGGCAATAGCCAACAATACATTTTATGCATACTTTTATGCCAGAAATCAGGATATTAAGTAAAGATCATGTTCCATGAATTTATTTTGTAAATGTATTACCATAAATGTATCAAAAATGTAGTATTAGTAGTAATATGCATTGCTAAGGTCTTCATTTGGACAACTTTTTTTACACCCTCAGATTCCAGATTTTCAAATGGTTGTATCTTGGCCAAATATTCAATTTCAAATGGACCCTTATGACTGGTTAACTAACCCTAAACCAATCCCTAACCCTAATTGCAACTCTATAGTAAGTAGTTCAGGGGTTTTCAAACTGGAGTCCGGGGACCCCCAGGGGCCCACAAGGTCTGTTGAAAAGTCTAGAGAAAAACTGTAAAAAAAAAAAAAAAATATATATATATATATATATATATATATATATATATATATATATATTTTAAAATAAAAAATGATTAGTTATTTATTAATGTATTACATTAGATTAAAAATGTGATTAATATAAATAAAAAAGATTAATATAAATATAAAAAATGATTGAACCGAAATGAATACATTACTACTACAGTGTGTAGAATATAGTAATGTAACAAACTAATTTTAGCTTTATTATACACATTCTGTGTATAAATTGCCTTATAAATTTTAGGATGAGGTCCCTCGTACAGGGATGGTCATTTGGGGGTCTGTGGCATCTAAAAGATTGAAAACCCCTGATGTAGTTAATTAATATTACTCAGTTACATTGCACTTAAATAAGTACTATGTCGCCTTAAAATAAAGTGTAACCCATTATATTTATGCTTAATTGTTGTGCTTTGTTTCTTCTTAAGTTGCTTTGTGTAATGTTAGTAATTTTACATCATAGCTAATAGTTTAAAATGTTATACATTTGAGAACAAATACTTTACCATTGAAGGGGTAGTATCAAGTTTGAAAAGAAAAAAAAAACATTATGTACTGTACATGTATCCAGATTTTGGTTGAGTTCAGTCTGTCAAACCCATATTTAAAACCGAAAACTCCCACATTACTTTCTCTGTGTTTAGCCGTTTAGTCACTGAATATCTCACATGAACGAGGTTTAAAGTGAGTTGTTCTGGAATAAGGCCATATCTCTGCTTTGGCATGTAGTTGAGTCTATTTTCTGCAACCCCCTCATTCCTTCCCAAGGGAAAATCCAGTGAGTAAAGGGGGATAAAATTAGAGGACAGGTATAAGTTTCCCTTCCTGCCCTTTTTTCTTGTGCAACGGCACATCTCCGTGTTGTGTTTCACGTTGCAAACGTCTTCTGTAAGTTTCAATTTCATATTCTTACTGCCATTGAACTAGGAACCCTATTGAAAGTCTGTGGTGGGAGGCTAATTTAGTCCAATTTTTTTCCTCAGGTGCCCTTAATTTAATTGCGATTGCAGGTATTGCAATACCCTTTGGGCTGATCGTCTTGCAGAAGATGTTCTGGCCTGTTGTACTGTTGCACTTGTCAAGTGTTATTGATTCACTTGCCCCTGAGAAGAACTCTCTTGGCTCTGTAATTGCATGTTCATTTATGCCTTAATTTGTTTGAGCTAACCAGTCCACGGAGATTTTTATTCTTGGTGTACCTTGTAAAAACGTTCTTTTATGGTGCAATCCTTCTGGAGGAAAACGTTAGTAGAGGATGACGATATTGATTTAATTCCTACACATGTGACTTCGTTGTTGGTGGGTTTTAAAAATAGACAAAGTATGAGGCTCTTCCCCCCCCCAATGGCAGGTGCCTGAAAGTTTATAGTAGGGGATTGCTGGGTTGAGTCTGTGAAGTACCTATTTGGGCTTTGCACAAATCTCTCCGCACAAATAAAGCCTTAAACTTGGATTACGCCATACCGGTGCTGACCGTGAGGCGAGGCTGAGCGGAAAAGGTGCACCCATGAGAGAATTCCTTGTGTAGAGTCATGCACCGGACCTCTCATAACTCCTGTGCTTTCGTAATCAGACACGTAATCTTGTAGGGTGATTGGATTTTAGATGACGCCGCAGCCCGAGTTGGTGGCTCGCTTCTCCTACCGCAAACATGTCTTTTTTTTTTTTCTTTTTTTTTTTTTTCCGCACACATACACATGCAGATCTCTTGTTTATTTTCCAGTAAGCTGCTTCAGTCTTTGGAGGCACTGTCTGCTGCAGTGTGCAATAGTTCACACTTCAATTGCAGCCTAACCTAGATTTCTGTAGCACTGCTTGTAAATAACCCTGGGGCTCTGTTCTGAGGGAGGGGGCTTTAAAGGCAGCGGGAAACAGCTCTAATGCAAGGCTGCGTACTATCGGTACTGTGATAAGACTTGCATCATCAGCAGAGGTGTGGAGCTGAGAAGAAGAAAGCTGAGAAATATCCGCGTTACTGCCTGGCACCGAGCAAATAGATTTTCCGTCTTATACTGTGCACTTCTATAATATGCAATAACATGCAGTCACGCTGAGGAGATGTGCGTTTGCTTAATGAGTTAATGTTCTGCCACATTGCTTTGCCCATGTGGCCCGAGCTTAGTTTGCAATCTCCTATAGTGTGCTGTAAACGTCAGAATTGACCAGTTCTTTCACTGAGGTTTAAAGTTGACAGGAAATCAAACTTGACTCTGTTTACATTCCTAATACATGTTCTTGGTCATATTGTCAACGATTTAGCGGTGCACGTTAATATCTTTCAGGTGACGTCAGTAAACCCTCATGTTTTTCAGTGCCCCCGTTCCAATCATTTGCCAATCATTTCTTTTTTTTTAAGTTTGGACCCCATTGGCTTTCATTGTGTAGATTTAAAAACAAAATACAAAAAAAACTCACTGAAACATTTTTCAGAATACATCCTTTTAGGAAATGTAAGTAATAGATTTGTACACATTCAGGGCTCAACATTAATCCTTTTCAATCGGTCAGTCAGTAAAAAACTTGTCTAGAATTTTTTGTGTGTGTTTTGTAAATATAATTTATTCTGAAGCAATATTCTCATTAGTGTTCAGTCAGAGTTGACATATTAAATCTGCATATTTGATATTTTGTTACCTTTTATAAAGGGCATTTTTCCATTTTCACTAATTGTTTTAAATGTGTGCTTCATCTTTCATTTTAAATTCTTTCATTTGATCAATATACTAAATTAGAATAATATGACTAGGGCTGTTCCCAATCAAATGAAAAAAATACAATGGCATTAAATAATATGCAAATAAGAAATGTTGGAAATGACTGATCATTTTAAACATGAAACTAAACCGCCAGTAGATGGCGGCAGGTGACCGTCTTAATGAGTCATTGAGTCGTTCATTCAAGCGATTCGTTCAAACGGCTGATTCATTCAAGGGCCCTGTCCCAAATGGCGCACTTCATGTGCACTTTTGGTCTTGTGGACTTACAAGGGCCCCTGCATGCACATGTCCGTTAAGTCCACGAGACCGCATGGTGTCCCATTTGTCATTTTAGGTCTCCAGAAGGGTGCTCGCGAGCCCTCCCTTTGAGGTCGATATATGCCCTCGATGCACACTTCTGTCAAGTCCGCACTGGTGTGGGTTACGCAGCGGACTTCTTCCCGGCAGTCAAAGCGGCGTTACGTCGTGAAAGTGTGGACTCAGAGGAAGACTGTGAGGGTTTAGGATGCCATTTGGGACAGGGCCATAAATGAGGCATTTGTTTATGTCAATCGTTGACTCAACTGATTCGTTAAAAACGCTGAATCATTCTGTAATGAAATATGATTGAGTGTTGTTGCTGTGAGACGTGCTGGTGGTTCTGCTGTGATCTTTGTTTGGAACTATTTTCACTGCTGAAACAGAACAAAATTTGACAAGACAATATTGTGTCTAAAATAAAATATAAGTGACTTGATTTTAACTGTTTATTGAACAATTGTGATGGTATTCAGGAAAACAACACTCTTGGTTGTGTGATGATGCTTAACTGCATCACATGTTAAAAATATAAAAACTCCACATTTGGAATATTAACCGCCGTATGCTAACTGAGTTTCTTTGTGTTTTGATTTCTCCTCGAGAGGCTGCGAGCCTCAACAGTGCGTCAGTAACAGTACGTACATTATTATCCACCATCAATCGCCACTTACACTAAATTAAATAAAATCAGAATAATTTTTGTGTTTTGGTGATTCCCTGGTTATTTTTTGGTATTAACGTTTTAATCAGCCTGCTTGTCTGTTTGGGCAAGTAAAACTTTCACTTGCCCCTTTCTCTCTTCAGCTCTTTATATTTTGTGCGCTAGTCAGCTCCCTGTCACGTGACAACAGAGCACAGTGAAAGGGAGAGATTGACAGCTAATATTAACCAACCTAAAGTCTGCTTTAAAGTTAAAAGCGTGAAGATGAAGTTTAATTGGTTATGTGATACAAAAGTGGATCAGCTCACATCGGGCACATACTGTGCAGTAATTAACAAACGTTTTGTAGAGAGGTCGCACCTCAACATTTATTTGCAACATTACTCCCAAATATATTTTGAGGTCGCACAGATTAAATTTCGGGTGCATATGCGACCAAAATGGCCACAATTTTGAGCCTTGAACGCTGTCCATGCCTTTTTAGCGCTAGTTTTTCACTGCGTGTCTTTTAGTTGTTGTTTTTTTTTAACACCAAAAGCGCTGGCTCAAGCTGTTAGTAAATCTTGCCCTTAGTTCACAATACGAGTCATTTTATTTCAAAAAATTTCTATATATAGTTATTTTTGCTTGAAATACATAGGCAACATTTTAGATGACTTTGACGCGCTTGTTTGTATGTCATAAACGTTTATTTGTTTCATATAGGCCCATTGCTCAGATGGTCCTGCAGAATTGCAATGGCAGGGTACAGCTGTAAAATTCGTAATTGGCAAAATCAATATTAGCAACAACAGCTTTACACTTGGTTTTTAAGAGAGAGGTTGAGAGAGTGGGTAAAAGCAAAAATATTACAGTGTTGGGGAAGAAAAAACATGTTTTCATGTAGCTGTAATGCTGTAGCACAACTCGGGTCAAGAATTTCTGTGGTGTCAGAGGCCTTTAGACTAAAGCTGCACTTTGACATTTTGGAGGAAAACAGCTTTGAGTACGTTGTGCGACCTTCTCCTCTGTGTACTTCGAACACAAAGCAGCGATTAAAAAATAGCCGCCTTTCATCGGCGGTTGACATGCCGAGTTTGTGGCGGCGAGTGCAACAGTGTTTTTCAGGTGGATTTCTATGGACTCAATGGAGACATCCTGGCCTGTGGTCTCAGCAGAGGGAAAACAGGAAGGAAGATCTGTCTTACAGGGAAGACGGTGTGATTCACTAGCTCAGCATGCTGTAGAAACGCAAGTTTAATGTAGCATAGGATGTTAACGCGATGGCCTGGAGACTGAGACATGTTGTCAGCTCTGGATGGGAGAAACTGGGCAGATAAAGGCCATCTCACACAGACACACTTAAATTACCTGCTTAAAAATGCAATAATATTGATTTTTAAAGATGTTGTTTACATATTGCCATGTCCATGTTGTGTCTGGCTGATCGATAACAGTTGGGGGTTGCGTTTAAGGATTTGAGAGGAAAATGAAACATTGGGACTGTTTAATGTTTGCAAGCACCAATTTGTGACCAGCAGCCTTTTGGATGAAGGGAGGTTCTCTGTTTACCCCTACTGAGCCGCTGCTTTGAGTTGATCTTTGACTCCCACACAAATTGCCTGCTGTTTACCGAAGTGCGACTGTGTCTGTCGTGATCTTTGCGAGAATGCTTTAGGAGGGTAATTGTGGAGTTGTCTTGAGTGAGCTTAGAACTGCTACTACCTTCAGAACTACACCTAGACAGGAGGAAAACACTCACAGTTTGTTAGCAGATTAGCGCGGTAAACCATAAAGAGCGAGGTTGGTTCTGGACTAGAGTGCCAATTGTACTCAGGCCAGCTGCACATTCACAAGAGTGGTAGTCACGTGAACGCCTTAGGGCTTGAAACGTCTACTTGAAGTTAGTGATTTACAATGTGCTGTTTAAACAATGATATATTAACCATTTATGATTTAGCCAGGGTGGTTTTTTTCCGTCTTCTGCAACTTAATGCATTTGAAAGCTAATTTAAGTTGAAACATAAATCTAGGCCTTAGTTTAATGCATAATTGCTTCTGGTAATCTTGGTCATGTTGTCCTAATGTATATCTGCTTTGGTTCTCAACCATATACCTACTAAAGATCAAGATATCTTATTTTAATTCACCCCCTCAAGAACTCTTTTATTCCTATGAAAAACCAGGAATCCAATGTTCTTGGAAAACGTGGTATATAAGGGAATCTACAAAGTTTGATTTCTAGACCTTAAACTCCATGGGCATTTTTAGAATTAATACATTTAGTTATGTAAAGCTCTCATTGCTCATTAAAGTCACTATGAGCTTGAAGTCGTGATGTATTTTCTAAGTGAAATGGAATATTGAATGGGAAAAAATAGAGGGTGTGGCTTGTTTTCCATCTGGGAATTAATTGGATCTAGAAAAGTGAGCGTTTGTAGAGAGACTTTGTAGAGATCCTCCCATTCCCCCTGCCCCCCCCCCCCCCCAAAAAATGCAATAATCTTTGTGCTTTGTTACTTTTGATATGAAACTAAGTATCAGATTTCAAATGACATCCATTTTATTACAAAATGTAAAAAATGAATACCGTTTTGCTGCTGTTTAATGTGGTGTGACAGATTGTAGTAGCACCTCAGTTCAAGAGAAGCGGCAGCATGGAGCGCACGTGAACTGATCATCTCCTCTGCTTTAATTACCAGTTACAGCGGAATATAAACATGATTGAACCTCTGAAGGTATGTTAAAAGATGTATTCCAACTTCTGTAGTCTGTATCATGTCTCATGTAATCGCCCATCAGCGTTTCAACTGCGGAAAGACGTCAATAATACAGCTTGGAAACAGTGTCACATAACGTCATATTTACCTCCAAAAAAACCATATCCAGTGACCACAAACTCGTTAGTTGACTAGACAAATGAAACCGAGATGATCATTTTGATAAATATATGCACCACATTGCATATTCTTCAATATTAATGCATGTTTGAACAAATTTGTCAAGTATTTTAACTGCTACCATTTAAATGTTTAAAATTTCAAAAAACTAATTGGAGTAGAAATTTTCACGTAATTGTAAAGTTGGTATTATAACTTTATTATTATAAAAAAATAAAGGATTAAAGGTTCATTTTAACCCTGAATATTACAGTAATGTAATAAACTGACACCCATGTATAGTTTACAGCATTAGTTGAGTGATTAGTTGAGGAACTTTGTAGAGCCCTCTCATCCCAAAAAATGTAATCTTTGTGCTTTATTTTTGATATTAAACAAAGTGTCAGATTTCAAATTACGTCCATTTTATTACTAAATTTTAAAAATAAATAGCTTACCGTTTTGCTGCTGTTTAATGTGGTGTGACAGATTGTAGTAGCACCTCAGTTCAAGAGGCAGATGTTAAAAGATACAGTACAACTTTCCAATATTTGCCATGTACTCTATCTGATATATATTGAATCAAATTGAAAGCTTGTGAATGAAGTCGAATAGAATGGTGAAATCTGTGTCAAACCCAGCCCTAGTCATCAGAGAATGATGGCCATTCTAGAGGGGAAGTACATTTTCAGATTTTGATCAAAGATTACAAAGATGTTGTGTGTGCAAATCACTTGCACAGATTAAAAAAATTGTGAGTAAAATATATATATATTTTTTTACAAATCCTTAGCCAGTATTCCGCAAATGACATAAGGCCTCCAAGTGTTGTTCTGGACCATGTAGGGCCCTGGAGTCAAAAAGGCTGAGAACGACTGTAATAGAGTGGAAACTCTTAGCCCACCGTTTTCAGTGGGTTGTCTTTGACGTGCAAAAATAGCACCCTTTACCGCCCTCGTGCAGTCTTAACACTCTTTTAGCTGGGCCTGCTCTGAAATATTCCTCTATGGTCTTTCGCTTGTTATCGATCGCTGTTTTAACATTCATACGTCCTTAGTTTAGGTCATTTGCTCTTTCTTCTCGCGTTTGGAGACTATCTTCTCATTTACCTCCCTATTTATAATAAATGAATAAATCCTCAGTAGTAAATGCAAAAACAGACATTTCTAAGAGAAAAGCTTTTGTTATCTTCCCCGAGTGTCTGTCTTGTGCTACCCTGCTTCCACCGCCAATTGAAATCAGTGTCGGCAATAAGCAGGGGGTCTGATTAGAGTTTAAAATTCAGGGCATGTGCCATTCAGGCCGTGCTCTGTCCACTCCTTGTGAATCTTAAATCCGTCAATTTAATTTTCCTTGAATGGCACTGGTGTGGAGGAGGGGGTGTCCTCATGCTGCACGACTTGTCAATTTGTGGAATAACGCTTTAAGGAATCATACCGAGTGCCTAGTGGATTTTACTGTAAACCCACCTTCCCATGAATTTTAGAAGCTTAGCTTTCAGTTCTTTTGAAATAATCATGCAGCATGCGCCATTAAAAACTAATAATTTTAGAGATATTCACGAAGACAAGCATTTATATTATTGCAAATTATTATACCTAACCCTAAGTATTACACTTTGTGGTTGGGTCTTGTGCAGAGGCTAGGCTGTGCCATCACCAGCTATTAGTTAGGCCTCATCTAACCCAGCAGTCCTTAAATCATTAAACAATTGGACAGCAAACATCACACTGGCTAGAGCGTGCTTTTCACACTAGCTTTGGTGTCAAGATCTTAGCCTCTGATAATGTATACTCTAAAAAGACACATAGAGGTGGGGGAAATAGGCCAGACCAGGTGTGTTTGGCGCTGACAAACAATGTAACCTTCCAGCTGGTTCATAACTTCTTGTGCTGACCTAGTAAATACAGCAGGACCGCTGGAACCCAAAGAACGCATGAGTGTTATTTCTTACAAGTCAACACCACTGCGTGTCTTCACACTGCCTGGTGTCTGTGACTGACATTGTCCTTATTATTTGAGACCACCAGGCTCGAGTTATTTCATGTTGGTGGATGTAAGTGCTCCTTCACATTGTGTTCACTAAAGCCAACAGATTTTGATCCCAGTAGCTTCCATTTTGTATGTGTAGAGGGCCTGCCATTGCAAAGGGTGTATTTGCAGATTTTCAGTGAGTGTGTGTGGGAAGGTAGTTACCTTGACAAGGTAAGGTTGCTTCAGGAATGCTTGTTCGAGAAGTGAAAGTCAGTATTGCTTTGAGAGTATTATCTCGTTTATGAATGAAATGCAAAAAGTGGGTGGTTGGAACAGAACAAGGATGGGACCGAAATAATGATGTTCTGTACTTCCATATGACAAAGATATAGATTTTTCTCATGCACTTTGAATTTTATTTATTTATTTAGTCAAGGATCTAGTTCAAGATTTTTAGATTTCCAAACGTCAGTCATTGTTGAATATTTCCACCAACATACCACTTATGTTGGCTCTAGTTATTAAAGTCTTTTTAATTTGTCCTTTTGGTCACACCTGCATTTTTTTTTTCTTTTTCTTTTTTCTGTTGGTCCTGTCAGGCCATCTCAGGTCTCGGATCATCAAAATTTTCACTAATTTGAATCCCTACTAGATCATTTTAAATGGTTCTGCAGTGAAAAATTAATTTTTACAAAGTACAAATAGGCTATTCCATGTAGGCCCTCAATTCATATTCAGTTATTAAGGCAGCATGAATAATTCTAAAAGAATTACTGCAAAAAAAG
The DNA here is from genome assembly GCA_023566225.1 of Romanogobio albipinnatus. NCBI lineage: Eukaryota > Metazoa > Chordata > Actinopteri > Cypriniformes > Gobionidae > Romanogobio > Romanogobio albipinnatus. Next base: position 20,275,505 of record CM042263.1, read on the forward strand.
AAAAGAAATTGGCTTTAGATGGTGTATAGCTTGTTAATGTAATATTGCATATTATATTAAAGGGGTGGTAAACCACGATTTCACTTTTCTAACTTTAGCTAGTGTGCAATGTTGCTGTTTGAGCATAAACAACATCTGCAAATTTACAACGTTCCAAGTTTAGAGCAAAAGGAGATAATTGCTTTTAAAGAAATCAATTTCTAAGGACTACAGCAAACGGCCAGTAGGGACTACTAGACATTCCTCCAGGGTCACTTGACATCACCAGCCCCAATATTTACATAAACCCCTCCTCCGAGAATATTAAATAAGGGGTGGCGATGCCATTTTGTATCGCAGCAGGGAAGCGTTGTTGTGGTATAGTTAGTAGGCTGGAGTGTTGTTGCTGCAATGTCGACGAAACAGTTATTTTCATCCGGATTGCAGGTCCACTTTGTTCAGCCTTCCTTGGGATGGGGGTGTGTTGCAGTGCGTTTTGCATACAACATGTTATATGCATGTGTGTATGAGACAGAGGGGAACAGGTCGCATTTGCAGCAGAAATATGCTGCCCATCATAAATCAAAGCACGAGACAGACAGGGGTCGGAGGAGAAGACCTGAAAATGTGACATAATGGACAATATTCGTCTGTATTTGCAATACCGCTGCACATTTCACGGAGGAAAGCTTCCACAATCTTCGCGAATTCAATGCAGGATTCGCACAAAGGCTTGTCCTGAAATATGGATTTAAAAACAGAAGCTATTTACGGGCCACAACCTGTAAGTATGATTTATTTTTCGTCGCTGTGTTTTCCTGTAATAGTTCGTATTGTTAATTGTACGTTGTAGCAAGGAAGTACACAGATGACAACGCTCTGCAAACCAGTTTGTTAAATGCTCATTCATACTTAACGTTATCCGACAAACACCTAACGTTACAAACTTTTTAAAAAATCTCAACAGCGAACTTGGCATTAGTGTAAATTATTCTTTGATTAGAGCTTTTATGTATTGTTTATCTACAGGCATGCTAAACATGGTTCTGTGTTTGATTTGGCTACTAGTAAAGCCAATGTTTAGTGTTTGTTCTTGTGACAGATATTTGGCTATAATCGTTCTAAAAATACAAAAGTAACAGTGCCATTCAGTAGCGATCACTATAGATCCGCAGTCAGGTTCTGCTTGATCATCTTCACTAAAATTGTCTGGGTCTGATTCGGGCTCAAATTGGTATGGTTTTATAGACGGCATTGTTTCTAATACTACCCAAAGCACAGGCTACCGGTAAAGGTAAGGGGCGTGACGTTTCCGACAAACGTGCACTAGGCGGTTAGCGAATCACAACACACTGGGCCAGCTAACCAATCTGAGCCCATTGCGTATTTTTGAGGGACTGGCTTCATACAACCCGGAAACCATCAGACCGTTTTTACAAGGAGGGACAGAGCAGTGTAGAATAAAGGTAAAATATATGAAAAATAATGCAATTTTTTTCAAACGAAGCTTGTATTTAACTATGCTTGTAATTAGTGAATTTGTTCTTTTTTTTTTTTTTTACTGAAGGTTCACTTAATAATAATTTTTGAACTTTATTTAATCTAGTAGTTTTTGTTGTTGAGTTTGCATGTTTTGATGTCCATGTTCTTGTTCATGAAATTACAGTGACTGTAGAATCTTAAAGTGGCCAAATATTTAACATTTGAGCTAAATGTTGGCCAATATTAAATGCACATAAGATTTGAGCTGTAAAGTATAACAATAACAACAACAATCACCAGGCCGTTGGCACCCCTGCAGGCATTTATAATATGTAATGTTAATTGTTTATATTAAGTATCTTACATTTATGTATTTTAAAAGTGTTGTTCAATAAAACCATATGAATACTTGCTTTTGATACTTTATTTTAACCAATTATTAATGCCTCATTATTATTATTATCATTTTAAAGGCTATTGTTCGCTTGCGTCTATTTTTACTACCACAAAAAATGTGGACCCAGTTTATATTAGGTGGCCTTAACTACTATGTACTAACATTTTAATTAATCATTTGATACAATGCACTTATTGTGTACATACATGTTTTTACATTGCACTTACATTTAAAAAAAATACCTGCATGTAATTAAATTTGTAATGAATTTATGTAGTTACATTTGTAATTACACAGTTGGCACTTCCCTTACACCTAACCCTACCCTTTTACTTACCCATACCACCACACTTGTCCCTAACTCTACCCGTATCCCACCTCAATATCAGCAAAAGTGTTTTGCAATACAATTTGAGCACAGTAAGTGCATTGTACTTATTTTTTTATGTAAGTACATAGTACTTAAGGCCACCTAATATAAAGTGGGGCCAAAAATGTAACCGACTACTCGATTAATCGTCCAAAAAACCCAACTAATTACTCGATTACAAAAATAGTTGTTAGTGACAGCCCAATGAATGAATGAATGGAGAGTCAATAAGTGGTTTGAGCTGATTTCATTGCAGAAAAGTGATTTCAATATAGTGCCATCAATGTAATGAAGAAAAGTAATTTGGTACAGTGGGTTAGTTAATTTATGCACCTTTTTCATTTGAAACTACAGCTCTTTTTAGGCATACGGCAAGAAGAATAGGATCACTGGTGGTTGTCATCCATGAGTCTGTCAATGATTATTATTCTTTTTTGCTCACATTTTGGCTTCTGTGTTTTTTGTAATATTTCAGTGCGTTTGATTTATTTGGCAAGAAAATGTTTTCCTGAGCAAAAATCTATGATATCTTTGACTGCTGTAGTCTTCTCAAGTATCACCGATATAGGAAGATCTCTCAGCACAGTGTTATCAGTGATTTGCCCTGTTTTGTGTCCGTTTCCGCAGGGTACAGTTCCAGCCTTCATGGTTTCATAACAAACAGATGATGTCTTTGAGACTTATTGTCTAAACCAAACCCACGTGTATCTCAGCATCTACGTTAAATACACAGTTGGGTTACTGATGCCTGCTGTGAGGTGTTTATTGACACAGACTATTGATCTAAGACACTTTGTGTTAAGTCAGTGGTTATGTCTCTCAGGCCATCTGTTGCCCCACTGTTTTGGGTTTAGGGCACTACCTACTGCTTTTGTCACATTGAGTCAGTTTACTGTTTGAAAAATGGTGGCTTTGATCAGTTCTTGCCACAAGTTGCAGCAAGTAAAATCTGGTTCCTTGTATTTCGCTGCACTGTCGTTTGTTCTGAAAAACATTGATCTTCTTTGAAGAGCTCTCCTTTGGTTGCATTTTACACACGCATATGCTAGAAAAACATGCACATTTCTGTTGTGTGGATAAGCAGGCACTTGTGGGGTAGGTTTATAGACTCAAAGAACAGAAATGCTGATTGTTATAGGCGCCGAATGCCATTGTTGGCCCCTTGCGAGTTGTTGTCCTTCATTTTCACACATTAGCAAAGTCCAGCACCCCTCCTCCCCCCTATTCCTCACGTCTGCCATCCCGCCATCCCTCCTGCCCTCCCCGGCCAGCCATATCCGTGTGCTGAATGTGACAGTCCCATCATTGCACTGCTTCAGCCCAGCACCTTCAGACATTGCAGCTCATTTACAGATATTGCAGATTCACTCCCTCCCTTTGCTGCCAAGTGGTGTTAAGGCCGGTGTGTGTGAAGGAGGGCCATCTGGCCATCTTACGGTTTCAGACATGATATTCTGAATCCTGAATGATATTTAAATGCTGATAAATTCATAGGGCAGGATATGTGTGTGTTCTGGGGTTGCTTCTGCCAGAAATAAGGGCTGTATCATTCACAGTTTCTTATGTCCTTGAGCAGGATTTTATTGCTGTATCTAATTTAACCCCTCCCCCACCCCCCACCCTTTTTTTGGGCGGGTCTGTTATCACCATTTCGGTTTCATTAGGGCAGGTGATTTGCTTCTCTTACCTTGTGGTTCATCATTCACAGAGCAGTTTTATCAATTTTATGTTTTGGTGCTGATAAGGTTTTTCTGGTGCCTGGTGCTCTTTTGATTTGACCTTGTAGAAACAATTTATGTATGCGTGTTTGTTGTTTACAGCCTTCTCAATGATAAAAAGATTTTAGCAACAATAACCTTTTGTCTGGGTGGCCAAAGACAATATGCCAGATATGCAATATGCTGCTTCAGTTTTAACTAGGGATGGACATTTTTCCCAAAATAATATATTTGAATATTTGGGCTCATAAAAAAAAAAGTTGAATATTAATTTATTTAAATTATGTTATTTGAGAGAATGAGAGACTTTTTTTTTTATTGATCAAATTTGTCACCATTTCCGATGGTGACAAAGCTTACGTAGAGCTCAAGCAGCGAGAGTGGAAAAATGTGTTGAATTAACGTGTTGAATTAACTGACGTGTGTTTAACATTGTTCTAATTTTAGTTATTTGAAAGAATTTGTATTGTTTTAATAGTTTGATTGCCCACATTGTGTTTTGTCTGTTCTAGAGACACATTACAGCTTTTTGATAAAGCTTTAATTGGTTTCCTTTGGAAATGTTTCAAATTCACACTGAATGCATTTATGAATGTAAAGCATGTCCCATGTGTGTCAAAATTGTGATTTTTAAAATCGAAATCGCAATATTGAGAGAGAATTTGTCCATACACAGCCCTAGTCAACCTTATTTATGAAGGTTGCATGGGTCACCATGAAAACGATAACTATTGTAATTAATTTGTGAAAAATTAAACCACTGGCCTGGTAGAGAAAATCCTTGGCGTTGAACCCTGAAAACATTTGAATAAAGTAATGGAAGATATTATTTATGGGTTACTATTAATCGTCTCACCTGAAAATAATCAGTAGGTTATTCAGGAAAAAAAAGTTTCATTTAATCTGATAATTTACTTGATTTGAAAAATAATCATTACTTGCAGCCGTAAAAATCAAAGGCTTTTTTACCTTATCTAAAAATGTATTTATTCAAAGATGTCACATTACAGATATTGGAAAAAGGTTAGCCTGTCGTCATTGTGTATCTGTATAAGTTTCCAAGAGAAAGAAATTAAATCAATCCTTGCAACCACGAATTATGCCAGGAATTGGGGGGCTGCCCTTCTAGCAGTTGGGTGTATCTCTTGAGTGTTTTTGGGTCAGGATGGTGTCCTGGTACATGTTAAGAGCCTGGGGGTTCCCAGCTGTCACTGGTATCCTTTACCAACTGGCCCCAATTGTCTATCTGCTCTAAGATTGTGTTTTTTTGTTTTGTTGTTGTTTTTTTTTAACTGGTGGTCTGTAACAAGAATCTGATCCGCCCCAAAAGAGCACCTACCTGAGAGCCAGCCCTTTTAGATCCCAGAGGACCCTCCATGGTTTACTCTTTTCTAGGTGGGAGTTCTGTGGTTATTCTCTTAACCCTTAAAGACCTAGAACATTTTTGGGGCGCCTGACTTGCCTCTACCTTTCTTTGTTTTTCTCACCCATTCTAGCTGTTAGCATCAAGTTCATATCATTTTAAACAGGAGAACATGAAGTTTCCATCTAGCTCATTTGAAGTCCCAATTTTATATTTTTTTAGTCTGAGAATGGATTAAATTAATAGAATTTTAAGAAATTGTGAGCTCAAACAGAACTTCATGAGAATTTTTTTTTCCTTTAATAAGTTAGACTTGGTTGTTTTAGACGTCCAGATGAAATTGTATCTACATGTAACAATCCCCCTCAGCAAGTTATAGCCATTTATTATAATATTATTCTAGGTGTTTTGAGTGAAAACAGGTGTATTTTATTTATTGACAATGTAGATGTGTCCAAAAATGTTCAGGGAATAAAATGCATAGAAAAATTGTTATATAATAACAGAACACTGAAACGGTTCAAAAGACCAAACACTGACTACGTTTACATGGACGGTAGTAATCTAATTATTGACCTTATTCTGAAATAGACAATATTCTGATTAAGGTGTTTACATGAGTTGCTTTTAGAATATTCTGCTCATGTTCCCGTTTTACAATGGTAATGGTACGTCATTACGTCCCCATGCCACGCTACGCTTTCCGACTTCCAATCATAGCGTGACTTTCATGGGTCTGTTAAAATAATTGGGCTCAGACAACCTGCTGTAACTTTACCTGCGGGGGTCGCTGTTGGACAGTGTTACTTTATAAAAACGAGTGATTTGTTTACTTTTAATGTAATTTGTATGTGTATATATATCTCGCATACATACGCACACATATCTTGCCTCCTTCTTGACAGCCTACATTTCGAATCATAGCTTTGATTAATGATGAAAATTAAGGTTTCAAAATCGTGATTGTTTGGATTGTTTTTTTTTCTGCCGTCGAGCCAAAGGTGTGTACTGAATGGCCATATGGCTCGCGAGCCTAGAGATCCCGACCGCTGTTGTAAGCAGACAGTTATGAATCTGGGATTACAGATACAAACTTACTGTATTTTACTTTTACAATGAGCAGAATTATTACAACACAAAGAAAAAAATATAGAGGAGTGTCAGAATGAGCAGTCAAGCAAGACACACCTAGCAACATGTCATGGCAACGACATTTCAGACTGACAGATACGTAAAAGATAAACGGGGCATTTGAGTGCTTTGTTACTGTTTTGTACGTGCTGTTATATTAATTATAGTTCAAATTCTGTTTTATTTGTCACAATATTATTGATGATTGTTGAGAGCGGCACTTTTGATACATTTTTTAAAAGGGCAGGGACGAGCCCCCAAAGCCCTCCCCTCTGCACTTGCCTGGTGTGTGTGTCCCGTCACAAAATGCGGCAAAAACTCCTACACAACGTTAATAGTTAGATTAAGGTGTGTACATGTCTACAATGCACTTAGATAATGCGACTAAAATAGGCATACTCCACATGTCTTAATCCGGTTAAAGCCATACTCAAGTTAAACAAAAATCGAATTAAGGTAATTAGAAATTGTTGTTTACATGGTAGTTTATTAATCAGAGTATGGTCTTAATCAGATTAATATCGGACTGTTTATTGGTTGTGTTGGTGACAGTTCAACGAATCTGGGCATGGGGGGGGTGGGACTAATAATCAACAATCGTTTCTGTTTGGCTCAGAGGAACAACCTACATGTGTTTCTTTGACGAATCAATGCTGCAGATTTTGACGCATCCACGCTCGCCACTGAACCTCTGAATAATCAATGTGATACTTCTGAAAAGATGAGATTCTCCTCTTTACAGTGCATTTTACAGCATACAGATTAGATTAGCGGTTTACAAGTTATTAAACATTTTAGAATGCTAGTTATTTTTAGCCGCCACCGGCTGTCTAGGTCTTTAAGGTTTAAAGGGATAGTTCACCCAAAAATAAAAATTAGCACATGATTTAGTCATCCTAGGTATATATGACATTCTTCTTTCAGACGAATAAAATATCCATATTTAAAACTTTATAAAGTAAAGTTTCGGGCCGATCGCCTTCCGTATTCAATTTATGGAAAAAGTGCTCTGCCGTTCAAAAGGCTCATCAGACTTCACATACGCTCTTGAATTGCGAGAAGGCACTTTCAACACTTTTCCACGGAAGGCGATTTGGCTGGAACTTTACATTATAAAGTTTTAAATATGGATATTTTTCTTACACAAACGCATCGATTGGCTTCAGAAGGCCTTTATTAACCCCCCAGAGCCTTGTGGACCCCGTTATTTGATGGACAGATGCATTTTTTTTATGGACTTCAAAAACAGAGCAACATTCACTGCCATTATAAAGCTTGGAAGAGCCAGGACTTTTTTTAATATAACTTAATATTCGTCTGAAAGAAGAATGTCATATACACCTAGGATGACTTAAGGGTGAGTAAATCATGGGCTAATTTAATTTTTTTGGGTGAACTATCCCTTTAAGATGGTTGTTTTAGGTGATCAAAGTTGAGCAAATCTCACCAGACATGATTATAAAGGTCTCCCTACAGAGGACCCTCTTGCCCTATGTGAATTTTTTTTTTATTTTTATTTTTTATTTTTTTTATGAATCAAATGTGCATTTTTTTTTTTTTTTTTTTTTTCAAAATTCTTCAGACTTCAGGTTGCATTCTTGTCCCAGTATGTCAAGATCTCCGAAAAGACTGTCTAGATCACCCGAGGACAATCATTTAATTAATTGAATCAATCAGACAACTCACTATTGAACTTCTGAGAATACACTGTGGCCTGGATGTAGGCATCTTGAAGTACAGTATTTTAACTTTTTAGTGTCTTTAGGAGTTGAAACAAGGTTCGTAAGTAGTGCTTTATGCTGAAAAGACCTTATCTTGTTACCTACAAATTCTGAGGATTTAACAAGTATGACCTTTTTTCGTAATCTCGTAATCGTTTTGTTGCTTTCAGATAATTACAGGCAAAGGAGGCAGCTTTAAAATGAAGCACAGTCAGTCTCTTCACAAGCCGTACAGCCATCTGAGAGAAATAGCTGACGACTGACTTTACCGAGTTTTAATCAAAGTGAACATGCGTTCCTTCTCGTTTGGGAAAGCGGCGCAAATTTCCTAAATTGTTTCTCACGATTCATTTTAGCTCGTCATCAAATTAAAAACGCATTAGAGAGGTGTATAGCACCGCTACCCTGGCTTTTTTCACATCTTAAGCACAGAGGCATCAAACACTGCTTTCCATGCAAGATACGAGCAGAAGAATCAAGTTGTCATTCCTGCTTGCCGCTATTATACGATAGCTTTGTTTTCACAGCTTCTAACGCGTTCATTGTTTATTAACACGATAAGAGAATGTGGGGGTGTACATAATTGCGACATAATCCATTTAAGAGCCTGGTTTTTAAAAACATATTTTGCAGTGGCCTGCAGGTGGGTGTTGAAACTCGAGATAGAGTCACTGTAATAAGCCAGAGGCACTAAGACTCCCATTGTTGTAGGCATGCATGTGGGGTCAAATAAGTCTTCCACACCCTTTTCTCAAGTATCGGGATGCTGACAGGTCGTCCGGTTCATGTTTGCTCTACAAGCATGTTTGAACCTGTGTTTTTGTGAGGGCACTTTCCTTAAAAAGGACCCTGGGTGTCATGGTCCACCCCCAGCTGTAGTCGGCCTGCCGATGGCTTTTAATATGTTTTGTTTCACTCTGTTATTTTAATATGTATTTACCCCATACTGCTCTTTCCTGTTGTGGACCACAAAGGCTCACCCAGACTCACTCATGCATCTCATGAATTGAATTGTTAAGGGACATAACATGGCCGCTGTTCTTGGCATGCCTTCACACTAGCGTTTACTCTGCATTAGAACACTACAAATTCATTGATTTCGATTTCAGGGGATGGTGAGTCACAAGAACATAGAAGAAAAATTAAATATGACAGGATGCAACTAGTAGTTGCCCAGTGTTCCTTTCCTTCTAATAATTTTCCTACTGTCAAGGGATCAACCTTTCATGTAATTTTTAAATTGTGGGGGGGGTTTTAGGTCAAGATATGAATAATGGAAATTGATCAAATCATGCAATAAAATATATATTTTTTAAATTCTGAAGTGCATATAGCTTATTTTTATCTTGGCTGCATCCGGAAACCTAGGCAGCTGACTCGTTGCCTCGCTGCCTCATCAGACAATGGCTTGTAAAGCAGAGTTTGTGCATGAAGGCACCTCACAAAACTAATTTTGGACAGACTTCTTAGGCAGTGTAACCGATTAATGATCTACAGCAAAATAGAGAGAGCTTTGGTGAGAACTAAACAAAAATGTAATTACTACAGTAGTCATTTCTCACTAGAAATTACATCAAAAGTGTAAAATATTGGTAAAAAACGTACATTTACACACAAACTGACCAGCAAGCGCAACCTTTGGATGCCATCTTTTTTTCTCCCAGCTCACCTGCCACAGAATGGAAAGCAAAGGATTGTGGGATATCCAAGGCAACATACATATGCTACTTTCAAAAATCGATCAGATGAAGGTATCTCAGGAGACAGGAAGTGAAGCTAACATTAGATTTGGACATGCCTTGATGCCTTCCTACCTTGAAATGTGTCCTCCGAAAGCAGCATTTTCCAGGTTTCGGATGCAACCCTAGTTATTCGCCGTTCTAAAATATTAAATAGTATCCTCAAAATTACTCTTCAAATTTACTCTGAAATCATTCTTTATAATTGCAGATCCATATAAAATGTTTATATATATATATATATATATATATATATATATATATATATATAATATATATATATAATATTAGGTGTGTAACGGTACACAAAACTGACGGTTCGGTACGTACCTCGTTTTTGAAGTCCCGGTTCGGTATGGATTCGGTACAGCAGTTTTACAAAATTGCTTTTTATTAATTTTTATTCAACAGTGGTTTAATGAAAAATTTTGTCTGTCCTTAAATGAATTAAATTATAACTAAAAGTTTCTTAAAGATAATGCTGTAAACTATATATGGAGCCCTTACTTGCATATAGCTATTAAAGATTAACAACAGAGCCCAAACTATTAGCCTAAATTCAGTTGCTATTTATTTTTAGATATAATAATCAACACTCATAAGATTCACATAAGGCAGTTTTTGCATTAACTTCTAAATCTAATTATTTTGATTTGTTGTTGAAATATAATCATTTAGTGGCTGTAATTTTCATGACAGGTTTATTTAAACATACATTAAATAAACAAGACATCAGTAACAGGCTTAGTAGTATATAATGAATATATATAGGCTAATATAATGAATATAACGGTTAATATAGTGCATGTATTCAGTGTAAGAGTTGATTTCTCTAGTGAGCTAACAGCTGTGGACACTGAATGACTTCTGAGTAAACGTGATTCTGCATGACATTGTTATATATATATTAGGGGTGGCATGGTTCACAAAACCCACGGTTCGGTTCGTATCACGGTTTTAGGGTCACGGTTTACGGTTCTGTACGGTTCTTGTTTTTTTTTTTTTTTTTTTACTTCAGCATATGGTATATATGGCTTAATCATCCACAATTAGGATACAGTATTATTTTTTTTAATATCAAGTTGTTTCCTAACTGGCTGTCTACCGAGTCCGACACATTGGCGTAACATTTTTCATGTTAATCATATCAATTTTGATCAGAACAATGCACTGTGGCTTTAATTCAGCTGACCCGATTAACACATTTCACCATGAAGTGTCCCGTGTGTTTCACAATCACCATATGACATCCAGTGCTGTGAAAAAATAACATAAAATACACGAAAACACAACACTGCCAGAAGTTTTTGCCCAAACTTCAAAGGCATGTTTAAATTATTAAAACTAGAAGCATATCTTAACTTTTAAATGTTACATTTATCATGTGAATTACTTGTATACAACATATGAATGTGTGTATGAGACCCTCTGTCTCATACACACATTCATATGTTGTATAAGAACACGGTCGCATTTGCAGCAGATGTTGCCCATCATAAATCAAAGCACGAGACAGACAGGGGTCGGAGGAGAAGACCGGAAAACGTGACAGAATTAACTATATTTGCCTGTATTTGCAATACACGAGCCGCGGTTCTGATGCGCGACTCACGAGACAAACACTACCAGTGTATGTCTGCTCAACGGGCACGCGCGGCACCCGCTCTCCGCACTGCATCTGCCCTGCCAGCTATACGATGCTAGCGCATCCTCCAACTCTGGGCAGCCTTCCTTATCTCTCCCACTTTCATTTCTACATGTGACGTGACCTGCAGCACTCCACTTTTACTTTACTGTATGTCCACACACCCCTCTTATTTCGCGCGCTGTCTGAGGTAACATACGGGCACGAGGATACATTGCGCATGCGCGAACCGTGCGACGCACACACACCGAACCGAGACAAGCGAACCGAACGGTTCGGTTTTTTTCCATGTACCGTGCCACCCCTAATATATATATATATATATATATATCTGCTAATGAGAAATTGTAGAAGTCATAAATTACTGATTTAAAGGTGTGAGAACCGTCATCAGTCAGAGTAAAATGAAGGGATGAGTTATTTCTTTTTATATCATTCACTGTCTTTGCTCATGTAAACTGGCCAAAGTCTGGGCTGCATTGGTGACTTTTATCCTGTTGCCAGGGCCGGCTTGGTTTTCAAGTCGTGAATGACTTCTGTAGCCAGCCTCTATCTTCTTTTCCTCATGCCCTGCAGTTGCCATTAATAGAAGGCTCAGCTATGTCAGAGCAGGGTGGGGAAGGAGTGCAGTGTGAAGTGGAGAAGGTCAGCTTTGCGCTGACCAGGGCTTAGGCAAAAGCGAGCATTCTGATTGGCTGCTGGAGGTTTTCCAGGGGCTGCGGACATCCAGGCTGACTGCTCACGCGTACAGCGTACTATTGATGGCACCGTATCGGAGTCATTAATCACCGCAGTCTGTCTCTTCAGGGAGAGGCCCGCTCTCCTTTACTCAATCGCCAAATGAGGAGTGTGGTTATAACCTCTGACCCTGCTGAGGGTGCATACCTCACTATAATGGGAAAGACTTCAGGGTTCTGCTGAGGGACTCTCCGAACTAATACTATGACAGTGAGAGCATTGCAGGATTTTACTGTTTTGGCAGTACTTTCGGTTGGTAGCTATTTAAAGTTACGGTGTCAAATGGCTTGCCAACACCAGTGAGGAATATACAGACATGCAGCATGAATTGACCTAGGTGAGCTGTTGCCAATGGCTTCTAATGTAATTTGTAATTAAAAAATCAAGAGGGTGGCTTGTGCACACCTTTCTCAAGTTCTGCTCAGATCCTTTCTACAATTCTGTATAACTATTTATTTGTGTTGTTTGCGCACATACAAGAAACTGACAACATAAAGTCAAGGCAGTTTACTCCAAAGCAGTTTACTCTCCCTGCTTGTTTCTCCTGTTTGAGATCACCTTGCCTGTGGTCATATTCTCAGTTCTCAGCTTGCAGCATTTTAATTGTCGAATATTGCTTGAATTTTGTATTTTGCCAGGTTCTAGTTTTACAATCCTGAAAAATAAACCTGACATTACCATGTACGTCAGGTTACTGGGTTTTCAGGTGCTGATGTTTATTTATATCGTATTCTTCAGATCTCTTGCGGTGCATTTATATTTTAGTTGAGAGCTGTGAGCATTGGTAAATGTGTTTTTAAGGCATCAACAGTGAATTCTGTATTTGTTCTGAGGTTTGGAAAAATAAGGTGTACGGGACTAGTCCATCCAGTTACAGATGAGTGCACAATAGTTCTCGAATCAACTATGAGTTTGTGTTTGAGTAGTTGTTGTTTTTTTTATTAAGGTGGTCTATCTAAAAAAAGACACATTTGATAATTTTATTAAAAGAAGACCGTTAAAAGTGTGCTGTTGGTACTTTGGTTGCAAGTAAACATCGGTGTCTTGCTCGAACTGGAATGCGTGACTCAATGCCTTTTTATAAGCTTGTCCAATAGCATGGGCCCCTGGGGGGTTATGGACAAGGGGTGTCACCATGGTACCAGGGCAAAGGGCGCTCTTCCCCCTTTGCCAACTGAACTGTTGTCTGCAAACCTATTACTGCTTGCCCTCTCCCCCAACCTATATACATCCCTGTCAAATCCTAATCTCCCGGAGCGTCCAGTGGACTGTTTCAGGCCTCCAACACAATGGCCTTCTGTATTTCTGCTGGCGTGTAGGGACTGGCCTTCAGGATTCTCATTTTTTTTCCCACGCATGAAATGATTTCCATTTTGTCTTTTAGAGCAGAATGGTCCATTTCAAAGACTTATCGGGTCACTTTGACTGCTGAAAGGGTCCGAGTCTATTGCCGTTGAGTCTGGCGGCAGGGTTCCTGTGACCAGTGCAGCTTCTTGATCAAGGGAGGAATGCTGTGATAGGCCCCTTTTTCCACCTTTTTGAGATCAGCCCGCCATTCCTGAGAGCTGAAAGGGCGTCTTTATCCGTAACCGGAGACGAGGTTTAAGTTCTTTCATGTACCTGCCAATTTCATCTGGCTCTTTGTGAATGCTCAATGGTGGGACTGTAGTGGAAAAGTGCGGAAAGCTGAAGAGGGTCATGCTACTGACTGTACCTCCAGCCATACCTGTCAGGATAAATTATGTGCGATAAGACTTCAGGCATTCTGCAGATTTCTAAATTTTTAAAACAAGCATGATAATCCGTCTGCGATTTATGGAATGTTTAAAGAGTGACATTTTTTTTTTTTTTTTTTTTTTTTTAGTGTGTGTGATAGAGCCTGTGGTTTGTGTAGTGAGGTACATCAGCGGTCATTATAGATTATCCACTGGCATAATGAAAGTTCCTATTGGAAACTAACAAGTCAGGGACTCTTTCTAAATGACTCTCAACCTGAGAGCAAGCACAGATTAGAGTCGGACACTAAATCCCAATGATTAAATCTGTGGTGACTTGAAATGAATAGCTTATCGAACTCAATGGATCTGATTTGTAGGGCTGTAATCTCCCAGTCGATTAGTCGTTTATTAGTCGATACGTTCTGGCTCGACCAAAATTCTAATTGGTCTTTTTTTGCCGCGTTCATTTCATCAGTTTTGCCGCGCCGTGTTCATTTCATCAGGTGGAGAGCACTAATTGCTAATGGGGGTGTTTTCAGAGCACCCCTGTTTCACAGGTAACAGTCTGTCTTCAGAACACCCCCTTGTTTCCACTTCTTTTGGATTAGCCCAACCCACTGGAGAAGAGAGACAGATTGAAGAAGGCTAGTTTGCTGCTGTATATTATTTATTTAATTGTGAGCGTTTTTTTCTATTCTTGATCTGGGGCCTCATTTATAAACGTTGCGTACGCACAAAAGAAGGCGTACGCCGCTATCTACGCAATAATTGGTATTTATAAAAAGCAAACTTGACGGGAAAATGTGCGGTCCTTCACGCAAGCTCTGACCCAGGCGTACGCACAAAAACGGGTGAAATGAGAAATGGCGACACCGTCGGCAGATGGAAGAAACACGTGAAAGTGTGTGAAACTGTAGACCGTTGTGCAAAAGAAATGGCAATACTGCCTCTTATATATAACATGAAGACTTCACAAAGCAAGTCTTACAATTAACAGCCTACACGAACACCCGTTTGATCGATCTGCAGTGCAAAACAAACAAAATCAAACGAAAATTACAACAGAAATGCAAATTAACACATATTTGCAAAAAGAAAAGTGAAATATGTTCTGCAATAATATTGGCATATTATGCAATTCATCCTCATAAATAATATGGTAAACAGAACGAAATAGCTAATGTACGAAACTGATATTCTCGTCAATGTGTCCGTCTGGCGGAGCAGATATAGATGCAATTAGATAGACAGATAGATAATTAGGGAGATATATATATTTAGATAGATAGATAGATGCACTGAACTATTTCCCATTTCCACGTAGATTATAACCGACATCTGTAGCTTGTCAGATGCAATTAAATGGACGAAAATAAAATGCCCTATCACAATGTGTAATGACGCACAATGGCTGATCTTGCGCTCTTAGAAGATGTGGCAAATGGAAGGATTCGGAGTGAACGCATCTTCACACAGCAAGAAGACTTGCTGGCAAACGAGGACACACTCTGGCGATGGAGCGCTAGACGCTTTTTTGCCTCGACTTTGATGTCCGACCATTTCTTTTTTATTTCGGCCATGGTCTGAGGTTGTGAGGCTACAGCATTTACGGCGTCTACAACCTTTTGCCATTCAAGTGCCATTTTGGCATTAGTAATGCCCACACTGTGCCCTCCAAAACAAATTTTTTATCCTCTTTTCAACCTTGCCAACGATAATTTCTACTTCACATTGAGTGAAGTTAAGTTTTTTTTATTTCCTCTCTGTGTTTGCCATGATTTCGCAATCGATGAATATTAACTTGTGGGCGTTTCACAGACTATTTATGGGCAACTATGGGCGTGACATGAAGCCGCAAAAGCTGCGCTATATTTAGAATTGATTGTGATTTATTAAGGGAAAACTGCGTAGGATGTGCGTGCGCACGGTTTTATAAATCCGAATATATCTGTGCGTACGCACGTCCTATGTTTCATCCGTACGCCACTTCTGACGCAAATCCTACGCAAAGTTTTATAAATGAGGCCCCTGGTTCGTTTAATAAATATTCCTTTTTTTTTTAAAGTGGACGTGCCTTTTGTGTTTAAGAGTAAAAGCTTTAAGTTAATAGTCTATTTCGTGTCTCAGCCGCAAAGCTGAGCTGATCCTATGTTCACAGAGCGGCTGAAATGATAGTGTCTGTCAGTTATTATAATACATATGACAAAAACAATTGTCTAAATTATGTTGCATATTCCTCAAAAGTTCTTGTGATGATAACACTAGTTCACAACATAGTACTATATTTTCGGAAATCATAGGCTATGATGGTGCACGTGATGCAACGCTGTCAGAGCCGAAAGACTGTGTCGGACTCATTTCAGTGCAAAATAATCAGGTCAAAAACGATTTAATATACTGCAAATAGCCTACTAGTTTTTTGTTTATTTATAATTCATTTAGGCAGACAACAAGGCTACCAAGTACTGTGCACAGTGTGCAGCTAATTAATTTAACGTTTTTTTTTCCTAACGTCATTTTTAGTCGAAAGTTTCAGGACTTCATTCGGCCAAGATTTTCTTTGGTTGATTACAGCCCTACTGATTTGAACTTATTTTTAATTGAAAATCTATGGAGAAAGCATCCCAGCAGTTTGTCAGGCATTGATCCTTGGCCTGCACGTTGTGGAGTAAATATGAAATGTTTTGTTAAACATTCTGAAATTCCTGCTCATAACCTGAAAACACACCTTATGTTCTATCTCCACATCACAATGTTATTCCTCTCTGTAGTATCCATGTTTTTCTGTCAACCATGTGTCTTTGATTTTCAGTTGATGCCTTTTTAAACATTCAAAGACTGTTTTGTCTGCATCTGGCTGAGACGGCAAAACAAACCTGACTTTGAAAATGATTGTTGATTTATTTGGACTTTGTAGGCCTAACTTGCTATCATTCTGAATGCCAGCAGGAAAGGTAACAGTGTTGTTGTTTCGGAGTCTTCTGAAGAAGCTCCTCTCGAACCCCCACCGAACACAGGGAGCGTGAGAGACCGCCCCACCCCTCCGCTTCCCTCGTTCATAGGTTGGACACGAGGACTCGAGAGCAGTTCTCGGGGGAAATCAGCTGCATTGTATGGAGCTGCTCCCTCTTCAAATGCATAAAATCTCCAGCCCACCCTGCACTAAACCCATCCCTCTTTTCACCGCAGGCTTTTTCTTCTTCCTCTCTGAATGAAAGACCTGCATGAATAACAAACCTCTAGAGTGTAGAGCCCCCCCCCCCCCCCCCCCCCCCCCCCCCCCCATGAGACAATTCAGATTGTGTGCATTCCTCTGAAGCGTTTGAACCGGTCGGTCGCTATGGACTGACCCCTTGTCTCCGACCATTTCTTTCGACACTCATGGAGCAGGTTACTCTTCCAGTGCAGGGTGTTTTTTCAGGGACATGTTTGGTGATGAATGAGGCAGAACGGGAATGAAAAGCACAGTGTGAGAGGAGAAAAGGGAGAGAAAGCTGTGAATGGTAATCAGATTAGTCTTGATCCACCTGTGTATGTGTGGGTAAGCAAGCAGTGCGAAACATCAGCACTGGCAAAGACCGAAGATCTGGCTTATACTATTAACCTAAAGTGATTTACGGCACCGCCATGATACGTTACTTATTAGATACCTTGGTTGGTATTTGAAATGGGTCGTGATCTAATTAACTAATCGACTTGTCATTTAACAATCAACTAGTGAAGTAGTAAGGTCAACAAGTTTCTTTTGCATCAAAAATAAAACAAAAATAGCTTTGATAATGTGTCGCAAATCCTCTGACTTCTGTTTTAGTCTGCTGCATCTAGCCATTTTCAAACGCAAGAATGTGTCTTACATAAACGGCCCCTCAGAAACTGAGTGTCAGGTACTCCTGAAATGTAGGTGGTCAGGTCAACCCTAACAAATGTGTAGTTTTGCACATCTCTAGCTTATACCAGTAACCCATTTCAGGCTGTTTGCAACGCCAACATGATATATACAACTCTTAAGATGCATTGGTCAGACATGTCAGTGTAATCTTTTGCTATTGAAATGCTTGTTAATGAATTCCTCTCTTTCTATTTCTTAACACAGGTCTTAGAGGCAGCCCCTTAACTATGGGATTTCAAGACTACTGAGGGCACTTTCACAAAAGGAGGGAAAAGAGGCGTAATCGAGAACAAAAGGAGAGGATTGAGCTTTTGAAAAGAGGATCAGTTCTTTCGGACTCTGCGGGGTGCATGCTGCCCCCTCAACTGGACGTCCTCTTTTGTGCGAGAGAAAATAAAAGCAGGCATGCGCAATAAACTGAAAGAGTTCCGGGATGGGGGACGCCCCATGCTGGGGCAGAGGGACAGGACTCTTCTGGTGCTGCTGATTGCAATGGTGCTGACAGTAACGGAAGTGCGGGCTTCCTGGGATCAGAACCCCTTGGAAGTTCTAGGTGATGTAAGGCAGCTGGAGGCGTCTATGCACTCTGTGGTGCTGTTGGACCTACGCGAGGCAGAAGCAGCCGTTGTGTCCGTGTCGCAGCCCAATGGCTTCCCAGACTCCTCGGCGGTGGTGGGCAGGGTGTTCCAAATGCGGGTGCCCATCAAAGCGAAGGACTCAAGGGGCATAGTAAAGGTGAGAAGCGCTTCCTTCAAATTGCATGGCATCCTTCAAAATGTGTTGCAAATGTATGCAAACAAATTTGTCCTCTGGTGCTCAGCGGATCGTCCCTGGTATATCAGATAGCGCCACATCAACACTCCCCAGCCAATGTACTCAGTCAGTGCAAAAGACGTGACTTTGCCCCAAGCACTGCTCAAATCTTATTCTACGCTTTCCTTATGACTGATGGACCATAAAATGTGTTGGTCCCTGTAATAACGCAATACTACTTGCAAACACGTGGTCTGCATGCTTGATGGCATAGTGCTCTCTGGGAACTGCGAGCATAGGGCGCACTTTACATTTAGATCAACAGCATAAACAAATCTGTTTGTTTACCATAATTTTGTGAGGGCATGGTATTTATTTTCTGCTTCTTTTTTTTTTTGTTACAATTTATTGTCGCGTTACAGTTGGTGCTTCAATTGGTTATATGTATAAACCCCAAGAATGTGTGTATCTTCTGTCAGCTAGCACATCTTGCTTTTCTGAAAACCAATCAATGTGCTAATGGTACAAACACAATGCAGCCCTGACCAGGCATCTTTTGTTGACCACCCAACAGTTGATGAGACATTTTTAACCAACCAGTCCATGTCAACTGTTGTTAAAAGCGTGACCTCTGTCTGAATCTGTTCATTGTGTTTCTCTGTCCTGTCTAAATGTTGGGCGGCTCTCCCTGGCCTTCTGTGTAATCCTACATTCACTGGATCATTTCTGCCCTGTCAAGCGCATTTTTTAAGTTGAAACCACAAACCCCTTTGTGCACTTTGGAAAATCTGTCTTGACAGCTGTGCCAAAGAATCTAACGCCTAACAGTTAAAGCTGCCTACAGCTGTTCCCTTCCATAGCCATTCAGACCTGTCCAGACTAATAGCCTACGATGAACTTCCCCTTTCCTTTCTTAACAGCATTTAGAATCAGCTTTGCAAACTATAAATAATTGTGAAGTCTCAGAAAAAGTAGAGAGCCAAGACAAAAATGAATTACAAATACAGAGCAGTGGTGGTATGTGCAATCTGCAACAAAAAATTGCCATTGCAATGGTAAAGTGTTTAAGATTATCAGAGACTAACTATAAGCTTGCTAGGTAGTTGCTTAATAGCTCAAAATAGATAGGGATGCACCGTTCCAATACTCTGTGACGGAATTGGCACTGCTGCCTTTTTTCCATTAAAATTTACTAGTATCTTAAAATAAATGTCTTAATTTTATAGTACTTATTTTCCATACATACATACATACATACATACATACATGCATACAATTGCACATTTATTTATTTGTTGTTGTTCTCTATAATAAAGTAGTGTATTTAGTGGATTGTGTTAAAAGTGATCATCAGTTCTACTCAAAGAGGTATAGATATTCTACAGTGATCAGGGAAAAAAAAAAAATTGTGTCAAATTGTATCGGCGCTAGGGATGCCACAATTCTCAATATAATATTGAACCGTTCGGTACGGCATTCACGGTTCAATACGCGCTTGTGAATTGCGGTTTTTTTTTTTTCTCTCTTTTTTTTTTTTCTTTTCGTTTTTGCATTTAATTAATTATTGTTCTACAAATTCTATAATTTGCCTCCATTCCAATACTGAACAACATGACATACATTCACATCACACGTTAGTGGTAGAGTTATACTCAAGGGACACTATAGTTATTCACAATCACGAAAGTTCATTATTTGCATGCGTTTTAAAGCCTTGCCGGTGAAACAACATTTCATTCGCCTGCTTAATGCACTGTTTTAACATGCGCTTTTCCGAGCGCGCGCACTAAACGCCTGTCAAACACGTGATTACTGGACTAAGTAGTCTTACTGCGCTAATACTGTCATATATACACACAAGGTTAACATAGTCGGTTATGTCTAAAGAGAAAGTAAAATCGGCGTGTGTCTGTATATTAGATGCATGCAAAATGACAGCAGTGCAGCCTAATGAACACGCCGTCCTTAAAGGGACATTTCACCTCTAAAATTGTCATTATTTACTCACTCTAATATTGTTCCAAACCTGTATTCATTTCTCGATGACAGAATTTTCATTTTTGAGTGAGCTATCCCTTTAATGTTAATACAACAACATAAGACAAAGAGAAATCACTCACTGCTCTTAACTGAAAAACAGTAGCTAAGAATCAATGGAAAAAGTGAATGTGAAGTGATGTGTGGCCAAGTATGGTGACCCATACTTGGAATTTGTGCTCTGCATTTAACCTGAGGTCTCACCTCAGTTGTGGTATTGAGGGTGGAGGAGCTGGTTATTCACTCCCCCCCACCGACAATTCCTGCCGGACCTGAGACTCAAACCCGCAACCTTCCGGTTACAAGTCTGACTTTCTAACCATTAGGCCACGACTGCCCCAACTGTATTGTTGCATTCCTAATCGGTGCATCCTTTTAATTATAATATAAATATGGCTTCAATATAAATCTAATAGATTTTTCATCAGCCACCGAAAAAAAAATCACATTGCTTTATATTGCTTAATAGGTTTTTTTTTTTTTTTGCCCTCTTTCTACAATTAAGCATATACAGTATTTTGTATAAAATTGGTTACTAAAATATATAATAGAAAATATTGTCACTGTACTAAAGCAAATGTATGTATTTTTTGTTAAATATTAATTAAAATAAATATCACATTAAACATGTAATTAATATCTTAAGTGAACATGTAATTTTCAGTAGTAATGTATGTAATGTCATTTCTTTTTGTCATTTCTTAGAATTTTTTTAGCACCCCCTCGCGGCCCCCTGGGGATCCCTGGACCCTGGTTCAAAAACCTCAACTGAAAATCATAGGAGATTTTGAGTATCTTTCACGTTTAGGCTTAACAGGGAAATATGTATGGGCAATAGTATTCGCTTGCTTGCCTTATCAAACTTGCCCCACTCCCTCTTGTTTTAAAATGTCACTTGATGTGCAATATTTTTTTTTTTTTCTTATAGCATAATTGTTGTATAGTATTGCAGTTGGTCTTTGCTGTTACTCCTGTAATAACTAAAGTCAGTCATGTCCAAAGCCCTCTTTTCACACCAGACCCATCAGCATGATTTCCACGAAATACTTGGACCCTCAGATATTCATAAATAACCTACTGTGCAAAAAGATCCTTTTGAAGTTTCTGACCTACTTCATGCTTTTAAATTTCTAGCCTCCATTTTATCAAAAGGAACCAAGGGGATATACTTAAAAGAGAGAAAAGCCAAGCTCATCTTAAAAACCTTCCTTTGTACTGTTTTGAACACAAATAAAAAAGCACAAAGCTCTAAATGCCAACGCCAATTGACAAATGCTCAATCATCTCAATAAATAGTGGCAGCTGTTTTAGTTGCTGCTAATGTCGTTTCTGTTTGAACGAAAGAAACAGCGAGCTTCTCTCTCCCTTGTCCTTTCATTTCTCTGAATTCCTCTCCTCCTGCTCCTTCACTCTCGTCCGTGATGGCAGGATTCTTCGTATTCTCCCCAGCCCCTCCCTTTTTCAGCACAAAGACTGGCACTGAAACCTAATTAGCCTCAGCAGTGAGGCAGTGGAAAAGTTGTATTCCTGCAGCTGATAATAAAATGGCTTTGGAAATATGAGTCACTTTATGTTGACTGGGAGATGTATGTAACTCAAGATTGCTCCGTTTAGTTCTTGTGGATGCAAATTCACGTTTTTTTGTTATGGTACTGTCTGCATAGCAACCAGCTTTTGCGGTGCCAGTGTCATTGCAGGCTAGAATTACTCTGCCGCACCACTGCCCTTTCACAGTCCTTATGCAGTCTCGACAAGCCTTTCGTTTTCAGAAAAAAAGGCCCTATAATACCTCATTTTAGGTGGGTTTGGAAACAAAGGGAGCAAAACACAGCCCTCGGCTTGTGTGAATGAATCGACAGAGGAACCTGCCGTGTGGTTCCTGTTATGTCCACTAGAGGGCAGTTACGAGTTGACTAGTTAAGTGTCCTTGACTGTTCTCCTTGTGATTGTTTCAGGAAATGGAGCTCTTTGGATTTAAACCATAAATAAGCCCCTCTTTTAGTATTTATCCCTCTTTATTCAGGGTCCTTATTTTGCAGAAGTCCCGGTAGGTCTGTTCAAATAGGTTGCATGTTGAATTCAAATGTTGAGTTACTGCATATAGCCATCTCCACCTGTCCACCACAAATGACACAGCCCAAGGAGCTGTAATTTTTCCTCTTTCATAACAAGGCCGTGTTTCAATACCGATCCACGTCAAAGAATACTGCTTGCCATTCATGAGTTTTATCTTCACAGCCCTTTTTTTTTTTTTTTCCTCTGCACATTTACTGTTTTCTCCTTTGTTCATGCTTGTTCCGCAGCATGGATCAAAAGCTGACATTCCCTCCTCACCGAATAGCAATTTAAAGTTTTGTTATAAACAAACAGCAGCTCTCCTGGTGAGCCTTTATTCTGTTACCTTTTCTTTCCCTGTCTGAAAAATGCCAGCAAACAGAATCGGCATTCATTTGATAACTTTCATTTACCTAGATGAAGGTAGAAGAAATGGACCGCCATTGGCAACTTGATTTCTGCTACACAGGCAGCTCCGTCGCACATTTTGCAAATCCCTCTCTCAAGTGACCTGAACACACCCCACATTTCATTTGTAATTTTCGGCAGAAAAATGGGTCATGTTCCACAGTCCGCTGAAAAAGGCCTGCCGTTTCCCCTAGGTAAGAGTGGGTTATTTTCAAAGATCACTCTGTCGTCATTCTGTCTCAAAATTAGGAGTGCAAATGCTTGGCTCCTGAAAATGTAATGGGTCTTTATTTATAGAAGCATGTGAAAAAGTATTCAGAGATATGAGTAGAGTTGCATACATTTTTAACCAAAGTAAAGGGGTGAGTTGTTTCTTGTAAACATCTGCTTGGTCAAACTAAAGGGCTCTTCAAATGTTCAGGCCGGTTCCTCCACCGCCTCCTTTGTGTTATTAGAGAGAAATGGAGACAAAGACATGCCTGAGCCTACTCCTTCAGAACTATGAATCTTATCTTTTCAGCTGTCTTCATATCCCAACAATGGGATCTATTCTTGCTGCACACTCCCCCACAGGCATGCTCTAACAATGAGCAGCTTTATTCGACCCACAACGAAGGGAGTTTCGATTCAACCATGTAATTCCTTAATTTCAGGGGGGGAAAGTTTATTCTTCTCGTCAGGTCTTTTTAAGATTTTAATATTACAACCCTATCACTGAGGGTTCATCTAAAAGGAAAATTCTATCATCAATTGCTCACTGTCATGTTGCTCCACACCTTCTTGACTTCTTTTTTTCTCTTGTGGAACACAACAGATTTAGGCCATTCATATTCCTTGTATGGAATAGTTTTCATTTTTAGGTACCTTGGTTTTGTGGCCCTGGGATCTGTAAAATACATTTTCTTTTCCATTCTACATATGCCATTCAGAAGCATTCCGACAGGCTTGCAGCAGCAATTGAAAAATGAAAGATAAAACAACTCCCTAATATTCTTGTTGTTGACATTCTCTCTGCACTCTTTTCTGCCTTTCCTTGCTTTCTTCACTTAAGTCAAGAGAAACATGCCTTTGGCAGAAGTTATACTGTCTTTAGTGTGGGTTGCATGAATCATCACTGTGGAAACTATGTGGTTCCCTAAATGTCAGTGTGTGTGTGTGTGTGTGTGTGGCAGTGGCAGTGGCTGTATGTGTTTCCACTGATGCTCTAGTTTCAGAAGAAAAAGACTTGCCTTAACCTTCCATTTATTATAAACCAAGGTCTGAAAAGGCACCAAAAGTAGACACATGCCATCTGTACCATATGTTTCATTGTAGGGATGGTATCAATTTGACTATAAACAGAATATGTAAGGTATGTTTTGTCAATGCTGTACGTCTATAAGATTTTGCTGTGGGTTTTTTTTTTTTTTTTTTTACAGATAATGAGGTGAAAAGTAAATATAGATTCAGTGGCATTGCTGAATCAATTCTCTAATTGAAGGATAATTCCACAATTGATCGTAGTTTGACACATTCTGTAATTGATAGCTATGGCCCATTTCTGTGTTTTATAGGAATAGTTCACCCAAAAATAATATTCTGCCATTATTTACTCATTTGCCATTTCAGCTCTGTTTGACTTTCTTTCAGTGATGGAATACAAAATTAGATGTTTAGCAGAATGTTCATGCCACACTTTTCCATACAATGTTAATTAATGGGGGTGGACATCAAGACTGGGGAAAAAACAGTCAATGCAAGTTATACGATAACCTAGCATGATGAAAACTAAATTGTACTTTATGGTTTATGGCCCCTCTTAAGGTGCCATATTTTAAAACATGCTGAAGCAAATAGGATTTGAGAGCTATGACTGTAAATGATGACAGAATTGTAATTTGTGTGTGCGCTAACCCTTTAAACCCCCAAAGTACCACTGTTCTGTGCAAGCCAAATACCATTTGAAGTGCAGCAGTGTTGATGTTTCAAGCACACTATCAATCAACAAGACTATAGATCAGCCTATAATTAGACTCCCACCTGAATTATTAATGTCTCCAAGCGATCAAATAGGTTCACAGTCAAACTCGCACACATGCTCTGACTGGTAGATGGGAATATTAAAAAGCAGGATTGCGAAAGGCAGAGAAGGGGTGTGGTGCTGGTGGATTTTTGTGTCTAAAACTTTGAAGCCTGTCAATTGAAATTAAAAATCCCAACTGCTGATGCCACCGCTTCCTTAGTGACTGTTATGTACTGGTTTGAGTTTTAATGACCCAACTCATGGGCACTGGCTCTACATAATGTATGAACCAGGATTTATTAACAATCAAATTAAGGGGCTGGGAGGAAAGGATGTATTTTGGAAGTCTCTCTTTGCAAAGAGACTTGTGTTAATGGATCATCGCAATTCTATTGATTCATTATTGGTTATTTTTGACTGAGTGCCCATTGAATGGTTCTCCAGCTGGTGGAGAATCTCATGCCGCAGGGAGCTCTATGCCACCCTGAGAGCACTCATTCATTATAGTATTCTCTCCTCCTTTCTTACTGAATTTAAAGATACTGAATTCATGTTCACAACCAGGAAAGATTGAATACAAAAACTAAAAATGATGTATCATTTGAGAAAGACAACTTCGATTCATATGATCAGTCACATTATAAAGTGGGATTTTCTTTCAGGTTTTACATGTTTTACTTGGCAGTGCATATCTGGCATCACTGTAAGCTCATTTGTCTTGTTAAATTTCATTCAGTCATTCAGTTGCAGTAATCGTTATTTCTCCTCCCATTTTACAGATCACAGAAGCAAGCAAGGATGTGCTCCCAGCATGGTTGCATTGGGATGCAGAGAGTGGCACACTTCAAGGCCTTCCTCTAGAGACAGACAAGGGCGTTCACTACATATCTGTTTCTGTTTCCAATGAGAGCCAAGTCTCCCAAAGCCCAGATGTGTTCTCCATTGAGGTGCACCCAGAGGAGCATGCTGATACAGACCCGTTTCACCTTGCAATCCAGCAATCAGCTAGCAATGATGTCCAACCTTTCATCTGTGGCAATGAGGAGCCTGTTACTGTGCTTACCGTCATTCTGGATGCTGACCTCACAAAGATGAGCTCAAAGCAGAGGGTGGAACTACTTGCCAACATGAAAAAGTTCTCTGGCATGGGGCTTCAGCACATGAAGATTTTGCCTGTGGTCAACAACCGTTTGTTTGACATGTCTGCTTTCATGGCAGGACCAGGAAATGCCAAGAAGGTGGTTGAAAACGGAGCCCTTTTGTCCTGGAAACTTGGCTGCAGTCTGGATCAAAGCAGCATTCCTGATATTAGTAGTGTTCAGGTTCCAGCGAAAGAGGGTACTATGTCTGCACAGTTGGGGTATCCTGTCGTTGGATGGCATATCGCTAACAAAAAGCCCCATGTACCCAAAAGGGTGCGAAGGCAGCTCAACAACACCCCCACTCCCATTCCCTCATTACTCCCACCAACAGCTTACCCTGAGCCCCCAATCCGTATCGTTCCCACACCAACCTCTCCTTCTATTGCTCCTACCTCAGACAGTTCTGCCCCACCTGTTCGTGGTCCTGTGCCACTTCCTGTGAAACCTACCATTCGAAACAAAGATCCTATTGCCTACACTCCAACCTTAGGCCCCCCTCAGCCAACACATGTAATGGATACCACCAGCACTATCGGCATCCAGCCCACCATGACCAGGCCTGTATATGTTGGTGCCTCTGTGACCCCAGCAACACCCACCACCAGGAAACCAAGACCTGGAAAGAAACCCAAGACAACACCAATACCAAAAGAACCCAAGTCCACCACAGCCAAGCCACCAAGACGTACCACTCCCTCAGTTATTGTACTTGATGGCAATATAAAACCCGAGCTGCGTAACCCAATTGATCAGGTAAATGCCTACGTTGGCACCTACTTTGAGGTGAAGGTTCCATCTGATACATTTTTCGACAAAGAGGATGGAACTACAGATAAGTTAAGGCTCACCTTGCGCAAGGGCAATGATGTGGTTGGGGATGATTCCTGGATACAGTTCAATAGCACAAGCCAGTTGCTGTATGGATTACCAGACCAGGAGCACGAAGGAAAACATGAGTATTTCATGCAAGCGACTGACAAAGGAGGTCTCTATGCAATAGATGCCTTTGAGGTCCGTGTCAATCGTTGGGGAACCAGTTTTAAGTCCCCGGTGTTGTTTACTGCCGTGTTTGATGGGGATGCACGTACAGTCACCAGTGACATTCACAAGAAGATCCTTCTTGTCAAGAAACTGGCCCAGTCTTTTGGTGATCGTAACAGCAGCACTGTCACACTGAAGAACATCATCAAGGGCTCCATCATAGTGGAATGGACCAACAACAGCCTTCAGCAAAACCCCTGCCCAAAAGATCAAATACATCATTTGAGTAAAAAAATATCTGATCCTGAGGGTAGACCCTCTTCACAATTCAGTCATGCCATGTTACCAGACTTCAAGGCATCAAATATCACTGTCAGAGGCACAGGAAGCTGTCGTAACTACATGTTTGTACCGTTAGGTGAGATCCCAGATCCGACCCCATCTCCTGTTACTCCTGCTGTGGGCGCAGGAAGACAGAGCACTGATGATGTTTATCTCCACACCGTCATACCAGCAGTGGTGGTTGCAGCTATTTTGCTGATTGCCGGAATCATTGCTATGATTTGCTATCGCAAGAAGCGCAAGGGCAAGCTGACTATAGAAGACCAAGCAACGTTCATCAAGAAAGGAGTGCCCATTATTTTTGCGGATGAGCTCGATGACTCTAAGCCACCCCCATCTTCCAGCATGCCCCTTATCCTTCAAGAAGAAAAGCCTCCGCTTCCTCCACCAGAGTATCCCAACATGGCCAGTCCAGAGACAACACCTCTGAACCAGGACCTTTTGGGAGAGTACACTCCTCTACATGATGAGGATCCTAATGCCCCTCCCTACCAGCCACCACCACCCTTCTCTGTCCCAATGGAGGGGAAAGGATCCCGCCCTAAAAACATGACCCCGTACAGATCTCCACCCCCTTACGTGCCACCCTAATGTTTGCTGAAACCTCCGGAGCAGGAGGATGGGGAACTTTTTTAGTTCCACACCAGTGTGTTGTCTCTTTGCATTATGGGATTTTTAGAAGGGGGGCGCTGCAAATTGGGGTTTTGGGTTTGAATGTGATGGGATGTTTTTTTGTTAAACAGGACTCTTAAGGAGATGTGGGAGGGTGGGGTGAGTGAATAGTCTGCAAAGGACAGCAAGAACAACCTCAGCCTCTGACTACTCTGGTTATTGCTAAACTGTTGGGGATGTACCCTCCAGTCCTGGCGCTTTTGTGTCTAGATGGGCTTTTTGACTAATTATTGGTTTTGTTTTATTTTATTTCTTTTCTTTTGTTTTATTTTTCCTTTTTCGACTCAGAATCAGAACTCCTTGCCTAACAGCACTCTTTCTATCTTCTGAATTCGTTAATCTTGAATAATATAAGCGGACAATAAAGCTGACTGCAGGTGCAAATGTTTCATAGAGAAATTCAATAACAGAAGGGGAATAAAAGAATGGCCTTGAGAGACTTGGACAGCCATGCAGCCAGTTTTGTGGGATGTCGATTCATTATGGTTTTGCCTTTTAACACAAAATTAAACTGTTTTTATTGTTATTCACGTGTCTAGTTAAATCACTACAAGAAAGAGGTAGCCAAAATGAAAGATTTGTTTAATCCACTGTATATTTGAAACTTATGCTAGAACATCTTTAATTTTTATTATATATATTTTTATTACTTTTTTTTAAGTATCACACTGAGAACACTATTTTCCACCCCTCAAAATAATGCTAAAAATATATTAAATCACTGAGTGGGAATATTGCAGAGTGTGTTCTGACTTGAGATATGTGCTACATATTTTCTTGCCAGCCATGTGAAACTTTTGCAGGAGGTAATCTCATGAGTGAGTCGTCTATGCAGATTCTGCTTTTGACCTGACAGGCTGAAGCCCAGTATTGATCTCACTTAATCATATTTCCCATAGGTCATGAAGAAATCTTGTGATTTTAATTGGATCTACAGGTTGACGGGGTCTTCGCGTCCTTAATTCCCTCATAAAACAGCAGGAACAATGTTCAGCACCCTCAAGTCAAAACCACCAATATACTGTTTCACCAGTTAAACTCAAGCTACTGACAGTCATTGAGACAGATTGCTCAATTTCAAAGACTTGATTTAATCAGAACAAGCTCTGGTTTCAGATGATTTGTAGTTTCTTTTTCTTTTATTTTTGTTGTTGTTTTTACAAAATATATATATATTTCAGTGATGATTATGGAGTATATGCCTTGGATCCACTCAAAATAATTCTAAATAAAGACTGAAGATTTTGATAATGGTGACCCATCCTCTACACAACGGCATTGTTTATTAAATGTCATGTCATAATTATATATATATTTGCAGTTGAATGCCATATTTTGCCTTGGTGGTATCGCAGCAAGTGTCTTCTGTACATAATATTCTGCCTGTGGATATAACTGTATTTATAGTCCAAACGTGTGTAAATCAGATATGGTAAAAAAAGAAATATAGAAAAAAATATTACCGTTTGTTTTAGATGAGGGGTGATTATTTTTTATATATATATAGTGACGGTTATTAAAAAAAAAAAATATTTGCGCAAGGTCTGGAATAGGAGTGAAAAGAACTGGTTTCATTTACAAAATCATCAAAAAAAAGAAAAGGAAAAAAAAAGATTGTTAAAATCACGATCTAATTTTTTATACAGTTTTTGATACAGCCTCAAATTGTTTAAGAAAAATAAATATATAGTGTACTGCAATTTGTAAATCTTTAGTCTTGGTAATTGATTTCATTATATAGCTTTTCCTCATCAGTCTTTTTTTATTTTTAGGTTTTGTTTTAGGTTCTGTTTGCTTTAAATTTATTTAACAAAAATAGAAGAGGCGGACTGTGTTGTCAGGAAAAATTTTGCCCTTTGTAATAGTTTTTTTCTGATTCGTGTTTTAAGCTAATTTGTTTTGAGGTTTGATTTCAAAAGTGACATTTGCAATAATAAAGGTGTGGCGTAGTCACGGCTGGTCAGTATGAGTAGTGTGCAAGATATTTGTGATACCTCCTC
Organism: Romanogobio albipinnatus; assembly: GCA_023566225.1. Lineage (NCBI taxonomy): Eukaryota > Metazoa > Chordata > Actinopteri > Cypriniformes > Gobionidae > Romanogobio > Romanogobio albipinnatus. The sequence goes on from CM042263.1 coordinate 20,305,787, forward strand.
AAGTCTGACAACTCAAGATGACTGAATTGTTTTGCTATGTAGGATTATGTATGGATGTACTTTCGGGGTGTAATCGTAACTCAATTTTTTAATGTTTCCATTTAACCTTTATAGATTTATCAGTAAACCAAAATCCATGGAGGTTTGAGTTCAGTTTCTTTAGTACATACGAGCAGATTGAAGATGGAAATGTAGGTCCTGCAAAGATACAGTAGGATTGAGATACAAAACCATTGCAACGTGCACTTCATCTTGGTACGGCATTGACAAACTGCAAATTAATAATCAGTATTTTTTTTATTTTTTTTATTCAAAGAAGCAAAGTTATTTTGTATTATTATTTTGTTAGATTTTTATTTGAAACTAAAATTTGAGCAATTTTCCACTAAGGCAAAAAAAGGCTATTTATTACCATCCTCAATAATGCTTTTCAAGTAAATTTATCTCTTCACTTACAGGAATACAAATTCAGCAAGGAAACCGATTCTTTTGTCTCAATGTTATAATGCATTATTTATACATCATTTATGTAGCAATTGGTCTGTTGCAGTAAAGCTACTGCTTTCTCATTAGCACAACTCTGAATAAATATTTTAGTCGGAAAAACCAAAGATGCAGATTACAAAATTTGCTAATGTTGAGTCTGCTGCTTTAGTTCATGTTGTTGTCTTTTCATTGTCGCTTCATTTCCTTAACAGTTTCAGATCAAATGAATGATGAATAAGTAAAAATACAATAGTTTCCCCTTTTAATGTTTGATTTTCCTATAAAGTGCACGCTCAGTGTTGTAAATCAAAGGAGAATATTATTACATATATTCAATCTATATGATTATTTTCACAAACCCTGAGCTGAGGATGAATTTAATCTATCCCACAATATTTTTTTATTCTTCATTTTTTTTCTTTAAAAAAGGGAGGAAACCCATTGCCTTAAAATAAAATAAAAATACTTAATGTGTAATTGTAAAAATGATGTGGAATTTTTTTTAATTACGCACTCAAAAAAATGATACGTGGGTTTTACTTCCAGCTTCCACGTAATTGGGTTATGTTGAATTTATTTAAAATAGTTTATTTCAGTAAACTTAAGTTTTTTACGTAAGGTTAATTCAATGCCATTTAGTTAAATCAGGTTAACATTCTTAATTTTGTACAAAACTATTCAATTTAATTATTCTAAAATTAATATAAAAAACAAACCAAAACAAGTAATCAAGTTTAATTAATTATTTTTATTTAGTGAAATACTATTTTCACAACATACAAAACCTTTTACAAGGTCTTATTGGCTAGCCAGATGGTTTTGTTACATTCATGGCATGTCCAAAGTAGTCGATTTTTTAGTCGTTATTAGCAGTCCTCACCCCAAGCACATGCTCTATACTTCACCATTATGGTAACCTCTAAAAACACTAACATAACAAAAACTTTTAAATACCAACATAAAACATTAAGCATTAAAAAGTCTCTCCATTTTCTCATCTTGTTAAAAACGCACCAACTAGCACTTTATTTAAACATTTACTCTCTGAATTCAGCCCCTTTGCAAAGCATGATGGGAAGTGAAAGTCTTGTTTGATTGGGTTACTTGATTTAAACATGTTACTTCAAAATGAAAACATCAAGTTATGTCAAAGAGTAACGGTTTTAAGTCAGTTTAACATGAATCACTTACATTTGAACCAGAAACCTGATATAATTGTGTTAAATCAAGATTAATTGCTTAAATAAAGTGAACAGCATCATAAAATATTTTTTTTGAGTGCGCATAGTTTATTTACTTAATTTTAAGGCAACGGGTTTCCTCACTTTTTTTGTGAAATCAAGTCAGCCTTACAATTTTTTTTTTTTTTTTTTACAGTGTTTCAGCCTGCAGTTTGTTTGATTAGTTTATACTTGCTGTATGAATATAACTTTAATTCTTAAAACTGCAATATCATGCTTTTATGTTTGATATGGATAAAACAAGAGGGGAAGCGGTCAGTATGTTTTGTGTATATGAGTTTTGTTTTGTTTCTTTTCATTTAACATTTATGTCCAAGTTTCATCAATGTTTCAAAGTGTGCAAGCTGTATTGCAAAGACAAGCCGAGTTGACAAAAGATTGACGTTGAACATTTAAGCAATGCATTTCTAAAGGTGCTGAGGTTGACCTTGGGGGCCAGGTGTTACAAATGACAGTGATGTGTTAACTGAGACGCCTTTTGAGGTCTGACAATACGCAGATGCTGCAAAGAAGTGCAACCTAGTAAAGAATTCTACACCAACGGAATGACGAAAAACACTTTATTCATTCTCTTTCATGTTACAGCGTTGGTTCATTTATACCACCAAACACTGTATGTTTGAATCTTGTATTAAAAAGTGTTCTCACCGGGAATGTGTGTGGGTTCTTTGATAATTCATTATTGAGAGATTTGTGCAAGTTCATGCATATCATATCATGCAAAAGCTTGTAACAATTTCATTCATAATTTGGGATTAAAGGAATGTTCTGGGTTCAAACACCGAAGATATATTGACAGGTTCTTTGATCTTTTGATTGAATGCTGAATATAATTTAACTTGTGGCTAAGTTTGTTGAAATGAGCAAAAATCATGGTTGCACTAATGCACAGTACTTTCATTGGAAGTCTTTTGAGTGCAACATTTTTTTAAAAATGCCACTTTTATTGTTTACATTAACTTCTAAACCTTTATACCATGGTTTGTCTGAAAACTCGATTCTGATTGGCTGGAAGGTGTGCAATAAAACCGTTTAATGGACAGGTATTTCCAAGTCAGTTTAATCACTCATTAATACACTGTTTTTCCACCGCATGGTACGGCTCACTTTTTGGCGCTTTTCCACTGCATGGTACGGCAATCAGATCACTGATTGGTCAGAGAGAATCGTCACTATCATTATAAGCTTTGTGACAGTGATATAGAGATTGAGACCCTAAACACATTGCTAAATACAAGATTAGCTTTCCCTCTTGCGGCGTCGAGCAAACCAAGTGGCGTTGTCGTCTTTGTTGTACAAGTTTAGCAGTGTTGTTTTGCTGCCATCAGCCTTCTTTGAAACAAACTTCTTCGTCCTGCAGTTAAAAACATCCACATGCCGAGAAGTAGAGGTGGCGCAACTATAATGATCATTCTATAAATCCCACCCACTTTGAAGCGTTACTAACCACAGCGGAAAAGCAAAGTGAGCCAAGCCGAGTCGAAACTTATCAACGTTGCCCCGCGACTTATACAAATATAATAGCTTTGCTACTGAACAACTACATTATATTTATCAGCAACGAGGGTGTTGCATCACTATTTTGAAGTAAACTCACAGCTTCTGTTATTAGAGCGCCGCTGAACAGATGTAGGTACAAATCTCTCGATAGTTAATTCAAATAAATGCTATATTCATTCATTCAAATGTTATCTTACGCACAACTGTATCTGTCTGATTCAAAGCAGACAGAATGCTAGATCTCACGAGCCGTAATTGAAGAAAATAACTGCCAATTTTACCCTTCCGGTCAAATATTGCGCTGCAAACATCAATAACAGCGTTAAAGGTGCTGTATGTACGTTTTTGACTGTACTTCACATACTCGTTAATCTGAAAAACAATGCTACATCAGTTGTTCTACTTTGAAATGTACGTTCTGTGTCGGAATGTCTGTTTTTGTTTTGGTCTGTGTGATAACGCATGCTGTCAATTTACCCAATAGTATTTCTACACCACGGGTTGACAGTTGACGGAAAACACAGCGAAACAAACTGGAAAAGCCAGCAAACAAACTGGGTCAGAGATCGCAGATTCTACCCGACCTAAAAAAGCCTCGGCATCTAAAAATCTCTATGAACAGAAGCACATTAAAACGTGGATAAATCAACTCATCAACTTAAAGTGTGTGTGTCTCCTCACCGTCAACCTCCTCACCTTGCATCACCTTCCATTCCATTTGTGCTCCTTCCTGTTGCGTGTCCTTAAACTGGCAGCCTGCGGGAGTGTAGAGTTTGCGGGGGAGGGGCAAACAATATGCAGTACCCATCTCAACCACTAGCCACACTAGTCATTCTTATATACAGCACCTTTTAGTTGTCCATTTTGACCATGGTATAAGCGGGATAATCCACAATTGTAATGCACAGCTAGCCGTGGATTATCCCTTACTTAAAGATAGTGAGCTACAATGTTGTTAATCAATAGTTTTTGCTTCTGTTGCCGTCAGCCTTCAATTTTTTCAACAAGTTTTTTCGGTCTTAAAATAATTGTGTAAAATTGAAAAGCTACATTACCCATGATGCTGTACAGAAAATTACACCAATCAGAAACAAGCAAAACGTGCCAAAAGATCTCGTTAGCTCCACCCACTCCTATGAATCACCGCAAATGACATAATCAAGTAGATATATTCCTCCATTTATAATTTTATTATGCTCTTCACAATGCTTCATGATATTGTAATTTTTTCCCCTCACTAAAGCCGTTAACCTACACAGTCTTGTACCTTTGTATTTTTGTCAAATTTTCAAATAGTTTTTTGCTTAAAATTCAAGCTAGTGGAGTTATGATTTACCTCGTAGCTGGTTGGCTTGGTTCATAGCTTATAGTGCTGGATCTTTTTGAAATCCCTATGGGAAAAATGAATGGGGGAAAAAATCTTCCAGAACCAATGTGGGAAAAGTGGGCGGACACTGTTGCACTCTATCACTGAATGAGACCGTGGCAATTTTTCTAGCAAATATTACCAAGTTTACAAAAAAAATATTTTCTATACTATCTGGCCACATTTCACAACTCAAGTTGTGTTAAACAAGGAACATTTCTTTAAATAATAGTTTCCATTTCATTTTTGGAATTCCCACAATCTCATTTATATATATATATATATATATATATATATATATATATATATATATATATATATATATATATATATATATATATATATATATATATATATATATATATATATATATATATATTTACAGCATATTTTTTCAAAGGATCCTCCTTAGTAAGACCCCTCATTACCATCAAAGAACGTGAACCCTCCAGCAAGTGACCTTTTGGGTAGAGCACCCTTCATAAAACCCTTTCGCTTTTGAGGATCTGAAGCGCCTCAACAGCATCACAGCCTTTCAAACCCCCTGACAGCTGGAGATCAAGAGAGCACACATTTTTCTTTTCATTTACTGCTCATCTATCACATATAAGATCTGTTCTTCAAGATAAATTATACACACCATACCAGTTACGTTCCCTTTATCTTAATTTAGAATAAGAAACAAAGCAGACAAGATGTCTCTCTTGTTAGACAAATTGAGATGGCAAAGATGAAAGACGGTAGATGTGTTTCAAACGTTTTTCCCTCTCTGAGAAACTTTGTCAATTACTTCCACGTTATTTTCAGATGAACGAGAGAATGGCCATTGCATTGACAAAGCTTTCCTAGAGATTTCTTTCCTTTACCGTTGACAGCTTTAAAAACATGGACCAGTTCCCATAGTCGCATTGTGTTTTTCTCAATGGTTCAGAGCTGAAAAATGTCCAGATGCTGTGTGTTCAATAATTGTGGGCATTCAATTATTTTAATAATGCTCTCCCAATTCTCTGAACTGTTCAGATCACATTAGGAACAATGTTTTCTCGTCTCCACATGGAATGCGACGTTAAGCCCTTGAAGTTTCTAATGGGATGCGGTGTAGCAGTTTACAGATTGTAGTTTTAGTGCTGAGTACATATGAAGATTAAAGGCGTTTTGCCTCTAAGGACGCCTCTTGTTAAAATGTACAGATGGTTCTGTCTCCAAACTCTTGTGTTTACTTAGCCATGGGCATTAGGATGGATGAGCCTTTTCCTCTCTCCAGATACTGCAATGATATCCTACAAAACACAAACTAGAGATGGTTCTTGGTGTGTTTGTTGCTTTGCAATATTGAATTTTAAAATGAACATATGTCAAACTTGCTACATCCAGGGAGTTTTACACCATTACTGGGATTATTTGTATTTTGTTGTTGTTTTTGTTGTTTAGTTTCTCCTCCTCAAAACTCTTCAAATGTATCAATAATACGTCCTGGTCATATTTCACCCCACAATCTGAAGAAATGAGAATATTTGCATGACAATTAAGCACTTTTGCCCCCACTTCTCATTACCATAATGCAAAAACATAAACATGATTAATTAAACACCATGGCGGTAGTCGTACTTCTGCTTTATGCAGATTAATGTACACATAAAAAGTTGGTACAAAAATTATTGTATAACAATAAAGAAAATAATTGCAGGGGAAATGTCTGGACACATTATGGTAATCATTTTGGGGCAAAATGTGCTTAATTGCCATGAAAATAATGCAAAATAGTGGTCCTAAAATAGGCTTTATTTTTTATGGAAAATATTATTTATTTATTTATTATTATTTTATTTATTTTAGGGTAAAGTAGCCTGTATTTTTGTTGCACTTTATTTGGTAGCACTTTATTTTACAGTTGTCATTGTTACATACAATGACCAAAAGTGTTGGGTCACTTGCCTTTACATGAACTTTAATAACATCCCATTCTTAATCTGTAGGGATTCATTAATATGGAGTTGGCCCACCCTTTGCAGCTATAACAGCTTCAACTCTTCTGGGAAGGCTTTCCACAAGGTTTAGGCCATTCTTCTAGAAGCACATTTGTGAGGTCTGATGTTGGACAAGAAGGCCTGGCTCACAGTCTCCGCTCTAATTCATCCCAAAGGTGTTCTATCAAGTTGAGGTCAGGACTCTGTGCAGGCCAGTCAAGTTCCTCCACACCAAACTCGCTCATCCATGTCTTTATGGGCCTTGTTTTGTGCACTGGTGTGCAGTCACGTTGGAACAGGAAGTGGCCATCCCCAAACTGTTCCCACAAAGTTGGGAGCATGAAATTGTCCAAAATATCTTGGTATGCTAAAGCATAAAGAGTTCCTTTCACTGGAACTAAGGGGCCAAGCCCAACCCCTGAAAAACAACCCTACACCATAATCCCCCTACACCAAACTTTACACTTGGCACAATGCAGTCAGGCAAGTACCATTCTCCTGGCAAACGCCAAACCCAGACTCGTCCATTGGATTGCCAGACAGAGAAGCATGATTCGTCACTCCAGAGAACACATCTCCACTGCTCCAGTCCAGTGGTAGCGTGCTTTACACCACTGCATCTGTCGCTTTGCATTGCACTTGTAAGGCTTGGATGCAGCTGCTCGGCCATGGAAACCCATTCCATGAAGCTCTCTACGCACTGTTGTGCTTGAGCTAATCTGAAGGCCACACAAAGTTTGGAGGTCTGTAGCTGCTCTGCTCTGTGATTTTATGTGGCCTACCACTTCGTGGCTGAGTTGCTGTTGTTCCTAATTGCTTCCAATTTTTTATGATACCACTAAACATTGACCGTTAAATATTTAGTATGGATATTTCACGAATGGACTTATTGCACAGGTGGCAACCTATCATGGTACCACGCTTGAATTCACTAATCTCCTGAGAGTTACCCATTATTTCACAAATGTTTGTAGATGAAGTCTGCATGCCTAGTGCTTGATTTTATACACCTGTGGCCATGGAAGTGATTGGAACACCTGAATTCAATGATTTGGAGGTGTGTCGACATACTGTCGACCAAACCCTAACCCTATAGTAAATACATGTAGTTACTTAATATTACTCAGTACTTAAATATGTAGTTACAGTGTAACAAAGACACCTTAAAATAAAGGTGCTCTTAATTTTAAAGGTGTCATTATTACAGTGTAATTATATATTTTTAAGTACTGTGTGATATTAATTGTACTTACTATAAGGTTTTGGTGGAATTAGGGTTTGATTGAGGGTTGGTTTCATATAATTATGCATAATTTACTGTTTAGTATTTAGTTTATTATGGTAAGTATATAACAAGGACACTGTAAAATAGTGTTACCTTACTGAGTAATACTAATTAACTACAGTTATGGTTAGGGTCTGGTTTAGGGTCAGTTACTTGTAATAATACATAACTACTGTTATTACTATAGTAACGTGTAACTATGTCACCTTAAAATAGTGTTACCAACTATTGTGTTATTTATGTACTATTGTGTTAGTGTTATTTATGTTAGATTCACCCATTTACCACTATGGAAAAAAATAATTGACAGTGAAAATTACCATTGCAATCAAAGGTGAAAATTGTATCAATGAGTACTCTTTGTGCAGTTGCATTGGTCATCATGGGTTATATCTGATGTAAAATAAGTAAAAGTTTGCGAAAACCAGAATACAACTTAGTAACAAATGCAGAAACAATGTTTGTTTTTTCTCCCATTGTTCCCTCTTTTTCATTTGAGAATATTCAGGCGCCGCGCAGTAGACAGTAGCAATTCATCATCTCATATGCGTTTGATGCAGCATAGAAATGCATGTGGTTGAGAACATCAAGCAGAGCATCTAGGACTCCACGTGGCAACGCAGCCAGGATTGATTCCCAAGATCTGCTCGCAACGTGCTGAAAATCTGGACTGAAGTTCCGTTGGGTCTTAATACGACATCTGCACAGTGTATTATACATTATACACAGTGTATTATACATTATACTGTATGTATAATGTAGGAGAAGAGGAAGAGTTTGACTTTACTATGGTAAGCTGTGTTGGGTACAGCTGAATACATTTTATTCCAATGGGTTTGATTGTCAAAATGTTGGATGTGCAAGCTTTTAATAAATTACTATGAGGTAGAATGCTTGTAAGAAATGATAATACCATGGTATTTTGATACAACTATCAAGTTTTGGAGATGTACCACATGATAATCATTATTTAGTATTATTTTTGTTTCCTATACATATCTTGTAAAAAACATTACATATCTTTATAACCATGTTTTTGGACATACTGTATAATGTATTTGTATGACATACCATTCAAAAACCATTGTATATGAATATTGTAATCATTCAGTACCATGATATAAATATCAAACTCCTGGTGCCTCATTTATAAAATGTTGTGTAGAAACCACCCTAAATTGGATATTACAATCCTTTCCCAAATGTGAGTACGTGTGATTCATAGAATGAAGGTACACACAGAAAATGCGCGTACGCCTCTCTTTTCAAAAAAAAAGAAAGAAAGAAAAAAGGGGCAGTCATGGCCTAATGGTTAGAGAGTCAGACTTGTAACTGGAAGGTTGCGGGTTCGAATCTCAGGTCCGGCAGGAATTGTCGGTGGGGGCAGTGAATAACCAGCACCCTCCTCCAACCTCAATACCACGACTGAGGTGAGACCCTTGAGCAAGGCACCGAACCCCCAGATGCTCCCCGGGCACCGCAGCAATATGGCTGCCCACTGCTCCGGGTGTGTGTTCACTACTGTGTGTGTGCACTTGGATGGGTTAAATGCAGAGCACAAATTCCAAGTATGAGTCACCATACTTGGCCACACATCACATCACTTCACTTTCACACTTTTTCACTCACTTTCAGGTGTGAAATCTATAAATCGCAACTGAACTTGAACTTGCGTTCAGTAAATGGTTTCAGCTCTCAATGTCATTTACATAGCACCAGTATAAATCAAATCTATGGACGCTTTTTTCTGCCACAGAATAAAAAATAAAAAAGGTCACAGCAACTTTTTATCTCACAATTAGCCTTTCGCCGGCCCCTCCCCTAAAACGGCCATTGTCCAATCACACATCATAGCAACCGTTACTATGTGAGCAGGTCCGACAAACATTGACTCCAAGCAAGATGGTGAAGTGGTGCGCCCACTGCGTTTGTAAATCGGACACTAGATACCCCAAGAGATTGTCTGGAGGAGTTGTGTTCTTTCCATTCCCAACGTGAGCGGTGCCTACAATGGATATTGTAAAAACAGTGTGGACGGCCCCACTCCCAGTTAAATGTGTTGAACATTACGAAGCATAAATACATCAGCTCAAAGGAAAGGAACATAACATATGAAAGAGAAGTTACCCGGCAGTGTAAGAGCATGACTGGTCTACAAGGCTGTGCTGGTTGCATTTGAAGTACAGGTCATGGGGTTTCTCAGATTTCGCTTGAGACCGGTAAGCATTAGCCTCGATAGTAGTCGTGTCTCCTTCATTGCGTGTTTTTAGATTTTGAATATATCCCTCCACTGCATACTGTAACCCCTTTTGCCCTTGATCTGGAGGATATCGTGGAGGTATTGCTCCAAAAAAGGTCACTAACACGCACGGGTATACCTCTTCCCATCATGGCAATCTGTCACGCTGGTCGTGTTTGACCATTTGTTTGTCGGACGTAGCAACAGTAACTAAGGGGGGCGGGGCTCGGCAAAAGGCTAATTATAAAGTCGCAATTGCATGTTATAAAGTCAGAATTGCGATATAAACACAATTGCGAGAAATAAAGTCAGAATTGCATGATATAAAGTCAGAATTGCGAGATATAAACTCTCAATTTCGAGAAAGTAGCCTATACATGTGTTAAAACTAAAATCTCCTTACCTTATCCCGATTCGCAACGGTAAGATTGTAATAATGTGTTATAATTGAATGGTACTGATAGCTTTGCGCAAGAAATTCGAGCATGGCGTCATTTGTCTTGATGCCAATAATTAATAATAATAATTAAATGTATCATTTTCATGGCAGATTGTAATCCAGAAAGGTTCAAACGACAATCATCAGTGACAACTGGAGATTCACCCATAGTCAAAAGCAAAAGATTAGACTGTACAGAAAAGTAACGCTAATACACACTAAATATATGTAGTCACGCAATGCTGATGTTGTTAACATTAGCAATAATTTGCACGGTTTGATGTGATATGAGCTAAGCGATCGTTAGATTAATTGTAATGTTTTTTTCTTAGTTGGTCAGAACAAAAGTGGCAGACATGTTACTTACTTGTTCAGATGACATTTTCCGGTGAAACTTATTATTTTGGTCATACTTCCAAGACGTAGAATCTGGGATTTCGAAGTACAGTATCCACACCGGTGCAGTGAATGAATGACACACATACTCCTCAAAACATTAGATTCATCCGCGCTGAGGAGCAACGCCGATGCACAACCCACGTACAGGTGATAATTCCTCAAATAACGGCAATTGCCAGTTTCAAACAAATATGACGACAAAGAGGCAAAACTTACGGACCGAATTGCGAGATATAAAGTCAGAATCATGACATATAAAGTCAGAATTGTGTAATATAAAGTCAGACCTGCAAGATATAAACTCAAAATCGTGAGATAAAAGTCACAATTATCTTTTAAATAGTTTTATTCGGTGGCGGAAACAAGGAAACGTTTATAAATGAGGCCCCTGGTATATGGTATCAAATATGGTATCATGTTTTTGAACAAACTGTAGTATTACCATGTTTTTGTTCATGGAAATGGTAATTTGTTCATGTGGATGATCATGTAAAGTAATTCATTACCATAATATATACCAAAAGTACATCATGTTTTTTGGATATACAGTACCATAATGTATGTGACCTTACCATTTACAAACCATTGTATTTGAATATGGTAGTCATTCAGTATCATGCATTACCATGGAATTCTTTAAAATAATAATGTACATGCCATGGTTAAGTTGAATGCTGAATATGAAAATATGGTATTAGCATTACTATAACATTTGTAGTCATTTAATTTAACACATAAAGGTTAAAAATGTCATAAAATCCTCATATGGCAGAGCTCAAAAACTGTAAAATGTATACTGGATAGTATACTGGATTGTTAGACCTAAAGGGACAAATCATTATGAGTCTGAAAAATTCATGAAGTAAATCTATGCAAATTCTAATCAGACATGCACTGTGATGGGAGAGCTTATCTCAAGGACCACGTAGACAGAAATTACCCAAGTCTGTTGTCAATTTAGAGCAGACGTGTGAATCAAACCCACATGCTTTGCTTGCCGAACACGGTCTCTGTTCAGGACCTCACCATATGAGCGTGGAACGCCAGTGGAAACAGGTCCAGAGTAATATTCTCTTCCATTTATCCCTTTGAAATGTGAATTCTGAAAGACGACTGCCTTCTTTAATCAGTAGGAACTGCTTTAAACTTTCCATTTCCTTACTTAAGGGATTTTTCCAGAGAACATTATACATGACAAGCAGTTTCTCAGCATCTGAAGAAAAACCTCCATTAACTGTGTGTCATCTCTCAGATCACAAATCCTAAAACGACAGGCTTTCAAGGCCAGATGACACCTGGAGGGACTCATTTAAGGAATATAGGCTCTTTTCTTACACGGAAAATGTTACAAAGCTTCATAAATGATGCTCATATCATTTGAACACTATATTCCAGGTCTTCTGAAGGCATAAAGTAGCTTTGTGTGAGGAGAATAACAAAATGTGTATCAGTATTCTCTGAATATTCTCCCAAATTGTTTGTGTAAAAAAAAAAAAAAAAAAAAGTGTCTCTTTTGGATACTTTCAAGGCAATTTGTACATTCAGTATTTTACGTTTTGGCATATAGGCGGAGATACAATCTGTTTATGCCCCAGGAGGGGTAGGTATGTTTAGGGGTGGATCTTCATGCTTCGATTTTTTTCCCCAAAATTGTATTTTCATATGAAACAAATTGTACGAATTCATACGAAACTGTCAACTTATACACTTTATTGTGAGATCAGGTTGGACGCATCATGCCAGGTTCATGCAGCCTGACATACACCAATCAGGCATAACATTTGACCACTGACAAGTGAAGTTAAAAACACTGATTATCTCTTCATCACGGCACCTGTTAATGGTAATACTATGGTATTTGTTCATGTGGATGATCATGTAAAGTAATTCATTACCGTAATATATACCAAAAGTACATGGCATTATCATGTTTTTTGGATATACAGTACCATAATGTATGTGACTTACCATTTACAAACCATTGTATTTGAAGAGCTCAAAGCAAATCCAGTATATATATATATATATATATATATATATATATATATATATAGAGAGAGAGAGAGAGAGAGAGAGAGAGAGAGAGAGAGAGAGAGAGAGAGAGAGAGAGAGAGAGAGAGAGAGATATCATTGGACAAATCATTATGAGTCGGAAAAATTTGGAATTAAGTAAATCTATGCAAATTCTAATCAGACATGCACTGTGATGAGAGAGCTTATCTCAAGTGGGATATATTAGGCAGCATAAGGTGGGATATATTAAGCAGCAAGTAAACATTTTGTCCTTAAAGTTGATGTGTTAGAAGCAGGAAAAATGGGCAAGCGTAAGGATTTGAGCGAGTTAAACAAGGGCCAAATTGTGATGGCTAGACAATTGGGTCAGAGCATCTCCAAAACTGCAGCTCTTGTGGGGTGTTCCCGGTCTGCAGTGGTCAGTATCTATCAAAAGTGGTTCAAGGAAGGAACAGTGGTGAACCGGCGACAGGGTCATGGGTGGCCAAGGCTCATTGATGCACGGGGAGTGAAGGCTGGCCAGTGTCGTCCGATCAAACAGACAAGCTACTGTAGCTCAAATTGCTCAAGAAGTTAATGCTGGTTCTGATAGAAAGGTGTCAGAATACACAGTGCATCGCAGTTTGTTGCGTAGGGGGCTGCATAGCCGCAGACCAGTCAGGGTGCCCATGCTGACCAAGCCTGTAGCACTCCTCTAAGAAACTGAAGATTCCGCGCCTTGATCGCCCCCCCGGTGGTTGGTCCCAGTATAGCTCCTAAACCCCACCTCTCCATGTATTGGAATGGACGCGAGACACACTAAACAATTAAATTCCACTTAAAATAATTGTTTTCCTGTAGCTCAAACAGTAGAGCATGGCGCTAGCAACGCCAAGATCATGGGTTCGATTCCCAGGGAAAGCAAGAACTGACAAAATGTAAAATGTGTACCTTGAATGCAATGTAAGTCGCTTTGGATAAAAGCGTCTGCCAAATGTGTAAATGTAAATGTTTCCTAAAGATGGTTTCTTTCATTTTAGGCAGTTTGTATCACGATGATTTCATTTCAAGCGTTCGTTTTTTAAATAAGTTTAGTTTTAGTTAGTTATTTGATGTTATAAAAACGGGGGGTGTGACGTCATGATTGACAGCTGTGATTGACGGCTTCTCATAGTTGTCACTAAGGCACTAACAGACTTTTTTCTGGATTTTTGGGAGGAGATTGGAGCTTTAGCTTTCATTTCTACATTTCCATAACTGTTTATTTCACACCAACATAATGAATTGTTCTGCATCTGTGAGAGTGTGGGCGGGCTTTTGATAATCGCGCCTCTACTTCCTGCTCTCTACTGCGTAACTCCAGTCCCGAGATCGCTACTGCGCAGACTCGGTCCCAAGATGTCAGCGCCGTGTGCGGCCTCCGAAAGCTTCAACTCCGGTCAGCTGAAGTCAATGAAGTTACGTCGTCCATATTTTTTTACGGTCTATGATGCTGACCCCTGTCCACTGCCGAAAGCACCAACAGTGGGCATGTGAGCATCACAACTGGACCACGGAGCAATGGAAGAAGGTGGCCTGGCCTGGCAGAGGCTTCAGTTTCTTAGAGGAGTGCTACAGGCTTGGTCAGCATGGGCACCCTGACTGGTCTGCGGCTATGCAGCCCCCTACGCAACGGACTGCAGAGAGGATTATTGGTGCTCCCCTGCCAACCCTCCAGGACCTGTACTCTTCCAGAGTGAGGAAGAGAGCAGGCAAAATCATCACAGACTCCACTCACCCTGGACACCACCTGATTGAACTGTTACCATCAGGACGGCGACTCCGATCACTGGCCACTAGAACATCTAGGCACAGGAACAGTTTCTTCCCACAGGCCATTTCCCTCTTGAACAGTTAAATACCCCCCCCCCCCCCCCCCCCCATGTTTATATATTCATACTATTCAAATACTGTAAATATGTTCATAATCTGTAAATGTTTATTCTGACTAAACATAACTGTGACCTTATATTTTTTATACTATTTTTCATATTTTTATTCTTAGAATTTGTATTATTATGTTCTTGTTGTGTTTGTATTGTATTTGTGCACTGGAAGCTTCAGCACCAAGAACAATTCCTTGTGTGTGCACACTTGGCAATAAAGTTCTTTCTGATTCTGATTCTGATTCTGATGAATCATGTTTTCTTTTACATCACACGGATGGCTGGGTGCGTCGCTTACCTGGGGAACACATGACACCAGGATACACTATGGGAATAAGGTAAGACATCGAAATACCGCAAGAGTGATTCGAGAGTAGCTGTCTGGTTTCTCCAGAGCGGCTGCATTAGTAAACTGATGACACAGCTGTTTCACGATTGGTTGGACAACGGTGACGTGTTTTGTTTTTATTCTGACGCCTTTAATTCCGCTGATGCTCACAAATCTGTTTTTATAACATTAAAAAACGTTTTCATGTTATATTAACTCTTTCCCTGCCAAAAGAGTTGCCAGCCACCGCCAGATTTTTTTTTATAATTTTCACGAAATTGTCATGGCCCCCAGAATATTTTGTATGAATATCTGAACTTGAATATCTGAATCTGAATTCAGAATATCAGAACAGACCCTCTGCTTTAAAAAAAAAAAAAAAAAAAATGTTTTATTGTAGCTTCATGCATTCTTTTTTTTTTATCAACACTTGAATGTGGGTAAGTTTCATAAAAAAAGCAACATTTTGACAAAAAGCTGAGAAAATAACAAAGACCACATCCAGATCTGATTCAGAACGATAATCAAAACACAGATGGAGTAGATTGAGTCCATCAGCACTCCCACAGCTTCATAGTCCTATAGCTCATTCTGGGTCGACATTTGCTGTTTAATGTTTACATATGCATATGTCTACATATGAGAATGATGACATATGATATCGTTTTTTATTTTGGGTGAACTATACACAATACAGATTGTCACTATCCACAATATTTATTGTTTCACCTTTGTATTGTGATATGTTGTGACAAAATATATTGTATCCCTAGTAACTTCATGGTTTAAGGATAGTTTTTTTAGGGGTTGGTTATTGCCATACCATATGAACGCAATAAATTACGCAATAAAAGTATATAGTAGTTAAAGACAACTTATATAAAGTGTAACCAAATATATATTCACTCTATTGGAAATTAAATAATATAGACTTATGTTGAACTTTATTATTGTACATAACGTATTGAATGAAAAGTGTCACTGTTGCTACATGAAAACGTCTGAAATGTCTCTGTATTTAATACATATTGCAAACACTGTTTCTGTTCTGAAAACAAGTTTCTGTTTTGCACATCCTGATTTTGCTGGGTTAGATGCATTCCTGGGTCAGCATATTTCGTTGATCCTGGAACACCATTCCTGTCCAAAAATGTAGTCCTAGTCCTACCTCTAAACCTAACCCTACCCATAACTTATCCCTAAAATCAGAGGGAAATGATAGGTGAATAACACTGTTGTAGAAGCACCTGGTTGTAAGCCTACACTTGACATAAACTGTAAACTTGTCCCTCAAATCTGATTGGTTGATTGGAATGTTGTTCCAGAATCAACAAAGATATAGATCCAGGAATATGTGGTACGCAGTGAAATCAGGTTCTGCCTATGTTTTCAACTGCAAGCTGTAAATCTTTAAATTCGGTTAAATCTTGTCGAACACACCTATAGATTTTTACATGTCATGTACATGAACATGCATGGAAAATGGAAGCTCTGACATTCTGCAAACTATCTCCTTCTGTGTTTCACAAACTGGTTTAAAACAACATGAGGGTGAGTAGACTCCAATAAAGTGCTTATTTTGCAGTGAACTATCCCTTTAAGAACACTATTTTTAACGCAGATCAGATGCGTCGTTATACCAGAGAAAAAAAAAAAAAAGGTTGGATGGACTTGAAGATAAAAGAGCAGAGGACATCAGATGAGTATGTTCCTCTCCGCTCCTGCTCTCGCGAGCTCATTCAGATTCGTCCTCAGTAACCCAGGTGTCCCCTCGCGTTGCGCCGTTCCAGGAATGATGAAGCACTGGGCCTCAAGAGCTCCACGCAGGCTGTTGGCACAATCTATTATGCATGATGAGATTTGGCCTCTCTCGATCTCTCCCTCCCTCCCTTCCTCTCCTGTTGGCCAGCTAGCTAGAACTCATTACTTTGTACTTGTTGAGTGGAAGCCGTTATTTCAGGCCCATTAGTTAGCCATAAGGGATTGTTATGTGACCACAGATGCACATTTTCTACATGCTAGCATGGAATCATTTTTTAATCTTCAGAAGCAAATGGAGGTTTGGGGCAAAGCGCCCCGTTTTGTTACTAGCATGTGCGTCCATGTGTGCACGGCGAGTGATTGAAATCTGCTCGTATCCAAGAAATTCAATGCAGATACTGAAATGCCAAAATGAAAACTTTAAAGGGATTGAAATGAATTAAATTGTTTTAACCCCTTAACTGCCACCCCCTTTTTTAGAATAGATGTGAAAATGCACTATTCAAACTTAAATGGTTGTTATTCAAGAATGCTTTGCAATACAGACCTAAAATGACTTCAAAAAATTAAAGTATGATTATGTTATGGAAGTTTGAATTTACTGTAAATCAAATGTAGTGTACATTTTTTATATATAAAATATATATTTGAAAAAATATTTTTTTACTGTAAAATTACTATAAAAATTTGAAGTTGATCTCACAAAAATTTGATTTAAGTTTAGGCACTGTACCTAAAATAGCCACCGGGTGTTTATGTATTCTCCTGTAACAAATTAATAAATTGCTGTCCAAATATCACTTCTATCAAAAAATATGGAGCCTTGAGACTAAAGGGTCCTCCTGCACACGGTGCGATTTTTCTAAATCCTCTGCGAATGTTGCTTGTCAGACTGTACGAACATGATCCCCGATGTAATACATGTCATACTGTAGGATCTCAGTTATCATTATGTCAGACTTTACGACAGTCAGACGCAAAAAACGGACGCAAGCAAGAGACTCGTACGGACATCAATCCGTGACACGTTCGGTAATGGTGAGCCGCATCCACAGACACAATGGTAGCGTTCAGCAAACAACAAAAACAAGCGGTGGCATTTTTCATCCACCTGACTCTTTTTGACATGTTTCCTGTTAAGATTTGATGTTGTCGCACAAAATGCGTCATCAGGTTCTGCGCTCCTATTGGTCGTCCTAGGAGAAGTCACACTGGATTGCGCCTCAAATCTTCTGACACTGCCAGAATTTTGTCCGAGGTAAAATTTGATCGCAACGGTCATTAATCGGTTGTCGGTGCACATGTCAAACTAAGGATCAAAGACTTCAGATTTTAGCCTATTTATTTACTGATGATATGTGTTTTGTCAAGATGTCCAATTTCAAAACGGTTTTCACAGGATGAATTTTAAGTTTGTAAGCTTTCGAATGATATCTAATTTAAGATCATTACTAAAATGTGATATGGGATAAAAAAAAAGCCAATAAAAAAGAGCACCAAGCATCCCACTAGCGGGACGGTGACAGTTAAGGGTAAAATACGATTTTAAAAAAGTAATTTAACCCTCTGGCCCTCTTCATTTAGGGGTCACACTTGACCAAAGCCGATGTAATATTTTTCTTCAACAAATAAATAAAAAATATTTGTTGATAATTATTTATAATTATAATTATTATAATATATATATATATATATATATATATATATATATATATATATATATATATATATATATATATATATAACTATATTATTGTATTTTATGATACTATGCAATATGTATACAAAAAATTTCAAAATGTTACATCACATTATGAAATAAATGCTTTTCTCCGAAACAAGTTGGCCATAATTATTAAAGCACCCTTTTATTAAA
Source organism: Romanogobio albipinnatus (assembly GCA_023566225.1). NCBI lineage: Eukaryota > Metazoa > Chordata > Actinopteri > Cypriniformes > Gobionidae > Romanogobio > Romanogobio albipinnatus. Next base: position 20,324,591 of record CM042263.1, read on the forward strand.
TACTTTTTGCAACCTCCTTTTGTCAAGAGCTCTGAGTTTTCTCCTATAATGCCTGATGAGTTTAGAGAACACCTGACAAGAGATCAAAGACCATTCCTCCATAGAGAATCTCCCCAAATCCTTCAGATTCACAGCTCCATCTTGCTGCTTCTTCTCTTCAGTTCAGCCCACTCATTTTCTATAGGGTTCAGGTCAGGGGACTGGAACAGTCATGGCAAAAGCTTCATTTTGTGCTCAGTGACACGTGTTGATGTTTGTTTTGGATCATTGTCCTGATGGAAGATCCAACCATGCCCCATTATAAGATTTCTAGCAGGTTTTGATTTTTTTTTACTGTTGGTATTTGCTAGAATCCATGATATCATGTATTCAAACAAGATTTCCAGGACCTCCAGCAAAATAAAATAGGCCCACAACATTAAAGATCCAGTAATATACTTAACCGTGGGAATTGGGAACTTTTTATCCCTGTTTGCACCAAAACCATCTGGTGGGTTTACTGCTAAAAAGCTATTTTTTATGTTCATCTGACCACAGAATCCAGTCTCTTTTGAAGTTCCAGTCATGTCTGACAGCTAAATATGCTGGAGTTTGTTTTTGGTTGTTCTTACATCATCATGTGGTGATGTAGGGGTTGTTGTTCTGACCCCAAAACTCAACTAACCCACATTAAAAAATACTATAGTATATTATAGTAAAATTACAGTAAAATTACTCTAGTAAATACTATAGTGTTTTTGAACCATACTATAGTAAAGATACTACAGTAAATTGTAGTATATTGTAGTATATTATAGTATTTACTACAGTTTGTTAATTTACTGTAGTATATTTACTGTAGTACGGTTCAAAAACACTATAGTATTTACTAGAGTAATTTTACTATAATATACTATAGTATTTTTTCATGTGGGAACCTTTGCAATTCTCATAGATTCTGTCTCCTCGCCGTGCATTAAGACGAGATACACATCCTCTTCCAGGCAGATTCGTAACATCTTTACTTGATTGGAAATTCTTATTTATTGCCCTGATGGTGGAAATGGGGATTTTCAATGCTTTAGCTATTATATTACAGCCACTTTCTATTTTGTGAAGCTCAACAATCTTTTGCTGCACATCAGAACTATATTCTTTGGTTTTACTTGATGTTTGGTTTTTATTGATTAAGGGAATTTGGTTTCCTCATATTTATACTTTTGTGGAACAGGAAGTCATGGCTGAACAATTTCATGCTCCTAGTCAACCTGGTGTGCAAAAAAAAAAAAAAAAAAGAATGGGAATATACTTCAGATATTTTACTCATAAACAATTCAAGGGGTGCCAATAATTGTGGCCAACATGTTATGGAGAAAAACATTTATTAATGTGATTTACCCCCCACTTTCAATTCTTTTACTTCAATGAAAGGTTATATATATTTTTTTTAATGAAAGATCAAAAGAGTAAACAATGCAGATTTATTTTTTACAGCCATCTTTGATCATATTTACCAGAGGTGCCAATCATTTTGACCACAACTGTACATTTTCAGTCAGAAATGTTGTTCCAGGATCAATAACTTGGAAAAAAATTCATAAGATCTGGCTTAATGACAGAAAAAAGAGATGCATTGCAGTCTCATTATCAAGACTAGTTTCCTGCCATTTTGCCACAAATCAAAGTAATCTAGCAAATTCAGGGAACCTAATTTATGCACAAATCGGCTTCAGCCTCTATGTGGTGGATTTCACAGAAACCTCCTTCACTGGTCGGAATGGTAACGTAAATCTTGTCAGTGGTGAGGAGAATTAATGCAGGCCTGATAACTGCATGATGGCCCTTCAGTGTGATCATTGCTGTTAATGCCAGCTTTCTTGCTGGGGCTGCTTGAGGCATATTATTGGATCATTGCAGTAGCAGACTGGATGACACTTCAGCAATCTTATTCATTACCAGGTCACATAAATCCTTACATCCTCTTGTCACTCTCTCATAAAGCCCTCTAAATGTTATTTCCCCTCTAATAAGCTCTTTAGTATAAATACAGACTTTTGGGGGGTTTTGTGAAGTGGCGATTGAGCCGAAAATTACCATAAGTGGGATCTGAGAAAATGGAAAGGAAAACAACAGAAATAATCAGCATAATAGTATAATTTTACATCTGACATTGCTCATCATCCCTAAACAAATCACTAAATTTGTGCTGTTGACAAAATGAACATGCTAAGACAAAATTGAATTATGTCAAATCAAGTGGCAAGAAGGCACAGACTAGTGAGCATACTCTCTGTCTAATGCCTACATAGGCAGTGGCCTTCGAAGGCACCATCTGCACACAGGAGATATGACTCATGATTAATTGCATAATTGATTTTGATGATAACATGTCGCTAAGCTAAAATGTGATATTCTATACATTCTCTAAATCTATATATTTTTTTAGCAATTTTTAAGAACTGTAATTGTATAAGTGCTGGACAGAACCTTGTGTATTTTTGTACTTCTCGTTTTGTGTGTCTTTTGTATTTATTTTATTTTGCTGTGATTACTCTGTGCTGCCATTTTGGCCAGGACTCCCTGGTAGAAGAGATTTACATTTAAATGGGACTATCTCCTGGTTAAATAAAGCTTAAATTAATAAAATAAATTATAATAATAAGAAAACAAATATTGGGTGACACAGTCTATATACCGAAATATAATATTAAATATAAAGACTACTTTGTACCATTACAGTTTTCAGCATTTTAACACACACACACACACACACACACACACACACACACACACACACACACACACACACACACACACACACACACACACACACACACACACACACACACACACACACACACACACACACACACACACACACACACACACACACACACACACACACACACACACACACACACACACACACACACACACACACACACACACACACACACACACACACACACACACACACACACACACACACACACACACACACACACACACACACACACACACACACAGATATTAATTATCAATGCTGGGCAAGTGATTAATCATGATTAATTACATCCAAAATAAAGGTTTGTGTTTACATAATATATGTGTGTGCACTGTGTATAATTATTATGTGTGTATATATATACAGTGTATATATATATATATATATATATATATATATATATATATATATATATAAATAAATACACACACACATGCATGATTGTGTGTATATATTTACAAAAATATACATATTTATGTATACAATATTTATATTTACATATAAGATAAATTATATAAATATATACAGTATATACGTGCAAATATTTCTTAAATATATACATGACGGAGAGTGTATTTATTTATACATAATTATACACAGTGAACACATATTATGGAAACACAAACTTTTATTTTGGGTGCAATTAATATACAGTATATATATATATATATATATATATATATATATATATATATATATATATATATATATATATATATATATATATATATATATATATCAGGGCTGGGTATTGACACAAATTTCACGATTCGATTTCGATTCACAAGCTTGTGGTCACTGAATATGTTTTTTCTGATGTAAATGTGATTTTACGTATTTCCGCGGTTGAAACACTGATTGAGTGATTACATGAGACTTGATACGGATTTCGGTTGTACTGTATCTTTTAACATTCCTTCAGATGTTCATTCATCTTTATTTCACGTTGTAACTGGTATTAAAGCTGAGGAGATTATGAGTTAATGTGCGCTTCAAGTTGCCACTTCTCTTGAACTGAGACGCTACTGCGATCTGTCACGCTACATTAAACAGCACCAAAATGGTTTATTTTTTAAATTTTGTAATAAAATGGACATAATTTGAAATCTGAGGCTTTGTTTCATATTAGAAGTAACAAAGCACAAAGCTTATTGCGATTTATTGAATGGGAGGTGCAAAAATGTTCCGTTCATTCATCAACTGAAAACGATTCTTGGGATTTAAGAATCGATATCGGTTTGTAAAAATGAGAATCGATTAAAAACGATTTTCTCACCACTGAAGGTGGGATCTCACTCACTGAATGTAAGACACAGGCGGCCGCACGGATATTCATAATGGAGCGGTGCAGAGCAAAGCGAGTGTTCTCAATGAATTCCTATGAAAGTTAAGCTTCCATAGGCATGAACTGAAAACACGCCAGACTGGACACGCACTGTGAATGACTAACAATGTGGCCGTGAATGAATGCCGGTCGCCTGTGCTCATTTTAGTTTCAGTTTAAAATTAGCGCCAAGGCAGGTTGCTTGAATTGTGGGTTCATGAAAACACAACAAAAAAACATTCGGCTCGCACTGTATTGAGCAGACACGTTGTTTTTAATTGCAGTGTCTGTTCTCTAACTGAACTAAAAGATTTTATTACTATAAAAATGAAAACGACAGTGGGGGCAGTGCCGCAGTGGGCAAGAGATGTAACCGGTAGGCGTGGCTTGGGAGTGGCCTCGTAGGGCAGCGAAGCAAGTGCATTATCGGAGTTGTTGTCTTTTATCCATATGAGCCAAAAATACATTTTCTGTCTTTTCTCAGTCCAGAAGGCACCAATTTCAAAAAATAATTTCACATTTCTACTACATAATGACCCAAATGTAAATACACATGCATCTTTTCAGCACTGAAGTACCCCTTTAATTGTCTTTTTCTTTAATTGCTAATGTGACCTTTTACACCACAGACTGAACAAAATTAAGCATATCTTGGTCATTGGTTTACCTAAATTGGTATTATCTAATTGTGTACTTAAATTTAACAGCTGACAGCTGATTGGTTAATTGTAATCCATTACGTTCCTTTCTATCAAAGTTATCTGACATTATCAAGATAATTTGTTCTGACACAGTTTAACTCTTTGAAGTTCTTGTCATATTTTATTACAATTTTCTAAACTTTAGCGAATAAACTGTGATAATATGAGAAATGTTCTCTGAATGTCAGAAACGCATATGTAAATGTACATACTTGTAAACGCTGTACACATCTGCAAGTTATTTGTAGCTCTAAGTATGATTAAATATCTAATTGTCAGTGGTGATGATGTATTGTTTTCTTTCACTCGTCGCCATACAAGAATGAACAGCTTCCACATCCTCTCTATAGTGCAATAAAAGAAAAACTCTAATTCCACATCATCTTTTACGACTTTATTATCCAAGCTATTGATTCAATTCATGTGAAATGGGGTGCCGAAGTCTTACATTTTCAGCATATGCTCGTAGCATGCCTTCTGAGCGATATGTGCTCGAATTACGACTGATAATGGATGGCTTGACATTTTGTTTTTCTAATGAAATCCTCCAAGCCTAATTCTGCTCTTTTGCTGATGAAAACAGAGTCATTATAGAGTGATTTGCAGTATAATCATTTGGGAACTATTTCTGCAATGTTTTTTTTTTTTCCAGGTAAGGCATAATGGGATATTTGTTTGTCAGTGATCGATGCACATGTATCTGATTTGCGGTGTGTTGTGGGATGGGCTGCCAGATGGATTGTGGGACTGTAAAATCACAAGTGGTTTTGCTATCAAACAAACACTGATGTAATTGGACACATGGACTGCAGAACACAACAAAAGTGTTCTGCTGCAAATTGCTGCATTCCAGTTCTTCTGGGACGTTCCTACGTGCAAGTTTGCTTCAACTGTGTGTGCATTCGAGTCTTTTTGCTAAACACATTGGGAAATTTCATATTTATTTCATGATTTAGTTTCTCCCCCCTGACAGACAGCATTTTACCATGTATTAAGAATAGTAATTAAAATTTTATTGATGTATTTTTTCAATGTCACACTGCCACAGAGAATTGTGGGAAATGTAGTTTTGCCTCACAAGCCTCATTAACCTCATAAATGTGTAGGATTTTTTCTTTACAATTTGACCACCATTCTTTGTCTTCATTTCTTCAAAATATGTAAACTATAAATTCATGCATATCTTTTTTTAGCCTCATAAACCTGGTAAATGAGTAACATTTTTAACATCATTCTTCATCAACGCTGTCCAATATATACACTATGCAAATTAAAATATGAATACAAATTATCATATTTTTGTCCTTTTTTTCCGGAATTTGCATACGTAACTCTGCCTCACCGCACGAGTATAAAAGGAAGTACGTGGCAATATTGCATTACGTTTCTGCTTCGGAGCCAAGAGTACCTACCTCTTCACTCCTCACAAGCCTTCTGAGACTCTGTCAGCTTCTTCGAGACGAGCAGCTTTCCAGTCGGTGTTGGTGTGATGGCGCGTTCCAGTTTCCCTGGGCGCTTCGTCATCGACTGCAAAGTTTCCTCTCACAAAAGAGCTTACACGTGGCACGTCCTTTTCAGGATGTCTCGCCCGTGTACTTCTGGGTGCGGTCGGTTTCTCTCGCCTTCCGATGGGCACGATCGCTGCGTGACGTGTTTGGGCTTTCAGCATGCTCAGGCAGCGCTCGTGGATGATTCATGTTCCCACTGTGGGAACATGATCATCTCGGTGTTACGATCGAGACTCCGTGACCTCCGTGCGGATGCCGGAGTGAGAGTCCCCTCTGCCACACCCCAATCTGCGGTCTCCACGAGAGGCGGCACTTTGGCTGGTGGCCAGGGTGATCTGAGGGTGACGGTGTGGAATCAAGCTCCGATGCTCATGCCTCGGCCCACACCCCCCTCTAATGCACCGAACCCGCCGAGCAATCAGGCGAGTACATCGGTGCCGGCTCCTGCCGTTCTGTCTCTTTTGGCGCCGCGGAAGACGAGGAAATGTCGATCGCTGCATCGCAAGGTGGGCTGGAGTCATCTGAGGATGAGGATTCAGCTGTGCTGCCACCTTCGGTTGTGCCAGCATTGCCCGAGTCGGACCCAGAGTTGACAGCCATGCTCTCCCGGGCAGCCGCAACGCTTGGGTTGGAGTGGAACCCTCTGCCCCGACCTGAGCGCTCGCGGTTGGACAATTGGCCACCCCTCCAATTCCTTTCTTTCCGGAAGTGCATGAGGAGGTTGCACGGTCCTGGAAGAACCCGTTGTCTTCCTGCGACCGTTCGGCGACCTCCTCCGCCTTCTCCACCCTCGATGGAGCTGTGGCTAAAGGGTACACTGGGGTACCCCCAGTCGAACACTGTTGCGATGCAACTGTGTCCGCAGAGTGCTTCGACCTGGCGCGGTGACCCAAAGCACCCCTCCAAAGCCTGTAGGTTCTCGTCATCTCTGGTGGCGAAGTCCTATAGAGCTGCGGGGCAGGCCGCCGCTTCTTTGCACGCCATGGCAACTCTTCAGGCCTGCCAAGCCAAGTTCCTATGTGACCTGCACGAGGGTGGAGCTGACCCAGGACTCAGAGATGAGTTGCGTGCCGCCACCGACTTCGCTCTCCGGGCAACGAAAGTGACCACACGCTCCCTGGGCCAGGTGATGTCCACAGCTGGGGTCCAGGAGAGACACCTATGGCTAACCCTGGCCGATATGCATGACGGCGAGCGGACCCGGTTCCTTGACGCTCCCATATCCCAGGATGGGCGATTCAGCAGCGCGGTTGAGAGCTTTGCCCAACAGTTCTCCGTTGCCCAGAAGCAGACTGAGGCTATAAAACAAATACTGCCCGCGCAGTTGCCTCAGCCTGCTTGCCGCCGAGGGCCGCGCAGAGGAAACCACAGGAAGGCGCCCCAGTCCGCTCCAGCCCCGCAGCCCGCGGAAAAACGCCAGGCCAAGCGGCGCTCCTGACACGGACAACTCAGGGATGGGCAGTTCTTTCCAGGCAGAACTTTCTCGGGCCTGCCTACAGACACTCACCCTGTGGTCGAACCTCAGTTTTCTACGGGCAGGTGTGCCCTTAGAAAGAGTTTCCAGGCATGTTATCGTATCGACGGATGCCTCTGCCATGGGCTGGAGTGCCATGTGCAATGGACAAGCAGCCACGGGCTCCTGGACAGGACCCCAGCACTTTCTACATGTCAATTGCCTCGAGTTGCTGGCAGTACGGTTCGCCCTGAACTGCTTCTGGACCTCTCAGTAGTCTTAGATGCTCTGCAGAGGTTTCCCTTTGAGCCTTTGCAGTCAGTCGATTTTAAGTTCTTGTCTATGAAGACAGCTTTCCTGACCGCATTGGCCTCCATCAAGAGGGTAGGGGACCTGCAGGCATTTTCGGTTGACGAAGCGTGCCTGGAGTTCGGGCCGGCTAACTCTCACGTGATCCTGAGACCCCGGCCCGGATATGTGCCCAAGGTTCCCACCACTCCGTTCAGAGACCAGGGGCTGTACCTGCAAGCGCTGCCCATGGAGGTACCAGCAGCAAGGTCGACCATGTCCCCTTGGGGTTAGGGCCCACTTCACTCAGAGTGTGGCCTCCTTTTGGGCTTTGGCGCATGTCGCCTCGCTAACAGACATCTGCAGAGCTGCAGGCTGGGCGACACCTAACACATTCGCCAGATTCTTCAATCTGCGAGTGGAGCCTGTGTCCAACTATGTACTTGCCTCTACTAGTGGCCGGTAATGGGCTAGGCTCAGGTGTCTTTGCTTGCTCGCCATTCCACTCCACGGACTAGATACGTGCGATTATTCTCCTCAGTTGAGCTTCCCGAAAGCCCTGAGTTCCTCCAGCACTGTTGACACCGACACCAGTAAGTCTGCCCTCTCGAGCCTAGACCCTCGTGTCAGGCCAGGTGCCCCGTGTGCATGGTTCCCCTCCGGCGACCCCCACACATGTATTTCCACCGTAAGCCTCCTCAGTGAGCAGGTGTCTTTCCTTCGCAAATCCCTGCCACCCCTGGGGTTAAAAATCCACCTTTGGATTGCCACGTACTTCCTTTTATACTCATGCGGTGATGCGGAGTTACGTATGCAAATTCCGCATGCCCATGGCATTGGCACTGCCATTGGGCGTTTTCTAAGATCTCGAAGATGATAGGCTTCTAAGCGAAACCCCCATTCGTTAGTCACTAACGTTACGTCTCCGTTCCCTCCTCAGGGAACGAGGGTTACATACGTAACCGAGACGTTACTTTTTGTTTTAACCTGAAACCTGCCAAGCATGTATCATTTTGTTTTACAATTTGACCAACATTTTTCATTGGCAGTGAACAGAATATGTAGCCTGGCTCCGCCCTCCTACGTACTTACATTTATTTACATTTATGCATTTGGCAGACGCTTTTATCCAAAGCGACTTACAGTGCACTTATTACAGGGACAATCCCCCTGGAGCAACGTGGAGTAAAGTGCCTTGCTCAAGGACACACTGGTGGTGACCGCTGGGATAGAACCAGCAACCTTCTGCATATCAGTTCAGTGGTTTAAAATGGTGGAGACCACCATCTCCACCATGAAAAATTGCTGTCCGAGTTTTCAAGAATATATGACTTATGCTTAAAACAAGACATATATGAAAGTCAGAAAGATTCATGCATGTTTATGACAGGAAGTTGTCATATATTGTGGGATGAAAGAGCCATTAGAACCTTGACATGTATTCAGCACTGACAGCCATTGTCATCTCCCTTCCTCTTCTTTCTGCACTTTCTCATCCTTTCTCAGTTTCTCACTCATACATCCTTTTTCTCGCACCTATTCGCTCTTTCTCACGCTCACTCCTTCATGCTCACACATTCCTTTACGTGTTCTTTCTCTCTGGAAGTCTCAAAGTCATTATATCTCTTCGCCCAAGGTGAAGGGCGAGCTGTCACATGACTCATCATCAGTCACTCCTCATTCCCTCGCCCAGCCAGGTAATTTGGAGGGAAGGTTTTTCCGACGGGACTATCCATGCAAGGAAAGGTACATTTCTCTGTGTGTTTGTGTTCCTGCAGCTGGTATGGGAGGAACTGTTTGAGGAGAGTGTGATAGCCGTAGCGGTGGGCATGAGGGAGCTGCCAGTCCTTCTGCCGATTTGACAGACACAGTTTTTTTGTCTTGACATCTGGTGGCAATCGAGGTGGACTTTTTCCTTGTTCAACAGGAATAACTTAGTCAAGAGTACATTGGGGCCTAGACTTATTTTGTTAAAGTTATATGACATTATATGGACCATTTTATTGTATGTGTGGTCTTTGATGTGACCAGGTACCTAAATAAACCTTTAACTCTATGTAATGAATAAAACAAATATAGTTTCCCAGTGTCCTTGAATCTGTTAACACATTTATTATTGGCTACCCCATTTTAATTTTCATGCTAAATTCTTATATTAACTTCATGTTTTGATAAGAAAGCATATATATAGGGTAAAAAGCAAATGTCCTAGTACTGAGCCTTGTGGTACTCCAAACTGAACGTGTGATAAGAAAGCATATATAAGAAAAAAGGTTATATACTGTGTGTGTGTGTATATATATATATATATATATATATCGTCGCTGTCCGATGAAAACCACGTATGTCCATTTTGCCGATTTTGAGATTTTTCGACGGATTGAATGTCCAGGTTCATTTCCGTATACAGTATGCGTCACATATCTAAATGGCCAATGAAAAGTTGTGAAATCATGTCATCTGATTTTCATGTATATCCATTTGGTGTCAAAGCTGTCAATCACGCCGCGTATCTCCCGCCCTGTGGAAGCATCTCGCCGGTCTCGCTGGTATCGTGAAGTTGTTTCATCGAAGCTCAGCACTGGATAGCCGATAGTACGACATTGAAGCTCTCCGCAGTTTAGTTCTAATCTAGTTCTTCACAGATTAGTTTGCTTGCTAGTATGTAAATAAACTCGGTCTCTTTGATAAGATTCAGCCTTTTTTTCTCAGTCAAACTGATCAAATTATAGCCTGTAATGCTACTGTCATGATTGTCACTAGAACATGCCTCACTCATACTGCTATCACCGCTTGCCAGAGGCTGAGAATATCCAGCATGTATTCCTCTGTATTCCTCACGTATTCCTCTGCTGAAACGCGACTTTGCCATTCTAATTAATGATCGGAAGAACGCGTACCGACCACCGCATCTCCAAGACGCTTGAAGAAACCTTCCTGCAAAGCTCCCTAAAAAACTATGAGCAAGTGTCCCAAAACAAAAGCTGTTTTCAACGCAAAGGGTGGTCACACAAACTGATTTGATTTAGTTAATAGAAGTTAATTGATCAAAAAAATTAACAGTCTACTTATGACATTATTTTTGAATGTCATAAGTAGACTTGACTTTACAGCATTTTTACCCAAGTGTCTAAGTACTGTAGCTTTACAGGAAGGTTTCTTCAAGCGTCTTGGAGACGCTGCCACAGTTCTTCTGGATTTAGTCTCAGTTTTTTCTGTTTCTTCATGTAATCCCAGACGGACTCGATGATGGTGAGATCAGATCTCTGTGTGGATCATAGCTCTGTTGTCAGACTCATTCTGCATACAAAAATCTCAATGGAATGGATTATTACAAATAATGGCTAAATGAATGTTTGAAAATGTAAACTGATATTACCTACTGACACACTATTACAAAATGTATAAATAACTGGCTTAACCATTTTTGGGGGTGTAAATACTAACGTGCCTAAGACTTTTGCACAGTACTGTATATATATATATATATATATTTATAAATGTAATATATTAGTGCTGGGTAAATTAACATGTTCTCTTACGAGAGGTTCGAGAGGAATCGGGAAAGTATTCTTTCTTCGAGATTTCTGAAAAACCCAAAATTATCCTTAATTTTGTAACATTGTCAACGCAGTGCGGCAGCCTGGCAGACCATAGCAGGCTATTCCAGCGTGCTATTGGCTGCTCTGCTGGCAACTGCAGCAGCCTATCGGTGAGCCCGCGTGACCTGGCGACCAATGAGGGCGCTTCGCGCCCACCTGGCTTCATTTGCCTACAGGTGGGGCGTGGCCACGTGTATATAAGCAGGGCTCACGGGCTGCATATTCGATTTTCTTTTCTTCAGCGAAGCCCTTCGCATCGCTGGATCTGGAACCCGCCGCCGTGATCGTGCAGACGAGCAAGCAGAGGACAGCGCCTGAGGAAGCCGGCAGCATCGCGCCACCTTCAGCCATCCGTGCCTGCTCTGCTATCCGGCAGCCCATATCCTTTTACGCTCAAGTGTTGTCGCCGCTGCGTCACACTTTCTCAGAAAAGAGCAGAGCGTTTGATACAAAATGTCTCGTTCCACCTGCGGCTCGTGTTACGCGCAGCTCAGTTCCGGGGACCGCCATGTGATCTGCGCTCTCTGCCTGGGCCGTGATCACGCCGCCGCCGCACTTCTCGCCGGCGGATGCCCGGAGTGCGAGGAACTGACGATGTCGACCCTGCGGGCTCGACTCGTTCTGTTCGATGACGACATTCCTCCAGTCCCTGCTAAGCCGCGCAGAAAGAAGCGCCGCTCGCAGCGGACTCCGGAGTTCGCCGAGAGAAGCTCGCCGGAACCCTTCCCGCCCGCTTCACTCTCGCCTTCCCCGCCCCCACCCCAGGCCGCCATTTCTGTTGCCGCCTCCGGGGACGACGGATCTCTCCCTTCGCGCCACCAAGACCGCAGCACAGGCCCTCGGACGCTCTATGGCCTCCCTCACGGTAGCTGAGCGCCACCTCTGTCTCACGCTCGCGGACATGCGAGAAACAGAGCGCACGGCCTTCCTAAACGCCCCGCTCTCTCCGTCTGGGCTTTTCGGACCAGCGGTCAAGGGGATCGTCGACCGTTTCTCTGAAGTGCAGAAAACGACACAGGCCATGAACCTCTTCCTGCCTCGACGCCCCGGCGCTAGCAATAGCTCCGTTGCTCGCCGTCCTCGCGACCAGCCAGCACCGAGCTCCGCGCAGCGCCCAGCGCGGCCCCCTTCGTCTCAGCGAAGACCGAGCGGCCGCCCCAGATCGCGCTCTTCCAGCCGTGGTAAGCCGCCTCCACCTGCGCCCGCCCCTCCTATACAGGCCGTCAAACCCGCGAAGCGCGGCGTTTCGAGCCCGGAGTCCGTTCTATCCCGTGTGGCACACGCGAGAGCGTGGGAAGCCATTCCAGGTGTATCAGAATGGGTGCTGAAAACAGTGAAGCACGGCTACACTCTGCAGTTCGCTCGCCGCCCTCTACTTCGCACATCTACTTCGAGCAGAAATAGCCACGCTGCTGTGCAAAGGGGCTATAGAACCGGTTCCCCATTCTATGAGCGAGTCAGGCTTTTACAGCCGGTATTTTCTCGTGCCAAAAAGGGATGGGTCGCTCAGACCGATTCTGGATCTGAGGCGTCTGAACAAAGCTCTTATGAGAAGATCGTTCAAGATGCTCACGACCAAGCAGATCCTCGCGCATATTCGCCCGAGAGACTGGCTAATCTCCCTAGATTTGAAAGATGCATATTTTCAAATCAAGATAACGCCGCGTCACAGGCCATTCTTACGATTCGCCTTCGACGGCCAGGCTTATCAATACACCGTCCTTCCGTTCGGCCTGTCACTAGCACCCCGTACATTTACGAAGTGCATGGACGCGGCCCTCGCTCCTCTGAGAAATCGAGGGATGCGAGTGTTGAACTATCTGGACGATTGGCTCATCCTGGCGCAGTCAGAGGCCGAGCTCCTCGCCCACAGGGCAATGCTGCTCAGCCATCTGGACAGCCTGGGGCTCACGGTCAATTGGACCAAGAGCTCATTAGTGCCCACGCAATCAACCTCATTTCTGGGTTTGAATCTGGACACTGTGGCAATGTCAGCCCGCCTGTCACCCCAACGCGCGCGCCAAGTTCGGCGCATGGCTGCGTACTTCCGGCCGGGCAAAATCGCACCTCTCAAGCTTTTTCAGAGGATGCTGGGACGTATGGCCTCAGCTGCAGCTGTGCTCCAGCTGGGCTTAATGCGCATGCGCCCGCTGCAATGCTGGTTAAACGCCCGAGTGCCTCACAGAGCCTGGGCGTCCGGAGGCTTCAGGATCAGAGTGACTCAGGGCTGCGTGTCAGCCCTAGAGCCCTGGTTAGTAGCCGACTGGTACCAGAGGGGAGTGACGATGGGAGCCATCTCACACCGCAAGGTCATCTCGACGGACGCCTCCACCACGGGTTGGGGCGCCGTTTTCGAGGGCAGATCAGCCTCGGGCCTCTGGTCGAGCGAGGAAAAACTCCTAACTCCTAACTCCTTGGAGATGATAGCGGTAGAGAACGCGCTCAGGCAGTTTCTCCCGCTTATACGAGGACACCACGTGTTAGTCCGGTCGGACAATACCACAGTGGTGTCCTACGTGAACCGGCAGGGCGTTCAATCTGTTCAATCTGACAGAACGCCTGCTCGTGTGGGCACACAGCTCGCTGCGCTCGCTGAGAGCTGCGCACGTACCGGGCCACCTCAATGGAGGCCCGGACAAGCTGTCCAGGGGCCTCATTCTCCCAGGAGAATGGTCCCTGCACCCCCAGACAGTCCAGCTGGTATGGCGCCTATTCGGCAGAGCGGAGCTCGACCTCTTTGCAACAAAAGAGAACGCCCGCTGCCCGACGTTTCTGTCCAAAAGCGAGGATGCGCTGTCCCAACCTTGGCCCAGCCTCCCGCTGTATGCTTTCCCGCCGATTTCCCTATTGCCCCAGGTCATAGCGAAAATCAGGGAGACGCGCCGCCCGGTGCTCCTTATAGCGCCGCGCTGGGAGAACCAGATTTGGTACCCAGAGCTGGTGAAGCTGTCGCACTCACCCCCCTGGCCAGTTCCGCTGAGAGCAGACCTCCTCTCTCAAGCAGGAGGGTCAGTTTGGCATCCCCATCCAGAGCGATGGTCTCTGCATGTATGGGTGACCAACGGATACCCGTTGATCTGCCCGAAGGGGTTATGAACACGATTTCACACTCTAGAGCCCCCTCGACGAGGTGGTTATATAGTTCTAAGTGGTCGGTGTTCACTGAGTGGTGTGTTTCCAAGGGATTGGACCCACAGCAATGTGGGGTCCAGCGGGTGCTCTCCTTCCTCCAAGAGCTTTTGGAACTGGGCAGGTCCCCTTCCACGCTCAAAGTGTATGTGGCGGCTATAGCAGCGTTCGCTCAGACGACGCTAGGTAGCACGCTAGGAAGGAACGAGCTCATCATCCGTTTCCTCAGAGGAGCCAGACGGATGAATCCCCCGCGGCCCCCATCGGTTCCTATATGGGATCTGGCCTTGGTCCTAGAGGCCCTGAAGGCTCATCCCTTTGAACCGCTCGAGACTGTGGAACCAAGGTTCCTTTCGCTAAAAAACGCGTTCCTGATAGCTCTGGCTTCAGTGAAACGCGTGGGGGATCTACACGTGCTCTCAGTGAGCCCGACGTGTATGGAGTTCGGTCCTAATGACTCTAAGGTCATTCTCAGACCGAGGCATGGTTATGTCCCCAAAGCGATCGGCACTCCCTTCAGGGCGCAGATTATCTCCCTCTCAGCTCTGCCAGCATCCGACGAGGGGGACGGTGGCAATATCCTCTGCCCTGTCAGGGCATTGAGGGTTTATGTCACACGCTCCGCCACCTTCAGGCGTTCTGAGCAGCTATTTGTTTCGTTTGGTGGGCGCACTAAAGGTCTCGCCTCCTCGAAACAGACCCTGTCCAGGTGGATAGTGGAGGCGATTGCAACTGCATACGCTTCCAAACACCTGCAGTGCCCGCTAGGTGTCAGAGCACATTCCACCAGAGGCATGGCCTCTTCGTGGGCTTGGGCCAGAGGGATTTCCATCCACGATATCTGTATGGCGGCAGGCTGGGCCTCCCCGTCTACGTTCGTGAGATTTTACAATCTGGAAGTTCCTGCCTTACAGGCGAAAGTGTTATCAGTTCCTTAGGGCTGTTGGTTCTGCCCAGTGATTCTGCGCAGACATAGCTCACATACTGGTAGTAAGTTCGGTACTAGGCTCATGTGAATTTGAAGGAGACCGGCGGTGCCGTTCCCTCATTTACGAGACGAGCTGTTGTGAGTTTGAAGGTGACCGGCGGTGCCGTTACCTCACTCATATAACAAGATATTGTGAATTTGAAGGCGACCGGCGTTGCCGTTCCCTCATTCATGGGACAGGGTGTTGTAACCACCCGTCAGTTCGAATGAAGTGTCTGTATATGTGGTGGCCCGTTCTCCTTACCGGCCACCCTGCCCGAGCAGTGTTATGGTCCCCGGTTCCCTGGGATACATATGCTTTACGCGAGGCGCGCACGGTGTTGACAATGTGTTCCCGATGCGTAAGGAACTTACGCAATACTCGTTCCCTCTTCTAGAGAGAACCGAGGTTACGTTAAGTAACCGAGTATCGTTATCACAGGCAATACGTTAACGTTAATAACGTATTAACGTTCATTTTTATATCCATTTTTGCCTAGCATTACATTATATGATCACACTCTTATTCATGTAAATGTTTTATATGCTATATGTCAATGACCTGTCTGTGTGGGTGCATCTCAATCAGATCCATAGTTCAGTAGTCAGGGCACTGATCAGGGAGTCAGCCATATTCATGTACATTACACAATATATTGATTCACCACCTAGCAGCTCACACACACACACACACGACGCACAGAAAGATTTTCACCAGTCTCATGCACACATTGAGTTCTCTTTCGCTCTTGAACAAACAATAACAACAACACAGAGAATGTTGCCAAATTGAGTAGGAGTCTCATAGTCTCATAATAGGAGTCTTAAATGAGCTAAATAAAGTCTTAAATGAACTTGAGAAATGAACGTGAGAAAATGAGATGCGTGTGACAGCGCATCATGTTCAGCAGCGGCTAATCTTAAAGTCACAGCAGTCAATAATGATGTCTGACATTAATGTTCATCAAAGAACAAAGGGAACAGAGAAAAGTGTAGCTTTAATGATGATTAATCTATATTTAATTTATTATTTATGCAGTTAAGAAAGGTGTTTGATAGCTATTACATTTCTGTATATGTCTAACAGGGAAGGCCACAAGTAAATGTAACATTTATTATAATGGGTTTATGTAAAGATTGTTTTAAGTTCCCTTTCGAGGGAACTCGCACTGCGTCGGTAACGACTCTTTGCTCGTTCCCTTTCTCAGGGAACAAGGGTTATAGTCATAACCCGAGCGTTCACTTATATTAAAAGTTGTTTTTTTTATAGCTAATAAATGTTGAAATTGGTAGCTTTAAGTTATACTGTAATGTAATGTCATTGATGTTTCATAGAGACATTAGTATCAGTGATACTGGCCTTCATTCATAAAAAGATGCCATTACAACACACGTTTAAAATGTACTTATATAAGTCTTTAAATTGTTGCCACATTAATTTGGAGAGTAATCTGAAAAATAATACAATATCAAAAACTTTAATTTTTGAATCGATTCCCCACACGCACACGCACACGCACACACACAGACACAGACACACAGACACACAGACACAGACACACAGACACAGACACACACACGAAATGCAGTGAAGTGTCGCCCCAGAGGACGTCTTTGTTCTTCCAAACAGTGCAGAATTAGGTGCAATCAAAGTCACTGTGTTTTGGTGCCGGTGAAGTGTTCTGTAGTGTGAAGTACAGTTCCTCCTTGCCCCACGAAGAGAGGGAAGTTTAGTCAACTTAGCTGGGTGACCCAGACTCACTTGTGGGAAGTCAATCACTCTCTAGGCAAAGAAAAGAGACACAGAGGTTAGCCACGCACCTGGTAAGAGTCCAAACTGCTCTCCTCTGTTCTTCCTGGCTGGAGCTTATATCTCCCTCTGAGTGATTGCCTCATGGTCATCAGCTGGGACCGCCAGGTGTTGCCATGATTAGCATTGCCATGGGTGACGAGTAAGTATATATATATATATATATATATATATATATATATATATATATATATATATATATATATATATATATATATATATATATATATATATATATATATATACACAGAGACCAGGCATAACATACAGGTGAAGTGAATAACACTGATTATCTCTTCATCACGACACCTGTTAGTGGGTGGGATATATTAGGCAGCAGGTGAACATTTTGTCCTCAAAGTGGATGTGTTAGAAGCATGAAAAATGGGCAAGCGTAAGGATTTGAGCGAATTTGACAAGGGCCAAATTGTGATGGCTAGACGACTGGGTCAGAGCATCTCCAAAACTGCAGCTCTTGTGGAGTGTTCCTGGTCAGTATCTATCAAAAGTGGTCCAAGGAAGGAACAGTGGTGAACCGGCGGCAGGGTGAAGGCATGTTGTTCCAGGATCAACACGGATATTGATCCAGTAACATGTTGCACTTGATGAAATCAGGCTTTGTCAGTTGTGTTTTTTTCTTGATTATTTGATCAGCTATTTCTTTCGTAGACATATACCTGAAAGTCTTGACAGACAGACAGACATACAAACAAACAAACAAACAAATACATACATACAAACATACCGATTTTCCCTGTTAATCTCCAGGGAAAAAAGTGGACTATATACATTTTAGAATATTTTTAAGAACTATAACATACAAATGTTTAGTTTAGTTTAGTTTGGAGGATACAATAAACAAAATATTATTGTATTTTAGACAATTTGTGGAATTTTGTCTAAAAACTTTAGTTACTGCCTGAGAACTGTGACAACGAGCCCCAGGCTCCCCTGTAAACACTTTTTAAATTGACGTTTTCCATTAGCTATTACACACTGTGCTACAGCAAAAGTGGACAGCATTTACCTTTTTCAAAGTGACATAATTTGTCATTCACATTCTTGAGTCTGTTTAACTGCTATCGACGAGGTGTGAGAGAGGTGGTCGTTACATGATAAGTTGCTGCAACCTCAAAAATGTTGTGACCCACCGCTTTATGGGTAATAAAGCTTATGTACACACCGCAGCGTGCAAACAATTCACTTTTATGTCATCTCGGGCCGAGGGTGGCACAATTTTCCATTTCACTTTGTTTATGGCGCCCACCTGGGCTTGTAATTAGGGGATGTGGCAAAGAGAAATGCTCTTTAAGTATAACCCACACTAAGATAATTCTCAGTCTAATTGAAATTTTCATTTGTCAGTCTGTGTTCGTGCATCAAGGGTTATCAACTTTAATTTGAGTTTGATTGTAGGAGAATTGTTGCCACACTTTCTCTACAAAATCAAATAACTTGCATGACAGTATATTCAACATGTGGAACAGCTCGACCTCAGTAGCATGTCAGGTTGGGTCAGATAAAGAACTACATCCAACAATTAACTAGTCAATTAGTGAATGTATTCTTTTTTTAAACTTTAAAGGGGTCATGAATTGAAAAATCAACTTTTCCTTGAGATTTTGCCATATAACTTCCTTGTTAGTCCAAAAACAGCTTTTATTGTAACCAAGCACAGCGAATGACTCATTGTGAAATGTGTCTATCTATGACAGGTGAAAGATTGCCTCTGCAGAAGAAGATCAACACCTACTTCATCATTGCAACTTTGGCCCCGCCCACTGGAGTGTTAGTGAGATGACGAGGAGAGAATAGCAATACAGGAGGGGCTACAAATATTTATTTTCAACAATTTGAATGTCTGAGTTGAGCATTATGTATTTGTATTCGGTACATTTCACTGTGCATTTTTTGGTAAATCAGTCGCAATTTCAACACAGGCTTTGCAAACAGACTTTTGCGATATGGACTCGACAGTAATGCCACAACATGTGAGTAACGTGTTAATTAAAATGCCTGATCTGTGATCAGTGATTTCTGATATGTAATGATTCATGTACACAGGGCCGTTTTTAGGCATAGGCAAACTAGTCGCCTAGGGCACCATCAGTAGGGGGGCGCCAATAAGCGCATATCTGGTACTAGATGTTTTATGTGTAAAGGGTGTCACGGCCACCCAAAATTTTTTTATTGCCGCCCCCACTAGTTCCCCCACACTATTGGATCAAAGAACTGTCAATCTAACGATTCCTATATGCCATCAGATCAGAGTAGGCTACTGTCAAAAAAGTTCGCGTTTGGAGCCTCAACAACACCATTAGATCAATGAACTCGGTCAATGCTTTGGCAAGGTAATACTTTTTTAAACCCTACAATAAAGCTAAATTCAAACTAAAGGCCAATTAAAATAACAGGTACAAATCTGTATTTTGTTAGGGCAGTATTTGTGGCAGTCTAGAAATCACGCTGTGAATGGGCAGATAGCATTGCTCGGTGTGTATGTTAGAGGCAAAATATAACTACACACTTACTTCAGCATTTCATGATGAAACGAGTGTGCAGTTATATTTTGACTCTATAAATTTTTCTTCTCTTAATTGCACCTCCAAAATGTTTTTGCGCCAATGCATTGTTAAAAGAATCAGTGTGTTTTGTAATTGTCCCATATAAAACTTTAGCGGGCAATTTAAAAATGGTATAATAAAATGTGCAAATTCACAATATGAATACATCCTTTATTAAATCACGTTGACGAATTTAACGTATCTTTACGGATGGTGTTGAATGCTGAATCGATTCATTCAGTTTTAATAGTGCTTAATGCAAGCAGTGTCGTACACACAGAGGGCAAATGTTGCGTTATTTAAAGGGGAAGTTCACGCATCAATGAGTAACAAAAACCACACTGAATCAGTATTTATTCTTATTACTTTCATGTGAAATGTACTAATAACACATAATAATTATGTAGTTATGTCTGAGAACAATTTCTTAGCAACTAGGGACTGCACAAATATAGGCTATATATTATAGGCCTAGGGCTATACAGGCATCTGGCTATTCATTTGAATCCTTATTAACAAATATATACAAATATAATTTGGTATGTATGTATTTGTTAATTAATACCAGTAATACCAATGTTGCTTTTTAAAATTTGACTGGAGGCAACAATAAGGATATCGCCTAGGGTGTCAGAATGGCTAGAAACGGCCCTGCATGTACAGTCAGATGTTCTTTGTCTATGTGTCAGTAAATCAAACCAATGACTAAACTGTCAACTTTACATTGTTTCTCTTAAGGATGAAAATATGTGATTTAAACTGTGATTAAATTATATATAGAAAGCAATCAAGTACACTTCCTTTACAATCGCTGAAACTGTCAATCAAACAGCACGAGTTTATCAGACAAAGCTCCTGTTATAATCAACAAATCTCTTATTTACATCGTATTACATCGTTATGATAAAAGTATATGATAAAAGTATTCATGAGTGCAGAAATCGAGTTGCAATGACGAGATCACTGCATTCATGCACGTTGAGTGCAACATTGAATGCCTGTGATCAAATCAAATCAAATCACTTTATTGTCACACAACCATATACACAAGTGCAACAGTTGGTGAAATTCTTAGGTGCAGTTCCGAGCAACATAGCAGTCATGACATGACATGTACAACATTTAAAGCAGCATCAGATTACACATCTGATGCGCCCACAATTACTCACAGCACAGTAAACTCAACAATAAACAATAAATAATTTACACAATGTGAGTGTAGTTCTCACAGCTTTAACCAATATACACATACTTACAATATACATATACTTTAAACAATATACACTAAACATACATTAAACAATATGCATTAAGCTATAATAATAATATACAATGTACAGTATACAATATTAATCACAATAGAGATCCAATGTGCAATAGATGCTATATGATAAATAAATGTGTATATAATGTGTGTATCTACAGTGGGTTGTGCTGAGTGATATTCTGTCCAGTGTGTGATATTCTGTCCAGTATATTCTGTCCAGTACGATGATAGAGTCAAGATGGCGCCGAGGATGGCGCAACGTCGCAAGCTCTGCTGAAACATTGTAGTTTTTTGTTTGTTCTGTTTATAGTTTTTGTGTTTTTTGTCTTGGATGTTGTCTGCCTTACTACGTACGACAGACAGACACTTTTGGACATTGGTTCGGCAATCGCACTCCGAAAACCGGACTTTAAATTCTTCAGTGACGAACCGCCGTTTACAAACACAGCAGCGGAGCTCTTTGTCTGGACGGCCCGACCGCGCAAACGCGGCCGGAGAAGAGGGAAGAGAGCTGGCGTACTCACCAGAGTAAGACGCTGCGCAAACCGACCCCCACTTCCCAGTATTTTACTGGCAAATGTTCAGTCTCTGGACAATAAACTCTGCGAGCTGAGAGCGCGGATCTCTTTCCAGCGAGACACGAGGGACTGCTGCATTATCTGCCTCACAGAAACTTGGATGTCCGCTGAGATTCCAGATTCGGCCATCGAAACCGCGGGGTTCTCCGTGCATCGAATGGACAGAGAAAAAGATCTCTCCGGGAAAAGCAAAGGCGGGGGTGTATGTTTTATGATTAACCGATCCTGGTGTGATCAGAGGAACGTACATTCTATCAAGTCTTTCTGTTCTCCTGATCTGGAATTTCTCATGCTTCTGTGCCGACCATTCTGGCTACCGAGGGAATTCACCGCGGTCATCATCACAGCTGTGTATATTCCCCCACAAGCCGACACAGACCGGGCACTAAAGGAACTGTATAGGACAGTGAGTGAGCAGGAAACCGCGCATCCTGACGCTGCGTTTATTGTGACCGGGGACTTTAACAAAGCCAACTTCAAGCGCATCGCACCCAAATACCACCAACATGTTAACTTCAACACGCGAGGGAACCGCGTCTTAGATCACTGCTACTCTCCCTTCAAGGATTGTTACAAGTCCCTCCCGCGCCCACCATTTGGCAAATCGGATCACGCTTCCATCCTCCTTTTGCCCGCATATAGGCAAAGACTCAAACAGGAAGCACCCGCCCTCAGAACCATCCAGTGCTGGTCGGACCAATCAGATTCTATGCTACAGGACTGTTTTGATCACGCGGACTGGGAGATGTTCCGGTCGGCCTCTGATGACGACATCGAGGTTTACGCTGATAGCGTAACGTGTTTCATCAGGAAGTGCGTAGATGACGTTGTTCCGACCAAAACAATTCGGCTGTACCCTAACCAGAAGCCGTGGCTAAATGGGGATGTTCGCGCGGCACTCAATGCGCGGACCTTCACTTTTAACTCCGGTAACGCGGAGGAGCATAAACAAGCAAGTTATGCCCTCCGGAAAACCATCAGAGCAGCAAAACGCCAGTACAGGAACAAGATTGAAGGACAGTTCAACACCACCGACTCCAGAAGCATGTGGAGGGGAATTAACACCATCACGGACTATAAAGGGAACACAAACTCCACCGTGAACACCGCTGCCTCTCTCCCGGACGAGCTCAACACCTTCTATGCTCGCTTTGAGGGAACTAACACCGCCCTCGCGGAGAGAGCGCTCGCGGCTGAAGATACAGAGGTTAGTGCACTCTCTGTATCTGTCGCGGATGTAACCCGATCCTTCCGGCGGGTGAACGTCCGTAAAGCTGCGGGTCCAGACGGCATTCCCGGCCGTGTGATCAGAGCGTGCGCGCACCAACTGGCTGGAGTCTTCACGGACATTTTTAACCTGTCCCTCTCCCTGTCTGTGGTCCCCACATGCTTTAAAACGTCCACCATTGTGCCTGTACCTAAGCAGTCAAAAACCACCTGCTTAAACGACTGGCGTCCTGTTGCTCTGACCCCCATCATCAGTAAATGCTTTGAGAGACTAGTCAGAAACCACATCTGCTCTGTTCTCCCCCCCTCACTGGACCCACTGCAGTTTGCATACCGCACAAACCGCTCCACTGATGATGCCATTTCATCCACTATACACACTGCTCTCTCCCACCTGGAAAAGAGGAACACGTATGTGAGAATGCTGTTTGTGGACTACAGCTCAGCATTCAACACCATTGTGCCCTCCATACTTGACGGGAAACTCCGGGCTCTAGGCTTAAACAGCCTGTTATGCAGCTGGATCCTGGACTTCCTGTCAAACAGACGCCAGGTGGTCAGAATGGGCAGTAACATCTCATCATCACTGACTCTCAACACTGGAGCCCCTCAGGGCTGCGTTCTCAGCCCACTCCTGTACTCCCTGTACACACATGACTGTGTGGCAACCCACAGCTCCAACACCATCATCAAGTTTGCTGACGATACGACGGTGGTAGGTCTTATCACCGACAATGATGAAACGGCCTACAGAGAGGAGGTGCACACTCTGACACGGTGGTGTCAGGAGCACAACCTCTCCCTCAACGTCAGCAAGACCAAGGAGCTGGTGGTCGACTTCAGGAGGAATGAGAGAGAACACCGCCCCATCACCATCGATGGAGCACCGGTGGAGAGAGTCAGCAGCTTCAAGTTCCTCGGTGTCCACATCACAGAGGAACTCTCATGGTCCGTCCACTCCGAGGCCGTTGTGAAGAAGGCTCATCAGCGCCTTTTCTTCCTGCGACGGCTGAGGAGGTTTGGAATGAACCGCCACATCCTCACACGCTTCTACACCTGCACCATAGAGAGTCTGCTGACTGGCTGCATCACCACCTGGTACGGCAACAGTACCGCCCGCAGCCGCAAAGCCCTGCAAAGGGTAGTGCGCACGGCCAGCTGCATCATCGGAGGTGAGCTTCCCTTCCTCCAGGACATTTACACCAGGCGGTGTGTGAAGAGAGCTCAGAGGATCATCAGAGACTCTAGCCACCCGAACCATGGGCTGCTCTCACTGCTGCCATCAGGCAGACGGTACCGCAGCATCAGAACACGCACCAGCCGACTTCAGAACAGCTTCTTCCCACAAGCAATCAGACTACTTAACTCCTGATCCATCAGGATCATAACACACACTGGACAGAATATCACTCAGCACAACCCACTGTAGATACACACACATTATATACACATTTATTTATCATACAGCATCTATTGCACTTTGGATTTCAATTTTCAATCTGTGAATAATATTTTATACTGTACATTGTATATTATTATTACTATTATAGCGTAATGTATATTGTTTAGTGTATGTTTAGTGTATATTGTTTAAAGTATATGTATATTGTAAGTATGTGTATATTGGTTAAAGCTGTGAGTTTACACTCACATTGTGTAAATTATTTATTGTTTATTGTAGTGTATACTGTGCTGTGAGTAATTGTGTGCGCATCAGATGTGTAATCTGATGCTGCTTTAAATGTTGTACATGTCATGTCATGACTACTATGTTGCTCGGAACTGCACCTAAGAATTTCACCTACTGTTGCACTTGTGCATATGTAGAGTGACAAATAAAGTGACTTGACTTGACTTGACTTGATGTGTTATGATCGACTACAATGCTCATCATGCAACCTTTCATATCGTTAGCCTCATAACATAATTGCCTAAGTCATTTTTTGGCCAATCTGATCTGGGCAATTATGCTATGAGACTAACAATATGCCTCAATCTAAATATAATGCCATAGATCTAAATATAATGCCATATTCAACACTTTTCATGATTAGTTATCCTTGAGAGCTATAATAGTAAAAACATGTTAAAGGTTTTTGAGAGCATTACACGTAATATTTAGCTATTTCATATGCAAAGATATACTGAAGTCTCACAGCAGCCAATCGCAGCAGTGGCCGTTTACACTGAAGTCTCACAGCAGACACACCCCTTCAAACTGAGTGTTCAAATCAAAGGCTTAAATCAGGATAGAAAAATGCCTTTTATTTCTGAAGTATGACAATTTTTGATGTAAAAATCATACTAACATTATCATACTGCACCCCAGGAAACATTAAAAAACAATAAAACAATGCAGTTCATGATAGTGCAGTTCATGACCCCTTTAATATAATTTATTTATTTTTATTTCATTTTTTATTTTATATTTAGCAGTTCTTTAAATTAGCTTTTTTAAACTGCTTTAAAACATGTTTTTGTAACAAATTCACTACAAGTAACAATACATTTTAAGTTCATTACTGTCTTCAAGTCTTCAAGTCTAATTATGAAAAGCTTCTTTATTATTTTTTTAAAAATATTAAATATTTTTTATTTTAATATTTTATTTATATTTAATTTTTAATTATTTAATTTTAATAGATAATAACGTAGAGCTTTAAAAAAAGTTTTTATATAATATATTTCAGACCATGAACCTAAATCACCTTAATTATGCAAGGCTTCTTGAAGAGAAGTTGATGAAGATATGTAGTTTTTCACATCCCTACTTAGTAGCTTTCAGGTGGCAGTTATCTGCAAATCTGTCATTCATCTCTTGGACTCTTGTTTTCTCTTCCGATTTGACTGTTTTCTCTTATCATTCATAACAGAGCTGTTTCATTGATTAACCAGAAACTCTCCAGCACATCTGGTTTAGTATTCTAGACTGAAGCTGAACATTGCATGAAAATATCACAGGCTGTTCATTTGTATGTTGATAAAACGCAATCTCTCGGTACCTGACCGAATTTGTAAATGCGATCCTTTTGACATTTCCGAATGCCAAGCAACAATTACTCTACGCTGAACTCCTATGCATCTAGGCCTCTACTCTCCCACTGGATATCCATGGGGATTTGACTGTGTTTACACTGACTGTCGATAAGATTTTAATACCCAGCCAGATGTGAAATATAAAGATAACACTTTAATGCGTTAGCTGGAGCAATTAATCATTCCACCTTTAATAATCTTCATATGGGCATGTGCATGTGTGGCAATTACACAATTGTCTGTATATTTATAGTGTGGTTTGATGTTCAAATTACAGAAGTTACGTATGCCTGATGAAAGGCTGTTTCATCCAGTCCTTCATTAGCTACCACTTGTCATTTTTTTGTCATTTGATTACATCTAGAAATCAATCAGAATAGGAAGCCTTTAATACATTGGTCCATTTTTGACTAAATGCTCTTAATGGGTAATATTTATCTTCAGTGAATATGCACAGCGGAGTCTAAAAGTCTGAGACCACATTAAAAATCTGAGTTTTGAAATCTAATTTAAACCATAATGAACAGAAAGTTTTATTTTGAGACATTCAATGTAACATTTTTGAGACATTATTTAGATATATAAAGCAATTTAAGCACTCAAGATACATTCTCAAATCTTGCTGGATAGCATTCATCATCAGGTTTTGGCCGTCAACTCAAATCAAACTAAATTATATATATATATATAAAAAAATATGTCTTACACTTTTTGACCCCACTTTATATCTGTATATATTTTAATATACCTTTCTTCTGATCTGTTTCAGTGTCATAAAACATTTCACTCGATTCTTTATCAAGCTGCTTCATCTTGATTGTAAGTTTTCAGAAAGGGAGAGTATAATTGCTATCTGTGCTCCCAGTCAGAGCAGAACTAATTGGCACTGATGAGTTTGCAGAGTATTGTCAAAACATGACGTCAACGCACACATGCCTTTTTGGCTGTCAATGTGTCCACGCAGGCAGTGAAGGGAGTGAGAGGGAAGTTTTATTGGCATGTTCAACTCACACAGCGCGGTTTTCTTAATCTTAGTGAGTACTAAGCTAGCTACTGATTCAAGGTAGTCTGTAATACCTGGAGAAAGTCTCAGTAACAGTTACAATGTGAAAGCTGCCATTTTTGTCTTCTAAATCAATCAATTTCAAACACCTTAGTCGTATTTGACTATGCCGATCACCACAACAATACACACACAGTCCCAAAACAAATGTTCAAAACAATGTACTAAAAATGGAAAAGGTTTTTGTGGCGAGAGGGACGTGGGAGGAGCGAGCGAGACTGGTGCTTGATTAGGAATGAGCTTCAACTGCGAGGCACACAGGTCTCGAGTCCTCTCATGAGGGATCCTGGAGGCATATAAGGACGAGCGACACCAGTGAAGAACGAGAGAGGACCAGGCCTGTGTTATGTTTACACTATGTGCATGCAGCAGTCCTCCATGAGGAGGCTGCCTCTTCCTGTTCACTGTTTTATTTTCTATTTTCATTAAAATTCACTTTATTGTCAGCCGGTTCCTGCCTTCTTCCTCCTTTTTAATGAAGACCTCGCTTCAATGCGCTACAGTGGTGCCGAAACCCTGGACGGAAGAAGGGACACGCTATCAAAGAGCCCTTGCCACTGAGTGATCTAGCGGTGCTGTGGAAGGACTATGGTCGCAGAACGCTGCCCAAAGCAGTGATGCTGGATCGCTAGAAGACCCGGAGCGGATAGAAGCGTCTGTGCCATACCCCTGGGCCAAGGTGGGATGAACTGCAGAAATCCTAGAAGGAGCGGAGGAGTCGCCATGGCTTGCCAGAGGCCGGAGCCCGCTACCATCTGCTGGATCGGAGAGGAGCGGGGAGCATGGGTCTCACTGATGACTGCCTTCGAAAGGACGAGTCATCGCCGGCCGCCAGGGGGCGGAATATTATCGAGCCATCCCATGGGGAACAACCAGCGCCAATGAATGGCACGGCTAAGAAGAACTTGATCGGTTGAGGACCAAGTGACAGTGTGTTGGGGGACCGAACCCAAATATTTTTTTCTTTTGTTTCCTCTCTCCACTTTCTCATCCTGTCGCTTTCTGTGTCTCCGTCTCCTGTTTCTCTCGTCTCGTCTGTCCATACCCCCAGACGCGGGAGGCGCGGAGATTGGGCCCCCGGGGGGGAGTAGGCGCCGTCTTGGGTTTACTCCCTGGCCTGCGAGGGGTGATGGGGGTATATGGCGAGGTGGGCGAGCGAAAGACGAGGTGGGGAGCCCGGAGGCATATAAGGACGAGCGACACCAGTGAAGGACGAGAGAGGACCAGGGGCCTCATGTACAAAGACTTGCGTTGAATTCATACTAAAACATTGCGTACGGACAAAGCTGTAAATGGCTGTACGCACAAAAAAAACCCAGATGTATGAATCTCTGCGTACGAAGGATCCCACGCATATTGTCTTTGTACATCCCAATTAACGTAAAATTGAGTGCACATGCACGAGCAAAACGCCCCACCCAGTCTCCTCCCTTAAATAAATCCATTTAAATATGGTAATGAGTCCACTTTGGCAAAAGAAAGCAGTAATAAAATGGCTAAAGCAAGCGGCAAGAAACAAAACTTTACAGAAAGTGAATTGAAGGTGCTACTATCGGGGGTAGAAACGAGAAAAAATATTTTATTTGGAACTTTGTCCTCAGGAATTAACAACAAAAGGAAAAAATATGAGTGGGACAGTTTGGCTGATGCCATCAATGCGGTGGGATCTGAAAGTCACACTGTAAATTACCTTATAAAGAAATGGTCTGATATAAAGGTAGACGTTAAATGGAGAAATGCTGCGCACCGACAAAGTGTGGGCAAAACAGGCAGTGGTAAAGGGGTCGATGAACTTACACCCTTTGAGCAGAGAGTTGCCTCAATTATGGGTGACACTTTACTCTCTGGAGTAGTATCTGCTGCTGTGGGAGACTCGGATTTACTACAGGACTGCCACGAAGGTAACTAATTTCTCATTTGTTTTTACTTTGGTACACATAGCTTACCGATTTAATTTTCAAATGCATGCAATGTAGCTGACCAAAAGTACACCAGAGATTTTACGTATCCATTGCATTTATGGCAAATGCATTTAGCCATTAATAAGGAACAGAGTCAAATCACAGTTAACATGTGCCTGTGTTTATTTAGACTCATATGGTGCAACAGCCGGAACATCCACTGGCACGCACTCGGAATCCGCCCCTCCTGAGCAGCCAGCGCCCACTCTACCCAGTGTTTCCAGTGCTCCCCCCCAGTGCTGAGGTCCGTCCGTCTGGCCGTGTCTTGACGCATGCTGTTCTAGAGTCACAACAGCAAATAGTTACGGTCATCGCAGCACTCACAGACATAAGCCACTCATTAAAGGAATTGGTCAAAAAATGAACTTTGTCTCCGATTACCATTTATATTGTCGCAATCACATGTTGACGGGCCTGAATGGCTTGTTGGTTGGGCTGCACATACATTGGTCCTGGGTCAGGTTCATCTGGCGGTACTGCCACCTCACCAAGTGGTATGCCATGCCTGTGCGCGACATTGTGCAGCACACCACAGGCCAGCACAATGCGGCACACCTTGTCAGGGCGGTATAAAAGCATCCCCTAGTCCTGTCAAGGCAGCGCCACCGACATTTCAGCTGCCCAATCGCCCGCTCTACAACTGACCGAGTGCGAAAATGGGCATCATTGTATCTGCGCTCTCGGTCAGTTTGTGGGTTGGTGAGGGGGGTTAACAGCCACGTCTTTAATAACCGCAGTCTTCTGAAGGGATGTTGAATAATTAAATGCAAATAAAAAAAATTAAAAAACACTTAGAACCATAACTTTAAATGCATCACTCACCAAGAAGCCTCCCATCGCGCACCCTGCCAGCTTGGAGCCTCATCCCAACCATGCTGTTTGTAAGGATGTATGAATCATGGGTTGACCCAGGCCACATTGCCACAATATTTGTTAGGCGCATTTGTGCATCACATATTATCTGCACATTTATCGAATGGAAATGTTTCCGATTCACATATGCAAATTCCTCTTCAGATGGCGCCTTTATAGCAATGTGTGTGCAGTTGATCGCTCCGATTACATTAGGAAAACCGGCTATCGCTGCAAATTGCCTTTTAATGTTTGGCTGGTCAACTGCATCATATGGGAACCTTATATACCTGGTTGACATGCGGATGATCCCGTCCCATACCGCTGGCATTGCGCGGATCAAAGACGACTGGCTTATTCCTGAGTGGTCTGCCAGTTCCCTTTGGAAAGAACCAGTTGCCAGGAAACCAAGTGTTGTCAGCACCTGCAAGGGAATGGGTATTGCGTGGCTCCTCGCTGTCTCTCTCTCTAGATTCGGACCCAACTCAGCTCAGAGCTCCAAAAGGATAGCCCTTGGAAATCTGAAACGGCTGATAAGCCAGTCATCATCCTGGGCCAGAAAATCATTGTGGTCCCTAAAAAGTCGCTCTCTTCGGATTCTGCCATTAGTAATGTCCTCTAATAAGGCCAAAACTGCCATTGCCATAGACTAAGGATTGTATCAATTTGCATATGCTTTTATATGTTCTTACTTAATTGCATAATTGATAGAATATTCCCATAAGGCTCGTGTGACAATATATGTCAATTATTTTATAAATTGCAAATTAATAGCAATACTTCCCACAGGTGGTGTGATAGACTTGTAGAACAATTCGTTGTGTAATGTTTGCAACTTCACTTCATTGCCTGTAAGATTCGCCAACGGACAAAAACAATGAGAAATGTACGTACGCCAGACATGAAATTGCCGTGGAGGAACGCACATTCTCATTTTAATTTCACTGTTAGTACATCTGACCGTGAGCGTGAAAGCTGGCATACGCAAAGTTTTTGTGCGTACGCAAGGTTGATTCATGAGGCCCCAGGTCTGTGTTATGTTTTAAACTATGTGTTCAGCAGTCCTCTTTGAGGAGGCTGCCACTTCCTGTTCACTGTTTTATTTTCTTTTTTCAAGTCCCTCCAGAAAAACGTGATTATGCGATCGCATGATTTAATGCACAATCAGCCAAAGTCCGCATATTTATGCGGGGACCGCATTTTTTCAAATACGCCGTACTTTCGCCACGTAAATTGCCTATTTCCGCGTGCAAAATATGCAGGCTAGCATGATTTCATAATCCCCGCATTTTCGTTGCAAAAAAGTCATATATATTAGCAGAAAGTAAAAAAATTTTTTGTTTACTTCACACAAGAGCCGCCATTTCCCCCTATTGCCATGGGAACGTTTTGAAGTGATGTAATTACCCGATGTGAACGTCATCGAAAAACTGCAAACCCCGTGGAGAAACCATAGATATCGGTGAAACCATGATGAAGCACGCAAATTCCCATTTGCCAACAAAAATAACAGCAAAAGAGCAAAGCAGTTTCCCGGTGTGTTGACCGATTTCAAAACACAGCATCATGAAGCTTCGAAGCGTTATAAATCAGTGAGTCGATTCAGCGGTTCGGATCGCCAAAGTCACGTATTTCAGCAGTTTGATACCCGATCCGAATCATGAATCGACTCACTGATCCATTACGCTTCGAAGCTTCATGATGCATGTGTTTTGAAATCGGTCATCACTATATAAGTCGTTATTTAGGTTTTAGCACAAAAACTATTCTCATCGCTTCATAAAGTTATTGTAGAACCACTGTAGTGAGATGGACTTTGTATCGACATCTTTAGTGCTTTTATGGGTCTTGAGAGTGTACCGTGCATTGTGCCAATGGAGGCCTTTCTGAGCCATCGGATTTCCACTAAAATATCTTCATTTGTGTTCCGAAGATGAACGGAGGTCTTATGGGTGTCCAGCGACATGAGGGGACGTCATTAATGGCAGAATTTACATTTCTGGGTGAACTAACCCTTTAAGAGATTGCACTTTGTGCATTGGAAGCACTCAAATGTCTGTAAAACAGGAAGTTATTTATTAATTTTTTCAGAAGTTGTAGAATATTACTTTTGTAAAGCTACAGAACTTGTTTGAGCCATGTGTTTATTAAGGTCTTCAATAAAACAAGATGAGAACTTAAATGTTCCCAGCACTTTCTGTCATGTAGTGCTTTTTTTTATCTTTTTCATCAAACCACAGTTTTTGCAAGTTCCCACAATTGTATCCCATAAAATTGCATAAATAATCAAGTGCCGCATAATCAAGGATTTTTGCAAGCAACAATCACAAAAAAAAGCCGCATTTTTCTGGAAGGACTGATTTTCATTAAAATTCACTTTATTGTCAGCCGGTTCCTGCCTTCTTCCTCCTTTTTATGTAGACCTCGCTTCAACACGTTACAGTTCCTTTGAGATTTTTGTGTATTGATGACAGCTGTGTCAAAAACGGCCCCCGTTCACACGGATCCGTGAAAACCATTAAAAACGCTGTATTATTCATGCCAGGCCAGTGGTTGGCCATGTAACTTTGTAAAGAAAAACTATGCGTCGATAGACTGAACACGTAATACACATGCACATGATGTCACCCTTTTCGTAAATTCACGTTTTTGTAGTTTACATGGATACAATAACGTATAGTTTTCTGAAACTTCCACTTTGAAACCCGTTTTCAAAAGTTTGTTTTCAGGCCCTCAAAATACAGTTGTTCAACACTACCAAAACGAAGGAGCTCATCGTGGACTTCAGGAAGGAGTCAAGAGGCACACACGACACCATCCACATCAATGGAATGGCTGTTGAGCGTGTCTCCAGTTTCAAGTTCCTGGGGATCCACATCTCGGCAGACTTGTCGTGGACGACCAACACCTCCAGCCTGGTCAAGAAGGCTCACCAGCGCCTCTTCTTCCTGAGGACACTGAGGAAGAATCAGCTCTCCTCGGCTATCCTGGTGAACTTCTACCGCTGCGCAATAGAAAGCATCCTAACCAACTGTGTGGCAGTATGGTATGGGAGCTGCTCTGTTGCGGAGCGCAAGGCACTGCAGCGGGTGGTGAAAACTGCCCAGCGCATCACAGGGACTCCACTACCTGCCATCGAGCACATCCAGAGGAAACGCTGTCTGCATCGAGCTCGCAGCATCCTCAAGGACTCCTCTCACCCAGCCCACAGACTGTTTTCTCTCCTGCCCTCCGGCAGGCGTTTCAGGATTCTCCGGACCAGGACCAGCAGACTTAAGAACAGTTTTTTCCCCAGAGTTGTCTCTTTACTGAACTCAAACCACCGTTGATCCACTTCCCTCATAAATGCAAACTCTCCGACCTCACACCTACATTCACTTTGTTATTTGCACTACCGACTGTTTATTACAGTAACAACTGTTTACTTATGCATTTTGCACCGTACTTCTAACTGTAATATGCAACCACTTTCCACTGCACTTTTACACTTTCTTTCGGATAGCTCTGTCCATAATTTATTGCACTAACTTAATCCACTGCTATATTCCTCATCTTAGCCTAACATATTATTGTATACCTCTATCTGTAAAATTCTGTTCAAAGTAATAGCCATCTGTATATTATATTCATAGTACATATTCACCTGTAAATTCTGTTTATAGTAATAG
This sequence comes from Romanogobio albipinnatus, assembly GCA_023566225.1. Lineage (NCBI taxonomy): Eukaryota > Metazoa > Chordata > Actinopteri > Cypriniformes > Gobionidae > Romanogobio > Romanogobio albipinnatus. Next base: position 20,358,353 of record CM042263.1, read on the forward strand.
CCATCTGTATATTTATTCACTGTATATATTCATCTGTAAATTCAGTTCTGTTTATAGTAATAACCATCTCTCTACTTATACATATTTATATATATTCAGTACATTTTTATTCCCTGCACTTACGCAACCATTGTATATATCCTGCACTTGCTGCTATTGCACTTCTGGTTAGACCTAAACTGCATTTCGTTGCCTTGTACTTGTACTTGTGTAATGACAATAAAGTTGAATCTAATCTAATCTAATACTTATGAAGTTTGCATGTTCTCTCCGTGTTACTGTGAGTTTCCTCCTAGTCTGAAAGCACAATCAAATTAGTCAAAATATGTAATTGAACTTTGTAATTGAGTTTGGGGATGTGTAGAACACAAATTGGAATTGCAGGCAGAGATTCCGCCTGGGCTTGTGGAATGAGCTGAGAAATAATACACAACTACAGCTAAATTATATAATAACATTTTAGGTGCATGGAAATAAGTTACATTGTGTTACTAAGAAGACTGACTGAATTATGCCTGGAGACATGAGGAGGGAAGATGAAAAGATTTCATCATCTTTTCCCAAAGACATTGACGTGACTTGAGGCCCAACTCCATATTTGCCCCAGCGTGGCATCCTCATGGGAAGTGTGTCAAACAAAGCGTGCAGAATATGAAAGAACCTGGATCCCCTGATCTATCCAGCTACTCGCGAGAGGGTCAAGATGAGTGGAATTCATTAGAAAACACATGCTGTGCTCTGCCGATGCTCTCCTGATGGGCTTTGCATGAAAAAAAAAAATCCTGAGCATGCCACTTGCATTCTCTCACTAGTGACAGTGTCTTTTGTCATGTACAATATAAGTGCGACCCATCAATCAAAATGCTGCGGGTGCAAAGAGGGTCAGTGTAAAATGAATGCGCTGACAAAAATGCTGAAGCAGTGCTTTGGACTACCACCATACTTCAGGCCTTGTTATGCAATCCCATGTGTGTTGCAAAGAAACGTAGATGAACGAAAGGTTAATCTGCTATATACGCCGCAACAAATAATAAAAATTATAGTGGCAGAGGTGTCGGTGTAATGCTCATTAGCAAGATGCAATAAGGTGCAGGGCAGTATGGCAATTACTTTGCAGCAAATTAGAACTGATAAATATGGCGGAAAATGACCCCCTTCTCCTTCCGAAGCAGTGTTGGATGTGTTCAGCTAATTAGCAAATTGGTATTTGCGGAGTCAGACTCTATTTCCACAATTTGGTGGGAGTTCAAGTGATCATTTGCTCTGAAAATTAGGCCCAGAGGAAAGGGTAAACATCAGCAATTAATGGCTGGAAGATATGGCTACTCCTGGACAACGCAGCTGGATTGGCTGTTAGGAGTTACCGGGCAGCCAAGGGAAGTCTATCAACTGATGAAAGACCCTATTTCCCCTCTTCCTCTTGGACTATTGGATAAAGCAAGTGCATTTTAGCATTGGTCACTGTTGCCAATTTAGATGACGTCACGGCTGTGTGTGCGTTAATCATTGGAGTATTGATTTATCTAAATCCTCTTGGTTTATGTCGTCCAGACAAATGAAGACAGAGGGCTAAAAGTAGGTGGGGAGTTTATTGATGGCGGCCTTCCCATTGCTTGCCCTTCAGGTGCTCTCGTGGAACTTTAAGTGCTGTTAGGTTTCTTAGCAACCCGAGAGAATAACCCAAAAATGTTCCATCCCGTCTTACAGAAATTTATGAGCTGCACACAATGAATTTTATGACTGCTTGATACCCAAAGTACAAAGGCTAACGTTGTATGGATTATACTTGCAGTCACTGTCACACAAATGCATGTTCAATGAACATTCTCATTGTTGAATGGATTTCGCTTAGTTCAGACTTGACAGCTGAATGGCACCGGCTGCTCCTTTGCACAACGAAAGCCCGATGGAGCTCAGCCATAGAGGCCTCTGCAAAACGTGGTCTTCACATCAGCCAAAATATCCCCCATTCTCAAGGACAGAGGCATGATGGGCTCGAAAGTAAACAGATAAACGGGTATATGCCTGAAATAATCAAAAACATTTGCTAAACCCTTGCAAGACTTAAAATGCAATCTTATGAACAAATGGATTGTCTGTATCAGAAATGGCACAGATAGGAAAGGACTCTTAAGGTTCTTCTCAATTTGTTCCAGTCTCAGCGATCAAACAGCATGATGGATGATAGCTGAGAGGGATGAATGACTGTTTTGTTTTGTTTGTGCTTTTTTTCCTGATCTAGGATACAAAGTCATCCTAAAATTTTGGCATGTGCGATGCAACAGTCATTGTCAACTTGTCAATAACCATCTATATTAAATCTTTTGGGGGGAAAACAAACAAAACACAATCCACACTGACAAAAAAGTAACAAAAAGTATCATGGTGTCAAGTACTATTCTTTGAATTATCGTTAAGAACCATGTAAAAATTAGTGGTTGGCTAATGATGATGGTAGCGCTGAAACCATATTGTAATTCGGCCTGATGAGGGTGCTACAAAATCGCTCATAACTCCTAAACCGCAATTTTTTTCGGGTATTTTGGATTTTTTGAAAAACCTACTTCTGTCAGGACCACTATTGTAAAAGATGATTGACAATTAGCATATAGTTTGGATTGGCGGTATGGTTCTTTTTGGGCAAGAACTCCCTGCGCATCCATGCAGCCTAGCATGATAAGAGTAGGAAGAGCAGCAATAACCCCCCTTAGGGTAAACAGAACAGAACCAACATAATGTATTGCAGATATCATTAATGTCAATATTTAATGTACAAAATAAGACAGTAATTTAGTCTGATTCAAGGGGAATCAGAATGCCAAATCCTGACTGGACGAGAGGAGGAGCTGGGGAGGAAGGAGGGTAATTAGCTAACAGTCAGTTGATGAGAGCTTGACTAACGTGACCTGCCAGATATGAAAGCGCTAGCGTAAGTTCTGCCAGGAAGATTCAATGTTACGTCACTTATTACAATCAGACCTAACCAATCATGTCTAAATGCTCGGAGTATAAAAGATCAGTACTTACACATGTCTGAGTTCGCAGATTGTTGGCGCTATAACATGGGGAAAAAACATAAAAGTGGCTATAACTATGCAACCCTAAGTCTGATTGACTTTGAGGACATTTGTGTATCTCGAAAAGCGCGGCTGGCAACAGCCAATGAAGTTTGAGCAGCTAACAGACAGGGTTAACGGAGGCCGATCGGAACTAAACTCGCTGGGCCTGTTTGACTCACAGCCCTAGAGGCCTGTAAAAAATTGGAAAGAAATCGGCAACCAGGAATCCACCTTCACATTTTTCACGTGCATACAGGATTGTATACCATGCGATTTGCCCACAACATTCATACCACATGGTAGAACTCATTCTAAGACATACAGTGCAGTACAATTCTCGGGACTCCCTAGGTCAATAATTATTTTTAAAAATGTTTTACTTTGGCCTTTGGATGGGTCATTTAGAAAATAGGCGTGGCCAAGTCTACCCAATAGCCTATCACTCTTAAACAAAAACTTGAAAAGAAAAAGAGAACTTCGAATCACTAGAGAACATGCGGCAAATGATTCTTGAACTTATAACTGTTATAACTGGCTATAACTGTTAAAAAGCTTTAAAAATCATACTTTTCTTATGGTAAATTGCCTGTGTTGACTGTAAATTGTATTTTCCATCTATGATCAAAGTGGATATGCTAAATGAAACAAAATATATTTTTACGCATTGTCTTAAAGGTCTTAAAGTACTTGAACCCTGATAATAAAAAATAAAAAAAGAATTACTGATTCAGAATTTCAATCAATAGCAGAAACGTTACTTTAAAAATTGAAAAGAACCAGATTTTTGGACAAGAGACGTTATGTTCCCGCTCCTCTTCAATCAGATAATTTTAAACCGTTTAAAACTCCTGGAAAGTTTTCAGTCCAAGGATCCAGTAAGTAAATGCATTTGAACAGTTAGTCCAAAACAGTCCTAATGCAGAGAAAACACGTCCGATTTCATCAGAGATGTCGGAGAGAATAGTGTATTTGGCTTCAAACCATGATCCCTCTCCTTTTCTGTGATTGTTTCAGAGCAGCCCAAGCCGTTTTTCATCGCGCTGTGAGAAACAGACTGAACGGCGGCTCAAAACACCCGACCGCTGCATGAGCATAATGATACGCAAACAACATCCCTCAGTTGGATAAAGCAAACCAATGTTGTGCTAGTAAAGTTTTGATGGATGATGATTGTAATAAAGGTAAAGACGATTACAGTGACCCTGGATCAAGCTGAGGTATATACATACATGTCCTAATCTCTATCCCATATGCCCAATCCTAAACATGATGCAGTGGGTCATGCACATGCTCAGGACAAAAGCTGTTAGCTCACATATACCCTGATTTGAGTCTGGCCAAGGTCATGTCCAAATCCCACCCAATAGTTATGTCCAGTGGAAACTATATGTCCTTAAAAAAGGCACATGTAAAATTGTATTAAAACATCCTAAACCATATCTGGTGCTATCTGATATGATCTGTCCCATTGTAGGATTGTAGTACCACATGTTGTTCAGGCTTTAAAATCATATTTGAAAACTAACTTCAACCTACTAAATTGATTCCATAACAGCTTCGCCCTTTGGGGCCTGTAGTTCTCTGAAAACAAACATTAGCTTTAGCACTAGCACTAAAGACGAGACGAGACAAGTCAAGAGCGCTGTCTGCTAGAATGAAACAGCAATTATTTATACTGCTACCAAATTTAGTGTGCCCTCTTAGGGATGGTTGTCTCTATCTTAACATCATTTTTGCTATACATCATTTTTGAGACTGATTCGGCAAGATGAAGTGCTCTCAAACAGTAGCCCGTCATTCCATAAAAGTTCATAACTTGTCTTTTCCATCCTGCCTTTTTCATTTTTTAATTGGTTTTAAAAGGTGATGTCAATGATGCTAGGAGTAATTTGACTGTCAGCGGGATATGCCCTTTGTCTTGGGTAATGAGTGCAGGCAGCAGGGAGGAGTAATTAGCCATAATTTGCACTATACTAACTTGCCGAAGGTTCCTAAAGCTTGCCTCGACTTTTCCCCTTTCTCCGCCCCAAGAAATGTCAGTGGCCGTTGTGTTAAACGATGGTGGCGTCTAATCAGCCCTAGCTGGCATGTGCCTGTGTGAATGCTCATCATTAGCGCCCTGCTTCTTTTAACACACCCCAGTTTTGGGAAGGGCAGTACCTTCATTGCGACCTTGAGTAAAATAAAGAGTTGGGTCTTGTTAGTACAACTTTGTTCAAGCCTACTGGGTATTCATAAGCCTCTGGATTTAAATCAAAAATATTTAGTGACCCAGAATGTCATTTACTACCCTCCCCCTCATTCATTTTTTAAAGTTAGACATCAACCTTCTTAGAATTCCTCAATCAATTCATTATGAACAATATAACAAGAAAAAATAAAATAACATTTTAAAAGAATGCCTGTTTCCCCATTCTTTTTTGTTGTTGTTGGTAAAAATGTGTATAGGATCGCTAATGACCTGAGGTGTAAGTATATTTTTCTGCACAACAATAATTTAATCTTTGATGACTGAATAAGTGCAATTCCCCTTCAATGTCTGATACACTGTAGCCGCGTTTCCATTACCCTTCAAAATGCGCAAAACTGAAATTGCGAATTAAAAATGCGGCCAATGGAAACGTGCCAATCTTGCAAAAACTCCCATATATCAAAAAAAGTTTTTACGCTTACATGAGGTGGTTTTTCAGGCAATTCGGAAAAAGGACATTTTTTGCAAACCTGCCATGTAAAAGTTGATCATTCGGTATGTTTGGACAAAAACGAGACAGAGTTCTTTATTAACCCATTTAAGCCCACTGGCAACTATAGTTTCCGCAGTGTATAGTTGTAATTTTCCTTTTGTAAGTATTTTTCTAGAAAGTATCCATGTTTTTAATCTCAATGACACGCAAGAAAACAACCAAATAAAGGATTTCAAGAGAAAAAAAAAGGTATTAACTTCATTCCTGTCACATGAGACTGCCAACTTCCTACCCCTACTTCCAGGAAGCATAATGAAGGAAAACCCTCCCAAACAAAGGTTATTTTCATGTTACTAATAAGTATTTTTTGTTGACATATATATATCTACATAATTGTGATGGTCCCTTGAATCATCCAAACAAAACAAATCTTACAACAGAGCTATAGTTTTTTGTACACTTAGTCAAAAGTCCAAGCGGCATCTATAGTTGCCGGTGGGCAAATGACTTGTAAGTACATATGATGGGGAAATGGGGTATACTGTGTTAACAGGTTAATAAATCAAGATTTTTGGTCTTTAGTGCTTTTTGCTTTCATAATATCCCACCTAAAACATAACTTAACCCTTTAACTATACAGTAGACCTTAATTCGATAGGGAAAAATATCATATTTTATGATATTATGTCTTATAAGGGCCAAAATATTGAGGACCCTTCATCCAGTTTGGAATTTCATTCTTTCATTCATTTCATTCGAATCGGTCAAGGACCCCAATTCTTTTTATGACTAGTAGCATACGATTCCATTATAATGTGGAAATTCAGACAAGTAATGAGTTTACATTTACATTATTATATGAAATCACCTACTACAGTCAGCCATTGAATACTATGGGACTATTCATTTATTTATTTATTTTTGTTATATAGATGTAATTTTTTCGTAATTATATTAATTTATTTTCATTTAACTTTTTGATACACAATGCCCTGTTAGGGCAACTTAATCGCTGCACTATGTTCCACCACTTTAAGACAAATGTATCTGTTGTTTGTTGTATTTTCATATTGAACAGATTATAAGATAGATGCAGCTTTTTTGAGTTTGCATCAAATGTTCTTTGACTTATATACACAATACATTTGTTTATGAATAAAGATTGATTTGATGAAAGCAGTTATTTTGAGTTAGATGCGAACATTGTCAAAATTGACAATGAAGGGGTGCATACAACATATTTGCCAACCGGCAACTATAGTTGCCGTACATTCAAATACGATTTTCAAGAAAAAAAACCTAAACCTGGGGAAAATAAATGCAGAACATGTTCACATACGACACTATTAACATGACTATATGCATGAAACCATTCAGAAAAATGTGGGCACAAATGGGTATGGGTATGGGTTAAACTAATAAAAGAAAATAGAATTACAAGAATACTGATTCTAAACAAAAAAGAAATGCCACAAATGATCATGAAGACCTTGAAGCAGATATGAGGGAGAAACACCCATGAATACCTCATACATGCCGCTCCCAAAGGGGGCTACTGATGAAGTGATGTTTCACTCATAGTTACTGCAGGTAATAGACTTGTAATAGAAAGTATAATCAGCAAAACTTGAAATGGCTCAGCGATTTATTGCTGAACGCAATCAAATATTAGTGTCACTGTCACTTGATGGTGGATCTGGTGAAGAATATGTTTGAGATGGCGAATGTGAGCCAGATGCTGAATGTACTGGGATATGAGCTCTGACGAGGACAGTGATGATAGTATAAAACATCTGCTCCAAACTGAACCCTTCCAAGCTCCAAAAGGGAACAAAATATGCTTTATTTTATTCTTCTGTAATTGTTACTCTAATATCAGGAAAGTTTTATATTATTGCGACAGGTATTCATTCATGTTAGATATAGATCCGGGTTGCTAAAGACCCGAATATGTAATAATGATTGGCAAAATATTCTGCATTTAAGGGTTAAATTAGCAACCATTAGAACATTCTGATGGCAGAGACTGGATCTATCATTTATGTGTTTGACATAAATACATATGATAGCTTTAGGCTATTTTGATATTATCATGTTAGCGTTGCACCTCCATATCCTTCTTCCAATATGAATCCAAATCAGATACGCCTGTAGCTTCCTGTGAAACAATTGGGGACAGAAAATATGAAGCATTCCTGATAGTGAATCCAGAAGGATTTCAATTCACCTCTTCCATTCCTCGTACCCTGTTGTGTCTAGTGTGCAGTCAGAGTGCGCACTTCTAGCACACTTGACAAGATAACAATCATCTCCCTCAGCTGTTTACTTCAAGATTTTCAGCACCAAAACCCAGAAATGTCATTTTTATGTTCTGTTCAAAATGCTTGGGCACTTAAACCACAGCGCTGCAGTTGACAACGGCAACCATGGTCTAAGAAAGTTGTTTAGTATGCTTGCCATTATGGTAACAGGATGAGAAATAACTGGAGAGTCGTGGTTGGATCACCATGGTGAGGATTGCGAGAGCCTTATAGTGAGTGCCTAACTTAAGAGGGCTGAAGTCTCTGTTTGGGAGCTATAAGTCAGACCAAAATCACCCGCTGCCTTCTTCCTGGCTCTCGAAGAAAATAGGCCAGTCTGGAAGTGGCGTCTCGCCTCGCAGCTGAATAGCTGAGAATAATAAAACCGGCAGTGATCCGTATGGAAATATGTACTCCCCTTATAATCTGAGTTATTCATGAACCCAGCGGCCCAGGAAAGCTGCGACTTTCTCTCAGATGCGTATGTTTATTTATATATCTGTGTGTTAATGGAAGGTCAGATAGCGAGATAAGCATGGACTCATTTTGTGGGATACGGTGGGAGTTTTTTATATGCACTTCTTATCCTTTTTACTGTCTATCTCTGCTGACGCATCAAATCAGATTTTGTCCTCTGTTACACTTCTGCAAAGAAATGATACTGGCGCAATTTTGGACTCTGCAATGAGACTTATTTGACGTATTTGACTAATGTCTCTAGGCCACTATCTCCAGCCTCCCCATCACTTTTGTTTTCCATGCTGTCATTTCTACCATCCCTCTTCAACTTTCCTGTCCTGTTTGCCCTCCTTATCTTTTCGGGCACGTCGCCCACTCGTTTTTATTCCCAGCTTGCTCATCACCAGAATTTTGCTGTAAAATCTTTAATTAAAGTTTTACGACTCGTGAGATTTCTCACCCACTCACATTTCCCCGCTAAGGAGTCACTTCATTCTTCTTCCCAACCCTCTTTCGTACTACCGTTTCCTTCCGGAGTGCTGGATTGGCAAATGACATATGCTGCCCAGCTGTTTGGAAAGATTGGCGGGCTTCTTGTGAACCAGGCGGTTTTACAGCTTCAGCTCTGCCTGTCTTCATGTCTTCTTTAATGCTTAAATGTTTCTCCTCCCCATGAAGAGTCTCTGGAGCTGGATCAAATTGCTGGGTAGCTGATATCATCTATGAAGGTATTTTTGGTGCAAAACAACTGAACACGCGTGAGAGTGGAATTTGTAGCTGTAGATCATATCCACACATGTGTACCAATAAATTTGAAGTCACAGAGAAAAATATTTGAGGAGTTGTAAACTTGTAGACTTTTTTTCTCACTTACAAACACAACGCAACAGTTACACCTTCACACATTCTTCACTGCAAGTGCACAAATCCTGTTCTACGAATCACACGTGAAGAAACTCATACACTCACATTTTTGCCACAGTTGCTGCAGTAAATATGGTGCAAAACGCATTCACACACCCGTATCAAAAATGTGAAGTCACAGACAAATTTTGCACATCCGGAAATTATTATGTGAATCCATGCAATGAGAGTTGCACACTTGTAGAATATTTGGTCTCAAATGTATTTCTTTTCTTGAATATTTTTCTAACACAATCACAAGTCCAATCACTACAACTGCTTGAATCTGCTGCTACGAGTCTCAAACGCAGTTTTTTCGTCTTCAAATGACAAGTTCTGCGCACTCTCACTTTTGCACCATATACTACGCGAAATATGGAGAAAATCTGTGAGGCAGCGGTTCAGTGAGCAGAGAATTTCGGCCAATCAGAAGAGCTCTTTTAAACCGGTGGCGCGCGACCGAGAACGGGAAAAATACATGAGCAATCTCTCTCCAGCAGATTCAAGACTTGTGATTGTGTTAGAAAAATATTCCAGAAAAGAAATATATTTGAGACCAAATATTCTACAAGTGTGCAACTCTCATTGCATGGATTCACATAATAATTTGCGGATGTACAAAATTTGTCTGTGACTTCACATTTTTGATACGGGTGTGTGAATGCGTTTTGCACCATATTTACTGCAGCAACTGTAGCAAAAATGTGAGTGTATGAGTTTCTTCATGTGTGATTCGTAGAACAGGATTTGTGCACCTGCAGTGAAGAATGTGTGAAGGTGTAACTGTTGCGTTGTGTTTGTAAGTGATAATTGTTTTTAATTGTAATTACTTTGAATGTGGATTTAGCAAAAAATAAACCCTAAATGGTTCACACTTCAACCCCCCAACTATAATTGATGTAGTCAAAAACTCTCCAGCTGCTTTTGTAACCAGAAGCTTTAGCTTAGGCCTCCTGAAAATAAGGAAAGTACTGGAGATGTATTTTATTTTATTTCAAATTATCATGAACTAATACTCTTTTCAGCTATGTTAAGACTTAAAGGGGTCATAGAATGACATTTTTGTACAAGTTAATATGATTCTTTAGTGTCTAAATGAAAAGTTTGTAATATACTTTAATTAAAAATTCTCATTAGTATTGTAAGAAAACACTCATTTTACCTGGTCAAAACCAGCTCAGTTTTCAGCAAGTCATTTCAGCGCATGTGACTTTAAATGATAATGAGCTTTGCTCACCCCGCCCCCTCTGCTCTGTGGGGCGTTCGGTTCGGTTCGACCCGACACAACACCACAACACACGTGGAGTGTTGCCTTGACAACATTTGAGGGTATATTTTCGAGAAATAATGGCAACGGGAGTCTCTGAGGAAACATCTGAGCAACCTTATCATTTTGAACCGGAGTCGGACTAGGAACAAGATGACGAACCCATCGAAGTTCGAACAGGACGTTTCTGAATGGTTGGTTAACGTCATGTCACTTTGATCTATCTTTGTACTGGCAGAGTAGTGTAGTTGCTATGTGTTTACTGATGTGTTAGTTCATTGACAGATTGATGTTATGTTATAAGATTTTTTTTTTACATTACTTCTTAATCAGTAACAGACACCGTTATAAACCATGTACAAAAGTAAGCTTAGTGTAGTGTTACCACGTTAACTTTATCACCCGAGTACACAGTTTGTAATAACAAACATAACGCGTTGTTCATTATAAACGTGGGATTATGAATTATATTGAGAACATCATACACAGAAAGCATGCCGTAATGTAACTTACCCTGTAAACTTTAGCCTCATTCATCGTGAAGCGATTTGCAAAGATTAATATAAAGGTTAATAAAACGTTACACTCACATCTTCCTGAGGTGCAGCAGGAACACGATCCTTTTTTCAAGAGCAGCTTATTAGCAAAACCTGCTTTATACTGACGCTCGTTTATAAAGCAGTCTGCTGAGAAATGATTCGCGCAAACATTGACGTTGATCGGGGGGAATATTCCCTTCTAAAACAAAACTCAGCAGCCACTGGGTCTTCAGCAGTTCGGATTTAGGAACATCAAAATGACTGCTGTGTTCGTTATTACACACAACAACAACACAACACCACAATCGCTTAGACGCCATTCTGTTCCAGAGTATCAACAATGGCGGACTGATGACAGCTCGCTCAGGGCGGGTCTGTGTTGAAACGCTGCTGTCAATCAACAATCTTAGGAGGGGCGTACACCGTGTAACGTCACACGGTCAGACGGCTCGATTTGAGACAGGGGAAAATATATAAGGAGATTAAAAAAAAAACACTGGAAGTATTTTTATCATTATAGGATGGTTGTGTACAGGCACTGCCAACACACATTTCCGTATAATCAACTTGTAAAAGTGCATGTACCATTCTATGACCCCTTTAAAGCAGATTGCCACGTTTCAGTAATGTTTTATATCCTGTTGATGCATACATTTAATCACTGCATTTGTCTGATTAAAGATTTCAGGGAATACTGGGCTCCAAAGTACTGTGTAGAATGTGTGAAGGTGTAACTGTTGCATTGTGTTTGTAAGTGAGAAAAAAAGTCTACAAGTTTACAACTCCTAAAATATTTTTCTCTGTGACTTCAAATTTATTGGTACACATGTGTGGATATGAGCTACAGCTACAAATTCCACTCTCACGTGTGTTCAGTTGTTTTGCACCAAAAACACCTTCATAATCATCTTGCTAGATCTGAAAATGTGGATGCATAAAACAGTTTTTTTTTGTCTCTGCTTGGAATTTTCTGGCTCCTTGTGTCATTCCCTACAATGGTAGCTGTAATGGGTGGTTTGAAACCATGTAATCCTATTTCCCTCTTACATTCCAGACTGTGGAGGAGGATATCATTGCAGCTCAGACTTGCATAGTTCTCTGCGTTCGCTAACTCTACAGCTGTGTGGTGGAGGGTAATCATATAATGTGCAAACACAGTTAGCACCCAACAGAGCATAAACTAGCAAGCTAACTCAGCAAAATAATGTATTCTGACTTGTATACAACACAAATAGATCTTAAAGCCCTTTTTAAGATGCACTTACATACAGTTGCAGACCCCTTGCAGAATCGGTGAAAATGTGAATAATTCGAAAAATAAATAAATAAGATGGATCATACAAAATGCATGTTATTTTCTATTTAGTACTGTCCTTAATAATATATTTTACATAAAATATGTTTACATGTAGTCCACAAGACCAAAAAAATAGCTGAATTTATAAAATGACCCCATTCAAAAGTTTATGTACCCTTGATTCGTAATGCTGTGTCATCACCTGATGATCCACAGCTGGTTTTTTTTGTTTTGTAATGGTTGTTCATGAGTCCCTTGTTTGTCCTGAGCAGATAAACTGCCCAACGTTCTTCAGAAAAATCCTCCAGGTCCCGGAAAAGGATATTTGAACCCTTTCCAGCAGTGACTGTATGATTTTGAGATCCATTTTTTCACACTGAAGGACAATTGAGGGACTCAAACACAACTAGCCTATTAAAAAAGGTTCAAACATTCACTGATGCTCCAAAAGGGAAAACCCGATGCATTAAGAGCCAAATCTTCAAATTCAAATTTTTGAACATGCAAGTATTTTCTGTTGCTTCCGATGAGCAGTACTAAATGAAAAAAAAAAAAGATATTTAAACAAAATAAGAAAAAATTGGACATCCTGTCACCCCCGGCTCTTAATGCATTGAGTTTCCTTCTGGAGCATCAGTGAATGTGTCAACCTTTTTTACTAGTTGTGTTTGAGTCCCTCAATTGCCCTCAGTGTGAAACGATGGATCTCAAAATCATACAGTCACTGCTGGAAAGGGTTCAAATATGCAAAAGATGCTGGAAAACTGAAGAATATGCAGGACCTGGAGGATTTTTCTGAGGAACATTGGGCATTTTAACTGCTCAGGACAAACAAGAGACTCAAGAACAATCATCACAAGACAAAAAAACAGCCGTGGATCATCCAGGTAACGACACACAGTATTAAGAATTAAGTCATTTTTATAAATACATAAATTTTTTTTGTCTTGTATACTATATGTAAACATATTTTATGTAAAATATCTTATTCAGGACAGTACTACATACCAAATTACATGCATTTTGTATGATCTCTCTTATTTTGTTAAAATGATTCACATTTTCACAGATTCTGCAAGGGGTTTATAAACTTTCAAGCAAGCATCAGTTGTGTGCAGTGGTGTTTTAAAATGAGGAGGCAAAGTCCTCAAATGTTTTATATATACAACAAATGTAAATTAATGTTCCTGTTACACTTAATTTTCCTGGTTAAATACACATTACATAAAATGCAATTCCCTTTCAGTCAGTCACGTTATGTCAGTGACTGACTGGTTTCGCTTAAAAGCCTATCACCTTCGAGTTCTACAAAACGAGCCAATGGCAAAACAAAGCCATGGGTCTGCGGAATTTGCATAGCGAACTCCGCCCACCAGCATGGGTATATAAGGCATCCCTGGAATTCGGGCTGGCTAACTCTTACAAGATCCTGAGACCCTGGCCTGGATATGTGCCCAAGGTTCCCACCACTCCCTTCAGGAACCAGGTAGTGAACCTGCAAGTGCTTCCCCGGGAGGAGGCAGACCCAGCCTTGGGGTCTCTGCACTTACGTAGACAGGACGTGATGTTTCAGGAACTCAGACCAGCTCTTTGTCTGTTATGGAGGGCAGCAGAAGGGAAAAGCTCTCTCCAAGCAGAGGTTGTCTCACTGGATAGTGGACACCATTGTCCTGGCATACCAGGTTCAAAGCCTGCCATGCCCTTAGGGGTGAAGGCACACTCTACTAGGGCTCTCCCCTTGGGCTCTAGCACATGGCGCCTCGCTAACAGACATCTGCAGAGTTGCAGGCTGGGCCTAACACTAACACTTTCGGAAGATTTTACAATCTCCATTTAGAGCCAGTGTCTTCTTGTGTACTCGCTTCCAGTGTCCAGTAAGTAAGACCGGCTCGGTGTCATCGCTTGCTGCACCATTCCACTCCACGTACTGGATACATGCTCTATTTTGCTCAGGTGAGTTTCTCAGTGAAGCCCTGAGTTCCTCCAGCACTGTTGAAGTTGACACCAGAGTGTATGCCCGCTTGGTCAGCCCTCGTGTTAGGCTAGGTACCTCCATGTGCATGGTTCCTCCTCTGGGCAACCCCACATGTATATTTCCACGGTTAGTCTCCTTGAGCATGCGTCTTTCCCTTGGCAAGACCCCCTTGCCACCCCTGGGGTTTAAACATTCCACTAGGGCAATTTATAAAAACGAGTGACTTTTAAACTTTTAATCGTCAAATTTTGTAATATTTGCTGTTTTATTTTTGTAATATCGATTTTGTCATTTTGAGGAGGCACTTTATATATAAGTTTATATATATATATATATATATATATATATATATATATATATATATATATATATATATATATATATATATATATATATATATATTACAGTGTATTACAGTGTAAACATTTTTTTTTTAAGTACAATCAACTTGGATGTTTAGGTCATTTCAACTTAAATTAGTTGTATCTAGTATAAAAAAGTAGAACATTTCTTAACTTATTTTGATGAGTTAAAGCAATGTAAAGACATATGTTATCAAAGCTTATTGATCATATAATTTTTTACAGTGTATGTTTAAATACATTTATCCATCCATGTTGTGAATAAATGCCAAGACTAATACTATTTGCTTCATCTCAGTAATATTCCTTGTTACAGAACAGTTCAGTAGAAAAAAAGAATAATGACTACAAATACATTTCTAAAATTTCTACTGCCATTGGTAACTGAAAACTTGAATTTAATTCATTATTTGCAATTCCGCATACATCAACAGCCTTGGAAAGACTATTTTGACTACTGTTACATAGTATTAAAGTTGCCAGCATTTTACAAGGAATTGTCTTGAAAGGTCATAAAGCAAAAGTTATTTTGGAACTTTTATTTGTTTGGACCTTAGCTAGAAATTAAATTTAGAGACTGAACCTCTTAGACCTTTTCTCCCAACTAATGTCACTTTTCTGAGCCATTTTTTGCAATGACCTTTAATAAGCTGGTCCCAAGGTGATTTTTAGAGGAGGAATGGAGTCAGTTCCACAGGTGTCCTATAGCAGAGAAACCACAGGTGTAATTCATCACAGAAATAAATTTTGCTACTCTAAGGGTACTTTTACATGACAACGGTGTACTAAAAACCAAACACTTGTTAATTAACTTTTTTTACACACAGAAGACAGCGTTGTCAAAACAATCCCTGTTTATCTTTACAGAAAAACCACATGAATTTTACGTGATCACATGTGTCCGCATGTGGAAAACGTGTTCACATGTGCTTACGTGTGATCACATGTTGGAAACATGTCACCACATGTTGCAACAAAATTTGGCACATGTGGCAAACACGTTACCAACATGTGAAGCACATGTGGAAAATGTTTCCACATGTTGTAATGGCTTTTAAACATGTGGATCACATGTTACCACGTGTCACAAATACAGCTTAACTGTTGTTACTTGTACCACATGTTGCAACAAAATGTGGCACATGTGGCAAACATGTTACCACGTCACAAATACAGCTTAACTGTTACTTGTACCCTGTTGTTTTGTATGTTTACTCGTATTGCTCTTGTTTCCTGTCCAGTGGTTGTAGTACCTTGTAGTTTTCATTGTTAATTATTTTTTTGACATGTAGTTACAACGTTAGTTAGTAGAATGTCTACAGTGTATAAAAGACTATTGTTTTGAAGCTTACCAAGTTTTAAAAGTTCACAATCTACTTCACATTTATTTTAATGAAATATAAACAATTGTAGTGTGTGTGTGTGTGTGTGTGTGTGTGTGTGTGTGTGTGTGTGTATACACGGATAATCTAAAACCACAAAAAATGCTGTATTATACATGCCAGGCCAGTAGTTAGCGATGTCACTTTGTAAAGAAACACTACGCACCTATAATTTGGACACCTAATACACATGCGCATGACGTCACCGTTTTTGTAGTTTACACTGAGACAACAACGGTATTGTTTGCAAAAACTTGTACTTAGAATCCTATTTTAAAAAGTTTGAGTCTTCAGGCCCACAAATGCATAAAAAGTGTTCCCTTTCGTTCAGTCACTCCGAGTAACGTCAGTGACTGACGAATGGGGGTTTCGCCTAGAAGCCTATCATCTTCGAGATCTTATAAAACGCCCAATGCAATGCCAATGCCATGCAGAATTTGCATTCAAATTTGCACTCAAATTTGCACCATGTGGTGATGGTGGTCCGGTGGGTTGAACCATAGAACTGATATGCAGAAGGTTTCTGGTTCGATCCCAGCGGTCACCACCAGTGTGTCCTTGAGCACTTTACTTCATGTTGCTCCAGGGGGATTGTCCCTGTAATAAGGGCACTATAAGTCGCTTTGGACAAAAGCATCTGCCAAATGCATAAAAAAATATAATATATATAAATATAAAATAACTCCGCCCCACCGCGTGGATATATAAGGAAGTATGGAGCCTTCTGAGTTATTGTCAGCTTCTTCGAGACAATCAGCTTTCCAGTTCGGTGTTGGTTTGACAGCGCATTCCAGTGATCGCATACTTCCTGCCTGCTGATCTGTGCAGTGGTCTGCTTCCAGCTGGTGTGGGCTTCCCTGGGCACTTCGGCATCAACTGCGGAGCTCAGGCAGCGCTTGTGGATGAGCCATGTTCCCACTGCGGGAACATGCCCATCTCGGTGCTACGGTCGAGACTCAATGAGCTCCGTCCCCTCTGCCACACCCCAATCGGTGATCTCCACGAGAGGAGTGGAGTGGTGGCCAGGGTGACGGTGTGGAACAAAGCCCCGGCGCTCACGCTTCGGGCCACACCCCTCTCTAGCGTGCCGCACCCGCCTTGCGTTCAGACTGAAACATGAGGCTGGCTCCTGTGGGGCGGCAGTTGCTCAGTGGTTCATGTTGGTTGGCTACAAACCGGAAGGTTGGTGGTTCGATCCCCGGTTCCACCTGACCAAGTGTCGAGGTGTCCATGAGCAAGACACCTAACCCCAGCTGCTCCTGACCAGCTGGATGGCGCCTTGCATGGCTGACAACGCCATCGGTGTGTGAATGGGGGAATATGAGGCAATGTGTAAAGCGCTTTTGATGGCCATTGGTCTGTTAAAAGCGCAATATAAATGCAGTCCATTTACCATTTATCATCCTGCTGTCCTGACTGTTTCGTTTGGCACAGCGGAAGACGAAGAGATGTCGATCGCCGCATCTCAAGGTAGGCTGAGAGGAACCTCTGGCTCAACCTGGCCGATATGCTGAACTGACACCCCCATCTCTGAGCAACCAGAGACCGGTGAGGGCAGTGTGCGCCGCCCCGTGCCACGCTACTCTCTCCCTCTCTGTCGCCAGCCTCCTCTCAGAGAAGACCCCAGTGGAACGTGCGTCCTTCCCTGGTCTCCTCCAGGATTGGTTACGACCAATCCTGGATCTGCGCGTCCTGAACCGATCCCTTCACAGGCTTCCGTTCATGATGTTGACAGCGAAACGCCTTTTCGAATGCGTTTGTCCAGCCGACTGGTTTGCAGCGATCGACCTGAAGGACGCCTACTTCCACGTCTCCATCGTACCTCGACACAGACCGTTCCTACGGTTTGCTTTCGAGGGGCGGCATATCAGTCCGCGCTCCTCCCATTTGGGCTAGCTCTGTCTCCTGGCATCTTCACGAAGATTGTCGAGGCAGCCTTTGCCCCCATCAGGCAGCACGGGGTTCGCATCCTGAACTACCTTGATGACTGGCTCATACTGAGTTACTCTCGAGAGCAGGTGTGCGAACACAGAGACCTAGTGTTCCAGCACTTAGCCCGTCTGGGCCTTCGGGTCAACTGGGAGAAGAGCAAACTCTGCCCAGTGCAGATGATCTCTTTTCTTGGTATGGATATCGACTCTGTCGCCATGTGCGCGGTAAGTGAGCGCACGCAGTCACTGCTGACTTGCCTCCGTCAAACCGAGAGCAAGAGTGTGGTTCCACTGAAGTTATTTCAGAGGCTCCTGGGGCATATGGCATATGCAACTGCGGTAACGCCGCTCGGATTGCTTCATATGAGACCGCTTCAGCACTGGTTTCATGATCGAGTCCCGAGATGGGCAAGGCAGTCGGGGACTCGCTCCGGGTACAAGTTACTCGGGCCTGCCTGCAGACCCTCACCCTGTGGTCGAACCTCAGCTTTCTACGGGCAGGTGTGCCCTTAGAACGAGTTTCCAGGCATATTGTTGTATCAACAGATCCCTCTGCCACGGGCTGGGGTGCCATGTGCAATGACATGCTGCTGTGGGCTACTGGACAGAGAACAGTTTGGGAACAGTTCAGCAACTCACAGGTAGATCTGTTTCAAGGAGCAGGTCATGTTGGTCGCCCCGTACTGGCATGGCTGGACCTGGTTCTCAGAACTCCTACTCCTTGCGACAGCCCCTCCCTGGCCAATTCCTCTGAGGAAGGACCTTCTCTCTCAGAGATGGGGCACCCTTTGGCACCCGTGTCCCGATCTTTGGAACCTCCACATGTGGCTCCTGGATGGGACGCGGCAGGTTTGAGTACCCTACCACCTCCGGTGGTGGCTACCATCACTTCCGCTAGGGCAGAGTCTACTCGACACTCCTATGCATTGAAGTGGAACCTTTTCATCACCTGGTGTTCTTCTCGCCAAGAAGACCCCTGGAAATGCCCGATCGGGTCCGTGCTCTCATTTCTCCAAGAAGGGTTGGAACGAAGGCTGTCTCCTTCCACCCTTAAGGTTTATGTGACCTCTATATCAGCCTACCACGACCTTGTTGAGAACAAACAGGTAAGCAAGCACAACCTGGTCATCAGATTCCTGAGGGGAGCCAGGAGACTACATCCTCCTCGCTCTCCCCTCGTACACTCTTGGGACCTCGCAGTAGTCTTAGATGCTCTGCAGAGGGCTCCCTTTGAGCCATTGTGGTCAGTAGATCTTAAGTTCTTGTCTATGAAGACAGCGATCCTGACCGCCTTGGCCTCCATCAAGAGGGTATGGGACCTGCAGGCATTTTCGGTTGACGAAGCGTGCCTAGAGTTCGGGCCGGGCAATTCTCACATGATCCTGAGACCCCGGCCTGGATATGTGCCCAAGGTTCCCACCACTCCATTCAGAGTGGTGAACCTGCAAGTGCTGCCTTTGGAGGAGGCAGACCCAGCCTTGGCACTGCTCTGTCCAGTACGCGCTCTTCACGCTTACGTAGACAGGACGCAGTGTTTCAGGACCTCAGACCAGCTCTTTGTCTGTTATGGTGGGAAAGATTCTCTCAAAGCAAAGGTTGTCTCACTGGATAGTGGACACCATTGTTTTGGCTTACCAGACGCTGGGGCGTCCATGCCCCCTTTGGGGTTAGGGCTCACTCCACCCGGAGTGTAGCCTCGTATTGGGCTTTAGCACATGGCGCTTCGCTGACAGACATCTGGAGAGCTGCAGGCTGGGCGACACCTAACACATTCGCAAGATTCTACAATCTCCGAGTGGAGCCTGTGTCCGACTATGTACTCGCCTCTACTAGTGGCCGGTAATGGGATAGGCTCAGGTGTCTTCGCTTGCTCGCCATTCCACTCCACGGACTGGATACGTGCGATATTTCCTCAGGTGAGCTTTCCAGAACCCTGAGCTCCTCCAGCACTGTCGACGCCGACACCTGTAAGTCTGCCCTCTCGAGCCCAGACCCTTGTGTCAGGCCAGGTGCCTCCATGTGCATGGTTTCCCTCTGGTCGACCCCCATACGTGTATTTACACCGTAAGCCTCCTTGAGCAGGTGTCTTTCCTTTGGCAAGCCCTTGCCACCATGGGGTTAAAAACACACCTTCGGCTGGTACCCCAGGGCTCTCCATATGCAGCCCTTAGCGGGTCAAATGTGTATTCCTAAGTCCTCCCTACGGGCAGGCGTCTTGGCGCATTTTGCACCTGGAATATGCTTCCCAGTGTACCTTGGTATTCATGTGATAAGTGGGAGTCCTTCATCCGTACTAGTCTTACGACAGGGTACTCGCACTTACACAGAGCACTGGAAGACAGCCGAGTGGCGTGATTACATTGGGACCCCCATTCGTCAGTCACTGACGTTACTCGGAGTGACTGAATGAAAGGGAACGTCTTGGTTACGTATGTAACCCTCGTTCCCTGAGGAGGGAACGGAGACGTAACATCCCTCTGCCACATCCGCTGTACCATTGGAACGGCCGGGAGTTCAGTCTTGGCTCCTCAGCAGGTAAACATAATGCGATATTGCCTCCGTACTTCCTTATATACCCACGCGGTGGGGTGGAGATACGTATGCAAATTCCGCATGCCCATGGCATTGGCATTGGCATTGGCATTGGCATTGCCATTGGGCGTTTTCGAAGATCTCGAAGATGATAGGCTTCTGGGCGAAACCCCCATTCGTCAGTCACTGACGTTACGTCTCCGTTCACTCTTCATGGAACGAGGGTTACATATGTAACCGAGACGTTCCGCTTTTAGCTGAAAAAATGTGTTGTGTAAAACGACCCTTAAAAGTATTGCCACATGATTTTATTTTGTTGTATAAGGCAGAAATATTCAGACATTAATTTTTGCTTAAGTATCTAAATATATATATCCATAAATGTTTATATATTTATGGATACTGTATATCCTAATAATATTAATTGTAAGAAATAAAGAAATTCTAACATTTATGAATGCAGTGTATTGAACAATAACAGATGTGAATACTGCAGTGCATCTGTGTTTTTGGCACATGGCGCTTTGTAATGCTGTTAAAAAAATATTTTGTGTCTATGTTCTGTATTATTTTTCAATATTTTTTCATATAACCGTATCATACGCCAGAGATGGAAATAAAAATACAAATTCTGTTATCACAAAGGTTACAGCATGCCTTCCACAACAGAAGGTCAAGGGTTCAGGTGTACTAATGCATTGTAAATCACTTTGGATTAAATAGCCTGCCAAATAAATTCATGAGAATTTGTTTTTTTGTTTGTTTATACTTTAAATAACACCATAATTCCTTTGAAATCATTCCAAATGGAAGTAAATCTTATGGATGAGAATTCCCACTTGATGGATCGCCTCCGACATCCATTCCCTACTTCTCTCCATTGCGGCTCTTCACACGGAACCATCTGAACACTTGTGACAAAACAAGCTCTCAGGTTTTGAGGACAAAGCTGAAAGACTGAAAGATCTGTGAGTTTCTTTCATGGCCATCTACCAGGGGATTTGGTTTGGTGCGTTACCAACTGCTTGCACATTATATCCTGCCTTCATATACAGCAATGCCCACAAACACTCATTCCCTCTCTGCATCTCAGACTGCCTAAGCATGCATGTTTGAATAAGGAGATTTACCAGCTGATCCTTTGAAGGTTCTTGATCCTAACGACAGAGAAAAAATTGTGTCCCAAGAGAACATGAACACATTTAACAGCTCAGTGGGCATCGAATTACAAAAATCCAATCTAAACAAGGATTATGTGAGATAATAGCACCAATAAGAGTGTAAAAAGGATTGTAAAGTGTTCATTTACCGTCAAAAAAGTGGAAATACAAAGTTCATGCATTCACTAGAAATCAAACCCATGACCTACTGTTCTACAGGAATACCTTACAAAAAATATATATTTTGCAGAATGTCCAGAGTCCTCTTTTCCATAATACAATAAATGTGGAGAACCAATGATGTTAGACATCATTGACATCAAACCTGATCTGAATTTTTGCATTGCTATTGCATTGTCATTGCTATCAGATTTAACATTTAATCAGATTTAACATTTTTATATTTAAAAATGTCCTGGCAAATCCAAGCTTTATAATGGCAGTGAATGGGAGCCCAGAATATGAAGCCCAAAAAAATGCATCCATCCATTATAAAAGTAATCCATACTGCTTCCGGGGGTTAATAAAGGCCTTCTGAAGCAAAGCGATAAATTTGTGTAAGAAAAATATCCATATTTAACACATTATCAAGTAAAATATCTAGTGCATCTCCGCCAGACCGCCTTCCGTATTCAACTTACAAAAAAACGTAACTGGCGCGACATATGATGCGTATGCGTTTTTGAACTGCAAGAGGCATTACACTTTCTTTGTATATATATATATATCCACAGATGCTTGATTGGATTAGGATCTGGGGAATTCAGAGGCCAAGTCAACACCTCAAACTCCTCAAACCATTCCTGAACCATTTTTGCTTTGTGGCAGGACGCTTTATCCCGCTGAAAGAGGCTACAGCCACCAGGGAATACCGTTACCATGAAAGGGTGTACATGGTCTGCAACAATGCTTAGGTAGGTGGTACGTGTCAAAGTAAGATCCACATGGATGGCAGGACCCAAGGTTTCCCAGCAGAACATTGCCCAAAGCATCACACTGCCTCTGCCGGCTTGTCTTCTTCCTATAGTGCATCCTGGTGCCATGTGTTCCCCAGGTAAGCAACACACATCCATTATATCCACATCCATTCACTTGATGTAAAAGAAAACAGGATTCATCAGACCAGGCCATCTTCTTCCATTGCTCCGTGGTCCAGTTCTGATGCTCACGTGCCCACTGTTGACGCTTTCGTCGTGGACAGGGGTCAGCATGGGCACCCTGACTGGTCTGCGGCTATGCAGCCCCATATGCAACAAAATGTGATTCACTGTGTATTCTGACACCTTTCTGTCTGAAACAGCATTAGCTTCTTGATCAATTTGAGCTACAGTAGCTCGTCTATTTGATCCGACCACAAGGGCCAGCCTACGCACCCCACGTGCATCATTGAGCCTTGGGCACCCATGACTCTGTCGCTGGTTCACCACTGTTACTTCCTTGGACCACTTTTGATAGATACTGACCACTGCAGACCAGGAACACCCCACAAGAGCTGCAGTTTTGGAGATGCTCTGACCCAGTAGTCTAGCCATCCCAATTTGGCCCTTGTCAAACTCGCTCAAATCCTACGCTTGCCCATTTTTCTGCTTCAGGCACCTGGCCTGACACAAAGGTCTGGGCTCGAGAGGGCATACTTACAGGTGTCGGCGTCGACAGTGCTGGAGGAGCTCAGGGCTTCTGGAAATTATATCCCACCCACTAGCAGGTGCCGTGATAAAGAAATAATTAGTGTTATTCACTTCACCTGTTATGTTATGGTTTCTTTATGTTAATAATGTGTATTTCAATTACATGTTTTTTTTTTCCAGACTTAAACAGCATCCATTTACATTCATTGTTCAGAAAAGAGTGACTTGGACACGCTGCAAATTTCTCCTTTTTCCACAGAAGAAAAAAAATAAATAAAAAAATAATAATAACTTTAATTTATATAGCGCCTTTCACAAAACCCAAGGACGCTTAACAAATAGCAAGGGAGGGAAGGAAGGACGGGGGGGGGGGGGGGGTGTAAGGATAAGAAGGAGAGAAACCAGAGCAGCTATGGCCCATAGGCCTCAGTGAAGAGATGTGTTTTAAGCTGGTTTTTAAAGGTTGCTAAAGATGTTGCAGAGCGGATGGCATGAGGAAGCTTGTTCCAGAGTGATGGTGCACCCACACAGAAGGCTCTATCACCAAATGTCCGTAGCCTGGACTTAGGGACAGCAAGCAGGTCCTTGTCTGAGGACCGCAGGGACCGAGCTTGACTGTACGGATGGAGTAGATCCGTCAGATACTGAGGTGCAAGTCCATGTAGAGATTTGTACGTCAGAAGGAGGTATTTATATTTGATCCGTGATTTAACTGGCAGCCAATGAAGCATCTTTAGGATTGGACTAATGTGAGATCCGAGTTTTGTGTAGGTAAGCATCCTAGCCGCAGAGTTGTGTACGTACTGGAGTCTGTCAGTAGCTTTGCTGGGCAGACCAAACAGGATACCATTACAGTAATCGAGTCGGGAGGTGATGAAGGAGTGGATTAGGGTCTCAGCTACAGAGATGTTCTTGAGATGGTAAAATGCTGTTTTAGTAGTGTGTTTAATGTGTTGCTGGAAGGAGAGAGTAGGGTCCATAATGACGCCCAGGTTGCGTACTTGAGGAGATGCTGATATTGAACAGCCATCCACATCAAGTACGAAGTCATCAACTTTTTTAAGAAGTGACTGTGGAGCAAACACCATGAGTTCTGTTTTGTCTTTGTTGAGTTTAAGAAGGTTACTGACCAGCCATAGCTTTATGTCCTTCAGGCAGTTGATGAGTGTCAGAGGTGGGAGAGGTGTGGAAGGCTTAGTACTGATGTAGAGCTGGGTATCATCAGCGTAACAGTGGAAATGTAATCCATGTTTCCGGATAATCATCCCAAGAGGCAACAAATAGATGTTGAACAGTAGAGGGCCAAGTACCGATCCTTGTGGCACACCATGTAAAACTGGCGCCAATTCAGAACAAATATCCTTAATGGTGATGTATTGTTGCCTGTTGGTGAGATAGGATTTAAACCAGGAATACACAGTACCAGTGACGCCAATGAGATTTGATAGGCGAGTGAGCAGAATCGTGTGGGATACCGTATCAAAGGCAGCTGAGAGGTCAAGAAGTATTAAGATGCTGACATGCCCAGAATCTGCTGCCATGAGAAGATCGTTTGTGATTTTGATTAGGGCCGTTTCAGTACTGTGCTGTGTCCTGAACCCTGATTGAAATGGCTCATAGAGGTTGTGCTGTAGCATATGATGGTTAAGTTGGGTAGCCACAGCCCTTTTCAATAACTTGCAGATGAAAGGTAAGTTGGAGATCGGGCGGTTGTGACTTGGATGATCGTGGTTTAAGCCAGGTTTTTTAAGTGTAGGGATCACCGCAGCAATTTTAAAGCTGGTGGGGACCACCCCGGAAGACAACGAGGTGTTGATGATGTTGACAAGGATGGGACCCAGAGTTGGAAGACATGCCTTAACCAGTGCAGTCGGCATTGGATCCTGTTTGCAGGTCGTAGCCTTTGCCTTTGACACTAGCTCCCAAACTTGAGCTGTGTTGAGCATGTAGACTGTGTGAAGACTGTTGTGAAATTTGTGTCAAGCAGCTGTATGGTCGTTGAATGAGAGGAGCTAGGCTGCTGTAGTTGCTGGTGGATAGATTCAACCTTTTCCTGGAAGTAATCCTGCAATCTGGAGCATAAGCCAAGAACGTCAAGTGGCAAAGGGTTGTCAGGTGGGCGGAGTAGGCGGTTGATAGTGGAAAAAATCTGTTTCGGTTGATGTTGTTGGTTACCAATAAGTGTTGAATAATAGTTATTTTTGGACTTGGACAGAGCATCTTTGTAGCTCTTAACATGGTCGTTGTAGGCTTCCCGGTGGACAGTAAGGCCAGTTTTTTTATAATACCTCTCCAGCCTCCGTCCTATGGCCTTCATGAGGCGGAGTTCAGCAGTATACCAAGGAGCAGGACAGGAGAAGGAGACAAATCGAGTAATGAGGGGGGCAACAGAGTCCAGACTACGCAACAAGGCCAGGTTATAGTCACTAACCAAGTCATTGACTGTACGGTTTGGAGGATAGCTGATCAGATGGCCTTCAAGAGTGTTTGACAAGTTTTGTATGGATACTTGTTTAATGTTACGATATGCAATGATCCTTTTCTCACACTTCCTATGTGTGTTCTGCACAGTAAAAGAGAACGTAACTGCAAGGTGATCAGAAACAGCCAGGTCAATAGTTTGTAGATTGGTTGTGGTAATACCTGAGGAGCATACCAGGTCCAGTGTATGACCTTTAGCATGTGTGGGGCCATTGACATTTTGTGTAAAATTAAAGCAGTCCAAAAGTGACAAGAAGTCAGTAGCATAAACATTACTGGTGTCAACATGAATGTTGAAGTCACCAAGTAGGATAGTAGCTGGAGAGGTTGGGCAGATCAGAGCAAGAAGGTCAGAGAGCTCAGCCAGGAAGCTAGCAGATGCCTTAGGCGGGCGATAGATAAGGACCACTTGTAGCTGCTGAGGCCCAGACAGAGCAAGGTGAATGCACTCAAAAGAAGAAGTGGCATGTACTGGAAATACTTTTATTTTGAAATCTGCATTATGCATGACAGCCAGTCCCCCACCACGTCCAGAACTACGAGACCTTTGAATGTATCTATAGCCTTGGGGGGTAGCTTGGTTAAGTGCAAGAAAGTCCATCTGGTTCTGCCAGGTTTCAGTTAGACACAGAAAATCCAGTTTCCTGTCAGTTATAATGTCATGAATGAGTGGTGCTTTATTATTTAGTGAGCGAGTGTTCAGAAGCATAAATGAGACAGACTTTTCAGAACAGAAGTATTGGGATGAGAGATGACATCATCAACAGCCCGTTCTATGGGCCGCAGGTTGAAAAAGTGTGGGCGCGGCTCGTTCTGATGACGTCGTCGCTGAGCAGTGAGAGACCGAAGAACAGGAATAGCCTGGAATGTGTTCATGTAAACAAACTTATGTCACGCAGCCCTGTGCACATAGCGGGGGCGACGTAAGAGATGGAGAGATTTAATCACCTCAAAGTCAACGGCACTCGGTGCGATGTGAGAGTTGAGATTTTTGAGTTCCATAATGCAGTATCTGAGGAAAGCCATGATGCCCGAGGAGATCGCTAGCTAGCCGCTAGCGTTAGCTTACAAGCCGCAAAACAACCACCAGAGAGAAACATGTCCAAGCTTCAACAGAGAATTGAGGGGAATTGAGCCATACCCAGAGGTAAATTACTGCTATTGTCAGAGGAGAAATGACTGCAATTAGCAGTTTAGGAATTTATAAAGTAGCCTGTCCAATGTAGTAGCCTGTCCAATGTTTGTTGGTTTGTTTATTCGTGAGCATGAGAAGCGGCGACATACACGCCAGCGTCCTCTCAGCGTCACCCGACAAGGTCAATGCCAGCGTATATATATATATATCTATAAGTCGAGTTTTGTCGAAATTTCACGTGGGTCTGGAAAAACATGTATTTTTTTATCTTTACACAATTCAACTGTAATGGTCATACATGTTGTTTTCTCCATTATTCAGTCTGTCATCTTCCATATCAAAGCTCCATGTGTTGCTTTTTCCATTTTCTGTGATCTTGCACCCGGCCCACAGGATTAATGCTCTGGATTAGGAGTCAAAGAGGGCACCTGTACTTTGTCACCTGTTGGAATTGTATTGTGAAGCCTACAGGGTACAAATCTGATTGAAGCTTTCTCACCACTGGAGACATTTCCCTACAGTCACCTTCAGGTACACACGCACACAGCTGAGAAAATGTAATGAGGTCTTGGATGAAGCCTGGCACACTATCCTTTGCTTTTTCTGTCCTTTTTCTTTTTCTTGAGTCCTTGTGGGTCTCGACACTGAAACAAACTGGCCATGAGTTATTTAGCCAGTTTTGCTTTTCCGCCTGCCAATTTTCCTTCTTAATGTTCCCTTGCCACAGATGGCATAGGGAACAGCAGTAGTTCAACTTTGACTTTTCCGTTTTAACCTGTTCAGATTGAACAACATCACTCAAGTTGAAAGTGAGCAATTGAATGCAAAGAACACATTGCCAATTCCAAACGATAGCAGAATAGAAAACCGGCAGCTGATTTTGCTACTTTTTGCTACTGTCATTAACACGTATGACTTCTCGACAAAATTTGTAGTCTGAGATATATAGAAATATATGCATTCCGGTTGGTGTGTGGGCACGTGGCAGAGAAAGAGACTTTTGTGTGTAATTCTGAGCCCTCTGGGAAGTTACATACCCGAATGCTTTTAAGGCTAAGAAAGCAAAGACACAGACTTTGGTGAAGCTCCAAATGGTCAAGGGGGGTAAGACTAAACAGAACCCCATACATTATTTAGCATAGGAGGGGAAGCAGATATGAACAGCACATCTAATTTAAATAATATTGTTTTTTATTGGCAAATGGCACTAGGAGAAAAAAAAGAAATATGTGTGAGAGCAATTAAATCTATGTGAACAAAACACATTTGCATTTAAATTTTTATTGTATTTACATATCTGTTTCACGAGTTCACACTTACATATAATTTGTAGAGAGTTTAATTGAATTGCGTATTTGGCGTGCTGTCCGGGGGGGAGGGCTTCGAGCTCGGACTTCGGCCCGAACCCAGAGTACCCCCCGTATGTAAGTGGTTTAGAACTAAAAGATAGGGCAAGATGTGGAGAAGGGGTGGTGGAGGGATGCTGAAAAAACTGTCAACAAAATGGAGGTAGGACGGCTGCGTATATATACCTCTTTGTTGATTAGCTGAGTACTCTCCACCTGTGTCAATTATCTGACATGTTCCTCCCGAACCTCGTTTAGTGAAACAGCATTTATGCAAACATAACCTCAATTCTTTCATGTGGGCATTTTTAGAAATATAGTTGAACTCAACAAGGTTTCTGGACAAAGCTATTCATTAGCATTCCTATTTTACACTTTTAAGAACCCTCCAAAAAAATTGTCAAAACTATATTAAAATGTAAAAGCAATATATATTTAGTTTGTAAGCAAAATTATTGTCAGAACATCTTCTTTTGTTGTTAGAACACGCCAGTGTTGGGGAAAGCTACTTTTAAAAGTAGTGTTACTTAGTTGCTTTTTATGGTTACTTTTGCATTTGTCTTTCTCACCTGGGATGTGCTTGGTCATTTGTTCTTCGGACGAGATGTTAAACTGAGGTCCTGACTCTCTGTGGTCATAAAAGTTCCCAGGATGTCCTTCATAAAAAGGGGTGTAACCCAGGCATCCTGGCCAAATCTGCTGCAGTTCTTAATACTTTGAGTAAAGATAAAGGATGGAGCAAGATTTGTTTTGCAAACTTTAATGTTACATTAGTCATTCACATTAGTGCTCGGCTAACGTATGCGCTGTTATTGATACAGTTCCCCCATGTGTCCCACAATAAATTAGAAACACACACACACCCTTGTTAATGCTGATGGTGAGGAATTACAGTTGAAACATCTCAAAATGTACCTCAAACTGAGTAGCATCACTGAGAAATGTCCTGCTGAAGGTTCGGGTTGAATAACTAGTTCTTCCAATGTTTCATCATCGATTCGGACTCGCGCTAGGATTGGTCTATAATCGATGTCATTGTTACGGTGTGTAAAATCGCTAAGCTTTAGGAAGTTATGATAATGGGCGTTCATTTTCTAAATATGCACTGTACGCAGTAGACCAATCACAACAGACTGGACCATCTGACCAATCGGGGAGGGATTTGTTGAGGGAGTTGTTTAAGAATCATTGAACATTTTGGTGATGTGCAATGTATATTATGAGAAAATTAAACTGTTTTTTGACCTTTGAGACTCCAAAACTAAAACTTTAAAATAGCATAACAGGGGCACTTTAAATTTCAACCACAAAACTCCATTTTACTGTTTTTGTTTATTTTGAGTAATACTGAATCTGTTTTTGTGCAAGTGAGATGAGTAAACGCATGCTCACATTTAGTCTAGAACTACAGTAACCATCATGTTCACTCAGTGCACACAACACCTCTACACTTACTCCTGATTTCTCTCAACATGGGGACAAGAGAACTGTCAGTCAATAAATGGTAGAACAAAGTAACTTGCGTTACTTATTTGAAAAAGTAACTAAGATATTTTGTAAATTTAAAAGTAATGTTCCTTTACTAGTTACTTGAAAAACTCAAGTAACTCACTTGACTCACGTTACTTGTAATGCTTTATGCCTACCAATGCCTCTGACTAAATAATTTCACAAATAATAAAAAAAGAAAAATATTTTTTAACTTCTACAGTATGTTGGGCTTGTTCAGACGTCAGCAAGACAATGGACGATTCAGTGGAAGACAAATGTGGTAGCAAGTTCTAACGTCATCAGTATAGTTCAACGAGTCTGCGTTTTCCGAAACCATAGTTCCAACGAACATTCGCAAGTTGTGTTTGAAACGACAGCTTTCGGCCTGTGGTTAGAAGCTTAGTTTGCATGACATGTGGACTTAATAAATCCTTATCTTGAGCAAAATAAGCAAGCTTGACATTCAGTACAATCTAAATCTTTAATTTCAGATACATACAAATGTCATTTACATCTTTTAGTTTGTTAAGAGATTTAAAGCACCGTTTTAGACGAGTGCGCATGTGCATACATGCTCTAGTACATAGGAATGAGCCAATGATTGAATCTGGAAATAAAGCAAAATTAAAATGAGAATTAGTCCTCAGATGCTATATCCGTAATTTATAGCAAAAAATGTGGCATTAATTCAATCTCAAACAGATTCTTTAAAAAAAGTTATTACTCCACCACCTGCATGACATCATTAATCAACGTGGCTGAAAGACAAATTTGCAACAATACAGTTTTGGGAAACAGTCATGACTAGCTAGTTGATTTCTTCAAGGATGCATCACACTATAGTAGTGAAGCAGCAAGTTACGTTGTTGTATGGGAAATGCAACACAGAGCGTTACTGATAGACTGGGAAGAGAAGAGTTGCAACAATGTCAAATATGTATACATTTTTTTGTTTTTGAACATTCAAGCATAAAAAAACTGTTCTAGTAGAGCCCAAAAACCAAATCAAGACTTTGTAAAAGGGCATAATATATCCTCTTTAAATGCATACATCTGCTCATCTCTTTTGCAAGGGAGGAAGACGACCATCAGTTCATGTATAATTGAGTGGCCATCAACCCTCCCTTCAGCTGAGCTGGGATCTGAAGTCCTGTCTCAAGTCCACACCCGAGACCACTAGAGCGTGAGCAGGTGGAGGGGCCCAACAGATGGTGACTCTCTTTGTGGTTTCAGGACCCCGCTCATAGGACAAACCCACCCACATTGAGAGTGACATCCTCACCCTTGATCACTTCAGCCCTTGAAGGCTGCTGCCACTTTCCTCTAGTCAGATGGGCATCTCTCTTCAAAGATGCCTGAAGAACCTCGATCCAGACAGGCTTTGAGAGACAACAAGGTTCTGAGTGCTGTTTTGGTTTCACATTTCTCCACTATTAAAATTAGTTATTCCAGGTTGGACTGCATCGGCAAGTGCTAATTGTGGACGCATGCTAAATTAAGTACTGTTATTTTAACCCTTCTGGTGGTTAATCAAAGTAATTATCTCTTACAGAGGCTCATAAACATAAAGTTACTCTAATGAGCCTCTTGTGCTGATTTTCAAGTAAGCATGTGCATCATTTGGCCGTGTTAAGTGTGCCAACTATTGTTGTGTATATTTAGATGTAGCTATAAAGAGGTGGCAGATAAGAAATCTATTAAAAAGATTAAAGAGAAGCGCAAGCGCAACTGTACTCTTTGAATCATATTAACATCATGGCATGTTTAGATTTCATGATATGCACTTTTGACAAGATAAATCAGTTTGCCTTATCGTGTTCCTTTGAGCCCTTCAATGTCAGAAACCGTTTTGTATGAAATATATTTTCTATTTTTTCTTCCTTTTGGTTTTGTATGAGTTTTATCACCTCATATTTCTATTAAAATGCTCTGTGTATGTGTGTACACATGCATATATATATACAGGTGCTGGTCACATAATTAGAATATCATCAAAAAGTTGATTTATTTAACTAATTCCATTCAAAAAGTGAAACTTGTATATTATATTCATTCATTACACACAGACTGATATATTTCAAATGTTTATTTCTTTTAATGTTGATGATTATAACTGACAACTAAGGAAAATCCCAAATTCAGTATCTCATAAAATTAGAATATTGTGAAAAGGTTCAATATTGAAGACACCTGGTGCCCACACTCTAATCAGCTAATTAACTCAAAACACCTGCAAAGGCCTTTAAATGGTCTCTCAGTCTAGTTCTGTAGGCTACACAATCATGGGGAAGACTGCTGACTTGACAGTTGTCCAAAAGACGACCATTGACACCTTGCACAAAAAGTCATTGGAAAAGAGGCTGGCTGTTCACAGAGCTCTGTGTCCAAGCACATTAATAGAGAGGCGAAGGGAAGGAAAAGATGTGGTAGAAAACAGTGTACTAGAAATAGGGATAGCCGCACCCTGGAGAGGATTGTGAAACAAAACCAATTAAAAAATATGGGGGAGATTCACAAAGAGTGGACTGCAGCTGGAGTCAGTGCTTCAAGAACCACTACGCACAGACGTATGCAAGGTTTCAGCTGTCGCATTCCTGTCAAGCCACTCTTGAACAACAGACAGCGTCAGAAGCGTCTCGCCTGGGCTAAAGACAAAAAGGACTGGACAGCTGCTGAGTGGTCCAAAGTTATGTTCTCTGATGAAAGTAATGTAGCCCGGTGAAACTACAGACACTAAAATATTGTTTGACAGTAATATGGTGATTCACATTATAATATGTTTATTTTATTTATTCTGTGCCTTTACAGTGTTTTTGTATATATGAATATAGTTATACTGTAAATTTCATCTCTTATTTACGGGCTCACGTATCACGCATTTGACGATAAAGGGGGTGTGGCTAGAGAGGACGAGGAGAGACGAGACAGGGAAAAGATGATATAGCATATAGTCTGACTAATAAAAGGATATTCTACACGATAATCCTTAATATCTAGTGTGAATCCGTCCTTAGTGATTTGTGTTTTGCTACTGGGAACTTTACCTAGTCAGTATTAGTGATATTCAGATCTGGATTGAAGGCGAACCAGATAGCGCTCCGGGTGACCGGAAAAACACGGAGTTCCTCTGTTGCAGCATGGGAGAGCAGGACAGCTGTCCGTGCGAGCCAAATCCATGAGATCATCATATCGCGGGACCCATCACGTTCTGGAAAAAATCAGGCCTGCAACGTAGGGTGTTTGTGTGAGTGAGAGTGTGAATGTGGGTCAACTTAACTGAGTTTTGTTATTCAATGGACTGAATATTTAACGGGGTTAAATCACTAATTGTTATAGTGTTATTGAGTTGTACATTCAGTTTTCCAAACTGCTGAGTTAATTCCTGGAAGGGTGTTAACACTTGTAATACAAGAGTTTGATTTGTTTCATATTGTCACATCTTTAAAAGGATTTTAATTTGACATTTTATTTTATTTCAAATCCCAAAATAGTTTATTTTCACATTGTATCACATTTTACGTTATTTTTCTGAATTCATTGGGTTATTTAAACTTATAAAAAGACTCAAAAGACCAATAATGGATTCCTCAGTCTTTATTGCTGCTGAAGGGAAGGAAAATACATGTGATTAGTATAGTTAATCATAACTGCAAAATATATACTTACCCAGGCCCCAGCATCAACATAGCGTGTATCGTTACTGGGGTTACAGTAAATCTTGCATTTCCTTTGGAAATCAAGGGTCCCAGAGTCTGGAGGATGAGAGGAGAGGCACACAATCCACGTTGCTTGAGGTCCAGTGTAAAGTTTCCACAGTCAGTGATAGTTTGGGGTGCCATGTCATCTGCTGGTGTTGGTCCACTGTGTTTTCTGAGGTCAACGCAGCCGTATATCAGGAAGTTTTAGAGCACTTCATTATTCCTGCTGCTCACCAACTTTATGGAGATACAGATTTGATTTTCCAACAGGACGTGGCCAAAGCAACCATGGTATCCATGTTCTTAATTGGCCAGCAAACTCGCCTGACCTTAACTCTATAGAAAATCTATGGGGTATTGTGAAGAGGAAGATGCGATATGCCAGACCCAACAATGCAGAAGAGCTGAAGGCCACTATCAGAGCAACCTGGGCTCTCATAACACCTGAGCAGTGCCACAGACTGATCGACTCCATGCCACGCCGCATTGCTGCAGTAATTCAGGCAAAAGGAGCCCCAACTAAGTATTGAGTGCTGTACATGCTCATACTTTTCATGTTCATAATTTTCAGTTGGCCAAGATTTTTAAAAATCCTTTCTTTGTATTGGTCTTAAGTAATATTCTAATTTTCTGAGATACTGAATTTGGGATTTTCCTTTCCTTAGTTGTCAGTTATAATCATCAAAATTAAAAGAAATAAACATTTGAAATATATCAGTCTGTGTGTAATGAATTAATATAATATATAAGTTTCACTTTCTGAATGGAATTAGTAAAATAAATAAACTTTTTGATGATATTCTAATTATATGACCAGCTGTATGACACACCTGTGTGTGTGTGTATGTATATATATATATATATATATATATATATATATATATATATATATATATATATATATATATATATATATATATATATATATATAATTATTATTATTTTGTTTATTTATTTTTTTATTTTTTTAAATCACCAATGAAAACTTTATGCCAGGGGTCTTTAAAAGGGGTTCCTGAATTGTTCAATCTAAATTATTATTAATTATCATTTTAATGTCATTGCATATGTACATAAATACATTATGTGATATGCCTGTTATTTAAAAAAAAAAAAAACATTTTTTATTGGAATCATCTCTATCCAACAAGGATTTCCTGGCCTAAAAAAGGCTGAATATCCTTCGACTGCATAACATAACTATTTGTGTGATGTTGATTTATTAATGTTCACTATTAATAAATAATTCTTATATTCACATAAAATGATTTATATGCTTGCTGTACATTGTAATAGTTCTGATCCATCTGTCAGAAATTTAATGATCTTCATGAATATAGCCATAAAGAACCAGAAAAATGGAAATATTTGATATTAACAAAGCAGAATGTGAAGTTCTTCCTAATGATGTTCAATATCTGACTGGAACTCGCAAAATTCCCCCAATAAATGAAATTGCTAAGCAATAAATGTTTCATTAGGCCCTGCATAATAAAAAAAAATCACTCCTGTCAATTAATTTTGCACATTTGCATGTAAATATTTTAGACTTGCCAGAAGCCATTGAACTGCAAAACACAACTCATTGTCATATTCTAAAGAAAAATAAATATTCCAAAAGTCGCCAACACAATTCTGCGATGTTGAGAGGGGTTGCCAGGCTGTTTCTATGGTTTTCTGTGTAGTTTCTAAGCTTTTTCTTAGCCTATCTGCTAGTGTTAGCTTCTAGCGTTTACATCCTCTTTTGCTAGCCTCCCCATTTGACACTGCGCTCCTGGATTATTGATCTGAAAGTGCATTAATAGTAAATGACTACAGACAGATGGCCTTTTCTCCACGTTGAGCGTGTGATTCAGGCTGGATAACTGAATAGAGGTCTAAGATCCGCAAGCACGAACATCTGCAAATAGTGAAGCAGACACAGCGGGTGGAAGGCTAAAGGGACAAAGGAACTAATGAATAGTGTTTGTACGAAGAAATGGATGAGCAAATATATAAATTATGAATAAAACTATATGTATATGTAATGAGGGTGAGATTTATGATGACATGGTTGAATGTATTTAGACAGTAAAGCTGATAATAGCTCGGGTGGGTAACTGGAAGGTTGCTCGTTCGAGACGTGACCCAACACAATGTTCATGTAGCACACAACCTGGCTTCATGGGAAAAATGGCACTTAAATTGGCTACATTTATGCAAAACATGAAGTACATACTGCATATACAATTCACTGGAGCTTTTGCAGTGCTACATCAAATCAACTATCTACACAATTTTAACAATTTATCTTTTGAAACCTAGTTTTGTGGGGAATGAACTGAAATGTATGTGTTACGGATGTCTGGTGCAGCAGAGAAGAGGCGATTCGGGACTTCCACAAAGAATGGTTTTATTCAGAGTAAAAGTTGAACAGACCACCAAACAGCACTAACATAACGGAGACCAGACAAGGAATAAATGAACAAGAGGGAACTAAATACAAACACTGATGACTTACTAACGAGGGGCACAGGTGATACAGATGAGGATAACTAAACACAGCAGAACAGAACTAGACTAACGAGGGTAACCAAGGAAACAGAGAAAGTGGCGGGAAACATAGACAAAGGAACATGTGACCAAAGCAAACAACACGACAGAAACACAGATATGCAACATAACACCCCCCCTCCTGGTAGGCGTGTCCTCACGCCGTAGAAGTACAAATGGGGAGGGAGGGTGGGCACCCTGGAGTCCTGGGGGCAGGAGCACTGGGGTCTGACTGGCTGGGGGCCCTCCAGGGTGGCCATGGCCATGGGTGGCCATGGCGGGTCAGGAGTCTTGGTCTGGAGCCATGGCGGGTCAGGAGCCTTGGGCGGCCATGGCGGGTCAGGAGCCCTGGGTGGGTCTGGAGCCTTGGGCGGAGCAGGAGACCTGGGCGGGTCAGGAGCCTTGGGCGGGTCTGGAGCCTTGGGTGGAGCAGGAGTCTTTGGCGGGTCTGGAGCCTTGGGCGGAGCAGGAGTCTTAGGGCGCCTAGGCCAAACCAGAGCCCCACTCACATGTATACCACCCACATGTTTCCCACCCACAGGTACATGCCCCCCCCCCCCCCCCCAAATTTTCTTTGGGGAATTCAGGGATGGAGTGGAGGGCTCATGGAATGGGGTGGTCTCGTGGGTTGGAGCGGCCTCTGGGAAGTCCAGGAGGGCTGGAGCGCGGAGTCCCGGAGGGCTGGAGCGGAGTCCAGGAGGGCCAGGAAACACGGATCGGGCACAGGAGAGTCTGGAGAGGAATCCAGGAAACACGGAACGGTAGGAGCGCTCCCAAAGTCTATCAACCACTGCTCCAGTGAATCGGCCATGGTAGCGGCCGTCTTGATCTGAGACGGGGGCTTTGCGGCAGCTCTCCTCTTCCGCCTGGGCTTGGGGACAGGCAGGACCTTCCCGGCAGGCCCACTGGAGGGATATGCAGAGGAAACTGGCTGAGGTGGCAGCGTGCTTTTCTGAGGGGACTGGACGAGGAAGACACATATTCTTAGGAACCTCTTCTACAATCTCGAACTCGGAACAATTTAAGGACAATATCAGATTGATTGTCTCGACTAGGGAAAAGGAACAGGCAGGTTCCAGGAAACGAATAGTGTCCCCGTCCAGGCCCATCAGAAAAACCGCGTTAAGCGGTGCATCTTGCCAGTTCACCAGATAAGCAAGCTCAGAGAATTCCTCCACATACCTCTCCAGTGGCCGACCGTTCTGCCTAATCCCCCAGAGGCGATCCTCCGCCGAACTGCCTTCCTCAGGGGACACTGGAGAGAGCGGATACAGGAAAATACCCATCCTTTAAGGGAAGTGCATGAATAAATATGGTGCATAAAGATGCATTCCCTCGTGAAAAAAGTGCACTTTAAAGTGCCCCCTTTTATGCTATTTTAAAGGTTCCCAATTTTGTTTTGAAGGTCTCATAGGTTTACATCCAAAGTAAAGAGAAACAACAAAAAAACAAAAACAAAAAAACCCTTTAATTTTCTCACAATATCCATTGAACATCACCTCCTTTCTCAGTGTCTGAAACGGTTCAATAAAGGATTAATTTTCTCTAAACCCCTCCTTTCTAAAAGACACATGCTATGTTTGAAATCGCCCCCTATACACCCATTCACTATTCCCTACATTGGTCCACTGATATAGTCCACTTGAGTGAGTGAAAACGAGTGAATGAATTCGGACACTGAGTGAGCCAGAAGGGCTGCAGCTTTTGCAGTTTCTGCTTGCTGTTTATTTGAAAAGTAGCAAACCAGCAGCTCCAGTAATAATGAAAAGATTTATCTTGAACTCTGGCGTGGAAACTCCCATGTATAAACTTTAATCAAACTATTTAATAATCAATTAAAAAGGAATGTATACCTGTATGCATGATATTGTGCTGGGCTAGTGCAGTTTGGAAGATGGATGGATGATTGAT
Organism: Romanogobio albipinnatus; assembly: GCA_023566225.1. Taxonomy (NCBI): domain Eukaryota; kingdom Metazoa; phylum Chordata; class Actinopteri; order Cypriniformes; family Gobionidae; genus Romanogobio; species Romanogobio albipinnatus. Next base: position 20,396,425 of record CM042263.1, read on the forward strand.
TCAGCTGCGGGCGCCATCTCCTGGCAGAAATCTCCCCCTTTACTCTTGAATAGGGCACTATTTGAGGGAACAGCCGTTGTAGTGGTGTCCAAAACCATAGTGGACGTTATTGAGTGCACTCATTCAATCCCACAATGCACCGCTATAACCAGTTTACAACTGATGTACGCTTGACAGCTAGTGAATACCCATAATGTACTGTGACTGTGAGAGTCGCGCCACGTGTCGAATTAATTTCTGCGTCTCGCCAGGAGATGGCATCCAAGACCAAGACCTATTGGACCCACTCACTTTTATCGTCTCTAATTCAGCACGTCTGTTTACCTACCCCTAACCGATAAACACTTATTATTAAACACGTTAGACGCTTTATTTCCACTTTTCTAATATTTTCTTCATTTTTAATGAAAATAAATGCCTTTCCGATCTGATATGTGACGGGGGAAAAGGGAGTAGAGCGAGTTTGGCAAAAGGTAGATTCAAACCTTGGGTAGATTTGCATCAAATCTTTCTGCCATGTATTTTACCCCTACACTATTGTTGCTGCAAATAATTCTGGGTTTTCCGTAAATTTGTCTTCCGTAAAATTTTTTTTTTTTTTTTTTTTTTTTTTTTGCTGCCGACGCCCATGCAATATAGTATAGTAGCTGGTCAGTAACTATATAGTATATAATATTAGAGGTTACATAAAAATAAAGTCATATTTTTTCAAATAAATGCTTATGAGTTACTTTATTATTATTCCTTGTACATTATTTCCCCATAAGTTCAGTGCCACACAAGTAGAGAGCACTATAGGGTTAACTTTAAGCTTGTTGACTTACAAGCTGTTGACCATTGCGTAAGAGAATAGGACGTCTTGTTGTATGAAAAGTTCTTAATTTTGTTGTTCTCTCAGTTCTATAATTTGAAGAACAATGGAAGATAATATTTTGTAAAAGCACGACATGGTGATGCAGCAGCTGTTCTCTGAGAAAAAATCTTGCAGGTATACGCACTGTGCATGACACAAAGAAATCACCACACTGTAAGCATTTTATTTTATTATAACAAACAAGCAAAGCTCAAACAAAATGCCATCCCCTCCGGCGCCTTCAGTGTCAGAATTCGCTCCCTCGTTTTCATTCACTCCTTTAAGTGGACTAGTGGAGCAACTGGGAATGAGGGTACACAGGGAGAATAGGACAGCGGTAATTCATTCAGCGCGCGACTCTCACAGTGAGTGAGATTGAAGGACAGTTCAACACCACCGACTCAAGAAGCATGTGGCGGGGAATTAACACCATCACGCACTACAAAGGGAACACAAACTCCACCGTGAACACCGCTGCCTCTCTCCCGGACGAGCTAAACACCTTCTATGCTCGCTTTGAGGGAACTAACACCGCCCTCGCGGAGAGAGAGCTCGTGGCTGAAGATGCAGAGGTTAGTTCACTCTCTGTATCTGTAGCGGATGTAACCCGATCCTTCCGGCGGGTGAACATCCGTAAAGCCGCGGGTCCAGACGGCATTCCGGGCCGCGTCATCAGAGCGTGCGCGCACCAACTGGCTGGAGTTTTCACGGACATCTTTAACCTGTCCCTCTCCCTGTCTGTGGTCCCCACATGCTTCAAAACGTCCACCATTGTGCCTGTACCTAAGCAATCAAAAACCACCTGCTTAAACGACTGGCGTCCTGTTGCTCTGACCCCCATCATCAGCAAATGCTTTGAGAGAATAATCAGAAACCACATCTGCTCTGTTCTCCCCCCCTCACTGGACCCACTGCAGTTTGCATACCGCACAAACCGCTCCACTGATGATGCCATTTCATCTACAATTCACACTGCTCTCTCCCACCTGGAAAAGAGGAACACGTATGTGAGAATGCTGTTTGTAGACTACAGCTCAGCATTCAACACCATTGTGCCCTCCATACTTGACGTGAAACTCCGGGCTCTAGGCTTAAACAGCTTGCTATGCAGCTGGATCCTGGACTTCCTGTCAAACAGATGCCAGGTGGTCAGAATGGGCAGTAACATCTCCTCATCACTGACTCTCAACACTGGAGCCCCTCAGGGCTGTGTTCTCAGCCCACTCCTGTACTCCTTGTACACACATGACTGTGTGGCAATCCACAGCTCCAACACCATCATCAAGTTTGCTGACGATGCGACGGTGGTAGGTCTCATCACTGACAATGATGAAACGGCCTACAGAGAGGAGGTGCACACTCTGACACGGTGGTGTCAGGAGCACAACCTCTCCCTCAACGTCAGCAAGACCAAGGAGCTGGTGGTCGACTTCAGGAGGAATGAGAGAGAACACCGCCCCATCACCATCGATGGAGCACCGGTGGAGAGAGTCAGCAGCTTCAAGTTCCTCAGTGTCCACATCACAGAGGAACACTCATGGTCCGTCCACACTGAGGCCGTTGTGAAGAAGGCTCATCAGCGCCTTTTCTTCCTGCGACGGCTGAGGAGGTTTGGAATGAACCGCCACATCCTCACACGCTTCTACAGCAGCACCATAGAGAGCCTGCTGACTGGCTGCATCACCACCTGGTACGGCAACAGTACCGCCCGCAGCCGCAAAGCCCTGCAAAGGGTAGTGCGCACGGCCAGCTGCATCATCGGAGGTGAGCTTCCCTCCCTCCAGGACATTTACGCCAGGCGGTGTGTGAAGAGAGCTCAGAGGATCATCAGAGACTCTAGCCACCCGAGCCACACGGCTGCTCTCACTGCTGCCATCAGGCAGACGGTACCGCAGCATCAGAACACGCACCAGCCGACTCCAGAACAGCTTCTTCCCACAAGCAATTAGACTCCTTAACTCTTGATCCATCAGGATCATAACACACACTGACAGAATATCACTCAGCACAACCCACTGTAGATACACACACACTATATACACATTTATTTATCATTTATTATTTATCATTTATCATATAGCACCTATTGTACTTTGGATCTCTACTGTGAATAATAATAATGTATACTGTACATTGTATATTATTATTACTATAGCTTAATGTATACTGTTTAATGTATGTTTAGTGTATATTGTCTAAAGTATATGTATATTGTAAGTATGTGCATATTGTTTAAAGCTGTGAGAACTACACTCACATTGTGTAAATTATTTATTGTCTATTGTAGAGTTTACTGTGCTGTGAGTAATTGTGGGCGCATCAGATGTGTAATCTGATGCTGCTTTAAATGTTGTACATGTCATGTCGTGACTACTATGTTGCTCGGAACTGCACCTAAGAATTTCACCTGCTGTTGCACTTGTGTATATGGCTGTGTGACAATAAAGTGATTTGATTTGATTTGATTGATTGATTGTGAGTTGAGAGCACAATCTATGGTTGACAATTGGAGCGATTCAAAAGCATAAGGAGTCGTTTGCTCTCGAAAAACTCTCGCGGTACTTATGAGCCGATCGGTCTGCGCAGCGCTGGTGCATTGAACAAGCCTCTTCTCCAGCCATTGCTCGTACTACATCGGCTGTACACTCGTTATTGCGGTGCATTGTGGGATTGAATGAGTGCACTCAAAAACGTCCACTATGGTTTCGGACACCACTACAAGTGGCTGTTCCCTTAAATAGTGCCCTATTTAAGGGTATAGGGGGCGATTTCGAACACAGCCCTAGATCTGTTCTGATTGGTCAGATGGCCCAGTCTGTTATGATTGGTCTACACTGCTCTGATTGGTCAGATGGCCCAGTCTGTTGTAATTGGTCTACTCTGCTCTGATTGGTCTGATGGCCCAGTCTGTTGTGATTGGTCTACTTTGTTCTGATTTGTCAGATGGACCGGTCTATTGAGATTGGTGTTCTCTGCTCTGATTGGTGAGATGGTCAGGCCTGGGTTCACAGACAGGGCTTAGATTAAACCAGGATTATATTAGGAAATTTAAGTAGCTTTTATAAATGTGCCTTAAGGGAAAAAACATTACTGGTGGGCATCTTGAGACAAAACAATGGCATTGACATATTTTAAGATATGTAAGTGCATGTTGCTTTCAGTTAAAACAGCTCAAACATGCATTTTAGTCTGGGACTAGATTTAAGCGTTCTCTGTGAACACTTAAACATAATATATTTAAGTGTGAACTGAATATAATGTTTTTGGACAAATAATTGCAAGTTATTTACAATTAAATGAAACTATATTATAGTTTAAAGTTATATTAAATGGAATTTGTTTATTTTTAGAGGACTTCATACATTCATAAAATAAATAGGAGTATTATTTTATTACAAAAAATAAATAAACAAAACCATGTTTAATAATTTATTAATGTTTTTGTCACACCAACACAGCTATAATTTTTATTTAGAATGTTGTAAACTGCAGTGGTTTTCTCTGTGAAAATGTAATTTTCAATGTTGCAATACTGTAAAAAAAAAGAAAAAAGGTCAAGTTTATCCCTTTAGATCAGATTGGTAAGTCAAATGAAAGTCACTTTGCCATCTGACATCAGTGTCAGATAAATGACTACTAACTTACAAATGCTGTAATCAAACTTAATTTATTCAATATACAATGCATAACTAGACAATGGGAAAGACTTGGTAAAGACTAAAATCCACAATCTCTCAGTCCACCCTATATAAAACCGATTAATCTTAGTTAGGCATTTTCCTCTAAAGTGGCTATTAATACTCCTTTGTAAGACTGGAATGATCCAGCAGTGTAAAAATGAATCAATTCATGACATAAATGTGGATCCATGTGTGGTATTTCCTCTAGATTGTGATTGAGTCGGTGGAACACCCACACACCTATTTTCCAGCTTAAAACCCCCAACAAACAGCACAAATCTCCATAAAGGAAAACTAAATGAATAGCACAAGAGGATTAGGGAGGTTTTCAGTGAAAGTCACTGGTCTGTTGTTGCTTTTGGGTGAGAGACTGATTTTTTTTCTCGGTTCACCCGCTTTTTAGGGGTCGTGAACTATCATTCTTTTGTATCCTAGCACAAACTCCTTTCTTTCAAGAGTCAGACTTCATTTCCTGTGGCTTTCAGGGTCAGCGGTTTTGTTCTCCTTGTGGATCACTGGGTCTATTAAGACCGAAGCAACAGAAGCTGATTAGGTGGACCTTAATTACTCCGCCGGTACCCTATTACTCTACCACTGGCTGTTTTCACTCATCCCTGTATTTTCATCTATCGTATCTCTTCTCCGAAATTAGCTTCACTATTTTGTCACATTAATGTGAAGACTGAAAGCAGGGAATCTGTAGACGAGCGAATCCGTTAAACCTAAATATGAGAATGTATGATAAAAGACTTGAGCTAAAGTTAGAAGCTTTATGCCGTCCAGGTGTGGATGGTTATTTGTTGCACTCATTCAAGCTTTGGTTGACCTACTCCACTTTCTATTTCTATATCTCTTTCTTAAAGTTCTTAGTTCTTAATTTTCTATGATGATACTTATTTCAAAATCATTTTAGGGGTTTAAAGACATCATGTGACCATAATTAAGAAAAAAGCCTCAGTAAAGGGATTCTTGAAAGAAAAACCTATTTAGGTAGTTCAATCTTTCATTATTGGTTCTTACTACTCAGGGCTATTATAGGTAACTAAAACCATAAAAAAACAAGTCAACATTTCTTATTTTCATTTATCATAATTTGATGTAAAAAGGAATATAAATATATAGACAAAAACACAAACCCCCCAAAAATGTTTAACTACAAAAAAAACTGAAAATATACAAATGACTAGTATTATTAAAACTATATTAATATCTCAGTGATAATAACACAGTTACTGCTTCTCCACTTATTAATATTGGCAAAAAATAAATAAGTAAATAAAAATACTTTAAAATGCTTTAAATATATTTTAAAAGAAAGAAAGAACAAATGTGACAAATTATAAGAAATAATTTAAAACTAGAAATCTACATGAAGGTAATTGTAACTTGTATGCTTAGTTTCTGCAATTCTGTTTGTCTTAGTTCACTAATTAGTCTAGCTGGTTGTTAATTAGTTCCCCACACCTGTTCTGTTTCGACTCTTATTACCTCTTGTGTTTATAAGCCCTGAGTTATCCTTTGTTGCATTCATTATTAAAAGACTTATTATTTCCTTAATCTCATTACTTGTACAAGCTGTGACTCCAGCCACCTGTGACAGAATACAGGACTGAAAAGATAGAAGATGGATTTACCAGCACTGCTTTGCCTCATCATCTGTGAGAATCGGCCGCTGGTGGAATATTGGTGGTGGAAGCTTCAGCAGGGCAATGCCCCGTTCACCATCAGTGAGGCAGAGAGGGAGCCCACGCATACCACCACTGTGGAGTCGAAGTGCAGCTCCACTGGTGTTGTCCTTTTCCTCGGCTCTGCCCAAGCCACTAACTCTGTGGGGCCCATCAGATTCGCCTTGGGCTTCCAGATTACCATCTCCGCACAAGGATGAGGATTCCCTGCTTCACCTCAACCTCCAGGTCCACCTCAGCCTGTTGACTCCACTCCTGTTGACTCCAACGTGGTCTGTCAGCCCTAGGACTCCTCCCGGCTCCCTCATCCTTCTGGCTATGCCTCAGTCAGTCGTCGCTCTGCATCCAGCACGGACTTCCAGGTCTCCGGCTGCGCCTCGACCCTCCACCCCTTCGGCTCCACCAGGCTCCTCCTTCCCTCTGGCTTCCCCGCCGTCCTCACTTCCTCAGTCGCCGCCCTAGTCTGTCGAGCCCCATCTTCAGCTCGGTCCTGCGAGCCAGCAGCTTTACCTTGGGCTTCCAAGCCTTGGATGACTGGGGCGGTGACAGAGGGAGTGAGGATGATGGGGAAGCCTCAGTCAGTCGTCGCTCTGCATCCACAGCGGACTTCCAGGTCTCAGGCTACGCCTCAACCCTCCACCCCTTCAGCTCCACCAGGCTCCTCCTTCCCTCCTCCTTCCCCGTCGTCCTCACTCCCTCAGTCACCACCCCGGTCTGCCGAGCCCCATCTTCGCCTTGGTCCCTCGAACCAGCAGCTTTACCTTGGGCTTCCGGGCTATGGATGACCGGGGCGGCAACAGAGGGAGTGAGGATGATTGGGAAGCCTCAGTCAGTCATGGCTCTGCATCCGCCATGGACTTCCAGGTCTCCGGCTGCACCTCAACCCTCCACCCCTTCGGCTCCACCAGGCTCCTTCTTCCCCCTGGCTTTCCCTTCCCTCGTTGTTTTGTTGTTTATTAGTTCCCTACACCTGTTCTGTTTCTACTCTGATTACCTCTTGTAGTTATAAACCCTGAGTTATCCTTAGCTCCTTGTCCTGTATCGTTTAGGTTTGATGTGGTTGTGTTCTCCTGAGTTGCATTTATTATTAAAAGACTATTATTTCCTCAATCTCCTTCGTAGTTTGAGTCGTGTCTACAACTTCCTGTGACAGAAATAGTGTTTACCTTCAAGTACACAATAAAACATTAACATAGTTAAATTATGTCCCAGGCTTCTCAGGTGAATATAAATCATTTTCTATCTACATTATCCTCAGAACAAGCACACAGTGACTTTTTGCTCTAGAGTTCTTTAAAACATCAAAAGTCTTCTTGACTAAAGATCATTGTTTATGCGCGCCTACTCCAATAACTGCCTACTCCAATAACTGGCAACATTAATAAAATAATTTGCATAGGGATTTTTTTTTCTCAGTATTAAATCAGCCTGTATTTGTAGCTTATTATTTCAATGTAATTACATTGTTGTTCAATGTCATGAGAGCCAAATATAAGTATGAAGCTAAAAATATCAGTGACCTTAAAAAACGAGGCCCAAGCTCTTAAAGCGGCTGTTAGCAGCTAATTAAAAGCAGCTTGAGTACTCGCCGTCTCCTCAGATGGCTGTAATTTGTGAAGGAAGTTCTGTTAAGCACTGATCAAAGTCCACATTGGTGCTACTCCTAACAATGCAGGGTACCAGGTGGATTTGGTGCTGGATTCAGCCCAGCTCAAGAGGGCACGTTTTGCTTGAAGCTAACTTTAGCAACACCATCCCTGAGGATTAGCCTGTGGCACTTCCAACCATCTCTGGACTTCTTTCCTGGAAAAACCAGGTCATACCAGTCTAGTGTAAGTCACCAAATTGACCAAGGTGGTCTACCAGCTAGTAGTCCAGCCAATCAACAACCTAATCCAGCTTTTGAAAATGTACTTATTTTATTCCCTTTTTTATTATTGCAATATACAAAGGGTACAGTGATATTACTAAATGTATACAATACTTTTTTATAACTACTAAGGGTGGACACAAACATGAACAGTAATGACACTAATACATTTTCATTTAATTGCAGTTAAGATGCTTTTAAGTGTCTCAAAACATTACATTCAGTTCACACTAAAATATATTATTTCTAGAATAAATACTCTTTTTAAAAACTATCTTAAATGTCCTTCTTTTTCACTAGGTGAATGACGATTCATGTGGGAAAAAGCTGTTTTCTCTACCAAATCCGTCCAAGAGAATTTTATTTATGATTAAACAATCTAGAAAGGACAAAGTCACGTCCGGTTCCCAGAGCAAAGCACAGAAAAGAGCAACATGGATCTTGAACCCACAGCGAGGTCAGTTTCGTAACATTTTCAAATGTTCGTAGGTCACTGTGCATTTCTGTTGTCAATTCAGAGTCAAAGGTGCTAGTAAAACATTTAATCTGCAGGGACTTGAGGAAAAGAGGCCAATGGACAAATGTCTCAATAAATGAATCCCTACATGTTGTCCCTTTGGGATAGGTGTTGCTAGGTAACAGAGGCCTTGTTTTGCAAGCACGACAATAATGGTAGTTGATTTGGAATAAATAAACTGGACAGGAGGGTGGCATATTCAGGGCGCACATGTGTCCAAATAGAATGGGAGGGTAATTTAAGGCATTAGGTGAGCAGCACATTGTGATTTTGTGGTTGTAGGAAATGGGAGCACTCTGGTGTGGACATGTGCCCATTCAGCATGAAAGAGAGGTCTGCTCTGCTTTTAATCACAATTAAGGATTTTAAATAGATATTCTGATAAGAATATGGTCATATTTCACTCAGGCATTAAAAGAAAATACATTATGTACATACAGCCATTGAAGCCTTTTTTTTGTTTAAAGTTACTCTCATTCTCATTAGGATACTCTATACGTTTTAGAGGTATTTAAATGGTACATAACACACACAGTTCCTGCCAATATCACGTTAATCTTGAGTACCTATAGAGTATTATTGTATCCTACATATCTCTGACTACACTGTCAGAAAAAAAGGTACAGTGCTGTCACTGGGGCGGTACCCTAAGGTACAAAAGTGAAAAGGTACATCTTTGTACCTTACTCACCCCTAAATGGTACATATTAGTACCTTAAAAGGTACATATCAGTACTTTAAGAGTGCATATTAGTACCTTAAAGGTACATATTAGTACCTTTTCGGTTTTGTACCTTAGGGTACCGCCCTGTGACAGCACTGTACCTTTTTTTCTGACAGTGTAGTCTTTAGTTTTATTATATTTATAAAAGACAGATACACTGTCCTGATTCTTTCTGAAAACAGCCAAACTCATGGAGGCATGCAGTGGGCGGAGCTAAAGAGTCTCAAGCACACACATACCCATGACACATACACATACACAATACATCATGGCATTATCCCTGGATAACTTTTGTGTTGTTTACATTAAATGCACTTATGCACTCGAATCGAAGGAGTGTATTTGGCACAGAAATACTCATAATGACTCAAATGGACGTCATACGTCCAACTTGGTTTTTTAAATTTAATTTTGGCCATGTTTAGCTTGCGAATCCAACACTTTAACAGTGTAAATAAAATAGAATGCATGAAATAGAATTACCCCTTTAAAGTATTTAACTCACTGTAATGGGATTTTACTATGATTAAATACTTTCAAAACTTTTGCGTTTGCTTGCAAAACTTTTGCGTTCCCTCAGGTAAACTTTGCGTTCAATCTCAAAAAGCTCAGAGTTTTGCGAGCAAACACAAAGTTTCTCGGGGGACGCAAACATTTTGGGAGGGAATGCAAAGTTTCTTTGGGCAACACAAAACGAGAGAGCACAAAAGCATTAAAATATATATATTTTTCTCACATCTCATATTTTTTCCCACCACAATGTCAATTAGGGAATCTGTACCTATTGTCCTAGATTATGCAGACAACTTTAGTCAAGTAAATTCAAGTCGTTTGGACTATAATGTGTTTTTATGAAGTCACAATGTCATTTAAATAATCACAATGCTCATTTAAATAATCTCCGCCCATGGCATACGCAAAAAGAGGATGAGGCCTGGTTGAACTGCATTAGAGAAGACAGTGTTGTCGCTATGGCAAAGAGACACTTTTTTCACCCCATTTCCATTTTGTTTGACCTTCCTAAGGCAGACAAACTTTAATTATTTTAAATCATTTTAAACACTGTTCCTAAACATTATAACCCCAACGTTTATCTGTGCTGCATCTTTTACAGAGAACAACTTACAGAACCTGAGAGAGTACAATGCAGGCTATGTAACAAAAGCTTCTCCTGAAATTAAGCAGTTCCCATTTTGTCGGGAGAACCTGTTGTTTGTGGATCACAACTTGTAAGTATGTCTTATTATTTCTAGTTGTATTTTCTATTAACAGTTCCAATTATACGTTGTTGCCACAATGTTAACAAAGGGCAAAGCTTTACCTCTGCTAGCCTGCTAGCCAACATTTGTGTAGATATAATGTATACTGTAGCGTTTGTAAGCTCTCGCTTTTGTAAGGCTGTTCATCGCCACTTAGGAAAACTATAGTTTTGTGATTGATTATTGTTTGTATAAGTTTTGCGACTAAGTATCATGATTAAATGGTGTATAACTTTGTATCTAAAATGTATAAGAAGATTTAAAAAAAAACATACCACTCTGTGCTTGCAAAGTTGCTCTGGACGATCCCCTTGTTTATACATTTTTTTAAGTCTGAATCAGGCTTGAATTGGTTTGAAATTGACATCTTTAATATTTACATCTGAGTAGGGCTTGTGGTTATGGTAAGGGGTGTGACATTTCCCTAACACGCAGTGCCAATCACAATACACTGAGCGCTCTAACTAATCATAGCACATTTCGGAAGGAGGGGCTTCGTTGAAACAGGAACTAACGCCGCTTTGGGGCCAGACTTGGGAGAGACGAGCTGTAACAATGTAAAATATGTGATATATATATTGTGTTTTTTGAACAATCAAGCATGAAATCATATTCTAGTGAACCCCAAAAACAAAATCAGGACTTCATAAAAAGGCATAATAGGACCCCTTTAAGTCATTGGATGATTCCTCCAACACAGCTTTGGGGCGGGATTATCTGTTTGTTCAACCAATGACAGACAGGGAGTGGTTGGGGAAAATTGTTTGGAAATAATTTTTCAATAGTGGCACATGAAATTACGCAGGTTAGTTTTAAAAATATATATTCTGAAGAATAATCAGTCTTATTTTTTCCATACAATGAAAGTGAATGGTTACTGGGCTGTTGAGATCTAAAAAAGCAACAAAAGCGGTCCAATCAGCTGAAATTGAGATCATTATTCGATCCGCTTCACTGCAAAGGACCTAATTTTTATGTTTCACATTAAATAAGCATGATGGTGATTAAATGATGACAGATAGGTAAACATATCTAAACATGAATGGTACATTAAAAAAATCGATTTACTTAATTTTTGGGTGAACTGTTCCTTTAACTGAAGCTACAATGTTGGACATTTTTGGATGTGCATTTCAAAGGGAAAAAAAAGTAGTATAGCTGCTGTAAACACACTGAATACACTGATGTTACTGGATATTAATAAAAATCTCTTTTCGCCCTTGAGTACATTTTCAAGCTCTTCTCATTTTGACTGTGCAAATGTTTATTTGGTCATGTTCTCACTGGGATATCATGGTATATTTGGATCCAATTAGTTCACACTATCTTCCCTCTAATCCCAGATTATGTTACACAGCGTGACAGTAGCATGGCAATTTTGTAATCTTCAGTTATGTATTTTAATGTGTTTGTTTTTAATAGCTGGCTAAACTGATCAGAAGAATCTGCACAAATTCCCTCGGCTGCACGGTGACCAAATAACTTTCATGTCATCATTGTCTGCAATCTTTTCCACGCGGTAAATATGCTAATGACCAATTATGATGCAATAATCCACAGTTAATGAGAGGGCAATGTCAAATGGTTTTTACATGCAAATGGAAGGGCGTATAGCGGTTTATAAACATACATGTCTTAAATTACAGAGGAGCCTGGATACCATAAAAGATTCATGCTTAATAGTTTTGGACATGCTGCATGCTTGATATTGGTTAATTACAACAAGAAACGCCAAGGGCGAGTACTGAAGTGTGTGCGTCTATGGAAGGGAGTGTGCATTTTTCCCGTGAAAAATTCAAGAAGAATTCAAGGTTAACCTTGACAAAGACTCTTTTCGTTTATTTTAAGATGTCTCTATGTTTAACAGTGTTGGGAAATAACTGGTTAAAAGTAGTGATTCATTTTTAGTGATAACATTTCACTTGGCGGCCATCTTAGGCACATTTTCAGTCGTGAACTGATTCCAAAAATATTATTCACCAGCTTGTGTGGCAAATCTATTTTAGAACAAAATGTTTAGGTACTTTATGGTTATTAGCAATGTTTGGGAAAGTTACTTTGTGTTTACAATATTGTGCTACTCATTTAAAAAAAGTAACTAGTTACTTTTATGAAAAGTAATGCACTTTTGTGTTACCTTTCCTCACCTGGGCTGGGCTTGCTAGTTTGTTTTTAATAACAAAAAAACAAAAGTATTATTTTTGGAAGATGTAAAGGCTCATTCGCACCAACGGTGGGATGAATAAGCCTCAGGCTAAAGGAAATGCAAAATCACACCTGTACAGTATAGTATAAACCTTTCAGCTGTGCTACCATTCTGGATCACAGAAGAAGATCGCAAATGTGATGTTTAACCAAATACATTTTTGCAGCAACAGAGACATTGGTTAATAAAGTGTGATTAAATACATAAAGTGTATTTGTTTAACATATTTAATTATTGCAGGTTTGCGTAATATTCTCAGTTTGCATTTCACTGTTTTTATTCATTTCTAGAAATACTGAATCTGTTTTTGTGCAAGTAAGATGAGTAAATGCATGCTCACATTTAGTGTAGAACTACAATTACCATTATGTTCTCACACAACGCCTCTGCCAATTTCTCTCAACATGGTGACAGAAGATGTCAGTAAATAAATGAAGACAAAAATAAGATATTTTGAATATAACAAAACAAGATTGAAGCCGTTCACTTATATTTTAAAAACAAAAATGCTTTCAAGTAACAGTTTCCCTACAAGTTCATCCAGAAATTTAAATTCTGCTATCATTCCCTTGTGAAAAAGAAGTACACTTAATTGTACTGAATGTGCACTTGTAGTGTACTTCAAATGAAGGTCACTTAAGTGCACTGAAAGAGAGTACACTTTCGTGACTGTTTCTTAACACATATAAGTACACTTTAAAAAGTGCACTTTGTAATAATGTCAAATAAAAAGTTCTAATCTGATAAATCATTATGTTTCAACAATATTTTTTTCTCTTTCTTAGCGTTATTCCTGCTCATTTGCAGGGAAATGAGCTTCCGCTTCACACACACTTGATGCCCTTCCTGACACAACCCAGCACTGACACACACACACACACACACACACACACACACACACACACACACACACACACACACACACACACACACACACACACACACACACACACACACACACACACACACACACACACACACACACACACACACACACACACACACACACACACACACACACACACACCACACAGTTTTAAACTGTCAATTTTGATGTGCTTTTAAGAAGTGCACTTATTTGGATGTCTTATAACATATTAAACCACATACAAAGTACTTGATTATAATTTTAATGGTAGTATTATTTTATATATTTTAAATGTACTAAATAGCAATATCACCATTTCAAATGTGTAATTAAAAATATATTTAAATACATGACATACAAGTTTCAACAGAAATTATGTTTTTATTTTACCATATTTTAAAGACAGAAGTAATTATGAATTCAAAAAATGAGTCAAAAAAGCATATAAATAATATGAATTTAAAATATAAATAATTAATTTTTATTTTGTAAATGACATGTGATTAATTGTCCAAAAAGATTATATTCAGTTCACACCTACTGTAAGTATATTCAGTAATACTATTTTTACAGTGTTTTGTTACACGTAGCATGTACTTACCATATTAATTACTATAAATTGAGTATAATTACATTCAACTAACCTTATCCACAACCTAACACTATAGTAAATACATGTATTTAATTATTATTACTCAGCACTTAAATGTATAATTACACTGTAACATGGACATCTTAAAATAAATGGTTACACTTTATTTTAAGGTCTCATTGTTACTCTGTAATTATATGTTTAAGTGCTGAGTAATAATAATTAACTACATGTACTTACTATAGGGTTAGTAAATAGTTAATATAGTTAAATCACTAAATATTTAACTATATTACTTTCTATTACATTCTGTTGCATTATTTTCCTGTTACCATTGTGAAGCTGCTTTGAAACAATCTGCATTGTAAAAAACGTTATATAAATACAGGTGACTTGCCTGCTGAGTAATACTAATTAAGTACTTACTATAGGTTTGGGGTAGGATTAGGATTTGGTTGAGGGTCAGTTGCATGTAATTATGCATAATGTACTGTTATTACTATGGTAAGTACATGTAACGTGTAACAAGGACACTGTAAAATAAAGTGTTACCAAATAAAGTGTATGTGTATATTCTTTTAAAGTATATTATGTCTATAATAATCATGCTAAAGTGCTCTTCTTTCTCATAAAAGCTATACATATTTTCACAGTTAATGCATTTAGTGTCCATGGACCACAGAAACACCCTAAAACCAATCCTTATGATTGTAGTTATTTATATAACTAGTTATTCTGAAGCCATACTATAGCTTTCTTCTATGGAAAACGGAGACTTGAATGTTCTTTCGAGTCCCACAGAACTACAGTTTTTTGAGTAAACATTCTATGAATCAAACCGATCTACATCTCAGTCTAATTAAAGTCCAGTGGGAGGTGTTTTTTTAAGATCTATTGACGTCTTGAAATCTATTGACGCCTGTGTGACCTTGCAAGACTGAGGCTTGGTTTTTCATTGATGACTCATTTTGCACACCATTGACCATACCATATGCCACAATGTGCTACACACTTATGGAAATAGACGACTTCTAGCTAACTATAGTGTGGAAAAGAATTTGAGATATGTCGTCCAGGTTACTAAACTGTTTCTTCAGTAAACAGCACTTGCTGAATATTGATTTTGCATGCAGTGTAGAAAATATGTATATTTATATACATTATAACTATATAACATTATTTGTGTATATGTATATATTTGTGTATATGTATATATTTGTGTATATATATATATATATATATATATATATATATATATATATATATATATATATATATATATATATATATATATATATATATATATATATATATATATATATATATACATTATAACTATATAACTATATTTAGTAATATAGTTAAATATTTAGTAATTTAACTATATTAACTATATACTAACCCTATAGTAAGTACATGTAGTTAATTTTATATTATACATACATTTTATATTTATAAATTAAAAAATATAAATATATGTCATTTAGTTCCTCTATGTGTATTTTTCATTTCACAGTTCAGATTTACTTCAAATGTCAGCTCCATTAATTCACACTTGATTAGCTGCACAGGTGATACGGCTTTCTACAGACAATAATGAAGGTTTGGATCCAGCTGGGAGTTTTTAGGGTACGTCATGTGAGAGTTCTTGCCCTTGTGACTCACTTCAATCAATGAAACTCACTCCAAGAGAGTTAAAAGCCATTCCTCAAGGGTCCAATGGATGATGATAGCACCGTCCTTGATTTGCGCTAACGTGTTAATGGTTTGATTAAAACAGAAAACAATATTCTCAACCATAACAATGTCCTAATGTATTCTCTGTGTCTAATGACTTTTGGTAATGGACAATTTGCTTCCTTAATTTAGCCGGGGAGTCCCAGACGTGGGGGAAGTGAAAGAGAGAGGGGGAGAGGGAATGGAGGGAGGTTAGGAAAGACAACATTGTCTAATGAAAAAGGCCAAAAAGTTAACTTAACAATAACAACTATTGTTCTGATTTTGCTATGTGGTTAAACCTCTTTAAAATGTAAAAATGTAAAGTTTTTATTCAGTGAGATTAAATGCAGTTAATCGTGTTTATGTGCACTTTACATTGCATTGCTATGTGGTTGCTAGGGTGTTGCTATGCATTTACTGAGGTCATGTGAGTAGGTTGGTAGGATGTTCTGATTGCCTGACAAGCCAGACCCACATCAAGATGTTAGGTCTGAGAACACACCAATGGAAGGGCTCAATCCAAGTCCTGAATTTTTAATTATTGGACAAAAAAGCTCCACAAGTAGTAACCTAGAATACTGTCTAACGCTTGATGGCTGCTCTGTCAAGTCATCGTCAGTCGTCGATCCTTTTCCTATTTAGCACCTAAACTCTGGAACAGTCTTCCTAACATTGTACGGGAAGCAGACTAGACTAAAAAAGACTAAAAAGACTTAAATCTAGACTAAAAACACATCTCTTTACTATGGCAT
This sequence comes from Romanogobio albipinnatus, assembly GCA_023566225.1. NCBI lineage: Eukaryota > Metazoa > Chordata > Actinopteri > Cypriniformes > Gobionidae > Romanogobio > Romanogobio albipinnatus. The sequence continues at coordinate 20,413,150 of CM042263.1, forward strand.
ACACATAAAACACTTTTTCAATTAAATGATTGTTGTGCTGCATTAACTAGGTCAGCCAGAACCGGGAACACTTCCCATAACACCTGATGTACTCGTTACATCATCAGAAGAATGGCATCTACGCTAATGATAGTCTCTCTGTTTTATCCCAAGGTTTACTGCAGTCAGCCGGATCCGGGCCGTATCCAGATCAGACAGTGGACCTGCGCCCAGACAAGACCAACGCATGACCCTGAAGTGTCTGCAGAGACCGTGTCAATTAGACTCCCCCTGAAATTGCCTCGTCGACACGGCATCCTCAATAAACCCGTCTCCGGCGTGATGACTCCAATTGTTCGAATATTACAATTGAATAATTGTTAAAACGATATGTCATCCTCAATAAACCCATCTCTGGCGTGTTGCCTCCGATCCTTCGAATATTCCAATCTATTATGACCTCTGACCTGTAAAGTTGCCAGAATAATAATCATACACTGCTTGTTAATTGGCCAGAGGAGAACTGGCACCCCGACTGAGCCTGGTTTCTCCCAAGGTTTATTTTTCTCCATTAGGTCACCTGATGGGGTTTTGGTTTCCTTGCCACTGTTGCCTCTGGCTTGGCTTGCTCAGTTGGGGACACTAAATTCTTCTAAATTTTTCAACTAAATATCCAAATAAATCTAATTATTAAACTAAATTAACCATATAAACTAAATTACTAATCTAATTACTGATCTAAAGCCCACACTGTCACTGTATGATAATTGAAATGAACTGATGACATCACTGTCCGGAATGGCAATACAGCTGAATAAAATTATGTTGCATTATTTTTGCTGTTTAACACTGTAAAGCTGCTTTGAAACAATCTGCATTGTTACAAGTGCTATATAAATAAAGTTGAATCCGAGGGGCGGGATAAACGGTTGTCTTTCAAATTCCCTCTGCTGCGTGCATAGGATAGGATACAACCAACCAGAGCAACGAAGAAGGTGAAGCGGAGCTAGTTGATAGATTACACTTTTGCCGTATCCTTTTTTAAGAATGACTTCAGTGCCGTTCTTTGTTCTTTTCTCAAAGAAAAGCTTAACTCCAAGTCTTCCAGAGTCTTTCAGTGTCTGTTTGCCAGCTTCTTTGTTGCAATTCTGCCATCATTATGTTAAGCCCGCCCACCGACTCTATACACGCTGTGACTGGCCTGACTAGAGTTTGGTTTTTCTAGCTTGCAGGCCAACGGAGAGTTGCTAGATGCCCTGGCTGCAAATTATATTTGCTGCCGCTAGGGTGCGTCTAGATTTCTAGGCTAGTGTTCTGAAGTATTTTTGTAGTGCATTGTTATAGTGTTGTGAGTGGGTTACTAAGGCATTTCTAGAGGGTTGCTAAGGTGTTCTAAGTGTTTCAGTGCATTGCTGTGGTATTCTGAGTGATTATTAAGTAGTTGCTAGGGTGTTGCTAGATGGACACTAAGGTGTTCTGAATGTTTTTTTTTTCAGTTTGTTCCTATGGTGTTATGAGTGGTTATTAGGGTTCCCTTTCAAAGCCTACAGCGAACGGCTGGCTTGGACTACATCCTGGTACTTCCTACATAAATGACGTCGGTAGAACAGTAGAACAGACTAACCTCCGCCCACAAGACTACGCGAAAAAAGGGGGCGTGGTCTTGTTGCTGTCCCACGTGGAGAAGAGGACGTGTCGCGTGGAGAAAAGGAAGTGCTGCGTTTCAGTGTGTTTGTCGCCATGTTGTCGAGACGCTGTTATTTTCATCCTGGAGACAAATCACCTTTGTTTGGCTTTCCCAGGGACGCTGTAGAGATCATTAAGCGCATATATCTCCCATTAAGAGGCGTGACCTTTCCACGTGCGCTAAGCTGCTGTCGAATCACAACACAGGAACCGCTGGCACAATCAGAACTCGTTACGTATTTCTGAAGGAGGGACTTCATAGAATAAAGGAAGTCATCAGCCGTTTTTAGGACAGTGAATACAGCGGTATACAGATAAGTAAATTGTGTTAAAAATACTGTTTTTTTTTACACATGAAACATGAACACATGTTATATTGCACACTGTAAACACAATCAAAGCTTCAAAAAGACACAAAGAACGGGACCTTTAAAGGGGTCATGAAATGGCTTTTTAATTTTTTATACTGTTGTCTGAGGTCAACTTATGACGTTTGCATGGTTTTTACATTAAAAAAAATTAATAGGCTATTTTATACCCTGGTTTTGAGCCTAGCTCCTGAAACGCCCACTTCTATGATTGGCTAACAGTTTTGCATATTATAATGAGCTTCGGCTCCCCAGTCATTACACGTGGGGTATTGTTTTGAAAACTTCCAATGTGGAAAAACGGCAACTAGAAGGACTCGCCCCCAGGACTCGCAAAATGTCTTTCAAACAAACACAATGATTTAACTCTCATCCACCCACAATTAATTGAAATGTTATTTTTTACTATTTGGTCCGCCCGATCGGAGGATATAACCGCAAACCGTGCATCATTAACACACACACACGCATAAACATACAAGCCAAGGATCATCAAATCATCATGTTCAAAACTTACACGATTGTATTTTTCCTTCAAATATCAAGTCAAGAGATTGAACAATGCACTAGCTTTGAGGCATGGACTCCACAAGACCCCTGAAGGTGTGCTGTGGTATCTGGCACTAAGATGTTAGCAGCAGATCCTTTAAGTCCTGTAAGTTGTAAGCTGGGGCATCCATGGATCGGACTTGTTTGTTCAGCACATCCCACAGATGCTCGATTGGATTGAGATCTGGGGAATTTGGAGGCAAAGTCAACACCTCAAACTCGTGCTCCTCAAACCATTCCTGAACTAGTTCTCCTTTGTGGCAGGGCGCATTATCCTGCTGAAAGAGGCTACAGCCACCAGCAAACAATACTGTTTCCATGAAAGGGTTTACATGGTCTGCAACAATGCTTAGGTAGGTGGTACGTGTCAAAGTAACATCCACATGGATGGCAGGACCCAAGGTTTCCCAGCAGAACATTGCCCAAAGCATCACACTGCCTCCGCCGGTTTGCCTTCTTCCCATAGTGCATCCTGGTGCCATGTGTTCCCCAGGTAAGTGACACACACGCACCCGGCCATCAACGTGATGTAAACCTTGATGTAAACTTCTTGAGTAAGTAAGGAATAATTGACGACAGGCCGCTTATACTACGGTTACCACACCTCAAGACATCAATCCGATTATATATTTAAAGGGATTCATCTGGTTTTTGTACTTAAATCGCTTTTGTGAGTAGGAGTATTTCTTCCACGTCTCATCCAACGGCTCTTTTGCTAGTTCCGAAACGTAATTTTAAAGCTGGTAACGGAGGCTTGAGCCGTTGATAGCATCCTACTGCAGTTATTAATGAAGTTATTAGAAAGAGAGAGAGAGTGACAGAGACACACACAGAGAGAGAGAGAGAGAGAGAGAGAGAGAGAGAGAGAGAGAGAGAGAGAGATTGTGTGAAGTAGGCTACCTCTGTGCGTCTCTAAACAGTGCTGTCATTAAGTTGAATGTTTTATATTCACCGTGAATATTAAATTTAGGAAAATTGTCATGTTGTTTTTTTAGTCCTGTAATTTCCGTTATTACAGTTAACTATGCGAAGTGATATGGAACTGTAATGCAGTCAAGAGAGCTGCCTGGAACTACATTCGCTGTGCGTTTCCCAGAAAATAATTGCACACCTCAGAACGTTCATCAGCCAATCAGATTCAAGCATTCAACGGCCCCGTAATATAATTTGCATTAACGGGCCACCCGGTTGCCGGTTCACCACTGTTCCTTCCTTGTACCACTTTTGATAGATACTGACCACTGCAGACCGGGAACACCCCACAAGATCTGCAGTTTTGTCAAACTTGCTCAAAGTTTTTATTTTTTCCTGCTTCTACACATCAACTTTGACACCCACTAACATGTGCCGTGATGAAGAGATACGCAGTGTTATTCACTTCACTTGTCCTAATGTTATGCCTGATCAGTGTATATAAACATTCACACACATACACACACACACACACACATATGAAATTATCTATCCATGAGTTTGTAAGGACCGGTTTTGCTGCTAAGACAAAAGCTAAGACTACACCCCAACAATAAAAGTCACTAATCTTGAAAGAAAATCTCACAGAAACTATGAGACGCCACCCTGATCAAACATTCCTCCCCCTCCCCATTTTGCCCTCTCCTTGCCCTGTTTTCAAGTCAACAAATGCAGATATACCAATGATGATGTATCTTGTAAATCTATTGTTTTATCCATTTCATGTTTGGTGTCCTTTTAAAGGTCTCAGTGCGAATGGTAAAATGGTCTCAGTTTCACAGCAGTCATTAGTACTATTAGAAAGATTGAAAACTAATGAGAATTCTGTTCTCCTTTTGAGTGGTCTCTTCAAGGATATCTTATCTCTCTCCCCCAAAACCAGGTGTTTGTGTTGCAAATATTTACAACCCCTTTTGTTCTAGGTGGAGTATTTAAGGGAGAGAAACAGAACAGAAGGGGGGGGGGGGGCATTCTGTAGCCAGAACCCCCCATGCAGGTTGTGTCAGTGCCTCTGAGGCACTCACACACTCTGTGTGTATTGTGCCAGACATTATGACTCTTTGAAATTATTCTCATATTACTTTGCGATTGCGTTTATGTTTTTCCGCTGATCAGTTGTGTACCATGGATTCTTGTTTACTTATTTACTTTTCCTGTCTGGCCAAAATAAATGTTAATCTTGATTTATCTTGTATTGTTCTGAAATCATTATTCTAGTATGGATCGATGCTTACTCCTTTATTACCGCAAAATCTAAGGTTATGATAGGTCAAACTGATGACGGCACGACTGAAGCATGGGCACAGCGTGCACGATATTCTGATTTCTGTCTATCGCTGGATTAACAAGTGGTAGCTCAGAGATATTAATAAAATTACACTTTTTGTGGAAGTGAGCATGTGCAACCCCTGAAAGGTAAAATATCTACTCTACCTCCTCTGAGTAATTCAGAAGTGATCGTGATCGTGAACGCGCGTCCGGGCGCGTAAGTTCTGTGCGATTTTGGGTCTCTCGATGAACGAATTTGAAAATACAGAAGATACTAAGAAAATCAACGATCTAAATTAAATCGCAACTAATCGAAAATCAGCTGATAAACTCTACACGTAACACACTTTCTAGAGTCACATAAAATTGGAGTCAGATAAAATTATTAATGGAGTCAGATTTAAAACGAGATCTCAATAAATTAAAATAAATTCACCAAAATGCTGAAAAGGCTTACACGCAGAATTCCTTTTGACCAAGCCATTAGTATCCGTTTTTGGGCTAATGGATGGAAGTTTACAAGTTGCTGTTTCAGAAGTATAAATATTAGGAAATACAAAGGCCAATTTTCCTTAAGGCCCATTCACACCAAGAATAACTATAAAGATAACTATAACGATAGCTATATTAGCGCCCACACCAACAGACGATATCTTTCAGTTTATTCTTAGTGTGTGCGCTTGTCTGTCACTTTAAATGCTCAAGCTCATTAGAGCAGGATGGATTCTGATTGGCTGTCAATATTTTATTGTTCATCAGCTGGATAAAATCATTCTGAAAGTGATTCCAACGCTATTGTTTCCCAGTGCAGTTATCACTATAGGTGTAGTGTGAACTCTGCTATTCTTTAAAAGGGGTCATTAACTGGCTTTTAAATTTTTTTTATACTGTTGTCTGAGGTCAACTTAAGACGTCCGCATGGTTTTTACATTCAAAAACATCATAATGAATAAGTAATAGGCTATTCTCTGCCTTGGTTTAGAGGCTCTCTGAAAAATGCTTGGTTTTGATGGGCGTGCTGCACTGAAGACTTGGAAGTAAACGCCCACGGCTAGGATTGGGTAAGATTTGCATATTTAATGAGCTTCAGCTCCCCTCAGTACATGTGGAAATTGTTTTGAAAGCGTCTGGAGAAATGTTCACAGGGCTCGAAAAATATCTTTATCAAACAAACACAATGATTCATCTCTCATCCACCCGTGATTGATTGGAATGTTATTTTTGTATTACTTGGCCGGCCCGATTAGTGAATATAACCGCAAACTGTACACACACACATGCGCTCACACGAGAAGGGAATGTTATTTCACTATTTATGGCCGGTGATACGTTTTGGTAGCCCGTCTGAAAAACACATAGCCACGGAACGTTGGGCTTTGCGAGCATTGGTGTTACAAATCCAAGTCTGATCATGAATGAACCAATAACACCTTCTCCAGCCTGTGACAGCGTGCTAAGGTATGTAATCATTTACATTTACATTTATGCATTTGGCAGACGCTTTTATCCAAAGCGACTTACAGTGCCCTTATTACAGGGACAATCCCCCTGGAGCAACATGGAGTAAAGTGCCTTGCTCAAGGACACACTGGTGGTGACCACTGGGATCGAACCAGCAACCTTCTGCATATCAGTTCCATGGTTTAACCCACTGGACCACCATCTCATCATAATCAATAGATATCAAACGATCTGTAAGAATGCAATACTAACACATATAAAAAACATGTTTTACTCATATAAGTGTGTTGCACAGTTCCTGTCGGATCCAATATTGTGTTTTAATCTCAATATGTCTGCAAATCCAGTCTCGACCTGTATCTTGTTTACAATCGATTTTGCGGTGAATTGAAGCAAACAAATGCGCAATGTCGTGAGCTGGAACCGGCATGTTTACTGCAGGGTAGCACAACCCATTTAGCTCCACGAGTCGGTGGGTGGGCTTGAGGCGGTGCTTCTGCATTCTATGACGTCATTGGTCGACATATTCTGAGATCTCTCATTTTCTGGGCCTGGTGTCAATAAAAGCTTTTCTTTGACTAACAAGGACGTTTTCAGCTCTAAAACTTACAGGATATTCTTATATCACGATGAACTAGTATATATCAAAGGCTCAAAGGAAAGTTGATTTCTCAATTCATCACCCCTTTAATATTGAGAACGATTTTTAGAACTAGGGCCTATATCTTTATCATTATCTTTATAGTTATAGTGCTTGGTGTGAACAGGCCTTTAATCATCCATCACAATGAGTAAAACCAAAGAATATAGTTCTGATGTGCAGCAAAAGATTGTTGAGCTTCACAAAATAGAAAGTGGCTGAAGGAAAATAGCTAAAGCATTGAAAATTCCCATTTCCACCATCAGGGCAATAATTAAGTAGTTCCAATCAACTGAAGCTGTTACAAATCTGCCAGGAAGAGGACATGTGTCTATCGTCCTAATGCACGCCGACGAGGAGAGTTTGAGTGGCCAAAAATAATTTTTTGGACTGTCAGTCTAAATCCGATTTTTGTACATATGTGATTTGAAATCCTATTCAAATCTCATTTCGGAAAACCCTTTTCAGTCTGTCCACTCTGGATTCTGCGTGGTTTATGTAACTTTCTTGCGCCTCGTAAAACGTAAATGTCAGATGGTTCTAGGAAACATGCTGAAAGTTGCTGCAGGGACAAGGTTGTGTTGTTGCAAAGTGCTGGACGAGCAGAAAATTACAATATAACGGAGACATGTTTTGAGACTGGTGGAGACGACAGCGCAGGATTTCTGCCGCTGCCTCGTAAGGCGCAGTAGTTCAGCACGCCTACTTCGCACTTTCATGTTGTAAATAAGACAACATGTATTGCAAACCCCTCTATGTTGTGTTTTTTTTTTTGTGTGTGTTGGGGGTGGGGGGGAGGGGGGTTGCAATGTCATTGCCATAGAAACCAATGCAGATATTCTGGAGAACTAAAGAGTTGCATTGACACACACAATGGATCAGAAAAGTTGCGATACACAATGTGGACAGTCAGTTATTTTAAATCAGATTCCAATAGGATACACAAAAAATCAGATTTGGACTGATAGTGTGAACATAGCCATAGACTCTCCCATGATCACAGCTGGAGAATTGTAATGGGGTAACAAAAAAAAAAACACCATCACCACATGTTGTTTGGGAAGGTTTCAAGCATAATCCAGTCCCTCCAGAAAAATGCGGCTTTTTTTTGTGATTGTTGCGGGCAAAAATCCTTGATTATGCGGCATGTTTTCTTAAAAAATGCGATGAAAAATGCGGGAAAATGCGGGATATTTATGCAATTTTATGCGATGAAATTGCGGGAACTTGCAAAAACTGCGGTTTGATGAAAAAGAGAAAAAAAGCACTACATCACAGAAAGTGCTGGAATATTTAAGTTCTCATCTTGTTTTATTGAAGACCTTAATAATGGCTCAAATTTACAAAACATTGAGTCAAACAAGTTCTGTAGCTTTACAAAAGGAATATGCTACAACTTCTGAAAAAATGAATAAATAACTTCCTGTTTTACAGACATTTGAGTGCTTCCAATGCACAAAGTGCAATCTCTTAAAGGGTTAGTTCATCCAAAAATTTTAATTCTGTCATGAATGACGTCCCCTCATGTTATTGGACACAAATTAAGATATTTTAGTGTAAATCCGATGGCTCAGAAAGGCCTCCATTGGCACAATGTACACTCTCAAGACCCATAAAAGGTACTAAAGATGTCGTTACAAAATCCATCTCACTACAGTGGTTCTACAATAACTTTATGAAGCAACGATAATAGTTATTGTGTGCAAAAAAAACCTAAATAACGACTTATATAGTGAAGACCGATTTCAAAACACAGCATCATGATGCTATGAATCAGTGAGTCGATTCTTGATTCGGATCGCGGGTCAAACTCCTGAAATACGTGACTTTGGCGATCCGAACCGCTGAATCCACTCATTGATTCATAACGCTTCAAACCGCTGAATCGACTCATTGATTTAAACGCTTCAAACCGCTGAATCGACTCATTGATTCATAACGCTTCGAAGCTTCATGATGATGCTGTGTTTTGAAATCGGTCAACACACCGGGAAACTGCTTTGCTCTTTTGCTGTTATTTTTGTTGGCCAATGGGAGTTTGCGCTTCATCATGGTTTCACCGATATCCATGTTTCACCACGGGGGTTTGCAGCTTTTCGATGACTTTCACATCAGGTAATTACGTCACTTCAAAGCGTTCCCATGGCAATAGGGGGAAATGGCTGCTCTTGTGTGAAGTAAACAAACATTTTTCAACTTTCTGCTAATATATATATGACTTTTTTTGCAATGAAAATGCGGGGATTATGAAATCATGCTAGCCCCGCATATTTTGCACGCGGAAATAGGCAATGTATGCGGCGAAAGTGCGGCATATTTGAAAAAATGCGGCCCCCGCATGAATATGCGGACTTTGGCTGATTATGCGTTAAATCACGCGATCGCATAATCGCGTTTTTCTGGAGGGACTGATAATCCTCTGCTCTCATCAAAAAAAAAAAAAACTCCTGCATTTTCAGTTGTCAGACGCGACTGGAACTACTATAGTCAGATTCAGTAAAAAAAGGACTTTTTAGCAGCAAACCCACCAGATGGGTTTGGTGCAAACAGGGATAAAATAAAAAAAATAAATACCCCATGCCCACAGTTAAATATACTGCTGGATCTTTAATGTTGTGGGCCTATTTGTTTTGTTGGAGGTCCTGGACATCTTGCCCCTCCCTACAAAAGCCAATTTAACCACTGGATACATGGTATCATGGATTCTTGCAAATGCCAACAAATAAAAAAAAAATCTAAACCTGGCGGCTTCTGCTAGAAATCTTATAATGGGCCATTGTTGGATTTTCCATCAGGATAATGATCCAAAACGAACATCAAAATCAACACAAAAAAAGGTCACTGAGCACAAAATGAAGCTTCTGCCATGGTCGTCTCAATCCCCTGACCTGAACCCTTTAAAGAAAGAGTGGAGTGAACTGAAAAGAAGCAGCAACATGGAACTGTGAATCTGAAGGATCTGGAAAGATTATGTATGGAGGAATGGTCTTTGATCTCCAAACTCATCAAGCATTATAGGACAAAAAGTTTCCGGTTACATATGTAACCTAGGTTCCCTGAGAACAGGGAACGAGACGCTGCATCAGCTGACACTACGGGGAATGCCTCCAGCGTGACAGGTGCCTGAAATCACAATCACAAAACGTCAATCCTATTGACCGGCGACAGCCTATGATGTGCGCCTTGCCAACATGACAGCATCTAATCGTCTAAAGGGACTGTTTGGCAGGCAAGCCCTGAGGCATGGCAAAGCGAAGCACGTGTCGTTCCCTGTTCTCAGGGAACCTAGGTTACATACGTAACCGGAGACGTTCCCTTTCGAAAGGGAACTCGCGCTGCGTCAGCTGACGCTACGAGGAACGATATACCCACGCCGCCATGCCGAAGGGAGTGCATGCCCACTGGGCAGTTACAACTGTCAGGACAAGCAAATTCAACTGAAAAGCCTGAACCACTCCCCTTCTGGGCACATTAGGCTGTCAGTGACAGCGCTCCCTATGGTCAAAGCCCAAGCTATAACCTGAGAAGGAACCTTCGCATACCAAATGAGGTCCTACCCTGGCCGCTCGAAGGCCTGGAACCAGCCCATTCAACAGAAGGGGTTCCTTTAAGGGAACGTGGCAAGGGAACCCGAGGGAACCCGCGCCAGTCACTATTCGGGAAGATTTCACCGAATGCCACCAGGAAGGTCTGACCTAGTGACCTCATATGGGACACGTCAGTACAGCCAACCCTGTCTGTAATGTACAGAGCCTATGGTACTCGCCCCTGAAGAGACATCCCGCTAGGGTACTGCAGAAAAGGCAGTGTCCTCCACCAGCCGGACCTCAGAGATGGGTTATCCTGGAGAGCAGCGCTCAGCGAAGTGCTTTCTAACCCTTGCTAGCGAGGGGAGTTCAGCCGCTCGATCCTCGGATCTACCAAGCACTTACTTAGAAACCGGAGCCTGATAGCAGGTGACCACTAGCTGTCAGCGTAAGGCCAGTTGTGTGTTCCCGCCTAGGGAACTCGTTCCTCAGGGAGGCCAGAAGGGGCCTCCACCTGGTAACCTGCTGACTGCTCGCGTGTCCAAACAACGGAGCTCGCCCTCAGGGAGGCCAGACAGGTCTATCACCTGATAGCAGTAAAGCTAGCCCTCGAGGTAGCTGGGGAGAACAGGGACTCGCTCCGTCAGGGAGGCCTAGTGAGGCCTACCACCTGCCAGTCGTCGGGCACTCCTCCATCACAGCCTTCCACTCAGTGACTGGACTCACCCAGAGACCGCGGACAGAAACATGCCCTCAGAGGAGGCCACGTGAGGCCTACTACTCCATAGCAAATCCCACAGGGAAGCCCCGTGCAGCTTGCTACCTGTTAGCAACCCATGCCACCATCTGTTACCGAAACTGGGGACCAGGGAACGATCTCAGGAAGGCCCAGCGCCTACCACCTGATAGCAGAACGTGCTACTCGTAGCACTCCATGCTCGCCGCCACAGAGACTGGGAACCGGGAACTCGCCCTCAGGGAGGTCAGGTGAGGCCTTCTACCTACTAGCAACTCGTGCTAGCCATCCAGTGACTGGAGCCCAGGAACGCCCCCTCAGGGGAGTTCAAGTGAGCCTGCTTACCCCACAGCAGGCCCTTAGGGAGGCCTGGTAACGCCTACCACCTACTAGCAGCTTGTGCCAGCCGTCGAGGGACTAATGCCCAGGAATACCCCCTCGGGGGAGACTGGGCAAGGCCTGCTACTCATAGCAGGCTCTCAGGGAGGCCACCTGAGCCAAGGTAACCCAAAAACCAGGACCCTACCCCTCAGGGAGGCCTGGCAGGGCCTACCTCCAAATAGGAGGTCTGCAGATTATATGAACCCTGCCGCGTTTAGAGGAAGGCTGGCTGCTGCACCTGTGCTGACGGTAGCTGTCTGCTGCTGACGGAGAACTGGACATCTAGTTATCACATGGTGACTCATCCCCAAGGAGGCCAAAGAGGGCCTACTAGTTGACTAGGTTCTGCTGGAGCAACGTTGATGGAAAAACCCCGGGGCCCACTCACGGGCCGCGACGTCGAGACTCCTCTGACCTGGAGTCTGCTGCCCAGACTGCCCAAGCTTGCTACTCACAACCAGCTGGCCTTCATACGCCCACACCTGGGGCTGCCTCCATGACGGTGCAGTTTCACGGGGCAGTGCCTACAGACATGAACCTAATCACATTGCCAACAGCAGTGCACTCAGCGAACAAATGCTTAACAAACCCTCTAAAGTGAGGGGAGTACAACTTATGTCACCCGCTTCGGGGCCTGCCGTTCATGCGAGGGCGTCAGCCGTTGGCAATGCTCGGGCCTCAGGGGAGCATTTGACCAAAACCGGCATGCAGAAGTTTGCGAAGTTCAGCTCAACCCAAGCCCTAAGGAAGGTGGAGCAGAACACATGGAGCAAGGGTGAAAATATTATACACATATGCAACCCACCGGCTGTGCCATCCCCCAGGATGAGGCCGGGGGCCGCCAGAAGGTGGCGGCCACACAAGCTCTGAAAGGCGGGTACAGCAAAATACAGTCTAATTGTCACGAACTGCTCCGAGACTCGAAGGTGGATCCAATAGCAGCTTTATTTGAGGGCAATCCACAGGCGTAATCCAATGTACAGGCAAGAGTCATACACAGGCAGGCAGTCAAAACAAAGAAACAAAACAGGCAGGGACCAGAGGCAAGAGAGTAATCCAGGGAACAGGGCAAGATATCCAACACCAAAAGACAAGAAAACCAGGAGAATGCTCAGAAATGCAGTGTAACACATAAACAAGACTTTGCGGTGAATGAATGAATGACCAAGGTATAAATAGACAGAGACTAACAGGATGGTGAGACACAGGTGAATGTAATCAGTGAATGAGGTACAGGTGAATGTGATCAGTGATAAGTGATGATGAGTCCGGGCAGTGAGTTATGGGAAATGTAGTTTGTGAGTGATCATAGTCTTATGTGTGGAGTGCCCTCTGGTGGCTCTCAAGGGCACTCCAGCTGGTAACCGTTACACTAATCGCACACAAGTGAAAGACGCTTAAGCCCGCCCCACGACCACTGACAAAGTCGTTATCCCTGCTGCAACACCTAGACTGCATTACTAAATAACCCCAGAACGCAGAGAAGGGGGCGGGCCTTGGCCGGACAACTCTGTAATAAGAGGAGGCTGAATGGATGCAGAAACAAAGCCCTGTTTTTATACTTAAAAGACAGGCCAGGGGCGAACAAACCTTTTTAAAAGGGGATACCCCCCATCCTTAACGGAGCCTAGGCCAAGTGGTTACGCTAAGGCTGCACTAGATCTACTCAGGGCTTGGGAAAGAAATATTATCACCCCTTATAAACACAATGAGGCCCCGAAAAAAACCCTTCCCAAAGCCCCGCAGAACTGGGCGCAGATCTCACTACAGCTCGTGCATAAATGCATACCCGGTTATCAGCTACTTCACACTTTAAGCTAGGAAAACACGGCTCGCCCCCGACACTACAAGCCCGTGGGCAAGAGCGAAAATCTAGCTACCCACTTTAGTGGGAGAGATAACACGGAGAGGCGGCAAATCTCTACTAGCTAAATTACTAGCTACTAATTTATTAATTATTAATTTACTAAATTATTAATAGCTAGCTACTAGCTAAATAAAGGCATTCATACACAAACATATAATGTTGCAAAAAAGATAGTTCTAGCTTACTCACAGGGAGCTGCAGGCCCTGCGAAGTCCAGCGATGTTCCATAATTCCCCAAAAAGCCTCTCAGGAGAGCGAAAATAAAGAAGTCCTGAAAAACATAGTGAAAATGTTTCACCCTTCTCGAGGGGGACTCACCACTCACTCCTCGCGGCGCTTCAAACCCAGCCATCAAGCTAGTATACGACCACCATCCTGAGGGGGGCGCTTTCACCAAACAAACCAGGCGGGCCATTAGATTCTTACATTTTCTGCTCATCATAGGCCCACCAGCCTGATGTAAAGCGCCCAGGGGAAAGCACAGGAGGAAGGGAAAAGGGCAGCGCTCATCTGCGCGTCCTAGGAGGCGAAGTCCGCTGCCTACGCTGGTTCCGGTTACCAGCCCCGGCTTCCTTCCTCTTTTTGTTGCGGGTGTCCCGCCTTCCCTGCACCCCAGTCCTCCGCGGAGGGGGCGCTTGAGAGGCGACGCTGGCTCGCTGGTCCCGCCTCCAATCCCCAGACCGGGACGGGCCAGGGACACCCGACTGCCTAGGCGCGGTCCCGGACCTCAGTGGAATGCACATTCTAAATGCTGGCGAGCGCACCTTCGCCTGCCTGGACTTTCCCACCACCACCTCAGCGCGCCTCCAAGGCAGCTGCAGTCTACCCGCAGCTCGTTCCATGACCTCCAACAGCTCCCCGTACATGGGACAGGATGGCTGAGAGGCTTCAGCCTCAGCTGACTCATCAACCTCTTCGACCATCCTTTGCTCAGTTGGAAGAGCAGCAGATGAGGAGGAGGAGCCCAGATCTCGCTCCTCCTCCGATGTCTGCCCCTCGCGATCTGGATCGTCATCCGTGAGCACCACACCAGTCTCCAAAAGACGAGCCAGATCCATCTGGGAACCCCAGGACTTTAGACGCCGCTCATGCCTCAGCTTGAGCGGAGCCGTCCCCAGATGCTGAACCCTCTCCCCTCGAGAAGAGGGCCAGACGAGAGCGGAGCGTTCTCATGGGAAAACGCTCACAGCTCACAGAGAACTTCCCGTGCATGCTCCTCACCCAGACAGTACACACAGAGTGTGTGTGTATCCTCAGGCATAAGATACCTGGTACACGGCTCCACACATCTGCGGAAGTGGCGTTGCTCCTGGGCACACTTCATTGCTTAGGCTTCTGAAGACGAAAAGATGCTGTCATGTTGGCAAAGCGCCCTTATATACTTCCTGGTCACACCTTGATGACATCATAGGCTGTCGCCGGTCAATAGGATTGACGTTTTGTGATTGTGATTTCAGGCACGCTGGAGACGTTCCCCGTAGCGTCAGCTGACGCAGCACGAGTTCCCTTTCGAAAGGGAACTCAGAGCTGTTATCTTGGCAAAAGGAGGTTGCAAAAGCTTTGAAAAAAGGGTGCCAATAATTGTTGTCAATGTGTATTAGAGAAAAAAAAATCATAATGAACCCCCCAAATTTTTCAATTGTTTGACTTCAATGAAAGGTTAGATTTTTGTGATTTCTTTTTAAAAAGATAGAAAGGATTAACATTGCAGATTTATTTTCACAGCCTTTTCTCATATTTACCAACGGTGCCTATAATTCTGCCCACAACTGTATATTATACATATACACAAGGCATGTTTTACTTCGGAATATGATCAGACTCCAGAAATATACAGCACTAACATAATATAATAATAATAAAAAAATAATGACATTTAAAAAAAATAAAACAAGGACGGGGGAGGGGAATTCAGCTAGGAATATGACTTCCCGGTTTGTTGAATCCATTCTGATATAAAACAAGTTCAGCTATGGTTTTATGTAATTGAAATAGAAATTTGTGTTGGTGTGCAGTGATTGAATCCTAAGATGGCACTAGAATGCAAGCATCGCTCCATGAGGGCTGATCTGAATTGCTTACTTCAGCTTAAGCAGACTTTATGCCTACTCTTCAATGTCATCTTTTAAAATACACTTCATTCCTTTGTGTTTTCCCCTGCGGAGATGTCCGACCCTCTGGAATTGCTCATAATATGGAAGAGCTCTAAAATAAAGTGTGAAAAAAATGTGGTGTTGCATTTAAAACACAGCATTAGATACAGAGAACCTCTTCAACTCCGATAGTTATTATGAGGGATATTTTGATAGTCTTAAGTGTGGATCCTATAATATGTGTGCAAAGAAGCAGAATATATTATGTGCAGGGTCTCTGCTGGTTTAAAGCTTTTAATCCAAATTTGTGAAATATATATTTAAGAAATTCAAGTTTTAAGGCACATTAATACTTTCAGTGGAACTTTATGAATGGTGATTAGGACTGGGTGATACCAGTAACAAAAACAAAAAAAAAACCCTCCGTTTAACATCAGTCAAGATCTGCCACTGTAGGCAGTACAGAAACTGTATCCCCATATATATTATGAAATGCATTGATAGTCTTTTTTAATGCAGTACTGTGTTCTTGAACGTTTATTAGGGGCCAAACACTGAAGGTGCGAAGGCACATATTGAAACCGTTCCCGTATTTTCTTCTTCCGCCATGGGAGTCTATGGCAGCCCATAGAACCGTATGGTAAAAAGTTGTGAAATTTGGCACACTAACAGAGGACAGTCTGATCTGTCACCATAGCAATTTTGGTGTCTCTATCTCAATCCCTCTAGCGCCACCACCTGTCCAAATGTGTACTCATGTTTATGCTAATAACTTTTGAACCTTAAGGGCTAGTTTTAAAATTATTTGTTCCTCTGATTCCTGAGCTCATGCCGATTCGATTGCACCCTATGACGTCCTTTCCTGTCTTTATAAATTTCCCGCCGTTTGGAATTTTCCCAAAAACCTACTTTTGCGAACTCGTCCTAGACGGTTCGTCCAATTTGCACGAAAATTGAAACAGATCATCTTCAGCCAGTACCGGCAAACATTTATGGAATTCGAGTTGATTCGTCAAATTATTTCCGAACGTGCAAACAAATTTTACGTAGCGCTTGCGAAAACAGACGTAAGGCTGTATCTCCGCAACGCTTTATCGTATTCAGACCAAACTTGGCACATGTCAGCACAAGCACGTCTTGAGGCAACATGCAGCGTTTCGGCGCAGCGCCACCTACTGGTCCAGAGATACGAAAAATGGCTATTTTTGTTTTTTTTGCTGAACCGTTTGTCCGAAAATCATAAAAGTGGTCTCGTTAGATTCGGGACATCATACCGAGTCGACTGATATCGACAATTTTACCATATCGGCCATTTTGGCTGTCGGCCATCTTGAATTATGTGCTAAAATGCTGTATTTTATGAACGCATGAACGGATTGTTACAAAACTCGGTATGGGTCATCAGCACAATACCCTGAAGTAGCCTGACAAGTTTTGAAACAGCACCACCTAGTGGAGTTTTTTTTTAAATGCTTAGAACTTTGGGTGTGGTTGACTTATTTTCACGAGACTCATCTCCTTAGACTCCTGAATCGTTGCCGAGTCCAACGATACCACACTTGCTAGGTTTCGCCGTATGGTTTGTGCACCGTTGTAATTTAGCACTTAAAACTTTTTTGCCGATACCTTGGAAACCGCTAGTCCGATCGAGACGAAACCAGCGTCAGAAGTTCGGAAACATAGGTCGTTAGGCACTATCGCGAGCCCAAATGTCAAAATATTGATAGTAAGGGGTAGTAAAATCAAATCAAAGTCAGGTGTCAGGCTGAAACCCTATTGTAACTGATGCATCATGGGAAAATGAACATTCTCCAGCTAAAACTGATCGGGCAGACCAAACCGTAAGTCGTAGAGACTTGAAACTTGCAGGGCTGGTAGTACTCACAACGACTGATGTCACCGAAGCCCGCCCCGATCGGCCTGACGGGGGCGCTACAGCGATCAAAAGTATGAAACGGCGATCAAAAGTACGAAACGGCGATCAAAAGTATGAAACGGCTCATAACTCCTCAACCGTAAGGCTTAGCCTCGAGTGTCTTATATCGCTGGAATCCTTCTGGCGCCAAATTCAAGATATTTTAAGTTTTTTGTAAAACCTACTTTTGCAAATTACTCCCAGGTTATTTGCCTCATCAGAACCAAACCACTGCAGAAATGTTCTCTGGAGTGTGACTATCAATAATTATCAAAAAAACAAAAAAAAAAAACATTTTGATTCATGGTCGCTAAGCCAAAATGTTTGATGTGACCGGGACCTCTTTTACTAAAATGGCTATAACTTGTGAACGGAATGAGATATTTTCACCAAATTCAGTTCACATATGTGTGAGCTCAGTCTGAGATCACATGAAAAAAATCGCAACAATTGACCACTTGGTGGCGCTATAACAGGGGAAAAACACATCAAAATGGCAATATATGCACCCAAACATTAGTCAGATGAAAACGGGCATTCATTGTCTTCATCCAGGTTGCCATGATAGTCAATGAGGACACTGGCATATCTCAAAAAACTCTGTATACGTCATTGGCACAATGCCCTGAAGGAGCCTGAGAAATTTCAAGCCAGCGTTTTTCACAGCATTCACCTCCTTAGACTCCTGAATCCTTGCCGAGTCCAATGATACCAAACATGCCAGGTTTCACCTTACACTGTAAAAAATGTAAGGCCTCTCCAATTCAAAATTTTCTAGTGAGCGATCACATCTAAATTTTTTAATTGGTCAAATTGAATTTCTGTGAATTGATAAAAATTAATTCACAGAAATTCAATTTGGCCAACTAAAAAATTTAGATGTGATCGCTCACTAGAAAATTTTGAATTGGAGAAATGTTTTACAGTGAAACTGTGAGATTGGTCCAATTAAATGTTTTAAATTGTAGTCACAATTGTTTATTTCTCACTGTCCCAAAAGACAAAAATGACTAAAAACATAGCCTAAATATATTAAGCAAAATACAGAACAGACAACAGGGTTGACATTTTATCACATTACTTTATTAACAAGTAAATTCCAACACAGGATATTTGGTGAAAATACCTTATTTTCAATAAGGAAAAACTCTGAATACATTCAATAAGTCTTCTGCATAACAGGATGTCTTAATGTGGTGAAGAAAACGCAGCACTGCAGAGGCTAAAAACCTGCAAATAAAAATAAAAACAAACATTAATGACAAAGTTCCCCTGCATCACATCTGGCAAATGACAGAACAGAAGTTACTTCATTATATAATGAGGATGAGACGAATGAATGGACGAGCTTGACATGTTTGATATTAAAAGGCAATAACTCAAGCCCTGAAAGAGGCCGACTAAACGAGTAAACGAGGTAAACGAGAACACATGCATGAAACCAATGAATGCATGAACTCATGATTCTATAAAATGTCTTTTAAACTTCATACGAGGTCATAAAGCAAAACTCTGGAGAATAATTTCAGTGCTAAATACTCACCAACGTCCTTGTGAGATGAATATCTCTATTCTCTTGGGAATGTCTGTTTCGGTCTTCAGCACCTGCTGGTTCGGCTCCGCTTGCGCTACCGCTCCCGCACTCTGCATTTGAATTCTCCACACGAACGGTTTTCTTCAAGCGCATTTTGCGCATGCGTATACCGTTTTTCGGACGTAGGACTTGTTCAGCCAAAATGGAGTTTTCACTTCGACTTCATAGATTGACTGAGCACAGAGCCGGCCCTAGACCTTTGGGGGACCTAAGCAAAATTTGGTTGGAGGCCCCTTTGACCGTTTTAAGTAAGGCCTAAAGAAAAGCAATGACTACCTTATAACTATACTGTACATATTATATCTACTATGTTATTTTTTTTTTTTTTTGTCTATTAAATTATGTTTTAATTATTCTATGTATACTGTATGTTAATTATCTTTTTTACGCTGCTGGTCCTGAGTATGTATTTCGTTCTTATGTGGCAACATGTACAGAATGACAATAAAAGACCTTGAGTTCTTGAGTTGAGTTCCATGTTTGACGTCTAACAGGAAAATGATGATACCACTGAGCTGAATGGCAGTGCAGTGCAATGAACACACTGATGAATTTGCTGAATAAAAAGACTGATAAAGTGATTTTCACTGACAATCAAAGAAACATTTTGAATTGACACAAGAGTTTAAGAGGCACAAACAACAGCCTATATATAATTTAAATGAAATAGAGCAAATAGAATAACATTTAATACATTTAAATAAAATATTATATAAAATAATAAATAGAACATTTTAATGTTTTAACTTTTCAAATAAACAAAATTAACAATATCTAAAACACCACAAACAAGATTAAAAGTAACAATAATAAGAATTAGGTAACATTTCAATAGAACTATTAAAATCCAAACTTGTGTATTTGTGTGCACACACATGCATGCATGGTCTCCTTGTAAAAAAGTAATTCGCTTAAAAACAAAAAATGTAATTAAGAGAGTGCAATAAGGTGCTATTAACAAAATAGGCTATTAACCATGTATTATTGACTAAATATAATCATAAGTTTACAATGAGGCTGATCAAATGTGATTTTCACAAAAGACATTTGTGGGAAATGCCTTCCTCTCTGAAGTTCTTCAAATCTGTGATGCAATGCATTCATTTACTCATTCCTCAGAATTGTTCTCTTCTTGCCTTCCTGGATGCAAAGTCATTTATAACCTCATCATATGAGATCTGGCTGCCTCTCTGGTGATTGATGCTAATCATTGCCATTCCGCTCAGGCGTTCCTGACACATGGAGGACCTCAGGAAGTTTTTTATGAGTTTAAGCTTAGAGAAGCTTCTCTCTGCAGTTGCCACTGTCACTGGAAGAGTGCAGGCTATCCTCAGCGCCACCCAAAGATTTGGGTATAACTCACACAGCCCCCTTTCATGTATATGAATAAGTAGCTCCAACGCTGTCGTGACTTCTTTGGGAAGCTCTGAAAGGCTCTGCATCTCCATGGCTAGCTCTCTCCAATCAATATCTGCCTCTTCTCCGCAGGTGAGTGTTTTTCCGTGCTGGGCACATTGCTCTTTAAGTAACTCTTCATCCAGTTTGTGGAAGTTTAGGAGCACTCCGAATTTATCTTTTACTTCGCCCATTGACTTGAATCGGTCCTCCAAAGACTGGATGCTGCAGTCCACCACAACATTGAAAAATCCTGTTTCCAGTCTCTTCATTGCAGTGATCACTACCTCGTCAGCTGCCTCATAGGTAAAGTGCTTCTTTGTACTTCGCAGCCTCTTCTCTTTCAGCACTGCCTCAACATTCATGTTTTCACAGAGTTCTTTTGCAGTGGTCTGAGCATCTACAAACCCAGTTGCCCTGTAGGTCTTTAGAGATTTTGGTTTTATTTATGAGATTTACTGCTATGTCCAGCTGCATGTTGACGGACTGAAGAAGTTTGCTAACTGTGTTAATTTTTGATAGAATGTCATACCAGACAACTGTGCAGATCTGGAACCTAAATGATCCAATTTCTTCATCCAGGGACTGTGCCTCAATTCTAATCATAGGGTCATTTCACGAGTTCACACTTACATATCATTTATGGAGAGTAGTTTAAATGCGTATTTGGCGTGCTGTCCGGGGGGAGGGCTTCGAGCTCGGAATTTGGCCCGAGCCGAAAGTACCCCCCGTATATGTAAGTGGTTGATGAATAAAAGTGTGGAGAAGGGGTGGTGGAGGGATGCTGGCAAACTGTCAATGAACAGAGGTAAGACTGCTGCATTTATATATACCTCTTATTGATGATTAGCTGATTGCTCTCCACCTGTGTCAATTATCTGAACATGCTCCTCCCGAACTTTGTTTATAAAACATAATTTCATGAGTTCACACTTACATATAATTTATGGAGAGTAGTTTAAATGCGTATTTGGCGTGCTGTCTGGGGGGAGGGCTTCGAGCTCGGAATTTGGCCTGAACCCAAAGTACCCCCCAAAAATGCTAAAAGCATAGGACAGCCACCTGGCTAAATACCCCCCAAGAAGTGGCGAGCTTGGTGGGCTGGCATTCTCGAAGAATTTCTGATTGCTTGACCGGTAGGCCCCTGAGGGCGGTTGTGGCGCATCGTGCCGGGGGATTGCCTGCAAGAGAAAAATGGGAAAAGAGAAACATGGGAGAGACAACAATATTAAAAACATTAAAACATTACCTTGCTGCGTGGAAACATTGCACTCTTTCATACTATGTGGAACTTCCACTCTTGCGTGCTGCGTGGAAACTTTCCACTCTTTCGTGCTGCGTGGAAACTTTCCACTCTTTTGTGCTGCGTGGAAACGTTCCACTCTTTCGCGCTGCGTGGAAACTTTCCACTCTTTCGAGCTGCGTGGAAACTTTCCACTCTTTCGTGCTGCGTGGAAACTTTCCACTCTTTCGTGCTGCGTGGAAACTTTCCACTCTTTCGTGCTGCGTGGAAACTTTCCACTCTTTCATGCTGCGTGGAACTTCCACTCTTTCATACTGCGTGGAACTTCCACTCTTTCATACTGCGTGGAACTTCCACTCTTTCATACTGCGTGGAAACTTTCCACTCTTTCATACTGCGTGGAAACTTTCCACTCTTTTGTATAGCGTGGAAACGTTCCACTCTTTCAAGCTATAGGGAACTTCCCGCTGTACTGCGTCCATGGAAACTTTCCATTTCTTACTGGAACCTGAGAACACAAAAAAGAGAACAGCAACAAAACAAAAAATATGAGTGTTTGGTCGGGAGATTCTCAGTGTGTACTAGTCAATAAGGGTTTGGTGGGCTATTTTGATGTGGAACCAATTGGTCCTGATATAGCTTTGGAAGGCGTCGGATGACCATCTCCCGAGAGCTTGGATCTGCCTTTTTGAGTGGAGTGGCTTGAAAAGTTCTTTGCTGGGACCCCTGATAGTTGGAGAACGGATTTGAGGTGTTTCTGGAACCAAAAGCGTGTCACAGGTTTGTTAGAATCATCTGAGAACTTCTCCATTGAAATTAAGCCAGAACTGACTGGTCAGTCACCTCGCCTTTATTTATAGCGCTGTTAAACAGTGTTAAACAGGAAAATAATGCATAATTTGGTTCTGACTGATATGATTAGATTGGCGATGAGAGGTTGAAAATGTAGATGAAATCCAAGCATCTAAGGAAACCAGAAAAGGCTAGGAGAACATGGCGTTGAGTGTTCGGGCGGTATTGAGGGGCTGGTAGTCTGTGCGGAGGGTGTCAATACCTTTGAGGATACCAGCGTTATAGGTTGTCTGGTGTCGGGACGAGTGGGCTGGGATCTTTGAATCCCTTTGATCAGAGAGAGGATGGTGAATTGTTTATCTCGGGGGAGGAATCGCTGTACATCAATTGTGGAAAACTGGATGCAGCTCAAGTAACCTTTGATGTATTAAGGTAGAAATAAATTAGGTTTTAGATAAATTAGATTGAAAGGAGAGAAATATCGGGGAACGGCATGTTTATAAGAGAAGTGAAATTTAAACATCTCCTGGCCGTCACGTAGCATTGAGGTTTCTGGGAAAGAACATCACTGCTTTGGCAGTGGAGAAAATTAGCCAGATAACTGAGCTCCTGTGGGAGCAGAGGGAACAACACTGCTGAGGCAGTGGAGAAAATTAGCCAGATAACTGAGCTCCTGTGGGAGCAGAGGGAACAGCACTGCTGAGGCAGTGGAGAAAATTAGCCAGATAACTGAGCTCCTGTGGGAGCAGAGGGAACAGCACTGCTGAGGCAGTGGAGAAAATTAGCCAGATAACTGAGCTCCTGTGGGAGCAGAGGGAACAGCACTGCTGAGGCAGTGGAGAAAATTAGCCAGATAACTGAGCTCCTGTGGGAGCAGAGGGAACAGCACTGCTGAGGCAGTGGAGAAAATTAGCCAGAGAAACTCAGCTCCTGTGGGAGTAGAGGGAACAGCACTGCTGTAGTAGGAGAAAAATAGCCAGAGAAACTGAGCTCCAGTAGGAGCAGAGAGAATAGCACTGCTGTGGCAGTGGAGAAAATTAGCCAGAGAAACTCAGCTCCTGTGGGAGAAAAAGTTAGACGGACAAATGGAGAAACACATTTGTGTAACTGAATGGACTCTTATTTTGATATGTGTATGCCTTATTATTGCAGGATGCTCATTCAAATTCATATGAGAGAGATAAAATAAAGTCTTACAACTGTATACACCGTTTTCTTTACAGTGATTTATATCGTAATATGTTGTCATTGTTGATTTGAATTTGCTTTGCATAAATGTATGCTATTCATTGATTGTGAAATGCTCTGAACTGAAGCATTCTGAAGCATTGTTCAAGCCAGTAGAACGCACAACGGTGCCACATTCAGATTTTGAAACGTGATCTCTCACATTAATTCAATGAAATCATAGCCTTTGAATTTTTCTGTTTCATAAAATATATATAAATATAAGATGGCATATCAATCATTGATACGCTTGTAATACAATAGCCTGCCCTACTATAAGGTATTGATGTTACATTTAAGAAAGCGGGTGCTCCCAAATACATTGTTTAGTTCGCACACATCTATTTATAGTCACAAATGCGATTATGGTCGCACTGTGTCGAGCCCTGTGTGACCGAGTTTATGTGAGCGTCAAGTTGAGAAGTATTGAATCAAGACGGTGATTATCAGCTGATTCCAACTAGTAGCTGATTGTTTGGCATAATATGCACTGTTGCATTGCCAGCATTTTAGTGATTTAGCCTCACGATACATTCTAAAAAAAAAAAGGTTCTATATGGCACCAAAAATGGTTCTTCGTCGTAATCATAGAGGAACCACTTTTGGTGCTATATAGCACCATATCTTAACATGTTCTGTATATGGTAGCGGTGCTATATAGCACCATAGTTAGCGGTGCTATATAGCACCTTAGTCAAAGAACCGGTGAAGAACCTCTGAAGAACTGCTGAAGAACCACTGAAGAACCGAAATTGGTGCTATATAGCACTTAAAAAGGTTCCCCTATGATTACGAGCCAAGAACCATTTTTGGTGCCATATAGAACCTTTTTTTTTTAGAGTGTACGTTCACTCGCTTTACCAGCAGCAAGTATATTGATCGTTCATCACCACAGCGACCGCATGCGCGTACATGATGAACGCACTTCTCCTGTGTGAAAAGTATCTGTCTGTACTGTAGTACACAGAGGCGGAAAGATCGCAAGAAAAGAAAAGTAAAAGAGTTGAAATACTTTATCTTAAGACAGGAACTGTTGCAGTTCTCCCTGTTGCAAATCTGTGCGGTGTGCACTCCTTTACACTGTCCGAGCACTGCTCTCGCGGTTGGCTCGTGAATGCTGATGGAAGCGGCCGAAAGGGGTTTTTAGATAGCTTATACATTTTTAAGGAAAAGATTTTAGTATTGTAGAGTTGCTTCGAGCCGTGTAGACAGCTTGGGCGGGCGGGGCGAACTGCCGGAAATGCCGTCTGTGCTGGCAAACTGTCAATGAACAGAGGTAAGACTGCTGCATGTATATATACCTCTTATTGATGATTAGCTGATTGCTCTCCACCTGTGTCAATTATCTGAACATGCTCCTCCCGAACTTTGTTTATAAAACATCATTTGTCGTTTCCCTCACCTCAAGCAAAGCTTCCCTGACTTTGACGGTGTGGTAGAGAAAGGCTCAATGCTGTTAATTCGGCTTTCCCACCTTGTTTCACTCCAGGCCTTGACAGTGAGGTCCACATGATCTTTTAAGATGGCCCACCTCTGGGACGCAGCTGCAAATAAGGTGTACAATTTCTGCACCACTCCGAAGAAGTTAGTGGCATCCACTGACCCCTTGGCTGACTCTGCCACCATCAGATTTAATGTGTGGGCTGCACACGTTATATAGAGAGCTCGAGGATTCTTCTTCAACAGCCTGGCCTGTGTCCCTTTATTTCGGCCTTTCATGTTGGCCCCATTGTCATAAGATTGTCCTCTGCACTCCTCAAAGGGGATGTTCAGCTCCTCTAACCTTCTTAGAATCAGTGTGGAAAAGCCGAGTCCAGTTGATTCATGGGCTAATAGGAACCCCAAGAAGTGCTCTCTGATTTCTGGTGTGTTTTTTTAGGTTGACTGTACGGATCACAACAGACATCTGCTCCTGGTGGCTGACATCTGGAGTGCAGTCCAAAATCAGGGAAAAATACTTTGACTCCTTGATTTGAACCACAATTGTACGGAGAACGGTGTCATTGATGCAATCGATAAGCTCATTTTGTATTGTTTTCCCAAGTATGTTGTGTGATTCGCTCCACTGTCAATGCGTCGTACATGCTCTTTTAAAACAGGATCAAACTTTGTTAGTAAATCCACTTCTTTTCGGAAGTTACCATTATTGTTGACATGTAACGTATAAACAGATCCTCTAAGACCCATGTTCCTCTCTGCTAGAGATTGTATGATTGACACAAGCCTAATGAGGACCTCTCTCCACCTGTTTCTCTCTGCCTTTAAGAGGGACAATTCAGTCTGATCTATTGTCTCCCCTTTTCGTAGACGGACTTCTAGCTCCTTCCAAGACAGCACATTTTTTGCATGATCTGGGCTGTTTTCATGTTGCTTAAGTAATGTGCCAATATTGATCCAGTCTTGTTGACCATCTGTACTGAGCTTTGTTGTTGATTTTTTACAACAAAAACAGTAGACAGCATTACTTTTTTGTGAATATGTTAACCAGCTTCTCTTTACCTTTTCACCATTTGTGAGAGATCTAAACATGAAATGATAGTGAAATCTCCTATTGTCGGATTGTCTTTTTGGAAATGTGAAGTGGTGGTCAACATGTGCTGGTCCTCTGCTAACCAGATCAATGCATACTTTGTCATTAATGAATGTTGGTCAGTCAGCTGGATCCAATGGAGGAGTAGAAAGAGAGCCAGGTGTGTTGGAAGGCATGGGGGTACTGCTCTCCACTTCAACAGAAGAAAGACCTATGGGGAAGTTTAACACAAAAAAATCTTAATTTTAGTAAGTTGACATATGTTGGATGTTAGTTTTATAATTGTTAATTTATTGTCGATGTAGGAGTAAACTTACCAGCATTGTCAGCTTCTTGGGTGACACCAGAGCTGGAGGTAGAGGTTGATGGGCCTGCTAATGAAAAAAAAAAAAAAAAAAAAAAGAAAAATAATGAAATAAATTGACTGAATTGAAATTACCTGTGTTCTTAGCATCAAACCTCCTAGAGAATCTTAAATGCAAAACAATCTGAAAGAGTTTGATGCCATCTTCTTTAAAAGGTTACTTTAGATAAAATGTATTTTCAACATTAGCAGCTTTGGAGGACACTCCATAATGTTGCTCAATAATCAGTCCTTAAAAACAGCTACTACACGCTCCCCTCATGACAGATTTAATTTATGAGCAATGGACAGGACACTACAACAAGTGGGAAATGTATCTCTATAGGTTAAACTAAAACACAGAACTTACCAGCATTGTCAGCTTCTTGGGTGACATGACTGTGTTGTGAACCAGGAAAAGAAGTGGTTGATGGAGCTGCAATAAAGAAAATAATTATACATAAAGTTAGACTTAATTTTTTAAATGCAGAAGGTTATCATTTTACAGCACCTTTATACTCACCAACAGCTGGAGCTTTGCTTACTGGCAGCATATACTTTAATAGTGCCCCTGGAAAGGGGACATAAGGAGTAAATTAATGTTAGCCCTTTAGTGAAGAAGCCAAACTGGGGTTATATTGTTCTGTTAAATGCTTTAACATCACAGCAAATGGTATAATACTAAACCAATTTTATGCAGCATGTTATTAGCATTTATTACATGGCTTGGTTGAATTCCAATGTAGAATGTGGGTCTGTTACGTCTTGATAACAGACCGCTGTGAAGTAGGCTATAACACACCGTTGAGCAGAGCGTTGCTATGGACACGGAACGGACTAATTTCTTTAGCGGAAGAAATACAATCGTTTTTAAATCAATAAACTCCTTTTTAAATCAATATTTTGTGTCAAATTATTTATTTATTTGGTAGGTATCCATGTAATAAGAGGGATAATCTATAGCGGGCTGCGAGGCGGTTTATATTTCGCTATAACAACCGCCTCGCTATACTGCGAGCGAGAGAGACTAACTTATATTTAGACTGCAGATTATCCATACATACATAGGTATCGAAAAATTAAGCCTACAGGTTTACGTACCTTTATCTTCTTGCTTCTTTTCTTCTTCCAGCCTCTTCTTTTGTCGTTTTTCATGGCCAGAAAGATATTTTCGTTTCTTGTTGTCAGACATCGTCGACGTCGGAGTCACTGACTGACAGTCTGACAGACACTGACCAGGTGACGACTGACATGATGTGACTGACATCACAGGGTCAGTCAGGGGTCAAGATTAGCGGGGAACTCGCCATAATAAAGAACTAAATAAATAACAACTGTGCTTATCATGATGCCTGATAAAGAGCGCTGTAGGCCCATTTCTTTTTATTTATTTATTTTATATTACTTTTGATGTATGATTTTTTTCAGCAATGACTCTAGGGGGCCCTCTGCTGGCCACGGGGCCCTTTGCAATTGCAAGGTTTGCTTAAAAATGTTCGGTGAATATACAATTTTAATTTTGAGTGAAGACCTTAAGCTATGATTAGTAGAATGCATCTTTTTGCATGGGGATAATTATTTGGAAGTCATTTATTGGGCCAATATGTAATGATCAATTTTCACAATTTTTCCCTAATTTTTTTTTTTTTTTTACAGTGTATGGTTTGTGAAAAGGTGAACTTTAGCACATATAAAACCTTTGCGAATGTCTTCAAGACAGTTCAAAACAAAACCACAACAGGAAATTCGGAAACATAGGTCAATAGCTAAACAATAATGACAAAAAGCCAACATTTTGGAAGGAAGTGGCAAAAAAAAAAAATCCAATCAATGCAGCCCATTCTCTCATTAAGTGGCTATAACCTTAAAATAAAATGAGATATATTTATGTGCACACTTTGAGGACACCTAAAAAAGAGCAGAGATGTGTTATAACTGTAAAAAACAACAACATATTTTTCCTTAGTTAAATTGCCTGTTTTGCTGTGAATGCTCTTTCCCATCTGTGATCTAAGTTTATTTGTTTATTTGGATCCCCATTAGCCAGTACCTAGGCAGTGACTACTCTTCATGAGGTCCCAAAAAGTAAAAAATACAAAACTACATTAAAGCTGCAAGAGCAATGAAAGGGTCCTCGCACCTGTGCCACCACCGCCTTGTGGCTTTAGGAACACAGAGCACGGTGGGCAATATGCATTTAAGTATATAAAAATAGGAGGACTACATCAATCATTTGTATTTGCCACACTTCCTGCTACCGGGCTGTATTCAGATCAGATGGTGGACCTGCACCTGGACATGACCAATGCATCCCTGAAATGTCTGCAGAGAGCGTGTCAACTAAACTCTGCCCTGTAAATGTCGCATCGAAACGACACCCTTAATAAACCCGTCTCCAGCACGACGACTCTAATTTATCGAATAATCTTACGAATATCTATTTATCTAATATGACTTCTGAACTGGAATGTTGCCAGAATTATAATCATACACTGTTCGTCGGCCAGAGGACAACTGGCACCCAAACTGAGCCTGGTTTCTCCCAAGGTTTTTTTTTCTCCATTTTGGCCCTGAAGGAGTTTTGGTTCCTTGCCACCGTTGCCTTTGGCTTTTGGCTTGCTCAGTTGGGGACACCTACATTTCAACTATATTACCATTCTGCCCGCATTGACACTATATGAAAATTTAAATTAGCTAGATAGTTAGATATTTAGATAGTTGGATAGGTAACACTGTGAAGCTGCTTTGAAACACTTGTTAAAAGCGCTATTTAAATAAAGGTGACTTGACTTGACCAGCTGGTGGCACTATGACTAACTAAAATTTTGCCGAAACATCAGACTTTGTCAGGATGCCACAGACACGCCGTTCAACAAAACTCAAGATCTTTGAAATGTAACATCACTAAGGCTTAAGATTATACTGACCAAATATGATTCTGGTTCAATCTTAATGAGGAGTTAATCACAGTTTACTGTTGCCCACAGGTGGCACTATAACTGACTAAATATTGGCATGTAGACCGCCATCAGTGCTCGGGCCCTAATTAAATCAACAACAATAAAATGAAACATACAAATCCCATTAAATGTTCCTTCCTTTTAAAACTCACTTTACTTCTTAAAATATGTAATATCTGATAGTAAAATCATTCAATATTTTCATTCCTCCAGATATTATAGTCCATTGTTGTGCAGTGGTTTTCAAAACAAAATACATGACTGTCTGTGCAGAGTTTAAAACAGGAGGAAAATCATTGGTAAAATAATGATGATAATAATAGTCCTAAACAACTTCCTTGAGAAACACCACATTGCTCTTTAAAATCTGAATAACTTCCATAATAACATAAACATTGTCACATATTAAACAGATAACTTTTAAACCAATGTACACAGGAAGAAGTATATTTCTGACATTTCAATTTATCCAGCAATAATTTATGATCCATTACATAAAATACTGAGCTAAAATCTAACGATACAGCTTCTACTAAGTTATTGTCATCAATTTGTGCTCATACTACTCCCTAATATTGATCTGTAATTCATATTTAGACATTATAAAATCACTATTATAACATTTACAATCACATTTTGTAAAATGCATCACTTCCTTTCTATTGAAGAATTGGTATTGACAATTGTGCCACATGATGAGTAATGTGAATCCTGAAAAAGACTTGCAGTAAACATTTTGTTTCCACCATATATTTCACATATCTGTATCTACAACAAAATGTGTGTTTGTGTGCGTGAGCATGTTTAGTCTGTATAAAATATAATTGTTTAAGCCTATTGTTTAAGTATTCATTTTCCGCCATATTTTGTGGTCTCAGTAATACATTTTAGGTTGACATAGGGTTGACAAAACTCAGTATGGGTCATCACCACGATGCCCTGAGGTAGCCTGAGTAGTTTTGAAATAGTGCCACCTAGTGGAGAATTGTTTCCCCCAAATGCTTATAACTTTGGATGTGGTTGACTTCATAGGAGTAACTTTTTTTTTGTCTCCTGAATCCTTGCCAAGTCCAACGATACCAGACTTGCCAGGTTTCGCGCATGGTTTGCGCAGCGTGGTAACTTAGCGCTAAAAAAATGTTAGCGGATATCTTCAAAACTGCTAGTTTGACCAAGACGAAACCAGCGTCAGAAGTTCTGAAACATAGGTTGATAGCCAAGTGTTAATACCAAATGTCAAAATATTGACAGTAAGGGGTAGTAAAATCCAATCAAAGTCAGGTGTCAGTCATTTTTTACATGTTTTTCATATAAATGTCTATAACTCCAAAACGAAATGAGATATTTTCACCAAAATGTACACACACATGTACCGGCTCACTCCGATGACACATAAAAAAAATTGCAGGATTGTGCCTCTTGGTGGCGCTATAATAGAACAAAACATGACATTGGCTCTATACAACTCAATGTTTTAATGTGGTGTTTTAACGTTTTTGCTTCAAATGTCTTCACTCATTTTTTCAGTTGGTCTGCTGCTATCTTCCTTGTTTGCTTCTGTTGCGCTTAATGGCTGCTTGCAGCTATATTTATTTATTATATAGCTGCGAAACACAAAACAAAAACCAAACTAACAAAAGTAAAACAAAAGAAATAAAAACAAAACAACACCCATAGGCCACCGATCAGACAGAACGTATTTCTCAGGTTTGAAAACGTGAGGCGCTTCACACTACCTTATTTTGGTTGACGTTTTTTAATTTAAAAAAGAGCAATGTGCTGCATTTTTATGTTGCTAGGCAAACCCCGAATCAGCTGTCCTGTCAGTCTAATGAAGGTAACTGTCACCACAACAGAATCTCCATTCATTCGGTCAGACAATGGAAAATTATATATTTTTTTTCACCATTCTTAGAGCGCTCCTACAAAAACGCGAGGTGCAGCAGGCGGCTAAAGGCGGCACTTTTGAAAATGATGGCTTGGCTGCCCACATTACGCTACCAGAACACAACAAAAACAGACCAGGGCTACGTTTCCCAAAAGCATTTTACACATGCAAGAGGCAACTGTTTACACTTGTACGTGCATGCCGTGCTTGTACGTGCTTGTACGTGCGTGCTTGTACGTGTCCATGAAAGGTCATGCGTTTTTGGTCGTACAGTGTAGTCAGAGATAATTTCTGAAATGCAGTGGAAATGCAGTGATTTCATTTTAAAACGCAGTTTTAAAACGAAAATTCACTACTGTAAACGGGGCCTAAAATCATAGGGATGTGTTCACAACCTGATTGGTCGGCATTTATTACATATATTTCATGAAAAAACGTACTGAAACATCCAAAACAACGCTGTGTGCTGGGCTAAATGCCCTCATTGTATGTGCGTAGCTACATATGATGGTATTTTGAGCAGCTGAGAACTCGTGTTGATTTCTGTGGTTGTGGCTTCTAAGTGGTGGTCCTACGTCGTACAACAAGACGGCTGTTGTCACAGTCTTGCGACCGAAGATAGTCTGCGCCAATATTCTAGCAGTGTCTCACATTGACAGTGTTTGCTATGACCTACGTCTACTGACTAGCCAATAAAAATGCAATATGAAATGGCGTAGTGATCAACGCATCATGGGGCTAAAACTTAAAACTACTTACCTCAAACTCCATTTGCAAAATTGCCATTCTTTTCCCAGGCAATGACTGCGTCCATATTCCCCTTTTGCTTCCTCATTTTTTCAGCGCATATATAAAACCCCAACTGCCAAAGTGCAATTCATCTTGCTCTATTTGTTTACCACTAGCGCATGCTGATGACGTTTTATTTTTCTGTAATAACTTAAGTGTCGTAGCATATGATTCAATAGGTGCCATCATTGTACAGTCTATACACATTTCGTATCCAAGTTTATTAGATCCATGTCGTACAGCGTGATTTGTAATCTGACCAAAATCGTCTGTAGCAGGCATTAATCAAACCAAACATGCCATGTGTGAACACACCCTAAAATACCCAGAAACAACTTTTAAGAGTTTATGAAGGCAAAATCTGCACATTAAGGGCAAGATTTACTAAACAGGGCAAATTAGCTTGAGAGTGCAATTCCAAAAAATCACAGATGGGAGTGGAAAGTTCAGTGTGTGATCTACTGACGACCCTCAAATTAAAGAACACAGATGTAGCCGTATCATTTCCATAATGACCAACACAATCTACCAAGAGCAGCGCAAATTAGCGCCTGGTTTAAGACGTTGTTTTTTGTGGGCGGTAAATAATGTCGCAAATACCAGTAAATTGGCAAACCTTAGTACATCACCTTGCATGATTCATTTAAATACTCTCCTCCCATAAATTTTTTGTCTGAAAGGGAAACTCCTACAAATGCATATGTAATAAGATCAGCCCATGATAAATAACCCTGCCCATGCCTTTTGGGCTGTATTTTAACAATATGAGCACATGGTGCAGGTGCACTTACGGCGTGTTCGAATCCACTTTTGATAGTTTAACGACGGCGCCAGGCACATGGTCCAAAACGATTGTACCTAGAATCTCATGGGTGTGTTTTGGGCGTAACATGCAATAAACCAATCAGAGTCTAATCTCCCATTCCCTATAAAGGTGCACTGTGTACATTTTAGCGGCATCTAGCAGTGAGGTTGTGAATTGCAACCGTCTACCACTCACCCCTCCCTTTCAAAGCACGAAGAGAAGCTACGTTGGCCGACACAGTAGTCGTCTGAGACAGCAGAGAGTAGCTATAGCGCTCTGTAGAGCAGTTTGTCCGTTCAGGGCTACTGTAGAAACATTGTGGTGCAAAATGGCGATTTTAATGTAAGGGGACCCGCGGTGATCGAAATGGCTCATTCTAAGGTAATAAAAACATAACAGTTCATTATGTAAGGTCTTTATTCACCACTGAAAACATAGTTATGTAGGATATATCATATTGCATTTCTGTCAACAGATCCTCATAAATACTACACATTGCACCTTTAATAGCGCTCGCGTCGTGGTGAATTTGCTATTTACATGGAGGAATTTGCGAGCGGAAAGACTGAAAGCTTATCCAGAGAGGAATCCTTTTATTTTTAACATTTAAAAATGTTTGTATGCTGCTGCGCGTCCCTGTGTGTTTGATAAGCAGAGTGTACATGCATTGTGCAGCCGCCCATAACCCTGAACCCTGAGCTGTTTTGGTGTTTTGACATGCCCTGACATTTGAGCTTATTTCTGTTACTTGTATCATTTTCATGGCTACAATCTGATTTCACTGTATTCAGCACAGACTCTGCTACAATAATATGTGAGCAGCATGTATGTAAAAGTTTGTCGTTTTGAGAAAATGACATTTATTTATACGTGGTTTGTAAAAAAAAAAAAAAAAAAAAAAAAATTAAGTCACTGAAATAAAGCCATGAAACCCATACTGAATATTTGTTCACAAGACTTTTGATAACTGGATCACGTAGGCTATAATTTTTGCTTCAAGACTATGTAAAAATCATTCTGGCCACTGTGTCAGGGGAGCAGCTTATGTGGGGAGGTCATGAATCATGAATATTGATGTTTTTCACACCTGAGAAAGACAAAGACCCCTCCCCTAATCTAATGGCCCTAT
Organism: Romanogobio albipinnatus; assembly: GCA_023566225.1. Taxonomy (NCBI): domain Eukaryota; kingdom Metazoa; phylum Chordata; class Actinopteri; order Cypriniformes; family Gobionidae; genus Romanogobio; species Romanogobio albipinnatus. The sequence goes on from CM042263.1 coordinate 20,447,288, forward strand.
ATCAGCTGAATGACTGTGAGGGAACTTGAACAAAGAATGTGAAGAGATTAAAAGAATGGCTTTTTGAATTGTTTGCATTAATTTACAACACAACATAACGAAGGACAAAAATAAGGGATAATTGTGGTTATTTATAAGGGACACTCAAAATGTTTGTACTGCTACCACACTGTGTATGTCATTTCAGTGTCTGCAGTTAATTGTGTGTATAAAAAGGCTCTCAGATATAAACACATTTGTTTTGCTTAACCTATTAATGCACAATTTAATCCTAAAAAGATTGTCATGTCTGTGAGGCCAACAATTACAGAGTAGGCCTATTTTAAGCTGTTTTACACGGTCATGATGAAAAATCAAGCAAAACGCGCGGGCACGTTTCTCGGGTCCTGAGGGTTAAATAACACAAAAAATACTGCGCTATTGACATTAGACCGGGTTTTTGTTGGTCAATGGCACAGTTGTTTTTAGTTTAATCAAAATGGCAACACGCCTGAACACACCTCGTTTTCAGACCATGGGCGAACAGATGGGCGCGAGTGCATTTGCTATTTAAATAACGTGCTGGGTGTGAAAATTATAACTGCTTTGGGCTGAAACGTGCAAAAAAAATTTGTAGAGCCTGCCGTCGCATTGCGCCGGGTGTATGATAGGGCCCTTGGTTTTCAGCACAAATTTTTCACTGTGTGTCTTTAGTAAATCCTTACAGTAATTTTTACCGGTTTGCGTTGGCGGCAAGCTGTTAGTAAATCTGGCCCATAACTATGCCAAAGAATTAGAGCACCGGTCAAATCTCCTTGCGTGTTGGTTTAATAAATATTTTGGCAAACTTTAAAATCTGTTTAGCTACCAGTTTGTATAGTGATCTCCACATTTAACAAATTTCAAAAAAATTTCGAACACATTCAGCACAGAAAATTATTGGTTCACAAACCAATTGGTTCACAAAAGAGATTTTCCCTCAAAATGTCTGACATTTATGACGAAGAAGCTGCCTAGCAACACTCTAGCAAATGACATAGAGAACATCCTTGCAACCACTGAGCATTTGTACCATCACATGTTTTTTTTTTTTTTTTCATACAATGCTATTTATTTATAATCTAGCTAAAGTGAAATGTCTGAGCAGGATAATACCAGACAGATTTTATGTAAATGTTACAGGCTCCACTTCATTGATCTGAAATTCCATTTAGCCATATTAATGCAGCAATACTGCAGTGAAAACCACATCTCTTAATTTCCACTGAAAAACAACAGCAGTTCCCTCTTTGGAAAAGTATGTCATACTGTGAATCGCAAATTATCATGGAGCTTTTGATTAGAGCTCTTGGCTTTGTTCTTGCAGTAGTAATCATTCACCGGCTTCCCACATTTCTTTCTTTGATGGTACGTTTGAAAACAAGTGTCTGAAGAAGTGTTTCACAAATACTCTGGGTCTTTTCATCTAGTGTATTTGGAGTATTTGCTGAAATTGCACAGTGCATCTGAAACAATATTTGTCAACCTCTGACTGAATGCAACCATGGGCTTCTTTTGTTGTTACTGTCCTTAAAATCCCTAAACATGCGTAACGAGAATGGGATGTGAATTTCATTGCAACGCTTTCCTGCGATGCGTGAATGAATTCACATCATATTTTGTCAATGGATTATTTCAAAGGGATTAAATGTCATGATACATTTTCCTTGGGATCTGACAGCGCTTTTACAGTGGCTATTTAATGTTGCCAGTAAGTTATCGCTGCAGCACCAGGTACAGTGTAAAACGCTGGCATGAGCTGCCCAAGGCGCCTCAGCAGTTTTTCCCCTCCGTTAATGAGGTTCAAAATGAGCAACTCGCCACTTAATTGAACTTTGTGTTTTGCTGGAGTTCAAACAATGGATTCACTCTGCTTTTCATTTTAGCAGCACCAAAAGAAGAAGAAAAAAAAAATTCATGAACAGGCACTGTAAGTGGAGCGCTGAGTATTTTAACAGGGTTTATAATGAGACACACTTATTGTGAGGACTTGGTTTAAAAACAGAAAAAATCAGGTATTTTCTAAAAGAATACATTAACTATCACTTTCATTAGATTGTAAGTTGGTTCTTGTTCCAGTACGTAAGACTGTCACTTCAAAATCAACTGCAGGTGGTCGATCCTTTTCCTATTTAGAACCTAAACTCTGGACCAGTCTTTCTGGCATTGTTCAGGAAGCAGACACTCTGTTTAAATCTAGACTAAAAACACATCTTTTTACTATGGCATACACGTAGAACATGATCAGTTTATATTATTCAAATCAGTTAAATGATTGTTTTAGGCTGCATTAACTAGATCAGCCAGAACCGGGAAACTTCCCACAACACCTGATGTACTGGTTACATCATAAAAATAATGGCATCTATGCTAATGTTAGTCTCTCTATTGATCACAAGGTTTACTGCAGTCAGCCGGATCCGGGCCGTATCCAAATCATATGGCTGACCTGTGCCTAGACATGACCAACACATCCCTGAGGACAGCAGAGACCGTGTCAATTAGACTCCTCTCCTCTGTGAAGGCCTCATCGGCACGACATCCTCACAAACCCGTCTCCGATGTGATGACTTGGCTCTTTCGAATATTCCAATCTAATAAATGCCTCATAGACAAGACATCCTCAAAAAACACGTCCCTGGCGTGATGACTTCGATCTTTCGAATATTCCATTTCCGATCTAATAAATGCCTCATCGACACAACATCCTCAATAAACACGTCTGCGGCGTGATGACTCCGATCTTTCGAATATTCTGATCTAATATGACTTCTGATTTGTAATGTTGCCAGAATCATAATCATACACTGTTTGTTTGTTGGCCAGAGGAGAACTTGCCTTGTAACATTTACAACTGAGCCTTGTTTCTCCCAATATTTTTTTCTCCATTATGTCAACTGATGGAGTTTTGGTTCCTTGCCACCTTAGTTTTATGATCAAAGCTCTATAGTTTTAAAACATATAATGCAATGCATTACAATGATGATTGAGAGAAACATAAACGTTCCTCAAAATCCTAATGGATCAAATGATACATTTTAACATGAGTTTTCAACAAAAAAAAGGTATTAATTATATATATATATATATATATATATATATATATATATATATATATATATATATATATATATATATATATATATATACAGGTGCTGATCATATAATTAGAATATCATCAAAAAGTTGATTTATTTCACTAATTCCATTCAAAAAGTGAATCTTGTATATTATATTCATTCATTACACACAGAATGATATATTTCAAAAGTTTATTTCTTTTAATTTTGATGATTATAACAAACAACTAAGGAAAAACCCAAATTCAGTATCTCAGAAAATTTGAATATTGTAAAAAGGTTCAATATTGAAGACACCTGGTGCCACACTCTAATCAGCTAATTAACTCAAAACACCTGCAAAGGCCTTTAAACGGTCTCTCAGTCTAGTCCTGTAGGCTACACAATCATGGGGAAGACTGCTGACTTGACAGTTGTCCAAAAGACGTCAATTGACACCTTGCACAAGGAGGGCAAAACACAAAAGGTCATTGCAAAAGAGGCTGGCTGTTCACAGAGCTCTGTGTCCAAGCACAATAATAGAGAGGTGAAGGGAAGGTAAAGATGTGGTAGAAAAAACTGTACAAGCAATAGGGATAACCGCACCCTGGAGAGGATTGTGAAACAAAACCCATTCAGAAATGTGTGGGAGATTCACAAAGAGTGGACTGGAGCTGAGTCAGTGCTTCTAGAACCACTACGCACAGACGTATGCAAGACATGGGTTTCTGCTGTCGCATTCCTTGTGTCAAGCCACTCTTGAACAACAGACAGCATCAGAAGCGTCTCGCCTGTGCTAAAGACAAAAAAGAAAAAAAGTGGTCCGAAGTTATGTTCTCTGATGAAAGTGAAATCAGGTCTGGAGGAAGAGTGGAGAGGCACACAATCCACGTTGCTTGAGGTCCAGTGTAAAGTTTCCACAGTCAGTGATGGTTTGGGGTGCCATGTCATCTGCTGGTGTTGGTCCACTGTGTTTTCTGAGGTCCAAGGTCAACGCAGCCGTATACCAGGAAGTTTTAGAGCACTTCATGCTTCCTGCTGCTGACCAACTTTATGGAGATGCAGATTTAATTGTCCAATAGGACTTGGCACCTGCTCACAGTGCCAAAGCAACCAGTACCTGGTTTAAGGACCATGGAATCCCTGTTCTTAATTGGCCAGCAAACTCGCCTGACCTTAACCCCACAGCACATCTATCAGGTATTGTGAAGAGGAAGATGCGATATGCCAGACCCAACAATGCAGAAGAGCTGAAGGCCACTATCAGAGCAACCTGGGCTCTCATAACACCTGAGCAGTGCAACAGACTGATCGACTCCATGCCACGCCGCATTGCTGCAGTAATTCAGGCAAAAGGAGCCCCAACTAAGTATTGAGTGCTGTACATGCTCATACTTTTCATGTTCATACTTTTCAGTTGGCCAAGATTTCTAAAAATCCTTTCTTTGTATTGGTCTTAAGTAATATTCTAATTTTATGAGATACTGAATTTGGGATTTTCCTTAGTTGTCTGTTATAATCATCAAAATGAAAAGAAATAAACATTTAAAATATATCAGTCTGTGTGTAATGAATGAATATAATATACAAGTTTCACTTTTTGAATGGAATTAGTGAAATAAATCAACTTTTTGATGGTATTCTAATTATATGACCAGCACCTGTATATATAGTATAATTTTGCCATAGGATTTTGAAATAGGCTTTATGATACAATAGGCTTTAGGGTTAATTAATGTAGGCTATTATTAATATATTTAATTTAAAAATATTTTTAATTTTATTTGTAATTGTTAAAGCTTCACCAACATATACACTATATAGTTTTGGGATGCCTGCCTTTACAAGCACATGAACTTTAATGACATCCCATTCTTAATCCGTAGGGTTTAATATGGAGTTGGCCCACCCTTTGCAGCTATAGCAGCTTCAACTCTTCTGGAAAGGCTTTCCACAAGGTTTAGGAGAGTGTGGAATTTTTGACCATTCTTCTAGAAGCACAATTGTGAGGTCAGGCACTGATGTTGGATGAGAAGGCCTGGCTCGCAGTCTCAGCTCAAATTCATCCCAAAGGTGTTCTATTGGGGTCAGGACTCTGTGCAGGTCAGTCAAGTTCCTCCACACCAAACTCGCTCATCCATGTCTTTATGGACCTTGCTTTGTGCACTAGTGCGCAGTCATGTTGGAACAGGAAGGGGCCATTTCCAAACTGTTCCCACAAAGTTGGGAGCATGAAATTTTCCAAAATGTCTTGGTATGCTGAAGCATTAAGAGTTCCTTTCACTGGAACTAAGCGGCCAAGCCCAACCCCTGAAAAATAGCCCCACACCATAATCCCCCCTCCACCAAACTTTACACTTGGCACAATGCAGCCTGGCCTAACCGTTCTCACGGAAGCCGCCAAACCCAGACTCATCCATCGGATTGACAGACAGAGAAACGTGATTTGTCCATAAAGAGTCCAGTGGTGGCGTGCTTTACACCACTGCATCCAACACTTTGCATTGGGCTTTGTGATGTAAGGCTTGGATGTGGCTGCTCTGCCATGGAAAACCATTCCATGAAGCATTCTACACACTGTTCTTGAGCTAATCTGAAGGCCACACAAAGTTTGGAGATGCGCTGACCCCGCTCTGTGATTTTACGTGGTTGCTGTTGTTCTCAATTGCTTCCACTTAGTAATGAGGAAATTTCATGAATGTACTTATTGCACAGGTAGCAATCTATCATGGTACCACACTTGAATTCACTGAGCTCCTGAGCGACTCATTCCTTCACAAATGTTTGTAGAAGCAGTCTGCATGCCTAGGTGCTTGATTTTATACACCTGTGGCCATGGAAGTGATTGGAACACCTGACTTCAATGATTTGGAGGGGTGCCCCAATACTTTTGGCAATATAGTGTATGTTGGAGCCATTTATGTTGTTCTTTATGCTGAATTATTGTATTGTTATAACTACTGTATTTTGGAATTGAATAGAAAGTTTATTTTCAATGGAGAAGTGCTACTGTTAAAATGTATTTTGATGTTTTGGAGTTCGGACAAGTACATTTTTGTGCTTCTTTTCTTCACATATAAGTTCCAAGGAGGCGTTTTTGAGCCAATCACCTGAGCCGTAGGAACATGACATCATGAGCACAGTGGTTGACGGATGGTGCCGCAAGCACCTTCAGCAAAAATAAACACTCAAGATAAAATCAAGTGTTGCGCTTGAACCTCACTTGACCACGACAGTCATTGGCAAAAAGAAGGCATTTCTAAGTTATTACAAGCGCCACGCGTAATATTATTACAATATTATACATTTCCAAGCAATCAGAGAATACTATCAGTCAAGTGGTTATCTGCCACTCGTTGCATCAAGATAGACCTCAATTGCCAGCGTCAGAATGCTTGACAGCAGCTGAAACATTACGCCGCATAAAAGGGGAGAAAAGCAGTCTTAAATAACATCTGAAGAGTAGGTTGTGTTATTGAATTACAACAAGGGCTGGGAAACAATTAAGTACTGATTAAATTCCGTTTTCGCTGACAGGAGGCAGAGACAGACAGCAATTTCCGCTTCCCATAGATTAAATTAGCCACCATCAGCACGATTCCATTGAAGTTTGGGGGGCCAAGAGAGCCTACAAGGAGATTAGTTACTTTGTGCTGGAACGCTCTGAAGTTGGTAAAGCGAGTCGGCGATTGATTGAAAGATTTGGGCAAGAAGGGAAATTTAAGCAAATTCCCTCTCTGATACGGGTCTCACTTACAATTGCCCCACGCATTCAAATAAGACTCGCTGCCTGATAGTTTTTCCAATGTCCGCTATCCGCTTCTTTCTGAAGTAGACAATGGCACCACAAGCTGCTGCTTTTGACTGCAGGACAGCTTTTCCTACTCATCATTATTCAGCACAATTTCACAAATATATTACGGATGATTAGAACGAAACATTAGCGTACATGTGTTTTCACAGGCTCCCAGGGTTGACAAGCACTCAGGTGATAAGTAGCAATTGAATTTGGAGATGATATTACAAATGTTCATTATGACTTAATCAGGGTTTAATTGGATGAAATTCACTGGAGTGACACTTCACTAAAGGTACTCCTGTTGTCAGAACAGCTATAATGTTTTTTAAAAATCCGGCAAAAAAATAAAATACTTATTACATTTCAAGCTATCACTTATTTTAAATACTACCAGAATTACTTATTATATAAATTAGCACTGTTGATTTTATTTAACACACTTAACTATAAATATAAATAAATAAAAATAAGTAAGTAAGTAAGTAAATAAATAAATAAAATGTACCTAAATATTATAATAAATATAATATAACACCTAAACGATTACGGTTTCATAATATTCATTATTATATAAATAAATAAATAATAATTTCCTCTTGTCCATATTTTTCTTTAAAGGTCCCGTTCTTCGTGATCCCATTGTTCAAACTTTAGTTAGTGTGTAATGTTGCTTTTAGAGCATAAATAATACCTGTAAAATTATAAAGCTCAAAGTTCAATGCCAAGCGAGATATTTTATTTAACAGAAGTTCCCTTTCAAAGCCTACAGCGAACGGCCGGCTTGGACTACATCCTGGTACTTCCTGCTTTAATTACGTCAGTAGAACAGTAGAACAGACTAACCTCCGCCCACAAGAATACGCAAAAAAGGGGGCGTGGTCTTGTTGCTCTCCCACGTGGAGAAGAGGAAGTGTTGCGTGGAGAAGACGAGGACGTGTTGCGTTTGATTGTGTTTGTTGCCATGTCGTCGAGACGCTGTTATTTTCATCCTGGAGTCAATTCACCTTTGTTTGGCTTTCACAGGGACGCTGTACTTAGAGATCATTGAGCGCATACATCTCCCCGTTAAGAGGCGTGACCTTTCCGTGCAACGTGCGCTAAGCTGCTGTCGAATCACAACACAGGCACCGTGCAACGTGCGCTAAGCTGCGGTCAAATCACAACACGGGAACCGCTGGCACAATCAGAACTCGTTACGTATTTCTGAAGGAGGGACTTCATAGAACAAGGAAGTCATCAGCCCGTTTTTAGGACAGTGAAAACAGCGGTATACAGATAAGTAAATTGTGTGAAAAATACTGTTTTTTTACACGCGAAACACATTATATTGCACACTGTAAACACAATCAAAGCTTCAAAAAAACACGAAGAACGGGACCTTTAAAAATTTAGGTAACACTTTCTATGAAGCCCATGCTTGTAATGAGTTACAGCCCCATTTATACTTATTTATAAGTATAAATATATGTTATAAATAGACCTGTATTAAGACCTGTACTGCATTATAAGAACAGCTAGTTACATTTATATTATTTTTATAATTACTTAACTGAACATTATGACATTATGACCTATAAAGTGAATAACACTGATTATCTCTTCATCATGGCACCTGTTAGTGAGAGGGATATATTAGGCTGTAAGTGAACATTTTGTCCTCAGAGTTGATGTGTTAGAAGCAGGAAAAATGGGCAAGCGTAAGGATTTAAGCAAGTTTGACAAGGGCTAAATTGTGATGACTCGACAACTGGGTCAGAGCATCTCCAAAACTGCAGCTCTTGTGGGGTGTTCCCAGTCTAACGTGTACCGTGTGGTCAGATCAAACAGACGATCTAAGTTAGTGCTGGTTCTGATAGAAAGGTGTCAGAATACACAGTGCATCGCAGTTTGTTGCGTATGGGGCTGCATAGCCGCAGACCAGTCAGGGTGCCCATACTGACCCCTGTCCACCGACGAAAGAAGCATCAGAACTGGACCACGGAGCAATAGAAGAATGTGGCCTGGTCTGATGAATCATTGAATCATGTTCTTTTACACAGGGATTAAAGTTCTCCGTCGCTACGACGGATTTCCGTTAATTGCAGCGAGTCTATGACGGATTTCCGTCAATTACAGGGTTCCCGTCTGTCCTTAATGTCTTAAAATCACTTTTCATAATTTTAAGGTCGTAAATAGGCTTTCATTTCTCAAATAGTGTAATAAATGTCTTAATTTTAGTTTGAATAGGTCTTAAATTAAGGAAAGACGAGGTGTATATTCATCCTGCTGAGGGGGATGTGATCAAAGCCTGGAGTGGAGCGAAAGCACGTTCCTCTCTCCACTCTAAGCATTCTGTAATCACTTCGCTCATGATCCACTCCGGGTTTTCAATTCCCGCTCACGGAAAAACTGCTCCATGTTCACTCAATTAATCTTAGTTTTGGAAAGTGCATGTCAGGTACAACTGAGCGCTGAGGTAACGTTATAATTATATGTCAGTTACCATGGACACACTTGTAATGCAGGAAGGCTCCGATGTGTCGGAGATTGATAAAAGTGTAAAAAATAAATGGAGATGGGCTTGGCTTAGCGAAATGGGGGAGAATGGCAAGCCTTTTAGTTCGTGGGCTAAAAAAATCAAACAGCCAGGTACGTGTCTTTGCACGGTGTGTCACAGGAGACTTCAGTATGGCAATAATGGCAAAAAAGTCCTAGCTCGCCATCAATCTGAAGCTAGTCACAATGCTGCCGTTCGTGCTCTACAATACACATGCTCCCTGCCTGGTGCGCCAAGTACCACAACGGAGGTTCATGCATCTATGACCGACCGCGTGTGCGATCTAAAAGTGCGCATATGTTCTTTCATAGCGGAGCATGACCTGTCGTTCAAAGTCTCACAGCCGCTAGTTGATTTAATGCAATCGGCTGTCAAAGACAACAGTGCACTTTCAAGATTGTCTGTATCTAATGTACACGCCTCCTACTTGTGCACACATGGCATTGCTGTTCATTGGAAAAACGAATTGTCATCTTAGCTGAAAACGAAGATGTTTTCTTTAAATGTAGATGAGTCAACAGATGGAAACATGGACAGGATTCTGAATGTTCTTGTTCGATACTTTGATGAGGATATGGGTAAAGTGGCAACCCAGCATCTGGCCTCAAGGAAAATGAATATTGCAGATGCCTTAACAATCACACACACGTTGACAGATATTCTCCAGTCATATAGCCTGAACTGGAATCAGGTTGTTGGTATACTGTTGGATAACTGCAATGTAATGAGAGGGAAAAAGTCTGGAGTAGAGACACTAGTCAGGAGAGAAAATCCATCACTCCTGGACATCAGCGGAGACACTGTCCATATGGTCTCAAATGCAGCCTGTTTTTCTGTTAATTAAGAGTTTTACAAAACATTGTTTGGTCTTATAAGATAAATAAAAACATGCACTGCAAAGTTATGTAGATGGTTGATTATTTGTCAAGCTAAGTATATTTTTTTCATAGATTAAAATAGCTTTTAAAATACGCAAACTGGCAATATTAAAGCGGTTTAAAACATCTCCCCTTAAAACGCTATTGGTCTCGACTATTTAAGTAAAGTTAAAATAATATGACTTGGCCTGAAAAAAAATTTCAGTCAGAAGAATTTTTTTCACTTTAATCCCTGTTTACATCACGTGGATGGCCAGGTGCATGTGCATCGCTTACCTGGGCTCACCAGGATGCACTATGGGAAGAAGGCAAGCCGGTGGAGGCAGTGGCGTGGCGGAGGCGTACCACCTACCTAAGCATTGTTGCCGACCATGTACACCCTGTCATGGAAACAGTATTCCCTGGTGGCTGTGGCCTCTTTCAGCAGGATAATGCACCTGTAAATATTCCTTGTTAGTCCAAAAACAGCTTTTATTGTAACCAAGCTCAGATAACGACTCGTTGTGGAATGTGCGTATAGATAGGTGAAAGACCACTTCTGCAGATGAAGATCAACGCCTACTTCATCATTGGAACTTTGGCCCCGCCCACTGGCATTTTAGTGAGATGAGAGAAGAGCAATACAGGATGGGCTACCTTTCACTGTGGATTCTTTGGTAAATTAAAAGCAATTTCAGCACAGGCTTCGCAAACAGACTTTTACTATATGTACTCGACAGTAATGCCACAACATAACGTGTTAATTCTAATGCCTGATCTGTGACCAGTGATTTCTGATATGATTTATGTACAGTCAGATGTTCTTTGTCTATGTGTCAGTAAATCAAACCAGTGACTAAACGGTCAACTTCACATTGTTTCTCTTAGTAGGATGAAAATAATTTGTTACTTAAACTGTGATTAAATTATATATAGAAAGCGATCAAAGAACGCTCCCTTTACAATCGCTGGAGCTGTCAATCAAACAGCACGAGTTTATCATTGACTGGACTCCCATTATAATCAACACATCTCTTATTGACATTGTGTTTGCACTGTTAGTTATGATGAAAGCATTCGTAAGTGTGCAGAAATCGAGTGGCAATGACGAGATCATTGCATTCATGCGCTCAACATGACTGTGATCGGCTACAATGCTCATCAATGCAACCTTTTATGCCACAATCTAAATATAATTCCATAGATCTAAATATAATGCTATAATCAACACTTTTCACGATTCATTAACCTTGAGAGCTGTAATAGTAAAAACGTGTTCACAGCTGACAATCACAGCAATGGGCGTTTGCACTGAAGTCTTACAGCAGCCAATAACAGCAGTGCGCGTTTACACTGAAGTCTCACAGCAGCCAAACACATCAGTGGGTATTTATACTGAAGTCTCACAGCAGCCAATCACAGCAGTGGGCGTTTACACTGAAGTCTCACAGCAGCCAAACACATCAGTGGGCATTTATACTGAAGTCTCACAGCAGCCAATCACAGCAGTGGGCGTTTACACTGAAGTCTCACAGCAGCCAATCACAGCAGTGGGCGTTTACACTGAAGTCTTGCAGTAGCCAATCACAGCAGTGGGCGTTTACACTGAAGTCTCACAGAAGCCAATCACAGCAGTGGGCGTTTACACTGAAGTCTCACAGCAGACACACCCCTTCAAACAGAGTGTTCAAAGAGGGGCAAATTTATTTATTGTTATTTTATCATGAGATTTTGCCTCAGTTCCGACCGTTGCTGTACCCCTTATAGCCTCAACTCTTCTTCTCCATTTTTAGTGTATTTCTGTGGCAGAATTACTGCGCCATATACTGGTCTGGCATGTATACTACACCGTTTTGAGTCGGTTTCAGTGGTTTTGTGTGTGTGCAGATATTTCTTGAGACGAGGGGGAAAAAAGATTGGATAGGGAAAGCTCTGGCTTCATTTGGATGTGGCCTAATATAAGAACCTCCCTTTAACCATAATTTTTTGCTTTTATTAAAGAAAATTATGGATGAGTTAAAAAAATATTTTGGTAATACTTTATTTTACAGTGTCCTTTTCACATGTTACATGTGCTTACAACATGTAACCATTATTTTTTGTAGTAATCTGCATTGTCACAACTGCTGTTGACTGGTCTTGAATTTCACATTAATTTAACCCTGGATATTCCTGACAAATTGGATTAAATTAACTGGGATTTGGAAATGTAACAAAATATATATTTAGGTTTTTTCAATGTAAATCTAATGGTTTCAACTGTCACTATAATGTAATATCTCTGAATTATCTTCATTTGGGGGCTTTTCTCTCAGCAAACACTGATATATGCAAATCAGTTGATTAATTACCATGTAATTAATGATGTATAACTATGTAACGCCACATCATGTAATCGACTGACAGCCCTAATATCAATCTATAGTACTATCGAATAAACCCTGCAGATTTGTGTGCGAAAATCCTCTGTTTCAAATCCCCCTCCCTCCAAAATGTGTCGGAAAACATCCAGGACCAAATATCAATCATGATAGTGTACTGTATTGCAATTTCTCAAGACTTGATATATATTTTATTGAGATTTATTGTGCTGGTGTGGGCAGGTGACAGTCATCAAACCCACATTCAGCTCAACCTGTTTCTCTGTACGGGCTCATCCTGACGGCTATGAAGAGATGCCCAGCTGATCCTCGCAATGCCGCACTGCATTATCTCGCCGACCGGGCTCACTAATCTGTCCCTCTCTTCCTCTGCTTAGGACAGAGGAAATAACAGCCTCATAATGGTCATAATTAGGGAGATCGATGCAGTTCGCCACGGGGGCGCTCAGCACAGCCGTAAACCTTTAGCATGCTCAGAGGAAGAAAAATTGGGGGCCCCCAAGGCTAAAATTTACGCTTGATAAAATTTGACTATCAAGTGTCATATGTCATGAGTTAGAGCGTGCGCATGAGTGGACATATGAACAGTAAATTTTACACCTGGTTAGACTTGATTAATATTTGGCCTCCTACTCAAATTCATAAGCAGTGAGTATGTATTCATATTCATATGGCTGAGCGGTATATGGCGGTATATTGCATGCAATGCTAATTTGTCACTCAGTAGTGCTGCTATCAGCAGGCAGGGCTGCTTTATATTTTTTACACATGAATGCTATGATGTGAAAATAGAGCAGAATATGCACCGAATCGGTCAAAACATTGACGTTAAAGTGGTATAAAATTACTCGTACTGCAAGTTAAATTGCCCACATTCACTTCCATTGTAAGTACCCCACAAAGACACACTAAAATAAAAGTAACCTTATATTTTTTGGGTAATGAACATTATGCCACAACTGATCTTAACTTGAATTTAACCCTGAATATTAACCTGCATTAAAACCTGAGTTTAAACCACTCCAAAAAATCATGGGTCATTTTTTTTTTTACCCAAATCCTGGGTTGAGCCTTTTGGGTCATTTTTTGGGGGGGTTTTTTTTCAGTGTTTGGGTAGTTTTTGTGTTACCCAGCTCATGGGTCAAACGTAACAACCCAGTGTTTGGGTAGTTTTTGTGTTACCCAGATCCTGGGTCAGACATAACAACCCAGTGTTTGGGTAGTTTTTGTGTAACCCAGATCCAAGGTGTTTTGATGGTGTTTCATGTTCATGCTTTTAAGTTTATCATGTTCACTGTCATGTTCTTAGTTTATCATGTTCACTGTAATGCTTCTTATTTTGCCATGTTCACTGCCATGCACTTCCTGGTCTTGTCATGTGTTTCCCATGCCCTCATGTGTTCTTGTGTCATGTCCTGTCATTGGTTCATTGTTCACAGGTGTCCCTTGTCTTGTCATTAGTCTCAGTGTATTTAAACCCTCATGTTTGTCATGGTCCTTGTCTAGTATTGTTCTTGTAACCGCTGTTTGGTGAGTTTTATGTTTATAAGTCAAGTCCATGTTCAAGCATTGTTGTTTATTTGTTTAGTTACTTTTATTTAAGTTCAATAAAAGACTGCACTTAGGTTCAGCAAACTTGCCTACAGTGAAAATCTGTAACACTGGGTCAGACATAACAACACACTGAACCCAGTGTTTAGGTAGTTTTTGTGTTACCCAGATCCTGGGTCAGACATAACAACCCAGTGTTTGGGTAATTTTTGTGTTACCCAGATCCTTAGTCAGTCATAACAACCCAGTGTTTGGGTATTTTTTTGTGTAACCCACATCCTGGGTCAGACATAACCCAGTGTTTAGGTAGTTTTTGTGTTACCCAGAGAGACCCGTTCTCAGCTTTGTCAAATTGGTGCTTGTCTTCGGTTAAACAGGTTTGTGTACATTTCATTTTATATCTAAATTTGTTATTGTGATGTATATAATTTATTTTCATGCAAAGCAACATACGATTGTCACATCTGTCTTTTTTGCAGAGGCCTTGCCCTTGCATAAAGTTATGATTTTGTTCAAAAAGTTACAGAATATAAATACTTATGATGTTAATTTGTTCTCAGAACTGTACACTGATTGTTTATGGACAGGTTATTCGGCTACAAGTGAAACGCTGGGTGGAGGTCTGAAGTTAGAAGTTCCCCCACTGAACATGATACAAGCTCCGGCACAAGATCCGGTGCCGGTACGTTGGAAACGGGACACCAGACACTGGTCGATTACACTTGAATTACTTCTAATGTTAATTACAATATTTGTTAAATGAACATAAATGTAGGCAGTATGTACTGAAAATTATATAAAATATGCTATACTGTAAAATATTAAAGGAACTATGCAAACTAGTGGATGTGTGGAATATTGTAAAAAGAGAGAATTTAAGTTAATCAGAAGACATTAAATCTACTATGAATTAAAAAAAATTACTAGTTTTATAGTAAAAACGAATCAACCCATTATTCTGGGTTAAATAAACAACCCAATTTACTGGGCAAATTTAACCCAACATGTGTTCTGTCCTATATTTACTCATCCCTTGGGTTAAAAACAACCCAAATTGGGTTTGGGTCTTCTGAGTCTTCAGTCTGTTCCTGGTTCAACTACCGTTACAGCTGACTAGACCCCAGATCATCACTGCAGCAGTGCAGATGCTCTGTTTAGAGTAAGAAACTCTTTCCCTGGAGGCTCACACCCATGTGTTAATCGACCTGGTGTGCCTCACCAACTTCCCAGACCATTCGCTCTGCACCTTCTACTTAGCCAACTTGAATGCAGAGACTAAGACATGTCTGCCCGATGTGGGACCTCGAGGGGACTTCACGGAGTTTGTCGAGTGGGTGCTGGTGAGCTGAGATTCCTCTTACACCATCAGCCTTGCCAAAGACCAACTCATCAGTCCCACTGTGACTCCATAACACCAGAGCCAGCGATTGACTTCTGGACAGAACCAGCTCCAGTTCCCGTCCAGTGTCACCGAGTCCAACGACGTCTCCTGTCCACGTCCAGAGTCCAGCAACAACCCAGTGTTTGGGTAATTTTTGTGTTACCCAGATCCTTGGTCAGATGTTAAGTTCTGTTCAGCTGTGTTTAGTTAATTATCTAGTTTCTGTCTGCTATTTAAGTTCCTCTTGTTCACTCAATCTTTGTCAAGACCAGGGGTCTCAAACTCGATATTTTGTGGCCCCCTATTGACATCAAAGTTTGGTGTTAGTGCGGCCCGTGCGTTGCTCTGAAAAGCACCTTTTTGCTGAGTCGTTGTGTATGCAGCGCTTGTCAAGCTTGCTGCCTCCTGTGTGTGTCTGTGTGAGAGAGTTGGCTTGCCCCTCCCTTGTGCAGTATAATTGGTTGACACCGCATGATTGACAGGAACAGATGAACGAAGCTGATCAGACAGTTGAAACGAATGTGGTTTAACAGCGCTCGTCAATGTCAAAAATGATTGAGATGGCCAATCAAATCAAAGTAGGTGTCAATCTATTGCTTAATGCCGTTGCGGAGAGAGAATCTATTCTTTCCGGTGAAATCACAAAACAAAATGCACAGAAACGTGTCCATGCTCTTATACAATCATTGATGAACATCTTTATAGAAAAACTATATGAGGGCGGATTAGAACCCGGAACCTTTGACATTAGTCTATTATTTAAAATAAAATTTAAATCATTCATTATTTCATATTACATTATTTAATTTCTATAGGATTTAAAAAATAGAGTAGGCAAGAGAAGCCTATGTTCTGAAGAACCGTTCATGTTCAGAAGGAAAGTTCAAATTCAGAGGAACAATTCATGTTCAGAAGAAACATTCATGTTGAAGAACAGTTAATAATAAAGATTGAGAAGATTGGATCAGTTGTGCTACTTTTTTTTGGAATACTTGAAACACTTTTTATGTGGAATATTTGATGCGGCCCAGCCTGACCCAGAGTCTACTTCCAGCGGCCCCCAGGTAAAATGAGTTTGAGACCCCAGGTCTAGACACTGTTATGTTGGAATGTGTTTCCCTGCATTTCTGTTTGTTCCTGAACATTATTAAAGTTTCAGTTTGTATTTTGATCTTCTGAGGCCCCGTCCACACGGAGACCCGTTTAGCTGTATATGTAAAACATTTGCTTCGTATCAGCATTTTGTCCAAACTGATCCGCCGTTTTGGGAGCCTGAAACTGTTTTTTTTTTTTTTTTTACCGGGTCCGAGAGTGGATAAATCTAAAAAAACTGATACCCTTGCGTTTTTGTGTGTACAGCCAATCCGTATATTTTGTGAAACATAATGTGATGTCATCACACCACGTCTCGCACATGCTCCAAGTCTTGTTCTCTGTTTTTAGTGTATTTCTGAGGTAGAATTACATCGCCACATACTGGTCTGGCATATATACTACATCGTTTTGAGTCGGTTTCAGTGGTTTTGTGTGTACGCAGAAATTTCTTGAGACGAGGGGGGGGGGAAAGATTGATAGGGAAAGCTCTGGCTTCGTGTGGATGTGGCCTGAGTCTTCAGCCTGTTCCTGGTTCACCTACCATTACACTAAGTACATGAAGTTAATTAATATTACTCAGTACTTAAATGTTTAAGTACACTGTAACATGTAACCACAATGATATCAATATATGTTCATTCTAAATATGGTTCCCATCCAACATGTTTCCAAAAATGTAGATATTATGATATTTTCACTAAACTCATTGTCACTGTCTCAACGTACAGCTACAGCGAGGGGTGTGAAAATGATGTTTAACACCTCAGGAATTAGCACCGATGGAGCTCTAAATTGTAATTCCATACAACTTGTCCTGTGGGAGATGTTTTTGGCAGTGACTGACAGCATCAAAGCTGTCCTTTCCTGTCACCACTCCCATGAGCCCCTTAGATGGAGGAGCTCTCCTGAATTACAAAAATCGTCCTCAACTCCTCGAAATAAATAATAGTAACCTCATCAGATGACATAAAACTTTGAGTATAATTCATCATTATTTAAAAAAAAAATATATAAAAAATATATATAAATATATATACATATTTTTTAAACCTAGAATGCATAAAGAGGGTCAAATTTGACCCGACATGCTGTGATTCTTTAAAAAAAAACTTGATTCTGACTTGGGCTGCACGATTATATCGTTTTAGCATTCCACCATAGTCACATCAACATCCTGCAATTGTTGGCAATTCTTTGCCTCCATGTTTTGTATTAAAATTGTTTAATGCACAGCTAGCCATGGATTATAGCGTATTTTTCTATAAAATATCATAAATTAGTTATTCATAAATACACAATATTGGCAAAAGTTTCGGGACGCCTGCCTTTGCATGCACATGAATAGTGACATCTCATTCTTAATCCGTAGGGTTTAATATGGAGTTGGCACACCCTTTGCACCTATAACAGCTTCAACTCTTCTGGGAAGGCTTTCCACAAGGTTTAGGAGTGTGCTTATGGGAATTTTTGACCATTCTTCTAGAAGCGCATTTGTCCAGTGGCGGCATGCTTTACACCACTGCATCCGACGCTTTGCATTATTGCTCTTGGTGATGTAAGGCTTGGGTGCAGCTGCTCACCATGGAAACCCATTAATTGAAGCTCTACGCACTGGTCTTGAGCTTATCTGAAGGCCACACAAAGTTTGGAGGTTTGTAGCTATTGACAGAAAGTTGGCGACTTCTGCGCACTCTGCGGCTCAGCATGCTCTGTGATTTTATGTTGCTGTTGTTCCCAATTGCTTCCAATTTGTTATAATACCACTAACAGATGACTGTAGAATATTTAGTAGTGAGGAAATTTCACGTATGGACTATGGATTTCACGGTAGCACGCTTGAATTCACTGAGCTCCTGAGAGCCACCCATTGTTTCACAAATGATTGTAGAAGCAGTCTGCATGCCTAGGTGCTTGATTTTATACACCTGTGGCAGAGATGTTCACAAGTCTTTCATCTGGAGTCCGAGTCAAGTCTGAAGTCTTTAAGCTGGAATCTGAGTCAAGTCTGGAGTCTTTTGTCACAAGTCCAAGTCGAGTCTCAAGTCCTAATATTCAAAAATGCCTGCTCCAAAATATATGACCTTTCTATCATCTGTTTTGTTTGTAATATAGGTCCTAAGATGTAAGGGATCCATCCAGACTGTTGAAAAAAAAAAACCGGGTAACAAAGCAACAAGATAGTCCTTTTCAATACAGTCGCTGAATGGACACAAGATGGCGCAATTTAAAACACGCAGCTTGTTCATTTCCATTCCCTGCTCTCCCTCCATCTCTCTGTCACTCATGCATATCTATCTCTTTCTCTCAAACCTGCTTTTGATATGAAACTTGAAAGTAAGCTTATAAAATTGAATACGAAATTCAAACAATAAATAGCATTTTGGCGCTAATGTGGCATAACAGTTAAAGCCAGAGGCGTGGAAAAACAGAGTTGCGACATGCTCTCATCTCCCGGCGGCACGCACGGTCACGTACGTGGTTCACGGAACGGAATAGTTCCCACACAACGCAGCGCTGATAGCCTACATTTGAATGGCTTGGCCTTAGCGGATACACAACAGCTTCACATCACTATACAGTAGGGCTGTGAATCTTTGGGTAGGAAGCGAAATCGATTCGATTCACGATTCATAGGCTTTCGATTCGATTCAAGAAAGATTTTTGACAATTCAGAACGATTCGATTCGAGACAATTCACATTAAAATTCGATGCGATTCGATTAATTCGATTCGATTATGCATTTTTTTTTTTTTTTGCATTCATAGGATTATTAAAATGCTTCCCCTAATGTGTTTTAGTCAGGGTGTGAATTACACAGCAGCCTTCAGAGGTCAGAGAGTGGGCAAAAAAACGGTAACACTTTACAATAAGGTTCATTAGTTAACATTCGTTAATTACATTAGTTAACATGAACTAATAATGAACTGCACTTATAAAGCATTTATTTTACCTTTGTTAATGTTAATTTCAACATTTACTAATGCATTATTAAAATCTTGCTAAAATTAGTTAATGCACTGTGAACTAACATGAACAAACCATGAACAGCTGGATTTTTATTAACTAACATAAACGAATATAAACTAATGCTGAACAGAGGTGTTGCAAAATAAAACATAATACCAGGTTAGTTAGGTCATGTTAACTAATGCATTAACTAATACATCCTTACTGTAAAGTTACCAAAAAAAACTTTAGTCCATTGTTAATGTTAGTTCATATTACTTTGTTTTATTATTATTAGCCTAACACACTTTATTTCCCATATAAAATGGCATTTTTAGAAATGTACATAAGCCAGAATTTAAAAAGGCTTTAAAAGTATTGTTAGTTAATGCTAACTATTGCGTAGGATAATGTTAATGGCTACACAACCTATTAAAGTGTTCCTGGCATTAAACATGCAATGCTGCATGGATAGACTCTTATATCATGCACTTTTCCAACTAATCCTAAACTAACTTTTCTTCACAGAATAGAAAGAAAAACCCTCTTTGTTCTCTTTATACTGATCATTTCCCTTATGATTATTCTTAAAGAAAACGCACCGGTGTGTACTGTTGCTATTATCGGAGGCTACTTTAATGCGCATCTGATTGATATATAAACCGCACGCTCTTATTTCAGTGTTGGTAATGTTGTAGTTACTTTAGCAGTTGCCTTCGTATACTCAGTTAAACGACATTAAGTTAAATTTCATGTATCATTCATCAGAACTGTGCGTATGCATTTTAGACACTTACACAAATGTGTTTGCTCCATGCAATAAATGTTCATCCTTGAATAAGCGGCTTTTACTTCAACTGCTCAGGTAGGCTATTTCCGTAAAACTTAAATATTTTATTTTATATAAAATAACGGTGACGTTCCCACGCAATGAAAGCGTTGTATTTCAACAGTAGTGACCGCGGTGACTTGGCAGTTGACAATGGCTTGCGGTTTGACTCGGGACTATTCCTGTCTCGATAGAGAGCGGTCATCTGCTCATGTGGTCGCAGTGGCCATCCTGAGGAGAGCTCAAACATGTGTCAGTGAGCGACGGACGGAGCGCGAGAGCAATCCAGTGAAGGCGGTAAAGCGCGTCTGTGGAGAGCTGTGAGGGCGTGGATGTCGCAGCACAACGTCTCTATTAATTCACGCATTAAGTAGATATAATCTAATGTTAATTTTAAAGCACTGAATCGCTATTGAGTCGCGATTCATTCGATTCTTAACATTTTAAAACGATTATTGCCCGAAATAAACGATTCAAAATGCACGTTTCAAGATCGATGCATATGCATCGTCAGGATTTGTAATCGATGCATCGAGAAAACGAGTGAATCGTTACACCCCTACTTACTATACAGGTATTTGCAGAAAGTTTTGGTGAACTGTACAGCATAGTTTGCATTGATTATTACGTCAACCACATTTACAATATAATTTTATTATGGAGAGTGATGATAGAAGCAACATTGTTACATTAATGTTTTTCTTGTATTTAGCCCCCTCAGGTATTCCTTACTAATTGGTCACACTCATACACATTGGTGGTCAAATGTGACCATGCACCTTTTTACACTATTTTTCAATGAAATAAATGTTCTATATTTTAGTTTAATAATATTAATTTAATATTTTGAGGATTATCTTTTGGTACTAAATAGGCCTACTATTTGTGCAATAATTATGGTCAATTAATGACCACTTAAAAAATATATATATTTTTATTATTTATATTACAATTAGTGTAGTAATTAAGGTTAAAATAGAGAATTCCAATGCAAAGAGGCAAATTAGAGTCATTTTGTGGCTGGAAAAATAATAATTTTTATTTGTAATGCCATTACCCACTGGTGCTTGAATGGCTTTAATACATGGCTTTAATACATATACATGTATCTAGTCTGGTTGCTCAAAGTATTGCATATCGTAACTGCTTACTTATTTTTAGGTTTTGCATTTAAATACATATTTAGACATGATCAAACACTAGATTTCTTTAAATGTGAAATTTTAAAACATTAATAACTTACATCCTAATATTTTTAATGATACTTATATAAGCACACACAAGTGAATATTAATGAATGCAAGCAAATAAAATTTAACCCAATAAAAATTGTGCTAAAAAGGCAAACTTTCCGTATATATACAGTAGGCTATATGAACTGATACTGAATCAAGATCGAAATCGATATTTGTGCCAATCACCTGAAGTCTTGCGAGATTTCCTGTGTTTACAGTCGGGACTCTGGTTGAAAATCTGTTCGTGTGTGGTGTGCTGTCTTTGTCACATCATGCCACACCACACACTATAGGAGCAAAACGGTTAAATCTAGGATTATTTGTCCTCATGTTTGTGGTCTATCACATTTTGAAAATCTTATAAGATGTAAAAAATCTTTTGGTGTGTACCCAGCATTAATGTCACTAACCTTTGTGGATGCAATGTCTAATAAAATGACGTTCCGTTGTCTTTGTTTTCCACACATTCTTTGCATCTAGCCGATCTGACATAGTAATACATCCAAATGTGAGAACATGGCACGATGGATCCTGTCATGTTTCATGGGACCTATGTGACATTTTGGAGTTTACGTGCAATACACGGACATCCGTAATCAAATTCTATGACAAGGGTCCGATCTACCATGTCATGTACATGTGAAGCAGATATTATAACATTCAAGTAAAGCAAAAAAAAAATTCATTTACGATAGATAAGGATTAAAGACTTGAGTTGTTTTTAAAATACTTACGAGTCTTTTTTGTCGAGTAAAGTCTGAAATCTCATTAAATGCGACTCAAGTCCGAGTCACTAACTCGAGTGCCCATCTCTGACATGTGGCCATGGAAGTGATCGGAACACCTGAATTCAATGATTTGCAGGGACGTCCTATTTTTGGCAATATAGTGTATCATAGATTTTGGAGGAGTTGCACCACATGACATTTTACAACCTGAAATAATGCCATAAAAATGTCAAATGAACGGATATTTTAGTCTTACATGACTAATTTGGTGGCCAAAAGTTTTTCAAATGTGAATAAATTATGATTTTTTTTTTCTGAAAAACAAATTCATTAGGTTATTATAATTATTACAATTTTAGGATACCAGTGTTGTTATTTTAACTAAACCATTACAAATAAAGAATATTAGATTAATAAAAATATGAATATTAGGTGAAAAACTTTTCTTGAAACAAGTAAACTTTAAAAAAAGTAACAAAAATGTAGTTTTACTAAAAACTAAAAGAAATACAGGACAGTTGCATCACTCTCACATTTTTGACTTTGTCATAAAAGAGGATTATTCAAGTCATTGTGTGAATTAATTGCATTTTATGTATTTTATTTAAGAAATTAAGCAACACACTAAACCTATAAGGGAAAGCCTTTAAAAAACAGTACTTTTTCTACAGCTTACTAGCAGATCATGCTATGATCACACTGATCCAAACCCACAGGAAGAGGCTGAACTGGGCCAAGTTCAGCAGCCAGCGACAGAGAGTAACAGGTGCCGCACAGGACTGTTTTCACATTACCGGCTTGGATGTCTCTAGAGATATGTGCTCCAACATGGATTGATTTACCGATACTGTCAACTCCTATATTTCATTCTCCCAAGAAAGCAGTCATCACATTAGAAAACGATCAGGTTCTCCAGAGACATGAGGGAGCTTGAGAGAAACAAGGAGCGATTCAAGCGGTCAAGGCTAAGCTAAACCGGGCCAGAATGTCAGCCAAGAGGGATTACATGGGGCAGCTGGAGAGGGACTTTTTACATCAATAACTCAAGGGCACTTTGGGTCATCAACTACAAGCTCAGGAGCCACAAAGTCGCCCTGTCTCGCAACTTAGAAACCAGCCAAACTGGTTTTACAGTCGCTTCGAAAACCAATGACCCTTTTGTATCCTTTCCTTGCCCCATAACCACATGATTGACCTTCCCTCCAAAACTGGAGGACATCTCCCTCGAGCCGGTGATGGAAGGCAATGCGCATCAGAACCTTCTGTCTCCATGACAACTTCATAGAAAAATTTTGAAAGCAAATCATACCCAGGCTGTATGGAAGCCCATTCCCTCAGAGTAAAGAAAAACACACATATCTATATTTATAGAAATGATTGTATTACATATCACAGGCTTAATATAGTTAACTAAAAGTAACGCTAAAACCCACTTACTACCTCTTGTTACTTAGTACAAAATGAATGCTCACTGAAATGAAATAACATAAAACATCATATTAAATACATCATATCAAACATAATATACAAACTAATATAAATAAAGTCACAATTATGAGAAATAAAGTCATAATTGCTACTACCTTATTACTCTACAGATATATTATGGTCAGTTTCTAATACAACATTCAAAAGTATAGTCTATTATATATATATATATATATATATATATATATATATATATATATATATATATATATATATATATATATATATATATATATATATATATAAACTAATACAAATAAAGTCACAATTATGTATAAGTCTAGTATTTGTGTCATGATGCTTTTCACTGCTATATTAAAGTAATGAGAATTTAATGAAATTGTCATCGAGGATAATGAGAATTATAAAAACACTGAAAGGTGTAATTACTGTACTTACAGTTTGGGATGAAATTGGCTTAAATTGTCAAAAATAATATCACAATGCTAAAATAATAATAATAATAAATTGTTCTATTCACCTGAAATGTCTTTACAAAAAGATATATTAATGGAAACAGACAATAGGAACAAATTTTCCAAAAAGTTTTCAAAAATGAGTGAAGCATATATGTGTATTTTTAATATCACAAAAGTTAGTTTCCTCCTAAAACAGCAGAGGAGAAGGCAACGTCAGTGTTCTGACAGGAGGTTAATTCCACCGCGGATGAAGGTTAACTGCAGGTGGCTACAGAGTTATTGCCGTTTCTCTGGAAAGACATCACCTTTGCCAGACTTCTCAAAACAAGACGCATGAGTGACAGAGAGATATGTATGATTGTTTTGTACCAGCCATCCGTTCACCAACAGTGTGAATCTAGTGAATCTGAAGACGAGGCAAAAAAGATCATGGTGATAGTTAAAAAAAAAAAAAATGTAAAAAAGAGAAATATAAAATTTAGATGATCAATTCAGGGTATGTTGGGGATCACTGCTCCACGTCACGGTCTGGTCCACTGCTCCATGTGTCACGGTCTGGTCCACTGCTCCACGTGTCATGGTCTGGTCCACTGCTCCACATATCGCGGTCTCATCCACTGATCTACGTGTCACGGTCTCGTCCACTGCTCCAAGTGTCACGGTCTCGTCCACTGCTCCACGTGTCACGGTCTCATCCACTGATCTACGTGTCACGGTCTCGTCCACTGCTCCACGTGTCAAGGTCTCGTCCACTGCTCCACGTGTCATGGTCTGGTCCACTGCTCCACATATCGTGGTCTCATCCACTGATCTACGTGTCACGGTCTCGTCCACTGCTCCAAGTGTCACGGTCTCGTCCACTGCTCCACGTGTCACGGTCTCATCCACTGATCTACGTGTCACGGTCTCGTCCACTGCTCCATGTGTCATGGTCTTGTCCATTGCTCCACGTGTCACGGTCTCGTCCACTGCTCCACATTCCAGGGTCTCTGCCACTGCTCCACGTGTCACGGCCTTGTCCACTGTTCCACGTGTCATGGTCTCGTCCACTGCTCCACGTGTCACGGTCTCGTCCACTGCTCCACATTCCAGGGTCTCGGCCACTGCTCCACGTGTCACGGCCTTGTCCATTGCTCCACGTGTCACGGTCTCGTCCACTGCTCCACGTGTCACGGTCTCATCCACTGCTCCACGTTCGAGGGTCTCTTCCACTGCTCCAGGTGTCATGGTCTCATCCACTGCTCCACGTTCGAGGGTCTCTTCCACTGCTCCAGGTGTCATGGTCTCATCCACTGCTCCAGATGTCACGGTCTCATCCACTGCTCCACGTGTCACATCTTGTCCACTGCTACAGGTGTCACATTCTCGTCCACTGCACCATGTGTCACGGTCTCGTCCACAGCTTCACATTCCAGGGTCTCGTCCACTGCTCCATGTGTCACGGTCTTGTCCAATGCTCCAGGTGTCACGGTCTCGTGCACTGTTCCACGTGTCACGGTCTCGTCCACTGTTCCACGTGTCATGTTCTCATCCACTGCTCCACGTGTCACGTTCTCATCCACTGCTCCACGTTCGAGGGTCTCTTCCACTGCTCCAGGTGTCATGGTCTCATCCACTTCTCCAGGTGTCAGGGTCTCGTTCACTGCTCCAGATGTCACAGTCTAGTCTACTGCTCTACGTGTCACGTCTTGTCCACTGCTCCAAGTGTCACGTTCTCGTCCACTGCTCCACGTGTCACGGTCTCGTCCACTGCTCCACATTCCAGAGTCTCGGTCACTGCTTCAGGTGTCACGGTCTCGTCCACTGTTTCACGTGTCATGGTCTTGTCCACTGTTCCACGTGTCACAGTCTCGTCCACTGCTCCAGGGTTTTTGTGATCTGCAAGCGTAATACTGACAATAAATTAAAAATAAATGTAAAAAAAAAAGTTAATAATTTTTGCTTACCTTTTTGTTTTGATACCTTGATGTTTGTTTTTGTTTCTCAATTTTTATACTATTTACAGATAATTGTTTTGGTATATAATCATATCAATATTAAAAAGTAGTATTACAAAAAATGAACAAATAGCCTAATTTTCTGCCATATACAATTTCATAAAATTCATAAAATCAGCTAGCTAATAACAACTTTGTTCTGGTTTCACCTCACTCCAGTCTAAACTAAATTATTTTAGGCTATTTATTTTACTACACATTGTCAACATAAATAAGCTGAAAGACTGTGGATAATTAAAACCAATTCTTACTAACCACTATTGCTAAATTGAGTAAGCACACTTGTGTTCTCATTTCAGAGGTGTTCTGAGTAAATTATTAAACTGATTCGTTAGTTCAGTGTTGGACAGATCAGTTATTCTAAGTTAGTCGTTAAAATGATTCAGTTCAAAGGAGTCATCAGGTCACGAATCGGACATTAGCAGACGCGTTGTGTGCGAATCCCGTCTGTTAGAACGTCACAAAATATTTGTCAACACACAGAAAACACTTCATAACTGGATAGGATTTGTTTCCCGTTTATTGAAAGTATGGTTTATGTCAGCTGATCAGAGAAGAGTCAACGTTTTTTGAGCACAATTCACAGCTAGCGGTAATTCAAGGAAAAAAAAAATGACATGGGCTAGTCTGTAATTTTTTTGCCGCCCGAATCCATAATGTCAGTGTTTTTCTCCCACTACCAATTTTTAAAAAAAAACGATTTAAAAAAACTGCTGCATGAAGCTTCAGAGCGTGCGAGTCAGCGAGTCGATTCAGTGGTTCAGAGCGGCAAAGTCACGTGATTTCCAAGGGGGTAATCCTACACCCAGAAAGCGTACTTTCCATAGAGGCAGGCATTGCTAACCGAGCCATCACCTGCTGTTAGCATCCCATTGACTCCCATTCATTTTGGCATCACTTTGACAGCGAATAACTTTACATCTGAGGCGTTTAAAGACTCCATTTGACCATTGTTTATTTCTTAAGAAACATGACAATGTATAAAAGGCTCCATTACCTTGTATCTTACACTATCGCCATTATAAGCCATTTTTGTAAAAATAGGAGCATGAAGCATTGTTTTGAAATCGGTTAGTTCTTACAGGTGTGGAACGGTATGAGGGTGAGGAATAAATTACATTATTTTCATTTTTGGGTGAACTAACCCTTTAAAGGTGCTGTATGTAAGAATGACAGCTAGTGGTTGAAATGGGTACTGAAGTCCAAATTCAAAATATTGTTTGCTCCGCCCCCTCCTCCTCAGACTTGACACTCACGTGGGTTGCCAGTTTGAGGACAGAACAGGAATGAGCGCAATTGACAATGGAAGGCGAGGAGTTGATTTATCCATGTTTTAATGTACCGCTCATAGAGATTTCAGAGATGAATGCCAAGGCTTTTAGGTTGGGTAGGATCTGCCATCTCTGACCCAGTTTGCTTGCTGGCTTCCATGGCTGCAATGCACTGTGTTTTCCACCAACTGGCAACCTGGCGTGTTGAAATACTATTGGGTAAATTGGCAACGTGCGTTATTGCACTCTATCATTTTGTCTGTATTTATCACAAGTGCACTTAGCTGACAACACTCAAAAAGGGTTTTTATGTGCTCAAGATATGTAGAAGTCCTGTCCTGTCTCCTACTCTCAGAAGACCCATGAGAGCCATATCACCGGCATATTTAAAAAGACTAAAAACCTTATTTTTTAATTTTAAACTCATTGATATTCAAAGAAAATAAAATGGGTGATAAAATTGCTCCTTGTGGGGCTCCTGTATTTAGAATAATTGTTCCAGACATGTTGCCATTGATAGCCACTCTTTGTGGGCGATTAGAAAGAAAATCTTTGATCCACCAAATATGTCCCCCAATAACCCCCAAATCAATCAGTCCCTGAATCCTCATTGTATTAAAAACAGATGTAAAATCTAAAAACATAATTATAGCTCAGAAGTTAGTTGTACATGCTCAGCAACTTCCTAGGCCCACCACCACTGCATGGTCCAAGCCACGATCAATGCCCTCTTACTTTTCATGGGCCTGGCCCTCATACCTGTCAAGTTTTGGATTTGAAAATAAGGGAAATTTTTCGGCGCCCACCGCAAGCAGTCCCACCACCCCAACCAAGCTCCAGTATCCCTTACATTTTAAGACAGGTGTTATAGCCCAAATGAAAACACAAAAGGGTATATATGATGAGCATTTATTTAAAGGCTAATTTGCATATTTTCTGTTCATTTAACATTGCTTGTCTTTACATTTTATTTTCATTCCACACATTCTTTTCATTTCATATTGCTTTTCTTTTACAGTTTTTCTTTAAGCCTGTTTTGGAAGGAGTGTATTTGTGGGCTGGGCCAGAGTGGTTCATTTTACATGAGAGTAGAGCACAAACAGTTCTGTTGTCTAATGTCATCCTATTCTCTGTAACAATCTTTTGTACCATGCTAAATACCCTTTCTGAACTTGCATTGCTATGGGCAGGGCTCGACATGAACGCTTGTCCGGGACAAGTGGATTTTTTGAAGGGGCAAGTGAAAAATAATGTTACTTGCCCAACGGACAAGTATCCTGAGTAAAATGTCAAAACAAAAAATAACTAGGAATCACCAAAGTGCAATAATGATTCTGCATTCAGTGTAAGCGGAGATCGATAGTGGATAATAATATCAAACGAACTGACGTTAACAAGGTTGAGCTGTTGAGGCTCGCGCAGCCTCTCGAGGAGAAAATCGGAAAAAAATGAGCGCCGCTCATACAAAGAAACTCAGTTAACATACACAGTTAAAATGGTGTAGTTATTTATAACATATGATACAGTTAAGCAACATCACACTAACAAGAGTGTTGTTTACCTGAATACCATCACGACTGGAAATGACACTGATTTCATACGCCAGTTCCATAGACAATTAATTCACATTAAGTCACTTACATTTTATAATTAAATTCGCTGTCCCATTGATCACGGTATTTACACGAGGGTTTTTTTTTTTTTTTGGCAGGAGTCTCTATCGTTACGTCCATCATCCGTCTCTGTTTAGTTTTTTCCCCGCGTTGTCACTCGTCATCTGACCTCACACACTAACCTCGCGACAACTGACACCTATACTGTAGGCTACTGCAGATGGCAGTTATCGCGAGGCTAGTTACAGAGCTCAGATTGGAAATGTTTTTGTTTTTTTACTCCGGTATTATTGTTTTTTAATAACGCAGGTTAAAATACGGGAGATTTACAGGAAAATACTAATACGGGAGGACGGCGGGAAAGAAGGGTAAAATACGGGACTTTCCCGGCCAAAACGGGATACTTGACAGGTATGCTGGCCCTCCATCCCCGGTTTGAGGGGGTATATGTCATGTCTGTTTTTGGTTCCCTTTCAGTAGGTCACGTTCGACGTACGTCGAAACTGACTGACGAATTGGGATCTGATCTCAGAGACCAATCTACTTCGAGTGTGTTAAAAACGAGCCAATGGAGATTGGCATTCGATCCATGCATTCCACGCTCCGCCCGCGGTGCGGGTATAAATAAGGAAGTGGAATGCTAGATCTTTGCTTTCTACTTCGGAGCCAAACAGTGAATGTTACCTGTTTCTACGAAGAGTGTAAACGACGAGTTTCGTGAGAGGAACGACTGCTGCTTCCAGTGCGGGTGTGACGTGCATCTCAGCGGGTGGCCGCTTCAACGGAGATCAAAGAGTTGGTTCGCTGGGCGTTTCCGTTTTTGAGTGCACACACAGGCTTGCACCTTTGTATTGCGTGGTGCTGCAGTCATCTCCCTGAGTGCTTCAGCACATTAAAAGAGCAGTTTTCCTTTCTAAAAGAGCAACACAGTTTGACCATGCGTCTTTTTCAAGATGTCATTCAAACCGTGTGTTTCTGGATGCGGTCAATTTCTGTCCCCAGTTGACGGTCACGTACGTTGTCTCACGTGTTTGGGTGTTCAGCACGCTGAGGAAGTGTTCGTAAATGACTCATGTTCCCACTGCGGGAACATGACCATCGCAGTTTTACGGTCCAGACTCCAATACCTCGAAAGGGGTGGAGAGCCATTGCGTATCCCCAGATCTAGTGGCCCTGTGAGGGCATCCCCGACAGGTCAAACGGCTCCTCAGGCCCCTCCCCCCTCCGCTGCGCCGGTGGAGTTTCCGGAAGAGTGCGCTGGCCCCTCTCGAGGGGTTCCAGTCGTTACTTTCGGGGCTCCGGCTGAGGATATGATGTCGGTTGCAGCATCGGGGGACGAGTTAATGGGCTCTGAGGATGAAGATTCGGCTGTGCTGCCCCCTTCGGGTGTGACAGCGTTGCCCGAGTCCGACCCAGAGCTCACGGCTATGCTTTCCTGGGCCGTCGCAAGTGTCGGGCTCAAGTGGAACCCTCCACCGTGTCCCGAACCCTCGCGGTTGGATGATTGGTATCTCGGGACGGCCCGTGCTGGTTCTCAGCGCCCTGCCCCAGTGCCCTTCTTCCTGGAAGTGCATCAGGAGATCACGAAATCGTGGACAGCACCTTACAACGCTCGAAACCGATCGACTGACTCCTCCGTCCTCACTACCCTCGATGCTGGTGCGGCAAAGGGTTACGTGGGAATCCCCTCAGTCGAGCGGTCTGTGGCAATGCAGCTGTGTCCCAAGACCGCTGCGGACTGGCAGGGTGCCCCGCATCTCCCCTCTCAGGCGCGTAAGTTCTCGTCCGCACTAACGGGCAAGGCTTACACCGCCTGTGGGGAAGCCGCATCATCTCTGCATGCCATGGCGCTCCTGCAGGAGGGTAGTTGCGACCAGGGCGTTATGCAGGAACTGTCGACGAAAGTCACTGCACGCTCCCTGGGTCGGGCGATGTCCACCTTAGTGGTCCAGGAACGCCACCTGTGGCTGAACCTGGCAGACATGCATGATTCCGACAAGGTCCAGTTTCTCAACGCCCCTGTCTGTCAGGCTGGCCTCTTCGGCGACGCCATCGAGAGCTTTGCCCAGCAGTTCTCGGTGGCCCAGAAGCAGACGGAGGCCATCAAAAATATCCTGCCCCGACGAACCGCTGCTGCCTCCACCCAGTCGTCGCTGGAAGCACCTCCGCCTGCTCATCGCCGAGGACGTCCCCCTGCATCCACCTCCGCCCCTGCGAAACGCAAGCAGCAGCTTCCATCGGGGAAGCAGGGTGCCGGACGTAAGGGAGGCGCCCAACCCACTCAGGGCCCTACTAAGTCGGCAAGCAAGCGCAAGGGCAAGCGGCCCTGAGACAGGCAGCCCAGGGAGAACAGGAGCTGCTCTCAGGGAGATGGTGTCCGCACCCCTCCCCCACCCCCCGGAGGAGGACCGGGGGGCCCCGACTGGAACATCTCTGCCGCTGGCTTTCCGGAGTCCAGTGGCACCCACATTTTCAATAAAAGAGCAGTTTCCTCTCTCCCTGGGCCCCAAGAGGGCCAGGTTGGCAGTGTGCGATGCCTCTGGGCCTTGTCACTTCTTTCCTCCCCTCCCCTCGCCAGGGGGCAGCAGTGTGAGCACCGAGAACGCCCCCTGGCCTTCTCACCCACACTCTGCCCCACCCTGGAATACTCAGACAACACTCCGGGCCGCCTCCGGGCCTCCCGAGTCGGGTCTGTCTATTCCACCTCGCTGCCCCACCCCGGGTACGTCTGTGGTGCCGTTGGTCCCGCTTGTACGGTCTCTGGGGGCTTGGCTACAGCTCCCCAGACCGTCTCGCTGGCTCATCCGTACCATCAGACTCGGCTACACGATTCATTTCGCTCACCGGCCTCCCAAGTACAAGGGCATCCTCTTCACCTCCGTGCAAAGCAGCGATGCTCAGGTCTTGTGGTCAGAGATCGATGTCGATATGAAGAACAGCCGATATGAAGAACAGCCGATATGAAGGCGGGGTTCTACAGCCCCTACTTCATTGTACCCAAGAAAGGTGGTGGGTTACGGCCAATCTTGGACTTGCGTATCCTGAATCGGGCCCTACACAAGCTCCCGTTCCGGATGCTAATGCAGAAACACATTTTCGAATGCATCCGTCCCCAAGATTGGTTCGCAGCGATCGAACTGAAGGATGCGTACTTTCATGTCTCTAACCTTCCTCGACACAGACCGTTGCTAAACTTTGCATTCGAGGGGAAGGCATATCAGTACAAAGTCCTGCCCTTCGGGCTGTCCCTATCACCTCGCGTCTTCACGAAAGTCGCAGAGGCAGCCATTGTTCCGCTCAGAGAACGCGGGGTTCGCATCCTCAACTATCTCGACGACTGGCTCATACTCGCCCAGTCTCGGGAGCAGTTGTGTGAACACAGGGACATGCTGCTCAGTCACCTCAGCCTGTTGGGCCTTCGGGTCAACCGAGAGAAGAGCAAACTCTGTCCCACACAGAGGATCTCTTATCTCGGTATGGAGCTGGATTCGGTCAGCCAGACTGCGCGCCTCACGGAAGAGCGGGTCCGGTCGGTGTTGAACTGCTTGAATTCATTCAAAGGCAGGACAACGGTCCCACTGAAATTTTTCCAGAGGCTCCTGAGGCATCTGCAGCCGTGGTAACACCGCTCGGATTGCTTCATATGAGACCGCTTCAATACTGGCTTCATGGCCGAGTCCCGAGGTGGGCGTGGCAGAGCGCCAAACTTTCAGCCCGTGGTCCGATGCTTCGTTTCTCCGGGCTGGGGTGCCCTTAGAACAAGTGTCCAGGCATGCTGTGCTCTTCACGGATGCCTCCTCCAAGGGCTGGGGGGCCACGTACAACGGGCATGCAGTTTCAGGTCGGCAGAAAAAAGCAATGATCTAGCATTCCACTTCCTTATTTATACCCACACCGCGGGGCGGAGCGTGGAATGCATGGATCGCATGCCAATCTCCATTGGCTCGTTTTTAACACACTCGAAGTAGATTGGTCTCTGAGATCAGATCCCAATTCGTCGGTCAGTTCCGACGTACGTCTCCATTCCCTCCTTCAGGGAACGAGGGTTACATACGTAACCGAGACGATTTTCACTATAAATAAACATCACTTGGGTTCTCTATGCTCGTCTTCTTCTGCTCTATATCAGCTCTGTTGTAGACGCAACATAAATGTGATATTACAAAACTATGCGCTAGTCACAAAGTGCAACATTGTGAATATGTTGTTGCCTTAAGCTATGCAGTCAGAAATGCCACAAATTAACCTCATGAAAATGACATGACAAAATATTGACTAAATCTTAAAACTCACTAAAAGACATGACTAAAACATTGAGTTTGACATCTGTGGATCAGTTCTCTTAGCTTGCACATTTGCGTCTCTAGCATGTGTGTGTGCGCGTTTGATTCTTAAGCAATCTCAAACCAATTTTCAAGGGAGAACAACTCATAAAATCATCAGAATGTTCAAACCAGATGTAAAAATAATGAAAGAAGGAAATGTTTCTTTTCTTTCAAAATGTTTAACAATACTTCAATCAGCTTAGCACTAGCGATGGCTGAAAGCACTTAGTAGCGTTTTTCACCCTGATTCACAATGCATGCACAATGAACACATACACACTTTGTCGCCATTCTTCACACAACGATACAGTTAATGGATCTCTTGATAATAGCATCTGCAGCATGCATTAGCTGTCTCCTTTTTCAATATCTCCCTGATAAAAATTGATTCCTTGATATAGCAGATAGGATTTTTCTGAAACAACAACACAAATACTGAGACGGATGTAACATTTGAGCTCGAGGCAATGGGCCTGTAATGTTTTAGCAGCACTTTCAGATACAAAGTCCTAAATGAACTACATACTGGAAGTATGCAACACAAAAAAATAATCAATTATGCATAAAGCAGAGCCTCCCTTAAAATGGGAATTGGGGTATAAACAGAGTGCAGCACAACCAAAAACCATCCATATGCAAAATTCTTCCTCATGTTTTCCTGATATTTATATATTCCTAATGGAAACATTTGTACAGATACAGACAAGATAAAGCATATTTGTACAGATACTGAAAGTACGGGTGTACGTGCATTTAGGTGATTAGTGATGCCAGATCAACTAAGCGGCGTTGCGTTTCAAAATGTGTAAATGTCAAAAATGAGTCTCCATCAATAATAAGTAGCCTAACGATATTAATTTAGAATATGTACATAATTACTTACTTTATATATTTTGCATAATCATTTGCATAATACAACTAATTAGTCAATCTAATTTCTTTATACTGGATAACTTGTTAATAAACAATAATAAGAAGAAAAAGCCACTTATTAGCAACCACCTTTTTCAAGACACGTAACAGCTTAAAAAAAAATCGGGGTAATACTGATGAATTTTATGTCATAGAATAAAACGTGAAAGTGTCTTGAGCTTGTGTTCACCACATACTTTATTCCAGCCATTTAAACAAAATTCCATTCAAAAAACCCTTTGACTTTGCAACGATGGAACTGGAAATGCTAACTCATTTCTGCATTTTGGCCTACAAGTGATGTCATACCTGCACCACTCTTAACCAGCCTACACTTTTAAAGGGATAGTTCACCCAAAATGAAAATTACTCCATGATTTACTCACCCTCAAGTCATCCTAGGTGTATATGACATTATTCTTTCAGATGAATACAATCTGAGTTATATAAAAAAAAAATGTCCTGACTCTTCCAAGGAGTAAATGGCAGCCCAACATTTGAAGCCCAATAAAGTCCATTCTTTATAAAAGTACTTGATAAAGGCCTTCTGAAGCAAATTGATGGGTTTGTGTTAGAAACATTTACATATTTAAAACTTTATAAAGTAAAAATATATTATATATATATATATATTTAAAAAATATAATTTTATTTTTTAATTTCATCTGATTATGATATGTGCAACGATTTGAGTGGGTCAGAAATTATTTTGGTGGTTATATTTTGTTTAATATTAAGTTTTGTTTTGTAGAAAGCCTTTCTATAAAGTGAATTTCGTTTTGTATAAATTGTATCTTAATTTTAAGGTTTTGTCAGCCAATTGCCCGGATTTAATAAATAAGAATCAAATAGACTTGCAGACTATCGCAGGCTGGAGCGATCACTTTGATTGCACATGAACTGGAGCGCGTCTCATAAATAACCCCAAACTCAGCAGCTACTGCCTCACAGACATGATAAATATGTGTATAGAAAGCTTGAAACTTCCACTTTTAAACGAAACAATTCTAAACGAAAATAAATAGGCTAGTGAAGCAAAGCACAGTGCTCATGCGAGCAGCTCATGATGGCGTCTCAGAGCGGTCCTGCGCTCCATCACTGCATGTGCTGTGAGTTTAACACGCATTTTAGACTAATCCTGACTTGTGCTTTGTGCACATTTGTTTCTTAGTTGTAGTATTAGTTCTTACTTTGCTAAAAATATATATTATTCCTGATTATGGCATAGCTTTCTGCCCACCCAATTAGTCTAATAAAGTAATGATTAAAAAAATCCCAAAGCTTGATCAAGGGCCCGGCCCGGCCCGACCCGGCCTGTGCGGCTGTGTATATTATACTTTCACTTTAGAATTAGAGTCAATTTGGGAGTGAATTGCTTGAAAGGTGTGTTCAATATTGTTCTTAATGAAAAACACAAAAACAAGCTCGATGACAAGATCATTAAAATGGGCGCTTTTAGCTTTATACCAGATCTTCCACCGTCAGCTCCTCACTCTTGTGATAAATTAAATCTGATTCCTGCTGCTAGTTCAGTTTTTAATTGTAACGTCTGTTCTCTAACTGAAATATTTGTATTACTATACAAAAATTAAATGACTGTGGGAAAGTGATGTAACTGGTGTAACACCGACTATCCCAACAAGATAACATATAGCAGCATGCGGTAAGGAACTGTTGTTTATATCATACAGCTATATCTATAACGAAAAAACATTTACAAGTCTTGACATCATATCCGGGAGATAAGTCAGTAAATACCAGTAAAATCACAAGCTTTGCTTATCCCGTGCGAATGCATCCCGTGCGTAATTTGCTTATCCCGTGCGAATGCATCCCGTGCGTAATTTCTAAATCACACACAAGGTCCCAAGATAACAGCCTAGCTACTAATCCCGTGCGATTAGGGCTATAGTTCACCAAGTAATTTACTGGTCACGCATTATTGTTAACTCGCAAGACTGTAAGAAGAAAATGACAATTTCACTCTGTAATCACATTTAGGTAATGTATTAATTCCGCCGTCACATCTGAGCGCAAATCGCTGCTTGGATGGTTTCAAGATAGTTAAAAATAATTAATACTATAATAATTTAACGGTTCATTTATGTTTATTCTTGTTAGAAGCTTTTGTTTTTATTTTACTGATTATGAACACGAATTAATCATGACAAACTAAATTAGTTTTAATTGTAGGCTATTATATTAGCCTACTATAGGGGCGGCAGTGGCTCAGTGGTTCATGTAGGTTGTCTACAAACCGGAAGGTTGGTGGTTCGATCCCCGGTTCCACCTGACCAAGTGTCGAGGTGTCCATGAGCAAGACACCAAACCCCAGCTGCTCCCGACGAGCTGGATGGCGCCTTGCATGGCTGACACCGCCGTCGGTGTGTGAATGGGTGAATGTGAGGCAATGTGTAAAGCGCTTTGGATGGCCATTGGTCTGTTAAAAGCGCTATATAAATGCAGTCCATTTACCATTTACCATTAATTAGGCTATAG
This sequence comes from Romanogobio albipinnatus, assembly GCA_023566225.1. Classification (NCBI taxonomy): domain Eukaryota; kingdom Metazoa; phylum Chordata; class Actinopteri; order Cypriniformes; family Gobionidae; genus Romanogobio; species Romanogobio albipinnatus. The sequence continues at coordinate 20,484,228 of CM042263.1, forward strand.
CCTACCATTGATGAACAAGCTGATACCAAGGTATTTAGGCCTATAATTCTAACATTTATTCATGAAAAATCATGATTATATAGTTTTTTTTTATCGAAAGTAAGGTTAATAATTAGAGCCCTGTGAAATCCATTATTTTATTTTTTTTCCTAATTCCGTTTTTTTTTCAGTTTAAATTTTTCTGGATTCCGTTTTTTTGGACTCCATTTTAATGGTTAAATTATTATTATTATTATTATTATTATTATTATTGTTGTAATTAAAAAGCATGTCTAATTAATTTAAATAATGAAACCAATTACAGCTTTAGGGCCCTACACTCACAGGTTCTATATGGCACCAAAAATGGTTCTTGGCTCGTAATCATAGGGGAACCTTTTTTGGTGCTATATAGCACCAATTTTGGTTCTTCAGAGGTTCTTCATCGGTTCTTTGACTAAGGTGCTATATAGCACCTCTGAAGAACCGCTGAAGAACCACCGAAGCACCAAAATTGGTGCTATATAGCACGAAAAAAGGTTCCCCTATGATTACGAGCCAAGAACCATTTTTGGTGCCATATAGAACCTTTTTGTTTTTGAATGTATGAAATACGTTTTCCCCATCCAATTCCGTTTAATTTTTAGCTAATAATAGTAAGAAAATAATGACGTGAATAATATAATTATTATTATTAATATTATTATTAAAACAGAATACAGCACGCATTCAATAAAGACATTTAGCATTCAATAAAGACATGGGGGGGGGGGGGGGGGGTAAACAACATGGAGAATGGATAGGGGGCGCTGGCCCAAAAAAGGTTGAGAACCACTGCTCTAGGCTGTCCTTGAAGATGTTTTTCTTTGCTTTTCAGCCAGAGCGAACCATATAGCGCATCTCTGAGGGGGTGTATAAGTAGTACGTAAATGTAAACCTCCGCTTGTGACAGACACTAGAACCATAAAATAAACTCTCTGCCTAAAATACTTGCTGCTCCACTCGCTCAGTCCTGGCAACAGCTGCACGGGGGAATATTGCATTCCCATTACCAAAGCGAACCTGTGAAGAGCTGGTTTTTGAATTTGTCATTCATTTCTGCACAATGAGGTACTGGATGCGTGCCAGTGTTTGAGGGTGTGGGTATTTAGATAATAATATTAAAAATAATAAGTTGAATGTTTTAAATTTATTTGTGATTATTAATTTTAAAAACTGATGAAAATTAAAACATTTCCCTGCCAATGTGGGTCCAGAGTGCAGCTATAATAATAATAATAATAGTAATAATAATCAAATGAAAAATACACAAAATATAATAAGTAACCACAGCTATATTATAAATAAAATAATACAAATGTGTAGGCACTGATAGATCTGATACACATAGGCCTACTGATGACAAAAAAAGCCTTCTCTAATAGTAGTAATAGGCCTATTCTCTCTCTCTCTCTCTCTCTCTCTCTCTCTCTCTCTCTCTCTCTCTCTCTCTCTCTCTCTCTCTCTCTCTCTCTCTCTCTCTCTCTCTCTCTCTCTCTCTGGGACCCGGTATTAAATCAACAATGGTTTTAGTGTGAATCTCATGAATAATTATGCTCCTTAATTATCATGACTTTGACAGAAAGAGCATGTTATGTCATGCATACCGAACAATATACACAATGGTGGAACAGAAATGTGTTTTATATAAGAGATAAAGCCAATCACAGAGTCTTGAGTATACAGGTTCAGAAGTACATACTGTACCACAGAGTTCACAGCCGAAGGGTGTTAGCGCCCTCTGCCGGTTAAAGCGAGTAAAGCCTAATAGAAAGTAAAGACAGTGGCATAAACATAGGATTTGCTATTACATTTATTACATTCTTTGCCATTAATTTTGCCTCTAACTTTTTGATGAACTAGCTCTCTGTATTTAACTAACTCATTGAATTTAACAATAATGAATAATTGTGGCAGTATAGGCTATTACACATGCTAAGCGAAATGTTGCATGCTTAAGGGAAATGCAATTATTAAAGGTGCAGTGTGTAGTATGATGATCTATTATAACAGAAATGTAATATAATATACATAACTAGGCCTATGTTTTCAGTGGTGTATAAAGACCTTAATGAACTGTTATGTTTTTATTACCTTAGAATGAGCCATTTTGTGCCGCCATGTTTCTACATTAGCCCTAAACGGACAAACTTCACTACAGAGCGTTAGCTACTCTCTGCTCTCTCAGATGACAACATCTTTGTCCTGTGTCGGCCACCGTAGCTTCTCTTTGTGCTTCAAAAGGGAGGGGTGAGTGGTGGACGGTTGCAATTCACAACCTCACCGCTAGATGTCGCTAAAATTTACACAGTGCACCTTTAAGTGATTAACATTGGTAATAATATTTATACTTAAATGGATTTTATTCTCATCAAATTAAAAATTACAGTGGCGGCCAACATTATTAGAACACTTGGCATCTGGGAGTCATCTTATTGGGCCTGGATTTATTTTCCAAGAGAACAATGACCCAAAACATTCTTCTAACTATTGCCGGAACTTCCTGTGACGGAAGGAATCTCCTGGAACATTGAAAATGATGAACTGGCCCCCTCAAAGTCCGGACCTCAACCCCATCGAGCACATTTGGGCGAGTTGGAAAATCAATTGGACAGATATTGTTAATTCAAAGGAAAGCCTTTGGCTTCAGTTGCAGAAGGGATAACATTAGGGTTGAAGTTCTCAAAGGAAATATATTGACACTATGCCAGAGAGATGTGCTGTTGTAATTGCTGCAAAAGGTGGACATACCAAATATTAAAGTTAAAAATGGATCAAAACAGTACAACTCACTTCATCTGATATTTGATGGTCAGAGCAACCATGTTTCATGAACATTATGAAATGAAATTATGTTTTGGAGGCAAAACAAAAGGTCAATATTTTCAGATCTATCATATTCGAATCAATTTGCCCACCACTGTATATAAATATAACAATAATAATAACGCACATTTGGTGACATCTTATATTATATCGCTGTGTAGTTTTATTAATTGTTGTGTTAATTGTTTTATAGTTTAAATAATTGCTGAAAAGCTATTCAATAACACACAATATTTAAAAATGTTGCAGAAGCTTTGTTTAAACTAGTTTTTTTAAGCATTCTTCCCATCAATGAAATAAACAGCAGATTTATTTTACTATTTATTATTATTATTACTATTGTTATTATTATTATTTTATATGTGTGTAGCCACTCATCATGTAATAACCGCACATGATGTAAAAACGGCACATAATGTAATACGTATTACATTATTATTGTAATAAAATGTCCATAATGTAAAAATTTTCTCAAAACGTAATACAATCTTGAGCTCATAATGTAATAACACTTATGAGACATTTATTACATTATAAACTCACCAAAAACATAAAATAATAATTAAATGTTTTTTTACATAATAAAATGTAAAAAATAGCATTTCCTAGTACATTTAAAAAATAAACTACCTGCGAAATGCAACATTTAAATTTTCATGCAATAATTATTATTAATCTTATATTTTTATTAAACATAAAAAAATGGATATTCCTTTAAAGTACATTTTAAAAATCTAAATCCAGTCTTAACCTGCCTACAAAATCCAATAATTATAATTGCATGAATATTTAAATATGTTTCATTTCACAGGAAGTTTAAGACTGGTAAAAAGTAAAAAGTATGTTTTTTTATGTTTTAAAAGCTATTATAATTATGACAATATGTTTTTGGTGAGTTTATAATTTAATAATTTTCTCATAATGTAAAATGTATTACATTATGAGCTCAAGTTTTTATTTCATTTTGAGAAAATACATTATGAACATTTTATTACAACAATAATGTAATATGTATTGCTTTATTTTTGCAGTTATTACATTATGAGATTCTACACTGTAATGTAGAGTGATTATTAGCGACTGTGCTAGGCAAGGGTTTTAAAGACATGTCCCTTTAAGAGGCATACGTCACACAAAGGACCGGAAGAGCCATGCAACTATCAACTATCAACACATGAAGCTATAAACCGTCATAAAGCTGCTTCCAACTCCTGCTCAGATGACTGAAATGACGCTGCTGCTGTTTTAAAGCGCCTAAGCACCATTTAAGGGCACGTCTCGGCTATTTAATACAAGGTCATTTTAGTCAAAAGAACGAGTCAGACAGCTGAAAATATTACAGTAAGTACAGCAGTGATGCACACTGGCCGTGCTTCAAAACTCAGCGAGCCGCCTACATAGATAACAAGCACAGACGCCTTTCTTCCTGCCACACAGACCGCTTTATCAGGAGTTGTTTGGCACGTCACCCTTAATTAATTTGGATGTTTTGTTTTCTCTAAATGCTTTGATCAGATTTGCGTGTTTATTGTGTCCTCCAGGGTATAACTTAGACATAAGAATAATGATAATAAATACAACAAAAGAGAAAAAGATTCAGAATATTAAAACATGACTAAATATTAAGACTGTTCATAAAGTGTCATTTACGGTAATTGCTTTTTGTATATAATATTAATACGATTTACACTACAAAGCATTTGCACAAACACAATCCAAATACAAGTTTGTGTTTACATACTATATGTGTGTAGTTATTATGTATATTTGAATACACGCACATGCATGAATATATTTAAGAAATAATTGCATGTATATGCTGTATAAATATAACACATTTTTCTTAAATATATTAATGCGTGTGTGTATTATACATAATAATTATACACAGTACACACATATTATGTAAACACAAACTTTTATTTTGGATGCCAATAATCGTTTGACAGCACTATATATATATATATATATATATATATATATATATATATATATATATATATATATATATATATATATATATATATATATATATATATATACGCACACCAATCAGGCATAACATTATGACCAGGTGAAGTGAATAACACTGATTATCTCTTCATCACGGCACCTGTTAGTGGGTGGGCTATATAAGGTAGCAAGTGAACATTTTGTCCTCAAAGTTGATGTGATAGAAGTAGGAAAAATGGGCAAGTGTACGGATTTGAAAAAGTTTGACAAGGGCCAAATTGTGATGGCTAGACTACTGGGTCAGAGCATCTCCAAAACTGCAGCTATTGTGGGGTGTTCCCGGTCTGCAGTGGTCAGTATCTATAAAAGTGGTCCAAGGAAGTAACAGTGATGAACTGACGACAGGGTCATGGGCGGCCAAGGCTCATTGATGCACGTGGGAAGCAAAGGCTGGCACGTCTGGTCTGATCAAACAGACGAGCTACTGTAGCTCAAATTGCTCAAGAAGTTAATGCTGGTTCTGATAGAAAGGTGTCAGAATACACAGTGCATCACAGTTTGTTGTGTATGGGGCTGCATAGCCGCAGACCAGTCAGGTCTGAGCAATGGAAGAAGGTGGCCTGGTCTGATGAATCATGTTTTCTTTTACATCACATGGACGGCCGAGTGCGTGGCTTACCTGGGGAACACATGGCACCAGGATGCACTTATGGGAAGAAGACAAGCCGGCGGAGACAGTGTGATGCTTTGGGCAATGTTCTGCTGGGAAACCATGGGTCCTGCCATCCATGTGGATGTTACTTGTTGCAGACCATGTACACCCTTTCATGGAAACGGTATTGCCTGGTGGCTGTGGTCTCTTTTTAGCAGGCTAATGCACCCTACCGTAAGGCAAAAATGGTTCAGGAATGGTTTGAGGAGCACAACATATATGTTGTGTTGACTTGGCCTTCAAATTCCCCAGATCTCAGTCCAATCGAGCATCTGTGGGATGTGCTGAACAAATGATTTAGATCCATGGACGCCCCACCTCACAACTTACAGGACTTAAAGGATCTGCTGCTAACATCTTAGTGCCAGATAACACAGCCCACCTTCAGGGGTCTAGTGGAATCCATGCCTCGATGGGTCAGGGCTGTTTTGGCAGCAAAAGGGGGACCAACACAATATTAGGATCATTATTAGGTCATAATATTATGCTTGATTGGTGTGTATAATAACAATAAGCAAAATTGGAGTCACATTAGCATTCATGTTGCTGTGTAGATTTATGAATTGTTGTGTTAATAATTATTAGAAAAGCTATTACATAACCTACAACATTTTTAAAATAGATATGTTGCAGAAACTAGTTTGAACTGCTAGATTTTTTTTTTATGTTTTATTTTGATGTATTTTCATGTTATTTATTGTTATTAAAAATTATTGTTGTTGTTTTTTATACAGATAGTAACAACACAATAGATAACTAAACAAAATGATAAATAAGTATTTATATAATAAATACAATTACAAAATATGAAAATTATAGATTTAAACAAAATATTATAATTATCATAATTATTATTCATTATTATTTAATTTATATATAAAAACACAGATCAACGTCTTTGTGAAGTTGAGTTTAATGTTGTCTCATCACAGATCAATCATGAGTGCTGAAGCTGTCAGCTGCACTATAAAGCAACCTGTCGCGCTGCAGATTGGAGACGCTGTATCTGATTCATCTCGTCCTGGCGTCTATATAACAGATATCACCCTTGCCGAGCCTGTGAACGTGAGTGTCTCTCATAGTACATCAGTTCATAAAGGTTACGATTATTGATTGACCAGCATGGGTTTATTAATTCCCAGATATCTATATATTATTACATGGCTTTGCTGGTATGTCCCTTGTGCTTGTGTCTAGATTCAGGAAATCTCTTTCAAGAACTACTACACAGCATATCTGACGGTCCGTTTGCAGCAGAGAGAGGATGGTTCTGCTAAGTGGGTCACTTGTTTGAGAAACTACTGCCTCATGACTAATCCACACGCTGAGGCCGGATCACATGACTATTTCTCCATCTACAGACAACAGGTAGGACAAGGCCACTAAGAGGGAGCGCGAAACCAAAATATTCTTCATTTGGAAAAGAGCAGCATGAACATTCCGCTAAACTGCTGCTTTTGTGTTCCATGGAAAAATATAAAGTCACTTTGTTGGGGTTTGAACCTTTTGGTTATCGGTCTGGATCTTTACCACACCACCACCAATTGCAAGAGTTTATTTTCTCACAATTGCGAGAGAAACTCTGAACTACGAAAAATAAAGTCAGAATTGCAAGAAATGAAGTCAAAAATGTGAGAAATAGTCAGAATTGAGAAATAAAGTCAGAATAGCAAGAAATAAAGTCAGAATGGAGAAATAAAGTCAGAATTGGGAGAAATAAAGTCCGAATTTGGGTGAAATAAAGTCTGAATAACGAGAAATAAAATCAGTATTGAGAAATAAAGTCAGAATTGCGAGAAATAAAGTCAGAATAGAGAAATAAAGTCAGAATTGGGAGAAATAAAGTCAGAATTGGGAGAAATAAAGTCAGAATAGAGAAATAAAGTCAGAATTGGGAGAAATAAAGTCAGAATTGGGAGAAATAAAGTCAGAATTGAGAAATAAAGTCAGAATCGCAAAAAATAAAGTCAGACTTGGGAGAAATGAAGTTAGAATCACAAAAAATAAAGTCAGAATTGAGAAATAAAGTCAGAATAGCAAGAAATAAAGTCAGAATTGGGAGAAATAAAGTCAGAATTGAGAAATATAAACTGTATAGATTTCGGTATATCAAGATTTGGTCATATTAGTTAGCCTAGAAATCTAGACGCACCCTAGCGGCAGAAAATTTATTTTGCCGCGAGTGTAGTCTAGCAACTTTCGGTAGACCTGAGAGCTGGAAAAACCAAACTCTGGTCAGGCCAATCACAGCGTGTGTAGAGTCGGTGGGCGGGCTTAACATAATGACGGCACGTCACGGCAGAGTTGCGGAGGTTCTGCGTGCTACCCGTAAACAAAGAAGCTGACGAACAGCGGTCTTTTGAATCGGCTTTGGCCGCGACTCTGGAAGACTTTAAGTTAAGCTTTTCTTTGAGAAAAGAACAAAGAACGGCACTGAAGTCATTCTTAAGAAAAAAAAGATATATTCGAAGTTTTGTCTACTGGATACGGCGAAAGTCTATCAACTAATGTTAGCTTGGCTTCACCTTCTTCTTTGCTCTGGTTGGTTATGGCGCTATCCAATTGCATGCAGAGGGAATTTGAAAGACAACCGTTTATCCCTCCCCTCGGATTGAGCCCTGTCAATGGTGAGTTTCCAGACCCAACATCTTGATGTAGGTCTGGCTACATATTAGTGCTATTTTGATGAAATTTTGTGGGCCAACGAGTTTACTTGTCCCCTGTCAATAGCGTAGCAATCTATGAAGTACTGTTTGTACAGAAGTCACTTTCAAACCAAGCAGCTTCTTTTGACCAGCGCTGCGAAATCACACGACCAACTTGAACATCAGCGAAATCTGCATTAAGAACTTTTTAGGTCTCATGCGAAACTCTCAAATTCACAGAACAACTGTAAATGTGACTGCACCTTTATAGATTATAAATTCTTCAAATTCAGCATATATGTTTTATTTATGTCACATAGATGTATGTGTCATAATTACTGTTTTTGTAAACGGGCAAAATATGTGATATTTGTAATCTTTTTAAATAATTTCCTCTGAGACGACAGACACAATTGTGTCTGCAGGATATCTTCAGTTTTTCAATTAAAAAACCGTAACCGTTTTGTCAGCCATCCCAGCATAATCGCAGCAGCTCGGAGAACATTTTGTTTGTCATCACGGTGATTTGGCCCATTTGTGGCTCTCCGGGGATCTGACGTCCCGGTCTTTGATCTGTGAGTTGCCTGTAATGACTGCTTTAATGTATTGAGATCAGGCTCCCTCGACGCTTTTTAGCTTCGTTTGAAAGGCATGAAGATATTAGATGCGAGTCCTCAAGTGAACTCTCAGATGATTGGACGCTGAGTTCTGCGCTGTGTGGGCACCTTTAGTGTCATCAAATGAAATTTGCATTGAAAAACCCACCTGGGATGCCACATAGCTCTCACCCCATCTGTTATAATCTGTATAAGCCGTTTTTTGATGTCAGCGGACACTGCAATGATAAATAAGTCTTTATTAAGAAATGTAGAAATATCGAAAACAACGTCCTTGCGGGTCTTTATAATTACAAGGACACGTCTTCTCACTTACTTGGAGCCTTACTGTGAATTTAAAATGATTAGTTCACCCACAAATTAAAATGTTGTCCTCATTTATTCCAATACCTGACTTTCTCTCTGTTGTGGAACACATTTTCCATATATTTAGTGATAGTGACTGACCATATATTTAGTATCTGTCTGTCTGTCTGTCATTTATTGTGTGTGTGTGTAAAACACTCTTATGGGTTTGGAATAGCATAATTTGTAATAATTACAATGATGTTATTTATAATGGCAGATTTATCACTTTTTTGGTAACTAGCACATATGATTTAAAGAGGTAAAGAGGCGTGTGTGGCATTTGCATGGTTTCTCTGGAGACGGCCTTCAAAATCTCTGAGAAAACAAGAAGATAACTTGCCAGTCTTTGCAGCCTTGGTTACTCCTCTGCATAACTTCTTCCAAGTGTAAAAAAAAGACACATTTTTGCTGCGTCACTGTTTTTGGCGTATTCATGTAGCTTCTCTGAGATTCTGTCGGTTGGTGAAGGTCGTGCCAGCTTCTTGGCTACATTGGCTCTTTGCTCACATTATTACTACTCTGAAAAACACCTCTTTTGTTTTATATAATTTAGCTATAGTGTCAAATATTATGGTATATACATTACTGGTCAAATGATCACAGGAATAAATTACAATGTTAAAAATATATTCACACGGAACATTTTTATATTTCACAATATTACAATTTTAACTATATTCAGTAATTGCTCCAGGAAATGCTTAAAAAAAATAAATAAAAAAAAAGTCATACCTCTTGTAAACGGTAGTGTATATGAAACATATACTGTATGTATCTGTATTCATACACTGTAAACAAATATTTTCATGATTTGCCATCACAACTTTTTATCTTTTGTCAACTCAACTTAATTAATGTAATTAATCTTAAATAATTAATGTGATTCAGATAGCATAATTTGAGTTTCTATTTATTAAACCAATGTCCTTTTTTGTATTAACTCATATGTTTAATTTCAATGAACTCAAAATGTTAAGGCAACCAGGTAAATTACTTTAAGTTAAACCAACAATATTTTTTTTGTAGTCTATTATAAAGGGCCCGATATACTAACAGCAAAGTTATTTTTTGTTCTTCGCTTAGGGGTAAAAAAAAAATAATCTGACCCCCAATAAATGTACATCCCGATGTGTCCACGCTGCTTAGAGCAACATTTAGATGAATATGTAAATATGTGCTGCATGCTTTCCTGTCAATAAAAAAATAAAAACACATGTCAGGGGTGAGAAACCCGCAGTTAAGAAAGCATCTGATCATGGCGATGTCAAGTCAACTTTATTTATATAACGCTTTTTACAATGCAGATTGTTTCAAAGCAGCTTCACAGTAAAGTTTCTAAACAGGGAAATAATGCAACAGAATTTGATTTGGCTGTACAGCCGCTCTGGAGAAAACGGTGATGTCATCTAGCTCATTCCAATTATCATACAGTGACAATGTGGGCAGATCAGTTATTTAGTTGATGTATTTAATTTAGTTTAGTAATTACATTTATTTGGATATTAAGTTGAAAATTTAGTGTCCCCAACTGAGCAAGCCAAGCCAAGGGCGACAGTGGCAAGGAACCAAAACTCCATCAAGTGGCATAATGGAGAAAAATAAACCTTCGGAGAAACCAGGCTTGCTAGGGTGCCAGTTCTCCTCTGGCGATGTGGACGTTTTGCACAAATTCTGTTATTCAGCACTTTAGTAAAGTCAAGTCGTGTTTATTTATACACCACTTTATACTATAGATTGTTTAAAAGCAGCAGCTTTATAGTATTAAACATGAAAAACAACGAGCCCTATTTTAACAATCTGAGCGCATGGTCTGAAGCCCATGGTGCAGGTGCACTTAGGGCGTGTCCGAATCCACTTTTGCTAGTTTAACGATGGAAAAAACAGTCTGCGCCAGACGCATGGTCCAAAAGGGTTGTACCTAGTCTCTTAATGAGTCATGGGTGTGTTTTGGGCGTAACGTGCAATAAACTAATCAGAGTCTCATCTCCCATTCCCTTTAAAAGCCAGTTGTGCTTGCACCATGGCGGACTCGCTATTTAGATGGAGAAATTTGCGAGCAAAAGACTGAACGCTTCTCCAGAGAGGAATCCTTTTATTTTTAATATTTAAAAATGTTTGTGTGCTGCTGCGTGTCCCTGTGTGTGTAATAAACAGAGGGTGTGTTTCAGTCAGCTCCCTAGTTCAGTAGTCAGGGCACTGATCAGGGAGTCAGCCCATTGACTTATGTCCTTATCAGTGCCCTGACTACTGAACTAGGGAGCTGATTGAGATGCACGCGATTACTAAAGCACCCTTTAAATAACACACAAAATACTGCAAAAATTGGTCAATGGCGCAGTCGTTTTCAATTCCTCAAAGTAGCAACGTGCCAACAATTTGTCTGAACACACCTTGTTTTCAGACCAGCACACCCATGGCCGAACAGATGGGAGCGAGTGCATTTGCTATTTAAACAATGTACCGCAGGACGTGAAAATGATAACTGCATCTGGCTGAAACTAGCAAAAAACACTTGCGCCTGGGTGTATGATAGGGCCCATAGTCAGTGTCTCTTCATCAGAGGTATGGCTTCATTTTTTACTATAAAGTGACTCTCCATTGTGTTTTTAATTGTGAATGTCTGACCTTGACGGACTGAACAGAAGAAATGAACCCAGAAATGAGTACAGTTTCACGTTAAATAAGACAGAGCATCGGAGCAACACCCATCTATTATGTCATCACCATTGACCAATGGTAGTTTGCAGGTGTTTTTCAGAGTTCGCTTTGGCAAGCTCTTTCCCGAAATGAACACCAAACAAATTTCGATTTGGCCTGATTTTCTTAGACACACCAGTTTGTTCTTCGATTGGACTTGAAGTACAGTATATTGGGGCCTTAATACACGTAATCATTAGAGATGAAACAGCAGTTTGGTTCTAGAAGAGCTTTCAAGGGCAATTCTCTGACATGAATCACTTCTGTCAGCTGAAGTAGAAGTAAACTTTTACACTTCACAGTCATCATCACGAACACAATTGTCAAGTGTTTAGAGCAGTTTTGCAGATTACTACATGAAACTTTCTGTCTAGTTAATTAAAGCTTGGAGACGCACATCCTTCGTGTCTAAATTCCGACGTTCATTCTTAATTTACCCTCCTTTGTTTCTTTGATAGCTGCATGAAAGGCCCAAAATTCTCCCAACTTTGTCACTTCTTGCTGAGATCTTTTCTTCTCTATATTTGGCTTTTCAGATGCTGACGGAGCCTGATAACGTGACAACAATTAGACTCATCTTGCGACAGCCCTCCTCAGAATGGATCAATTTCAGCATTGAGGAAATTAACATTTATCCGTGTGCAAAAGAGGTACATATGCAGACATGGTCATTTACTGTACATGCATGTCACAAAATTACAAAATGATGTCTGTCAACATATAGTGTGTGTGTGTGTATATATATATCATGGAGGGGTCTGAAATTGTCATCGTAGGTGCATGTCCACTGTGAGAGACATAATCTAAAAAAAAAAAATCCAGAAATCACAATATATTATTTTTTTTAAAACTATTTATTTGTATGATACAGCTGCAAATAAGTACACCTGTCTATCAGCTAGAATTCTGACCCTCAAAGACCTGTTAGTCTGCCTTTAAAATGTCCACCTCCACTCCATTTACTATCCTAAATTAGATGCACCTGTTTGAGGTCGTTAGCTGCATAAAGACACCTGTCCACCCCATACAATCAAGAATCCAACTACTAACATGGCCAAGACCAAAGAGCTGTCCAAAGACACTAGAGACAAAATTGTACACCTCCACAAGGCTGGAAAGGGCTACGGGGAAATTGCCAAGCAGCTTGGTGAAAAAGGGTCCACTGTTGGAGCAATCATTAGAAAATGGAAGAAGCTAAACATGATTGTCAATCTCCCTCGGACTGGGGCTCCATGCAAGATTTCACCTCGTGGGGTCTCAATGATCCCAAGAAAGGTGAGAAATCAGCCCAGAACTACACGGGAGGAGCTGATCAATGACCTGAAAAGAGCTGGGACCACCGTTTCCAAGGTTACTGTAGGTAATACACTAAGACGTCATGGTTTGAAATCATGCATGGCACGGAAGGTTCCCCTGCTTAACCCAGCAGATGTCAAGGCCCGTCTTAAGTTTGCCAATGACCATTTGGATGATCCAGAGGAGTCATGGGAGAAAGTCATGTGGTCATATGAGACCAAAATATAACTTTTTGGTCATAATTCCACTAAACATGTTTGGAGGAAGAAGAATGATGAGTACCATCCCAAGAACACCATCCCTACTGTGAAGCATGGGGGTGGTAGCATCATGCTTTGGGGGTGTTTTTCTGCACATGGGACAGGGCGACTGCACTGTATTAAGGAGAGGATGACCGGGGCCATGTATTGCGAGATTTTGTGGAACAACCTCCTTCCCTCAGTTAGAGCATTGAAGATGCGTCTTCCAACATGACACTGACCCGAAGCACACAGCCAGGATAACCGAGGAGTGGCTCTGTAAGAAGCATATCAAGGTTCTGGCGTGGCCTAGCCAGTCTCCAGACCTAAACTCAATAGAGAATCTTTGGAGGGAGCTCAAACTCCGTGTTTCTCAGCGACAGGCCAGAAACCTGACTGATCTAGAGAAGATTTGTGTGGAGGAGTGGGCCAAAATCCCTCCTGCAGTGTGTGCAAACCTGCTGAAAAACTGCAGGAAATGTTTGACCTCTGTAATTGCAAACAAAGGCTACTGTACCAAATATTAACATTGATTTTCTCAGGTGTTCAAATACTTATTTGCAGCTGTATCATACAAATAAATAGTTAAAAAATCATACATTGTGATTTCTGGATTTTGTTTTATTTTTAGATTATGTCTCTCACAGTGGACATGCACCTACGATGACAATTTCAGACCCCTCCATGATTTTTAAGTGGGAGAACTTGCAAAATAGCAGGGTGTTTAAATACTTATTTTCCTCACTGTGTGTGTATAATATATATATATATATATATATATATATTAGTTGCAAGAAAAAGTATGTGAACCACTTGCAGAATCTGTGAAAATGTGAATAATTTGAACAAAATGAAAGAGATCATACAAAATGTGTTTTTTTTTATTTTTATTTAGTGCTGTCCTGAATAAGATATTTTGCATAAAAATGTTTACATATAGTCCACAAGACAAAAAAATATATATATTTAATTTAATTTATTAAAAGTGATCTGTTCAAAAGTTTATGAACCATTGATTCTTAATACTATGTGTCTTTCCCTGGATGATCCACGGAATGACACAAATCCTCCAGGTCCTGCACCGATCTGGCATAACATTATGATTATGACCACAACATGACGAATATTGTGTTGGTCAACCATTTTTGTTTGCTATTGTGTTTGTTAGGATTTTTTGCTTGGTTTTTGTTTTGTGTAAAGCAGTATTTTACAGAGTTGCTCAGTCTATGTTATTTTTGTCTTTCCAGTACTCCAGTTGTTTTTGTTTTGTTATTTGCTTTTGTTATGCATTTTTTTTGCTTGGTTTTGTTTAGTTTGAGGCAGTATTTTACCAAAACTTCATCAGTAGATGTGTTGTTTTTGTCTGTGCAGTACTCTGAGCGAGATGTTCCTGCCTGGTTATCCACTCTCACACCTGTAGAGGAACCCCTTGATTTGAATGTGAGTATTTTGTGTCTTATTTGTTGTATAGCTAATGCACAACAGTTCTCATCTAATGAATATTAAAAGTCTTGTTGTTTAACATCATATACAATGCTCCCTTTAAAGACTGCTAATGCCATTTCATTTAGCAACACACAAGCGTCTCTTTAGTTTATGTATTTATGCAGCTCTCAGGTGTTAATTAACAATATTGCTTAAGAACAGAATGAAAAGATAATTACAGAAGTGTATGAAACTCTCAGGTTGTCATTTTATCAATCGCTGAGCATTGTGGTCATGTCCCAGTTCTCATTTATCTGTGATTTGCATTAGAAATGTAAGATGCTTGTTTGAAGTGTCTCTTTATTGACTAAGGCTCAACTTAATGTTTATTTAAACAGCTGTTTAAACACCTGAAAAGCAGAGGAAGTAATCATAATTTTGTTGTTTACCTTTAGTGTTTAATTGGGGGAAAAGACCTGTTCGGTGGCAACCTTGAGGCAAATATGAGCTTGGAATTTAAAGAACTGTGTAAATGAGTTTTCATTTAATGTTAGGAATTTTCTGTACTTCTTATTTGTTGCATTATATATGGGAATGGTCCACCCAGCTTTGTTGATATAGACATTAAACAGGACCTATTCTTTATTGTGTAATGTTGCTGTTTGAGCGTGTACAATGTCTGCAAAGTTACAAAACACAAAGTCTCTCCAAAGGGAGTTATTTTCTTTATCAGTGTCACGGTTTCTGAGCTCCCTGAAACACCTCCATTGTAGTCTTAAGTTTTCTTCCAGGAACAAACACGTCACAATATTCCTCATTTAAATAATTCCCGCACAAGGTACACGTAAAATAAAGGGGCGAGGCCTGATTGACTTAGTAGTGTGTTGAAACCATAGACTGTAAAAAAATATGGACGTAGTGTCCGTGACGTCACCCACAGGATTCTCAAGAGCAGTTTTGAAGCGTAAAGTAGGGTAGAGCTGGCCGTTGCCATCTTGGCAGCGCGTCATAACAGAAAATGGGCAAAAAGGCGGGACGTGGGTGGAGCTGAGGTGACGCGATGACTAACAGTCAGCAGACAAACAGCTATCCACCTGTCACTTAAAGTGGCCACGCCCTTAGTTTCGCAGAACTTTACTATAATGTAAACGAATGAGTTATAAAAAAAAATTGCTGTTATCATGATATCACCGTTATCATGAAGAGCAAAATTAGATATATAGACCAAAACCACAATTTGTACCAGGCTGTAAACATGTTTTTTTTTCTGCTGTAAAGTTAGGCATTTTAATAAACTGGGGGAGGTTGTCGCTTGGTTGAATCTCACAGTAATGGTAAGAGGTGTGACATTTCCCAAACACGTTCGTAGCGGTTGACCAATCATAACACACTGGTCCAACCGACCAATCAGAGCACACTGCGGTGCAATTTTCAGAAGGAGGGGTTTCATAGAGACAGGAACTAAAGTGTTACTAGCCCTGTCCAAAATGGTACCCTAAACACTAGGTCTTCCTATGAGTCCGCACTTTTGTGAAGTAATGCCATTCAGTCACTTCAGTCAGGCTTTGGGGCTGCTCTCAAGCACCCTTCTAAATCCTAAAATGACAAATGGGACACCCTATGGTCTCATGGACTTACAGGACATGTGCACGTGGCAGCCATTGCAAGTCCACAAGACCGAAAGTGCATATGAAGTGTGCCATTTGAGGCAGGGCCACTGACAGACTGGGAGTGCAGCCTAAATGTTTCAAAGCCACCAAACTAACCCCAAACCAGCCCAAATGTTGGCCTATCTGGCAACACTGGAAAGGAGCTGCAACAATGTCAAATATGGAAAAAATTATGTGTTTTTGAACATTCAAGCATGAAAACGAAATAAAGGGGAATAATATACTCTCTTTAAAAACCTATATTAGTCTACCACCAGTAACAAGATCAAGATCAATAAAAGAGATCATAGAAAATGCATTATTTTTTATTTAGTACTGTCCTGAATAAGATATTTTACACATTATATATATATATATATATATATATATTTTTTTTTTTTTACATATGGTCCACAAGACAAATAAATTGCTGAATTGATTAAAATAACCCCGTTCAAAAGTTTATGAAACATTGATTCTCAATACTGTGTGTCATTCCCTGGATGACCCACAGCTGTTTTTTTGTTTTGTGATGGTTGTTCATGAGTCCCCTGTTTGTCCTGAGCAGTTAAACTGCTCGATGTTCTTCAGAAAAATCCTCCAGGTCCTGCACATTCTTCAGTTTTCCAGACATTAATTCGTGTTTCCTTCTGGAGCATCAGTGAATGTTTCAACCTTTTTTTTACAGTTGTGTTTGACTCCATCAATTGTTCATATATGCAAAAGATGCTGGAAAACTAAAGACTGTGCAGGACCTGGAGGATTTTTCTGAAGAACATTGGGCAGTTTAACTGCTCAGGACAAACAAGAGACTCAAGAACAACCATCACAAAACAAAACAGCCATGGATCATCCAGGGAACGACAGACAGTATTGAGAATTAATAGTTCATAAACTTTTGAAAGGGGTTAATCGTTTAAGCTATTTTTTGTCTTGTGGACTATATGTAAACATTTTTTATGTAAAATATCTTATTCATGACAGTACTAAATAAAATGCATTTTGTATGATCCCTCTTATTTAGTTAAACTTATTCACATTTTCACAGATTCTGAAAGTGGTTCACATACTTTTTCTTGCAACTGTATATTAATTCTCATCTCTATGGCAGTACTTTACTGCCACTTGCTGGTCAAAACTGAATCTGCAACTTCAGCAAATACCAAGATTTTTCCCCATTTTATTTTATTCTGGTTATTTTTGTTTTACTTTAGGTCAAGTCACCTTCATTTATATAGTGCTTTTTACAACACAGATTGCTTCAAAGCAGCTTTACAGTGATAATTGGACATTAATTTTGATTAAGTAGAAAAGCTAAAGTAGGTTTTTGATTAATTTATGTTGTAAAAACTGATCAGTTATTTAATTTGGTGCCACTTAAACAACACCATCCTCAACTTGCGCACTTTCCTTGTTCGTTCTCTACATAAGCATAATGCTAAACGTTGGAAACGATGTCAGGTTGAGTAACTGATTATGTTTTTTGAGTGCACTATGCCTTTAATACAATGCTGTGTTTGTGTGTGTTTTGTGTTGGTTGGTCAGGGACTTCCTGATCCAGAGACGGTTTCCTCCAGCATTCAGCAGATGTGGGCGCTCACTGAGATCATGCAGGCGAGCCAGACTGCGGCTTCCATTGGACGTTTCGATGTGAGTTACACTTGTCTACTTGTACAATTATCTTTCTTTTATACTGAATTAACATTCTGATTCCAATTTCAGGTGGAAGGCTCTTATGACGTCAAATTACTGTCGTACACATAACGGGAATGCTGAAAACTGAACTATACTCTGTTCATTCAGTTTATAATTTCATTTCTTGAGATGATACCACTTGCACTGGTATACTTTTCTGAAATATTAGAATTGTGTTTGTTATTTGTACTATTTAATATTTATTTTTTTAGGTTTTCTGAATATTTTAACTTCATTTACATGAAACTGTGATGCAAATTACATATACATCTGATAAACTGCATTAAGGACTCCATAAACCAGATGCTTTCCCCACAGTATTGTGTATAACATGCACGAATGGACAAACATTGTGGGGAGCCTGTATATTACTTGACATGCAAGTTATTAAGATTGCTTATGTATTTATTTACACATTTGTGATCTCACATTCAATAAAAATAATCATCCATGCGTAGACTGCAAATGTTTCTAATTCATCTTAGACTCTGTCATTTGTAAATAATATTAATTTCTCTGAGTATGTGATTACATTGATGCACTGTTACATTAGGCTTCAGTCTGATTTATTCTTATATTTTCAGCACATAATATTAATTTATCTAAGTATGTGATTACATTGATGCACTGTTACATTAGGCTTCAGTCTGATTTATTCTTATATTTTCAGCACATAAGATAAATAGGCTGCTACTTCTGTCTAAAGGAATTCTCTACCACACACAAATGCCAAACTAAATATTAAGATGATCTTCATGGTGAGGTTTTTTTTTGACATCTTTTTTTAAAAATGTTAATGCAATGCATCTCATTTTGTGTTAATTAAAACTCAATGGACATGTTCATGGTTTCCAGTCAGTAATCAAGAGCAGCGCTGCTTCCTAATGCTAATCATTGGAAATCAATGGTAGGCGTCCAAGAGAAGCCTCCATCTGTCTCTGCTGGCATCTCGCACACATCCGAGAGACCATCGTCTATGCAACATTAGCCTGCAAATGGAGCTCTGCGACTCCGTCCCCGCAAAGTCAGACAAAAAGACTTGTCTTTGTGCAGAAGCTGACGGCTAATATTCCTAAATTAAAGTGTATTATGGTAACGGTTGTCATTGTGTCACTTATCGAGTCATTATTATCTGCAGCATGATCTACAAATGCTATAATACACATTTGGTTTAAAATAACTCTAGGCTATATGAATTTAATGTGTCAAGAATATAACCTCGAAACAACTCACGTTTATCCATTGTCCTTCCCATGATTTGCACGGTTCATCTGCTTATTTCTCCAATAGATGGCAGTAGATAAACACGTAAAAATGCCTAGCCTACCGTGATATATTATTAGCAACAAATTATTGCCTGCTAGTTTAGAGATAATGGAGATTTTTATTATTTCCCATAAAATAGTCAATACGCATTACTCAGTTCTGGTTAACACCCACACTTGATCTGTTTTGTTTACACTAGTTGTAAATAAACTCAGGGTTGCCAACTTTTAAGATCAGGTTGGAGTGAGATGAGAGGGGGGGAGGGGGGGTTTGAGGGTCTGGCGGTATACGACGGTATATCGATTTCAGTATCAATTCATAGCCTACTTTTCATATAAGGAAATAAGGATGTGTACGTTATTAACATTTTAAAATTTCACATTTAAAGAAATCTAGTGTTTGATCATATCTAAATTTATTAAAATGCAAAACTGCAATACTTTTTTGAGCAACTAGATTAGATACATGTATATTGATTAAAAAGCCATAAAGGCACCAGTGGGTAATGGCATTACAAATGGAAATTATTCTTTTTCGAGCCACAAAATGACTCTAATTTGCCTCTTTGAATAAGAATTCTCTAATTTAACCTTAATTATGATATTATTGTAATATTTATTGTAATATAAATAATTCAAATATTAGAAGAAAAATGTTTTAAGTGGTCATTAATGGACCATAATTATTACACAAATAGTATTTAGTACCAAAATATCTCAAAATATTCAATAAATATTATTGAACTAAAATATAGAACATTTATTCAATTGAAAAATAGTTAAGGTGTATGGTCACATTTGACCATCAATGAGTATGAGTGTGACCAATTAGTAAGGAATACCTGAGGGCTATACAAGAAAAAACATTAACATTAATGTTAACATGTTGCATCTCCATCGCTCTCCATTATAAAACGATCCTGTATGGTTGACGTAATAATCAATACACACTATGCTGTACTGTTTACCAAAACTTGCTGCAAACCCCTGTAAAGTGGAGCTGTTGTGTATCAAGCCATTCAAATGTATTGACACAGCGCTAGAAGTATTGAGAGCTCCGTGAAGCACGTGACCGCGCGCGCCACTGGGTGATGTGGGTGATGAGAGAGCATGTCGCAACTCCGTTTTTCAACACTCTGGCTTTAACTGTAATGCCATGTTAGCGCCAAAAAGCTAGTTATTGCTTGAATTTCGCATTAAAACTTAAAAAATGTAAAAGCTTAGACTTTGTTTAATATCAAAAGCAGGTTTGGCGTGAGATTAAGTTGGGCAGCGTGAGAGCGTGAGACAGAGCCTGAAAGCGTGAGTATCACGCCAAATGCGTGAGAGTTGGCAACCCTGATAAACTATCAGTTATCCTATAATCACTGAAGCAATCCATGTAGGTAAAATATATACACCGATCAGGTATAACATTATGACCTAATATCGTGTTGGTCCCCCTTTTGCTGCCAAAACAGCCCTGACCCGTTGAGGACTCCACTAGACCCCTGAAGGTGGGCTGTGATATCTGGCACCAAGATGTTAACAGCAGATCCTTTTAGTCCTGTAAGTTGCAAGGTGGGGTCTCCATGGATCGGACTTGTTTGTTCAGCACATCCCACGGATGCTCGATTGGATTGAGATCTGGGGAATTTGGAGGCCAAGTCAACACTAAACTTCTTATTGTGCTCCTCAACCATTCCTGAACCATTTTTGCTTTGTGGCAGGGCACATTATCCTGCTGGAAGAGACCACAGCCACCAGGGAATACTATTTCCATGACAAGGGTGTACATGGTCTGCAACAATGCTTAGGTAGTTAAAGTGCACACGTGTTAAAGTAACATCCACATGGATGGCAGGACCCAAGGTTTCCCTGCAGAACATTGCCCAAAGCATCACACTGCCTCCGCCAGCTTGCCTTCTTCCCATAGTGCATCCTGGTGCCATGTGTTCCCCAGGTAAGCGACGCACCCAGCCATCCATGTGATGTAAAAGAAAACATGATTCATCAGATTCATCTATTACTCCGTGGTCCAGTTCTGATGCTCACGTGCCCACTGTTGGCACTTTCGGCGTTGGACAGGGGTCAACATGGGCACCCTGACTGGTCTGCGGCTATGCAGTCCCATATGCAACAATCTGCGATGCACTGTGTATTCTGACACCTTTCTATCAGAACCAGCATTAACTTCTTGAGTAATTTGAGCTACAGTAGCTCGTCTGTTTGATCGGACCAGACGGGCCAGCCTTCGCTCCACGTGCATCAATGAGCCTTGACCACTCATGACTGTCACTGGTTCACTACTGCTCCTTCCTTGGACCACTTTTGATAGATACTGACCACTGCAGACCGGGAATACCCTACAAGAGCTGCAGTTTTGGAGATGCTCTGACCCAGTCGTCTAGC
Organism: Romanogobio albipinnatus; assembly: GCA_023566225.1. Classification (NCBI taxonomy): domain Eukaryota; kingdom Metazoa; phylum Chordata; class Actinopteri; order Cypriniformes; family Gobionidae; genus Romanogobio; species Romanogobio albipinnatus. Next base: position 20,506,004 of record CM042263.1, read on the forward strand.
CATCATAATTTGGCCCTTGTCAAACTCGCTCAAATCCTTACACTAGCCCAATTTTCCTGCTTCTAACACATCAACTTTGAAGATAAAATGTTCACTTGTTGCCTAATATATCACACCCACTAACAGGTGCTGTGATGAATAGATAATCAGTGTTAGGTCATAATATTATGTCTGATCATTGTAATTTTGTTTTAAGCATAAGCTTTTAGATAAACAGATTTTTGAGATAAACATTTCAATTGTTCGCAAACGAGTTGTCATTTTGTGGTGAATTATGTTAGCACCTGTATTGCTAGCCAACCGATGCTATTTTTAGTGAATTTAAATGAAACAAGTTCACATTGTTTCTAAATATTGTTTTTAAATTGGCTTGCACAAATATGTGAGTTACTGTAACTTGTCTCTCAGTTTTATTTGTCATGGTACTAATTCAAGTACACCATAGTTCAAGTTTTTAGAGTTTATATTTTGCATGCTTTCTCTAGTCATTTTATGTCTCCAATAGATGGAAGTAGCTAAACACGATGAAATACTGACAGAAACTAGATGGCTTACATTGATAGACTGGTAAAATCTACTAAATACCACCTGTTAGTTTAGTGGTAATGAATGGATTTTATTTCACACAACACACAGGCAAGACCCATTACTCACCACATTAGCTTAAAGGATGTTCAGGGTTCAGTACAATTGAAGCTCTTTGCAGGTTAAGCAGCATCGACAGCCTTTTAGGCAGAATGTCAATTACCACCGAAAATAATTTAGACTCATCCCTACTTAAAATGGAAGTCTATGGGGCAATTGCTCAATTGTAAGCATGTAATTGTCAATGTGTTTGTTATTTTACAAACTGGGGGATGCATTTTTTTTTCCTGCCTTAAATGCAGCTATTGAACCAGGAACCTACTGAACCAGTATATTTCTTTAAAATCTTTATTAGTACCACACGAGAGTTGACATACAACATAACTTCATGCAAACATGGTAATTTACTGCAGGCAGAAGATCTGATTTTTTTTTCAGTTCGCATTAGCAAATCTGACTAGGGGAATGCATTTAGCTCTCATGTAAGTCTTTTCCCCTGGTTTCACAGATGAGACTTAAGGCTCGTTCCAGACTAAAATGCATGTTTGAGCTGTTTTAACTGAAAGCAATATCTTAAAATATATCAGTGCTATTGTTTTGCCTTAAGATGCACACCAGTAATGTTTTTTTTTTTTTTTTCCTAAGGCACATTTATAAAAAAAAAAAAAAAAAACCCAATTGAACTAAGGCCTTATCCTGACTTAATCTAAGCCCTGTCTGTGAAACCAGGCTGTCAAGTGAATGTGTGAAATAAACTTTTGCAAGAAGAAACTTCACAAACCACCTGTATTCATTCTGTTGAATTGCTGATAAAATTGCAGATGGGCAATAATCTGCACCAGTTCTCCTCTTAAATCTGAAAATGTTCTTTGAAAGAACATTATGTTCTGCTTCACCCGTATACACAAGTCAATTTTCAAAAATGGCAACAAAACTCTATGAAAGTTGTTCCTCTGTTTTATGTTTTCAATCTTTGAAGCTACCTTCTTTGTGCAATACACCAGCAATTTGACACATTGAAATGGCAAATATATTTTTATATAAATATAAAAAAATATATATTTTAATGAATATTTCCCCCGTCATAGTCTATCAAACTGAACAAAGAGATTGTACAATTTCATCCTATCTCTTTGCTGTGTGGCTAATATTCTGAGGTGTGAATTAACAAGTATAGTTTGTGCCACTGTACAATTCATTTGAATAGGAATTGATAGGGTGTCCTTTACAATAGGTCTTAATTGGCATTTTATCCATTTCAGAGGTTGGCCAGAGGACAACTATCCGTCACTGAGAAGCAGAACATCATCCTGAATGGGATTTTAATTGAAACCGTATTATTGAGAGACTTGTACTCTACTGACAGAGAAGATTTGTCTGGACTCTGCTGACAACTGGTATTTGAATTCAATATTGACGTGACTTGTGCGATTGCGCTTCTCAGGACAACAGATTAACTGTGAAGAAACAATTAGTTTCTGCATTAAAGAGAAACTTCTGCTGAAAATGAAGCAATTATCTTCCTTGGCAAACCCATCAGGTCCTTTAATAAGTGGAAAAATGTGAGGCCTTTGACCAGTATGTTCACACTTGGTTTGCTCTCAAACAAAAACCCAGACCATTGTTATTGTCTGAAATTAAGCGGTAAGAGAAATGCCTTGGACAAGCAGTAGCATGCAAAATGTTCACCGCCGGTTGATGTCCGTTATGCGTAATGGACCCGGGCACGCGCCTCAAGCATTATGACAGTTGTTGTGGTTATACAAGCAGTTATTCCCCAACAGGGAGCGTCTAAATGGAAAGGGGTTGGACACTTTGTGAGAACAAAGCAATCCATTGTTAAGAAGATCTGGCTCGTTCAATTCAAGCAGTTCAAGACAAATCTTTTATGCTCAAATGCTATCAACTCTTAGTCATATCTGGCTATATCAGATTTTCAACTCTCTTTCAGGTCTTTGTGGATCCTGAGCTCATGCAATTTTCAATTATTTCATATTTTTACAATTAATTTATCTTTAATCTCTTTCAAATCTTCAAAATGAACCTCAACTAGTACTATATTGTTACTAAGTAAAGGTGTTATGGGCGCTTTCAAATCACTATGTGAAGCTTCGAAACCTTTGCAAATTATTTGTTTTGAACCACTGATTCGAAGCACGTATCAAACTTCCAAAGTCATGTGATTTCAGTAAACGAGGCTTTGTTAGGTCACAACTATTTTGAAATGCCAATACTAGAGGGTGATGTTCTCTCTGAACCCATGATCCAGTTTAATAAACTTTTATACATTTGTAGACTTTTTATGACACATTTGTATAATAAAAGGAAGAAATGTAGGCCCCGTTTACACCTGGTATTAATGCATTTTTGTCAATTGGATCACAAGTGGATAGCGCTAAATAAAGGTGTAAACTAGAGATGGGCAAGTGTACTCGAGTATTCGAAGGTGACGGCGATGATTGATCATGAAAACAACGATCGCCCTAACTTGAAAAAATATATATATATTTGTCTATTTTTTAATTGGTTATTACGGCATTTTGGGCAGTACCTGAGTTCTGATTGGTTAGTCTTAGACAGCAGGCCTTCCAGACCGGCGGAATAAAGTGAAACTGGATTTGAAAGTGTGCACTGCAGTGATGCCTGGAATCACTTTGATCATGAAATACAGTTAAGTGCAAGATGTGCTGCGCCAATCTGTCATATACATAGCATTATAATGAAAACGCGATTGTAATAGAATGTTGTAAATTCTCAGTGCTTTAGTTCCCCGTGTATCAGTGTTCTGTTAAAGGAAGTCCACAATGAGAGTTACATCAGACTAGCGCAGTCAAGTTCACGTGCGCACTCGCATCCTTTTCTGCAGATGCAAGTTGTAAGACTACTTTTATGTTGTTTATATCTGATTAATCTCCTATAGGACGCGTTTGGTACACTCAAAAAAAAAAAGGTTCTATATGGCACCAAAAATGGTTCTTCGTCGTAATCATAGGGGAACCACTTTTGGTGCTACATAGCACCATATCTTAACATGTTCTGTATATGGTAGCGGTGCTATATAGCACCTTAGTTAGCGGTGCTATATAGCACCTTAGTCAAAGAACCGGAGAAGAACCTCTGAAGAACCGCTGAAGCACCAAAATTGGTGCTATATAGCACTTAAAAAGTTTCCCCTATGATTACGAGCCAAGAACCATTTTTGGTGCCATATAGAACCTTTTTTTTTAGAGTGTATGTTTATAAACCAGATAGCAAAGCGCTTCCGTTATACCGCCTGGTGTTCATTCACTTCAACTCAAATGCAATGTCCGACATCTGGGTTATTTGAGATGGTCATATTCTTTTTAGACACACTATTTATTTTTCAAAATCATTGATGATATTAATAAAGCAGCAGTGTTATTGTGTTCTCATATTTTTTAACACTAGACCTATGTTTTATTTAAAGTTGTTTCTCATTATGGCTTCTAAAACACGCATTGATGTCTGTAATCACTTTGATCATGAAAAAGAAAATTAAGTGCAAGATGTACAGCACCAATCTGTCATGTATAGCATTATAATGAGAACAAGTGATAGAATGGTGTAAATTCTCCGTGTCTCTTTAGTTGCCCATGTATCAGCGTTGTTGTAAAGGGAAGAGTGCATTCAAAATGGGAGTTTCCTTTTCAAACCATAGCCTGTTAAATCTAGCATGGTCAAGTTCACGTGCGCATTTGTGTCCTTTTGTGCAGATGTAAATTGTGATAGGTATATCTGATTAATCTAATATATGCGTTTGGTTGAGTTTATGAACCCGCTAGCAAAGCTCTGCAGGGTGGTGTTTATTTACAGTTTCAGCTCAAATGCAATGTTCGATATTATTGACTGGGTTATTTGAGATGGTCATTTTGTTTTTAGATGTTTCTTTTTCAAAAAACATTGATGTATCATAATCTAGCAGTTATGTTTTCATATGTCAATGATCGAAATGAGAAATTGGCAAAAATGCCCAAACAGGGTCTAAAACGTTATGAGCTTGTTCACTTTTGACCACTTCCAGAGGTAGTTGAAACCGCATTTGACTGATTGCTTTTGTATTGTAGACTCTCATGTGTTCAAATGTGTTTGAACAGCCACAAAAGACATACTCTCTGCCTACTGACCTAACATTATGGGAAGCGCGCTAGACAGACAGGATTTAAACTAACCAAGTTTGGTTTTAAGACAAAAAATGTAGCAAGCACCAAGTTCTCTCACCAACCCTGACTGTTGCATTCATATGTAAATTGTGCAAGTTTATTTTGTCCATTAGTTCAAAAGATCTGAAAAAGCCCATAAATTTACCTGCCAGTAGGTGCGTTTACATGCAGCACTGTAATCAGTTTAAAAAGTCCAATCCGAATGAAAATGCTCCATATAAACACCTCAATCGGAATAAAAAATCAAAATCAAAATCAAATCAAATCACTTTATTTGTCACTCTACCATATGCACAAGTGCAACAGTAGGTGAAATTCTTAGGTGCAGTTCCGAGCAACATAGTAGTCATGACATGACATGTACAACATTTAAGCAACAACAGATTACACATCTGATGCGCACACAATTACTCACAGCGCAGTATACACTACAATAAACAATAAATAATTTACACAATGTGAGTGTAGTTCTCACAGCTTTAAACAATATACACATACTTACAATATACATATACTTAAAACAATATACACTAAACATACATTAAACAATAACAGTATACATTAAGCTATAATAATAATATACAATGTACAGTATACAATATGTTCACAAATTGAAGTCCAAAGTGCAATAGATGCTGTATGATAAATAAATGTGTATATAATGTGTGTGTATCTACAGTGGGTTGTGCTGAGTGATATTCTGTCCAGTGTGTGTTATGATCCTGATGGATCAAGAGTTAAGAAGTCTGATTGCTTGTGGGAAGAAACTGTTCTGGAGTCGGCTGGTGCGTGTTCTGATGCTGCGGTACCGTCTGCCTGATGGCAGCAGTGAGAGCAGCCCATGGTTCAGGTGGCTAGAGTCTCTGATGATCCTCTGAGCTCTTTTCACACACCGCCTGGCGTAAATGTCCTGGAGGGAGGGAAGCTCACCTCCGATGATGCAGCTGGCCGTGCGCACTACCCTTTGCAGGGCCTTGCGGCTGCGGGCGGTACTGTTGCCGTACCAGGTGGTGATGCAGCCAGTCAGCAGGCTCTCTATGGTGCAGGTGTAGAAGCGTGTGAGGATGTGGCGGTTCATTCCAAACCTCCTCAACCGTCGCAGGAAGAAAAGGCGCTGATGAGCCTTCTTCACAACGGCCTCGGAGTGGACGGACCATGAGAGTTCCTCTGTGATGTGGACACCAAGGAACTTGAAGCTGCTGACTCTCTCCACCGGTGCTCCATCGATGGTGATGGGGTGGTATTCTCTCTCATTCCTCCTGAAGTCGACCACCAGCTCCTTGGTCTTGCTGACGTTGAGGGAGAGGTTGTGCTCCTGACACCACCGTGTCAGAGTGTGCACCTCCTCTCTGTAGGCCGTTTCATCATTGTCGGTGATAAGACCTACCACCGTCGTATCGTCAGCAAACTTGATGATGGTGTTGGATCAAAAATGGCCAAACCGAATGAAATTGTATGAAATCGGTTTGAGAGGGGTGGGATAAACCTTTTCATGAACCGATCAAACGAAAAATTCCACCATGTAAACGACCTGATCCGATTACTTTGAGTGTACATCTTTCTGTGACGTGATATACAGCGCGTGTGCGTTGTTCATTTTAGGACATTCTCAGACCTCAGTCATATGATGAAAAGGCATCATGCCTCAGACTAAAAGGCTTCAGTCATTAGACAAAACTGCATCGCGCCTTTGACTGAAAGGCTTCATGTCTCAGGAAAAACATTCTTAGGTGTCAGGTCTCGTACAATTAGGCATCGGACGAAAAGGAGTCAGACTAAAAGGCATCAGATGAAAAAAGAGTCAGACTAAAAGGCATCGGACGAAAAAGTCTCGGACTAAAAGGCTTCGGACGAAAAGAAGTCAGACTAAAAGGCATCGGATGAAAAAGTCTCAGACTAAAAGGCATCGGACGAAACGGACTCAGACTAAAAGGCATCGGACGAAAAAGAATTCAGACTAAAAGGCATTGGACGAAAAAGTCTCAGACTAAAAGGCTTCGGACAAAAAGGAGTCAGACTAAAAGGCAACAGACGAAAAAGTCTCAGACTAAAAGGCATCGGACGAAACGGATTCAGACTAAAAGGCATTGGACGAAAAAGAATTCAGACTAAAAGGCATTGGACGAAAAAGTCTCAGACTAAAAGGCTTCGGACGAAACGGATTCAGACTAAAAGGCATCGGACGAAAAAGAATTCAGACTAAAAGGCATTGGACGAAAAAGTCTCAGACTAAAAGGCTTCGGACAAAAAGGACTCAGACTAAAAGGCATCCGACGAAAAAGAAGTCAGACTAAAAGGCATCGGACGAAAAAGTCTCAGACTAAAAGGCATCGGACAAAACGGACTCAGACATAAAAGGCATCAATCGGACGAAACGCACTCAAAAATTTGTTCTGAATGTTTCGAATTGCACCGCCTCAATAATGTCACATACACACAGTTTTAAACTGCTGAGATTATTTTGTAAATTTTTATTATTCGCTAGTTTTATTTTTACATTTAAAACATTAGCTAAATAATAACACATTGCAACTAGCTAACGTATTGGCAAACTATGGTGAAGGCAAAGAAACAAACCTTTCGAGACTGTATTGTTATAAGCACAGCGCTGATTTGTGTAACTTACAGAGAAGTTACCAGGGAAACACCTTTAATTTCTGCTGCACAGTGTAGGCCTAACATTAAAACTAAGAATAAAATATCAAGTACAGCTTACTTTAGGTCTCTCCCGGTCTCTCTCTATATATCTGCTTTTTATTATGCTTGAATAACAATTAGCCAGTGCTGCCGCTCCCACCATGCGCCTCTGTAACCTTTCTGTACACAAATTAGCGATATGCTTATAATAATACAGTCTCGAAAGGTTTGTTTCTTTGCCTTCACCATAGTTTGCCAATACGTTAGCTAGTTGCAATGTGTTATTATTTAACGTTTTAAATGTGAAAATAAAACTAGCGAATAATACAAATTTACTAAATAATCTCAGCAGTATAAAACCGTGTGTATGTGACATCATATTGAGGCGGTGCAATTCGAAACATTCGTTCTGAGTGTGTTTCATCCGATTGATGCCTTTTTGTATGAGACTTTTTCGTTTTATGCCTTTTAGTCTGAGACTTTTTCGTCTGATGCCTTTTAGTCTGATGCCTTTTAGTCTGACTCCGTTTTCGTCCAATGCCTTTTAGGCTGAGACTTTTTTGTCTGATGCCTTTTAGTCTGAGACCTTGTCATCTGATGTCTAATTGTACGAGACCTGACACCTGAGGATGATTTTCCTGAGACCTGAAGCCTTTCGGTCTGAGGCGCGATGTCGTTTTGTCTAATGACTGAAGCCTTTTAGTTTGCGGCATGATGCCTTTTTATCATATGACTGAGGTCTGAGGTTGTCCTAAAATGAACACTGTACGCATGCGCCGTTTTATTTCGTAACATGTTATGAACATGACGTTGGAATCATGACACAGACATAGCCTGGCTACACCATCCCATCTTGACAGCGTTTGTCCTAGGCTTCAACTGCGCCTGACAGAAGAATGTATTTTTCTGAGGTGACTCTTACACTTTACAACAAATAATAAATAGCTTTAATAAAACTATACAAGTCCTGGTGGCCGTTGAGAGTTGCCATTGCAACGGGGAACATTCAAGCTGCTGGAGAGGACGTGTTGACATTTCTCTCTGTTTCTCGTAAGTTAGATATTTAAAAAAAAGTTCAACAACTGCTTCAAATTGGTTAAGTAACATTACCCACAGTCTAACTTACTTTAATTACTTTTGTTAATATTTATACCTTTGTGATTATGGTATCTTTCCTTAATCATCTGAAATATCTATGCGTTTAGTACTAGTAGGCCTAATGATGCTGAGCACATCTTGAATGCTTTCATTCATGTTTCACCGTAAATCCTATGTTTTTATTAATAATTTGGGTGCATTTTATTGTTAATTTTGTTTTAAAAAAATAAATTAATTGAATTCATTTTGATTCCGCATTCATTCACAGCCTGTCCCCAAGCGCTGTATTACAGATGTATTGCTTTTATTTAGTTATTATTTATTCAAAATATTCACAAACTTGCTTACCATGTCATCAACTATCTGATTTTCCGATTCTCAAATATGTTAGTGAGTGTGTTTTCTCGTTTAAAAACCTTTATAAATTATCTTGATCTTGATCTATAAAGGGAGATGGGCGCTGCCATGTTTGTTTGCGCCGCTTCAGAGAATCCTGTCAGTCCGATTTACAGCACATGAATTAATCAGTTTCTCCTGAAATACATGCAAGTAAGTGGCCGGTGAACTGGGAGAAAAATAAAGTAAACTTTATAGTTACTTACACTATGTGTATTTGATATGAATAAAACACGTTGGTAAATTATATTTGAATGGATTGTTATTGCTGATTCTATCGACACCAGTGTGTATTTTACAAACTCTAGATGTATTGTTGTACAAGTACTTATGTGTATTTAAATGTTTGAAACCTAAAATAAACATTATGTGGTTGAAAACACTGCATGATATATAGCAAGTGCTAAGTGCTTCCGCCTCTGGCTCAAACCTTTTCTGCCATTGTTTTGACCAACAGACAGCACCAGCAGGTGGCATTTGAAGCACTTCGAAACAGTGAATCATTTTGTGAAGCAATTGGTTCAAATGATTCAAAGTTTACTGTGTGTACATACATTTATTGTGTACATACATGTTTTTACATTGTACTTACATTTAAAAAAAATACCTGCATGTAATTACGTCTGTAATTCATTTCTGTAGTTACATTTGTAATTACACAGTTGACACTTCCCTTACACCTAACCTTACCCTTATAGACCCTTTTACAGCCCACGTAATCAAATAGTTGCGCGCGCATTTTGGCAACGGAAGTGGTGTTGTTCCCCAGTGGTTCTAACATGTTAGCAACTCCGAAAGTTTATCAAAGCGGTTTCCCAGCATCAAAATGTCTGGCTGTTGCGTTTTCGGTTGCACTAATCGATATTCCACCAATGGGCTTAAGTTTTGTAGGATTCCGACAGGATCACGGCCGTTTCAGACATAATAAAAAATGCTTGCGTTATGCTGTGAGGACGTAGTTCTCTCGTTGGTTGATTATTATGGCGTTCCGAAGGGTTCTTTAATATGACTTTCGGCAGACCCAGACGACACGTTTATTGAGACGAGTGCATGTTGCAAAGTCATATTAAAGGGGCTATATGCAACTTTTTCCCCAAAATAAACGTAACTATAGCCTTTTTATTTTACCATTTATGACTCAAACATCTCCTGATGAGCATACTGACACCTTGTCCGCTCACAGTGGGTGCACCTATAAGCCTGTATCCTATTTTTCATATTTTCTGATGGGTCGTCTTTTCCCGCGCTGTCTGCGGATGTGACGTCAAGCGCGTTCATGTTAAACGTTTCAGATCACTCTCTGCCACCACCGCTAGTCAGAAAGTAGCCTACACTCGCAAGCAGTGCAATGGATTTAAGGAATACACAGAAGAGACCCAGGACAACTCGGACACCAACAGTAACTCAACAGAAGACTAAAAAAGTTAAACCCATGACAAGTGGCCAAAAAAGGTCGAAGATTGAGAGAGACCGGCGCATTGCAAGGACTAGAGTGAACATCGGCTTCGCATTTGAGCCTTGGAGGATTTATTATATAGCCATGTAAAGCTACATTATATTGTTTGTTGTTTCTACATCTTAACAAAAAATAAGAGGTAAATGAAGATGTAAAGTGTGATGCATTTTATTTCACATAAGACATGTAGTCAATAAATATTGCTAAATAGTATTATGTATATGTGTCTTTCATACTTGGTGATAGTAAGCTACTTGTGTATAATAAGTGGTCAAGGACAGTGCTCAGTTGTCAAGGACAGTGCTCAGATTTGTGTTTTTAATATTCTACGAAAGTTTCGGTCTGTGCGCCCTTCATCAGCGTGTATGCCAATGGCGAAATGGGTTTATTTATGTATTTAATGTATTAATTTTTTGTGTAGTTTCTCAGCTACACGTTTGACGTTTTGATAAGAGAACACTTATCTCAAACAATATATGTATTTGACTGTTCTTACCTCTGTAAACATAATGTTGACCTCCTTGCAGCAGATGACTTGTGAAGTGTACACGTACGAGCGCGCGCTGCGAGAGCGAGCAGAAATGAAGAGCAGTTCTGTTTTTTGGCCACAGTTGTCAGTCGCGAGTTTAAATTTCAGAAAAACGCATATAGCCCCTTTAAAGAACCCTTCGGAACGCCATACACAATTGACTTTCTCTTCACTCATTCCTCTCAATGAACGTGACATTCAGGGTTGCCAGGTTTTCACAACAAAACCCGCCCAATTGCTACTCAAAACTAGCCCAAAACAAGCCCAATCTCGTTTCAGGGGGGCATCTCCAGTAAAAATCGCAATTGGGGGGGGGGGGGGGGTAAATATGTGTTTTTTTGGCATGGTTGCCTACTAAAATTCGCATTCCCGGGGCTAAATATCATATAATTGATATTCAACCCGCGGACATGAAAAACAGCTCGTGGCAACAGTGATGAAGTAGCCCAATACCGTGGGAAAACCGAGGACTTGGCAACACTGGATTTGGGTCTGTCTTATGCCGTGACGTCTGCGTCTGTGATTTTATTTGAGTGTGTAAATGCGTGTGTGAATTCTTGTTTAATCCCACAAAGATAATATTTGGGGCCTATAACTATTATTGGGGTTGTTATTGTAAATAACCCAAGCCTCATACATCGTTGTCTTGTGTCCTTGTCTTTGACTAGGGAGAATTTCTGACACAAAACTCTGAGTCTATGTCATGATATTTGACGTTCTGTACATGCCCACAGACACCGTATTCATAAGCATCCAGTGATTTATATGCTCGTAATTTCTCTCGGGTGTACACGTTCGGTTTCTCAACTAAATACGTATATATATATCCGGCCACTGCATATTTGGCCATCTGCTAACGTCTTCTATCCACTCCACTATAGTACACGGATCTGGTAGCCGAATACCATTTGATAAAATCAACTTTTTAAAATAACTTTCTCTGTCTGTGTTGCTTAATCTGCTCGCGTAGCTTGACAAGCTGCTGATTCTCGCCATAGATTGTTGCCAAAATGCGCGCGCATACGTTGCTACGTCATCATTGTGTACAAACAGTAAAAGGGTCTATACTTACCCATACCACCACACTTGTCCCTAACTCTACCCGTATCCCACCTCAATATCAGCAAAAGTGTTTTGCAATACAATTTGAACACAGTAAGTACATTGTACTTATTTTTTGATGTAAGTACATAGTAGTTAAGGCCACCTAATATAAAGTGGGGCCAAAATCTTAATTTCTCCCATAGTAGTTAGACTCACCCTCATGTCATTTTTATCTGTCCTTTGAACACAAAAGGAGAAATGTCACAGAATGTCAAACTTTTACAAAAAAATTAAGCAATTCTTGCACCCCAAAGGACATACAAAGAAGTGATAAAACTAATGACAGTTTCGGTAACAATCCCCTGTTTGCCATTGGTCCATCAAACAATCACTCCATTGGCAGAGAGGCACCTCCAAGTGATCTGATTGGCTAACACACACAGTTCACGGGCAGATTATTTATTTTGTTTACAAAACAGTCTAGGAACCTGGTGGTTCAGTACAGGAAGATCTGTCTGTAAGGGTAATGTTTAAATGCACAGTTACCTGACAAATATTTTTACCGTAAACCTAGGTTTCTCTCAATTTTCTTCCACTCCAGATACGGGTTATACAATATATTTTTATTTTATTTTATTCACCTATGAATATTTTAATTTAATTTCTGTGTAAAGCACTTTGAATTGCCACTGTGTATGAAATGTGCTATACAAATAAACTTGCCTTGCTTTGCCTGGCCTAGGACTCTTACAAAAACAAGTGTTATTTCTCATATTTGGGTTCTGTAGTGCTCAGTCAAGCAAGGGACATTTTATCTGATATTTGCCCCACCAAAAAGTCACTTATATTCAGCTTTAACCACAGTTTACCCTGGGAAATTGTCCCTGTAATAAGTCGAAGGTGATATCCTGCAAAAGTCAAAGATCCGGTTCTATGAGATACAATAAAGTTCCAAATCAGGCTCCATCATATCATTTAGCCTGGGTATCATATAAAAACCAACAGCACACTGAGTATTGATTCATATATTGACTTCTGTCATAATCCAAGCTGCTGGATTTGTGTCTGTCTTACTGCAGTTGTATTTTAGGGAGCGAACGATCCTCTAGAGCTTGTGCGGCTCTCAAAACTCCCACATTATCATGCATAAGCTCTGTTTTCAACCAGAACAGAGATGGACTGGTCATGCTGTAGCCAATTACAATAATGAATTAGTCACCACTCACAAGTGTTTCTCTCAGAGAAAAACACGTCCAGATATCTGTGTACGTGATATCTCGGGAGTCCCTGTTTTTGTGGAGCTATTAGAAACTAGGATGCAGCAACCTTTTTGGACATTTCCACAACATAAATAGCAGCTTGGCCTGTCAGACTTTGCAACATCCATAATTTCCAATACATATTCTAGTAGTTGGAGATCTGCAATAGTAACCAAGATTGTTAGTCTGTCCAATAGTGGCTATATGTACTTGTTAAAACACAATAAAATTTGATTTGCATTGGTTAAATAGGCTATAGTATTCAGTCTGAATTGTACGGTCGGGGTTGTGTGCATTAAGCCATCTGCCCTAACGCCTCCATCAATTCCCATTTTACTACAGGATAATGGGGAAAGTTTATGAGATATAAGTGCTCTTCGCTTAATTCATGCTGCTATTTAGATGGCACATCATCAGGCTGGCCCTTTATTACCATAAAGCAAATTACAGTGAGAAACTTCACCATCAAGAATGCTTTAGCAAGAGACATAAACAAGCAAAAGCAACATTAATCAGGCCCATAAGCATCCCTCATCTCCATTTTGCCATCATAAACTTTTGATTGTCATTGCGAATGGTGTAAAAATAAGAGTGATTGCCAGTGGTCACAGATAGCAGTTCTGCACTGGGTATATATGTATATATATATATATATATATATATATATATATATATGTAACGAGATAAATATTGTAAGTTGAGGTCCCTTTAAGTAAATCCTGCAATAATGGGATCGCGTTTCCTATTGGCTGCATCGGTGGCGCTATAGGACACTGTGTTTGAGTAATCTGCAGCAGAGCTAAAGAGAACTGCTGTGGGTGAGTCGGTTCTGTGTTTGCTCCACACTAAAAGTAAAAAATATGTAATTTCATATAAGATGTTTGACACTGTATGCAAGGATTGCTCACAATAGACACTGATTGCTTTGTAGAGAGTGTTATCTGTGTATATTTATGAGTATTTTGATTGTTTATATCAGCACTCAACGATCTTTCTAACTGCGTCATTTTCCATGTGCTTTCTAACGAGGTGAAATGTATTTCGAATAGGTGGAGCTTTATACAACTTTATGATTCACCATCTTCTCTCTTTCACTGCTCTGTGTGCAGGTAAATGTTTTTTCCATTAATTTCATACATCTAAGAGTAACATAAAATGGATGATGTAAGCTGTGTAATCAGTTTTATACGATCACAAACCAAAGTTTAAGAATGAAAAGACAGTATTGAATTGTTTACAAAGTCTGTAAATTTCCTGGAGAGTTTATTACACTTCAGATTTGTTTTATTTTTGTTTACTGTTAAGTACACTATAATGGAAATGAGTAATGTTTATTGTGATATTGAGAGCAGCAGAGCTAAAGAGAACTGCTGTGGGTGGAGCTTTATACAACTTTATGATTCACCATCTTCTCTCTTTCACTGCTCTGTGTGCAGAAAATAAAGAATCCTGATTTCATCTATATTCTGAGTGTGTGTGCTGATGAGGGGGTGAGACAGCCCGGGTCGAATAAGAAAACCAAAGGTCACATTGGTGCCGTGACTCAGGACTTCAGTCAAGGTGGTCGAAGATCATCTGAACATCGGACCGGCGGGATTGTCTTCATTCTTCTCTACACAGGACTTTCAGCTAAGCTTTAAAGTTATCACGGGACTAAGAAAAAAAAACTGAAAAGAGACTTTTGAATAGACACTTTGAAGTGATTTTATTTTTTTATTGAGTTCAGGAATATTTGCTATTATAGAATATATTTTGCATTTTTTTTCCCTTTCTTTTCTTACTTTTATGCTCTCATTAATTGATTATGGAGAACGCAAGGTTAACTGAATCTCGCTACATGGGCACTCCAGTTAGTGTTGGTCGAGGGAGAGGTTTATTAACCACACCAATTCCCTTCCCAAACATTAGCAATGGTATGGGGTTAGAAGCTAATGTGAGTCCCGCTCCAAATGGTAATGAGAACCCTATTAGTGTAAATGGCAGCAGTTCTGAAATGACGCAGCCAATTAGCACATCAACTCCAGTCCTTACCAGTGATATGATGAGTCAGATGGGTATCATAGTGCAGCAAGTAGGCCTACAACTGGCGGACAGTATCCTTGAACATTTGAATTTGCGCAGTCAGACAGAAGTTACACCTAAGCATTCTCAAAATAGCCACCAGAGTAGATACATGCCTGAGCAGAGTTCCACGTCAAGTGCATCGCAGATTCAAGTAGTGCGTCAAAGGGAAGTTAAAGATCCTCCAATTTTCAGAGGCAATGATTCAGACACTGTTACACTTGATGAGTGGGTGGAGCTCATGAAAAACTTCATAAGAAAGGGATTTCTGCCTACTGCAGAGCAGGGTGATGAAATTTTAATCCACCTGAGAGGCAAAGCCAAAGATGTTGTTAAAGTGGGTATGCTGTCTAGCGGATTGAATATCAGAACAGATCCTGATGCAATCTACACCATTTTACGGAAGCATTTCAGTTGCCAACAGTATTCTCCTATCCCACTGCAAG
Organism: Romanogobio albipinnatus; assembly: GCA_023566225.1. Lineage (NCBI taxonomy): Eukaryota > Metazoa > Chordata > Actinopteri > Cypriniformes > Gobionidae > Romanogobio > Romanogobio albipinnatus. The sequence continues at coordinate 20,521,696 of CM042263.1, forward strand.
ATTTCTATACAACTCTTCCAGATCCCCAGGAGGATCCCTTTGATTACTGGTTGCGCCTGAACCATACTGCTGACATTACGGCTGAGTGTTTAAAACAGCAAGGCAAGGTTCTAGATAATCAACTGATTGAGGTTACACGTATGTTCATTAGAAATTGTCCAGATTCAGATCTAGCGCTGACGTTTCGTTCAAAAACCATTGACAAATGGACGGCTTATGAAGTGCAAGAGATCTTGAACGAGTATCATTCAGAGAAAAGTCTCAGAGCAACGGGAAAAGGAAATAGGCCGAATGCATGTGAAAAAATTTCGGTGAATGAGATGCGTGTAAGTCCTGGCCCATGCACGGTAAAAGCTGAACAGGATTCTCTTCAGTCAAAACAGTCAGAAAATATGGCTTTGGAAAAGGTGATCGATATGCTGGAACGAGTTCTGATGAATAATAGTGGTAAAGCACAAGCAAGCAAGGAGTACAGGAAGAGAAGCAGCATGTCTAGAATACCAGGCTTGAATGAGGCGCCATGCTTGGTGTGCAAGGACACCTCACATTCTGCTTTTATTCACTGTAAAGACAACAGGCTCTGTTTCCAGTGTTTTTCACCTGACCATCCCAGAAACCGGTGTCCAAAGGAAAGGAAGAGTGCTCTCTTGGACAATCAGCAGTCAAACTGAGTGATCTACGTGTGAGGGAGGATCACGTAGATCTTGAGAGTGAAGCTCCCGTATCAAGTTTTGGTGAGATGAGAGATTATGAGTCCTTATGTGAAATGTTCAGTGATGTAACTTCAGATAAAACAGTCATCTTTCAGAGTGTTCAGAGAGTTCAAAAAGCTGATAGCTTGTTTTACACATCCGTTTCAGTTGAGACTGATCTCATTTTCAAAGCTTTAATTGATAGTGGATCAATGGCATGTACTCTTAGTGAGTCTGCGGAAGAACGATTGTTGAAAAGTAACCCAGATATGACGAGACAGTCAGCACAAGATATTGTCATTGTTGGTTGTGGTGGCCATCATGTTTCCCCTACTGCAATCTATGATCTTGATGCTACAGTGTACGGCTGCTCCATGACAATTCCTGTTTTGGTTGTGCCTGGACAGACTGAAGAGATGATTTTGGGCACGAACGTCATAAAGAGAGTCCTGATGCAATTAAGAGAAACTGACGGTTACTGGAGGCTCATGTCTAAGTCAAGTAACAATGAGAGTGATGAGTGCTGTATGTTTCTATCCCTTTTCTCAAATGCCGAGAGGTGGAGAGGTGAATCCATACCTGAGAAAGTCGGTACTGTAAAGTTGCAGAGGAGTGTGACGTTAGAGCCACAAACTGAACATCTAGTTTGGGGTAAGCTACCTCAGTCTTCAGTCTTGTCAGTTGGCAGCACTGTCATCGTGGAACCAACCGAGTCTAGATCGAGACCAAGGCAAATATTGGTCGGGAGGGTCATAACACCACTATGGGGAGATGGTTCTATCCCCTTGAAAGTCATCAACCCCACTAATCACAGAGTTGTGTTGAAGAGAAATGCAAAAATAGCTGACGTGTCGCCTTGTATTGCAGTGCAAGATTTGCCGCTACCAAAACAGATTCAGTCAAATCTACAGTGTATTGAGGAACCCTTACCACCTAGATCCGGTGAAGAGATGAAGCGTGTCTTGAGTGAATTGAACCTTGGTGAACTCGACTTGGAGTCATGTGAAGTATCTGCCCACTGGAAAGACAAGTTGTTGCAGCTTATTGAGAAGCATGAGTCAGTTTTCTCAAGAGACAAAATGGACTGCGGAGAGGCCAAAGGCGTTGTCCATCGAATCAACCTCACAGACGACAGACCTTTCCGTTTTCCTTATAGACGCATACCACCGAGCCAATATGCTAAACTGAGGACAGCATTAAATGAGATGGAGGAAAAAGGTATCATCCGCAAGTCCCATAGTGACTATGCGTCCCCTCTCGTACTAGTCTGGAAGAAGAATGGCGATCTCAGGATCTGCACTGACTACAGGTGGTTAAATGCGAGGACTGTCAGAGATGCCTATCCATTACCACACCAGTCCGATGTGCTGGCGGCATTGGGTGGCAACACATTCTTTTCCACCATGGATCTGACCTCAGGGTATTATAATGTCCCCTTAGAGGAAGAACACAAAAAGTACACTGCTTTCTCTTCGCCATTTGGTCTCCATGAGTACAATAGGCTTCCTCAGGGTCTCTCTAATAGCCCAGCCACTTTCATGAGAATGATGATGTCTATTTTTGGAGATGAGAATTTCAGTAGTGTTCTTTGTTACCTTGATGATTTGATGGTGTTTGCTCCTTCTGAGTCAGTAGCCCTTCAACGCCTTGAGATGGTCCTTTTGCGGTTGGCACATCACAATCTAAAGCTGGCTCCGAAAAAATGTTTTTTCTTGAGACGATCTGTGAAATTCCTTGGACACATTGTATGTGAAGAAGGGATTAAGACTGATCCTGGTAAAGTTGAGGCAATTAACAACATACAAGCTTCTGATTTGATGGAAGCCGATGGAAAAACACCATGTCAGAAAAAGATCAGGTCCTTTCTTGGAATGGTTCTATATTATCAGCATTTTATTGAAGGATGTTCAGCAAAAGCTAAGCCTCTTTTCAAGTTAACATCAGGTTCAGTCAAACAGACTCCTATCACGAAAGGACGCAAACCAAGAAAGAAAATTAGTTACCTCAAACTTTCCCCAGCTGATTGGACAACTGATTGTGAAGAAGCTTTGCGCACCCTTAAACTAGAACTGACAAGAAATGTGACATTGGCTCATCCAGACTTTGAACAACATTTCATTCTGGCTGTAGATGCATCTTTTGATGGAGTGGGAGCTGTTTTGTCGCAAGTGCTGCCAGGTGAAGAGATTGCCAGGCCTGTAGCCTTTGCAAGTCGAACTCTGTCTCGCTCACAAATGAACTATCCAGCTCACAGATTAGAGTTCTTTGCCTTAAAGTGGGCTATCTGTGAGAAGTTTAGCCATTGGCTAAGAGGAAGACACTTTACGGCATGGACCGATAATAACCCTCTTACATATATTCTGACTAAGCCACGGTTAGATGCATGTGAGCAGAGGTGGGTGGCAAAACTAGCCTCTTACAGTTTTGATCTTAAGTATGTCCCAGGATCGAAAAATGTTGTTGCGGATGCTCTGAGTCGTCAGCCATTTGTCCAGTCTTGTATAGGACATCGCCTTATCACTGAACCATACCTGTCTCTCTTGAAGAATGTCAGTGGTGTTGTTGACAATTCTGTCCAAAATGCTTTCAAGTGCACAAGTAATCATCAGGTGGTGCTTAAGGGTGACAAAGCTTCTTGTGACCCAAACAGTGATGGACTGTTGCCTTCAGGTTCTTCCGGGAGCCAGGAAGTTTCTGCGGTGTTGGCAGCTCATTCTACTGGCGGCTTGAGTGAAGTCATGGGGACTGTACCAGTCATCTCACAACCGCAACAGTTGAGCCCTCCGCTACAGCACAGCAACATTGTTGATGAGCAGGAGCGGGACAGCACCTTGTGTCGGATTCGGTACTATATTGAAAGATGTCGGAAACCATCCAAGAAAGAACAAGCAAGAGAATCCAAAAGTGTGCGTAGATTGTTGAAACACCACGATAAACTTGTCATCTGCGATGGTGTACTGTACAAGGTGAAAAGAGATCCGAAGCTGAACAAGAAACTGTACCTGTTTGTTGTGCCTGCTTCCTTAAGAGCACAAGTTCTCAATGGAATCCATGATGCAGCAGGACATCAAGGACGTAGTAGAACACTGTCACTAGCAAGTCAACGATTCTTCTGGATTGGCATGAGAAAAGATATTGATGATTATGTGAAGAATTGCTGCCGCTGTGTGGTTGGTAAAACCTCAGAACCCAATGCCTGTGCTCCGTTAGAAAGTATCCGAACATCAGAGCCGCTGGAGCTGGTCTGCATCGACTTTTGGTCTGCAGAGCTTAGAGAAGGAAAGTCTGTGGACGTGCTGATTGTGACAGATCATTTTACAAAAATGGCCCATGCTTTTCCATGCCAGAATCAGTCGGCCAAACAAGTTGCAAAAAGACTCTGGAATGACTTCTTTCTAGTTTATGGATTCCCCAAGAGAATTCACTCTGACCAGGGGGCTAATTTCGAAAGCAAGCTTATTAGGGAACTATTGACCATGGCGGGTGTTGACAAATCACACACAACACCATACCACCCTATGGGTAATGGTATTGCTGAGAGGTTCAATAGGACTCTTGGAAGCATGATCAGAACATTGCCTCCTAAAGCAAAATCAAAATGGCCACAGATGTTACAGCAACTTACCTTCTGTTACAACTGCACAGAACATGAGACGACGGGTTTTGCGCCATTCTTTCTTATGTTTGGCAGAGTTCCTCGTCTCCCAATTGACGTCCTGTTTCAGAATGTGCTTTTAAATGAGGATGTGGTGGATGTAAAGGATTTTGTGTCTAAGTTGAAGAATGACTTGCGTGAAGCAGCACGTATAGCACAGGTACACACCTTGAAAGAACAGGACCGACATGGCAGACTTTATAACAGAAAGGTGAAAGGATGTCCACTGGCTGTTGGTGATCGAGTGCTGGTTGCGAACAGAGGTGAAAAAGGAAGAAGAAAAGTTGCTGACAAATGGGAGTCATCTCCTTATGAAGTCATCATTGTCTACCCTGACATCAATGTTTACAGGATTCGGTCAATCAACTCAGACAAAGTGAGGGTAGTCCATAGAAATTTTTTGTTACCTGTGAACTTCCTACCGATTGATGAACCTCAGGAGCAGGATCAAAGGTGCAATGACGGGAATGATGACCTGGCTCAAGGAGATGAAGTTTACCATGATGATGAAATTGCTCAAGGAGATGTTGACCATGATAACAGAACTGCAAATTGGGTATTGAGTAATCCTGATAAATTTGTTGAGGAAGATGGTCATACCAACCGAACAGACTTGCCTGATGTGTCGGATTGTGTGTCGGAAATCTTGGACTCCGTGAGTGTTGACACTGGGAACCTGAATGAAAGGAGTGAAGTCAAAGTGCATAGTGATGTCGAAAGAAGTGATGAAAATGTAACAAGTGATGTAAATTTACCTGAAGTGGATGGTCAAGACACTGATTCGACTCAAGGAGGACAGTTTGAGCATGAGGCTGCAAAGGAACCTGTGGTGTGCACACAGCCGAGACATGTTGATGCCGCAGTAACTCAAACAAGACTTGGCAGAGTCATTAAGCCTCCTAAAAGACTGATTTATGAAATGAACAAACAACACATAGAAAGTTCAGACTCTACAGTGAGTTCTTTTGTTTATTTAGTTAAAAGCATTTTCACATAAACAGTGACATTTGATTTCATGCCTAGTTAAGAACATAAAGAGAACATATTGATACAGAGATTTGAAATCAAATTGGGAGTTAGTATATAATGAACCTTTGAGGTGTAACAGGCATCTCTTTAGTCTACTGTAAGATTGGGAGTAGGCGCCTTCCTTGTCTTTATGTACTCCTTATGGGAGAATCAATTGATTGACAGTTAATCATACTCCATGTACATTTTCTTCTCTTCTTTATTGTTTGAAAATATGAAGAGGGAGTTCAATACCCCTGTTTTTTTTTGAGGTTCTCTCTTTCCCTTTATTTGCTGTTGGGTTTTTCTTCTTATTGTGTGTCCCCATTAAGCAGGATTTAAGGGGGGTGTATGTAACGAGATAAATATTGTAAGTTGAGGTCCCTTTAAGTAAATCCTGCAATAATGGGATCGCGTTTCCTATTGGCTGCATCGGTGGCGCTATAGGACACTGTGTTTGAGTAATCTGCAGCAGAGCTAAAGAGAACTGCTGTGGGTGAGTCGGTTCTGTGTTTGCTCCACACTAAAAGTAAAAAATATGTAATTTCATATAAGATGTTTGACACTGTATGCAAGGATTGCTCACAATAGACACTGATTGCTTTGTAGAGAGTGTTATCTGTGTATATTTATGAGTATTTTGATTGTTTATATCAGCACTCAACGATCTTTCTAACTGCGTCATTTTCCATGTGCTTTCTAACGAGGTGAAATGTATTTCGAATAGGTGGAGCTTTATACAACTTTATGATTCACCATCTTCTCTCTTTCACTGCTCTGTGTGCAGGTAAATGTTTTTTCCATTAATTTCATACATCTAAGAGTAACATAAAATGGATGATGTAAGCTGTGTAATCAGTTTTATACGATCACAAACCAAAGTTTAAGAATGAAAAGACAGTATTGAATTGTTTACAAAGTCTGTAAATTTCCTGGAGAGTTTATTACACTTCAGATTTGTTTTATTTTTGTTTACTGTTAAGTACACTATAATGGAAATGAGTAATGTTTATTGTGATATTGAGAGCAGCAGAGCTAAAGAGAACTGCTGTGGGTGGAGCTTTATACAACTTTATGATTCACCATCTTCTCTCTTTCACTGCTCTGTGTGCAGAAAATAAAGAATCCTGATTTCATCTATATTCTGAGTGTGTGTGCTGATGAGGGGGTGAGACAGCCCGGGTCGAATAAGAAAACCAAAGGTCACATATATATATATATATATATATATATATATATATATATATATATATATATATATATATATATATATATATATATATATATATATATATATATATATATATATATATATATATATATATATATATATATATATATATATATATATATACACCAATCAGTCATAACATTATGACCACTGGCAGGTGAAGTAAATAACACTCAATCTTTTCATCACGGCACCTGTAAGTCGGTGGGCTATATTAGGCAGCAAGTGAACATTTTGTCCTCAAAGTTGATGTGTTAGAAGCAGGAAAAATGGGAAAGCGTAAGGATTTGAGCGAGTTTGATAAGGGCCAAATTGTGATGGTTAGATGACTGGGTCAGAGCATCTCCAAAACTGCAGCTCTTGTGGGGTGTTCCCAGTCTGCAGTGGTCAGTATCTATAAAAGTGGTCCAAGGAAGGAACAGTGGTCATGGGCGGCCAAGGCGCCAAATGCGCCAAAATGCTCAAGACGTTAATGCTGGTTCTGATAGAAAGGTGTCAGAATACACAGTGCATTGCAGTTTGTTGCGTAAGTGAGCATCAGAACTGGACCACGGAGCAATGGAAGAAGGTGGCCTGGTCTGATGAATCACGTTTTGTTTTGCATCACGTGGATGGCCGGGTGCGTCACTTACCTGGGGAACACATGGCACCAGGACGCACTATGGGAGGAAGGCAAGCCGGCGGAGGCAATGTGATGCTTTGGGCTATGTTCTGCTGGGAAACCTTGGGTCCTGCCATCCATGTGGATGTTACTTTGACATGTACCACCTACCTAAGCATTGTTGAAGACCATGTACACCCTTTCGTGGAAACAGTATTCCCTGATGGCTGTAGCCTCTTTCAACGGGATAATGCACCCTGCCACAAAACAAAAACGGTTCAGGAATGGTTTGAGGAGCAGAAAGAGTTTGAAGTGTTGACTTGGCCTCTGAATTCCCCAGATCTCAATCCAATCGAGCATATGTGGGATGTGCTGAACAAACAAGTGCGATCCATGGAGGCCACACCTCACAACTTACAGGACATAAAGGATTTGCTGCTAACATCTTGATGCTAGATACCACAGCACACCTTCAGGGGTCTAGTGGAGTCCATATATATATATATATATATATATATATATATATATATATATATATATATATATATATATATATATATATATTGAAATCAATTGAAGTCATGCACTGGAGTACAACTACCAATATGAGTATATTACTGGTGAAATCTTGAGTAAAAATCTAGCCTCTATTAGAGAGATTATGATATCTGCTCTCCCTCTATTTCTAATATATTTCATATCTTTTCCAAACTGCAATTGATTTGACATTTGACAAAGCACTGTGTGATGCATATAGTGCTAAATATGCATTTAGTCTTTGTTTCTTTTACGTCGTCTTTATCCTCTTTGTCTTTTCCCTTTCTCTCTCATGCTCTTTTGTATTTTTCTCCTTTTCACATCATTTTCCCTGAATTATGTGGTAATTGATATGGTAATTGTGTTCATGCGTTGAGCAGTGAAATGCGTCTAACCAGCGTAGCTGCTCATGCTAACTCTCTAGATGTGATGATCGTACACAGTGGGAGGATGTCAATCAAATGAACTAGAATCATTTTGTTTTCCATTATGGGGTTGCCATTTGTCAATCAAAATCGACCCTATTTATTTTCCTTATAGGCCCTTGGTCTAACTACAAATGAGTTGTTGGTGCACGGTTGCAAAGGAAATAAAGCTTGTCTTTATTTTTTTTTTACTTTTGTCTTCTTTTTTCCCACTAGAGGATACAGTTGTTCTTTCACAGTAATTATGATCCAACTGATCCAAAATGACATTGTCTTTAAAACTTTCTAATGGAATTAGCGATTATATGCTAACTAATACGCCACATATAAAGACTCCTGAACAAAGATGACATTGTATGTCAACACTCAAGCCTTTTTAGCATAAATTTTGCCAGATAAAATTAACATCTATGGATATGACAATACTACTAGCTGTTTTCAACCTAGCTAAGGCCTTGTTAGCTATAGGCATCCAACACGACTGATTTAAAATGTTCTTCATATGTGTAGTGGACAGCACATTCCAGGGCCTAGTTTATGGCCGGGCCCCTCTCTGTCCATAACAGTGGACAAAGGTTTGCTACATTTTGATTGGATCTTGGTAGACTGACACAAACAAACTATCCAACGCCATCAGATAAAGATGCTTGGACAACAGCCAGACACCTCTTAGAGGCCAAAAAGACCACCTCTTGTACCAAGCCTAGGAAGGACAAGACATCTCATTGGTCCACATGCAGTTTCTGCCCTTCACCCAAATCCCTAGTGTCCTGGTCTATGACTGCCATAAAAATTCCACAGGACCTCAGCAGTAGTGGGTGAAAGAAAGACCAAAATGATCTATCCAAATCCAGTCATAACTATGTTTGGAAACCTTAAGACTGATGTAAACTACACACATCCATTTCATACTTATTCAAAGAAATAAGTATTCTCAGTGACAGCTATTTGTAATGCAACATCTTACACAGAATCAGCTGTTAATGAACAAATGAATGAACAGTTCAATCTTTTCCCATCATGTTTGGTTTCTATTTGTTTAGAATATTGCCAAGGGTATTCTGATGGTGGTTTGGAAAGTGAGAAATGCATTGGTAAACTTTAAAGACACTTTAAAGACTTCTAACTGTGTACAGTATGCAAACGAGTTTCACAGGAGAAAGGAGGGTGAGTCTCACTGTGGACCCCCTCTGATGCCAGCAGCCAATCGCAACACTGGAATGGAGAAGCGCCAAATTGCAATCTCCTCCTATTCGGAAAAGGATAAAGGTACCCTTTCAACAGACACACCTTCACTGCATGAAAAGTGAGATTTTCGACCCCGTAAACGCCTGTATACTCCTGGAAATCTCCCTAATTTTCGGCAGTTTTCGACAATTTACAGGCAGCGAACGTCGCGTTCGTCTGTGCCACAAATTGTCGTAAACGAACCATGACGTAGGTGGAGAGCCCCCCGCTGAGACCGCGCGGAGGTGCGACGCCTCTAATTTGCATATGAATAGCAGCGAAACCAGAGAGTCAACGGCCAGACTTGAATTTACTCACTCACTATTGGCTGAAGCCACTACATTTAAAAAAGAAAAATCCCTCGTGATTGGTTGGCAGATCACTGCAAACCAATCATTATTGGTCCCCATGGCTCATTATAAATGTAAACCCCAATAATATTAATAAATATATAATTTATGTTGTAATTTGTTTTATATTAATGTTATTGTGCTATGAAGTATTCATACCATCAAGGAATATATGGGAAAATTATACGGACCGTGCCGTTTATTCAAAGAAAGAGCATTTATAAGCATACAGCTGTTCATTCAAAGAAAGGGCTTCATTTATAAAACACAGCTGTTTATTCAAAGAAAGAGCTTTATTGTTAAACACACAACTATGTACAGTGCAGCAGTAATGTAATGTAATGTAAAGTTCGGCGTGCTCCAGGCTGCGAGAGCGGTGGCCGCACAATCCATCCAGACACCCCGTCAACAATGCGTCTTCCTCGTCAAACATGAGTTCAATGGTCGCGGACTTCCACGGATGTCCACCTCATCCAGCACACTCTCGCTTCCAGCAACTGTAATACAATCCATAAAGACAATAAGCAACCTGAAAAATACTCACATTGACAAAAAACGGATCTAATATAATAAATCTTACCCTTTTTCTTCTTGATCGACTCTAAACTTCGAGCTAAACTTCGCAGTTTCCGCCTGCTATGTAAGTTCAGTGTTTGTATCTGAAGCTGCGGCGTGTCGATTCATAATACGTCTTACAGGCAGCTGGAAAACAATTACATGAGACTGGTATTAATAAAAACAGTCACGGTAAAATTAAACTAGGAATGAGAAACACATTAGAAGTTACTTACACACAATTTCGTCGTGATCAGCGGTTAAATCTGGACTCTTGGAAATCGCTCCAAGCAGATAAGAGCTCACGGCTTCGTTATGAGGCGAGGATAGTCTGTGTAAACAAAATGTGCAGTTTTAAGCTCGGATCTATTAACGCACCCATTTCCTTATACAGCTGAATAAAAGCATATTCTTTAAATCGTGACGTTACATTACCCATGCTCTGAGGTAAACTGCAGGCGCTATGAACCAGAGTTGTGAAGACGAAGACAGCCTCCTGAAAATGAGTCGAAAAAGTTGGTCGCGTCCAGGAGTTGAAGACGGCGTCCTGTCATTGTTGATCACGAAAAAGGAAAGAAGCAAAAAAAAAAGGTTTAAAGTTCGTCTTCTACGCGTCATGGCCATGACCTCGACCTCACACGTCATTGGACTAGGGCTCTACTATGGAACGCGCCCGGGGCCAAATCTCTTTATACGAAACGCGTGACTTATGACTGTTTCAACACGCACTGTTTGTCCGCGTCAACGCAGCAATTTTTTACGTGTTTCTTTTGTATGTGTAGACACGCACATTCTGGTCGTGTAACAGGCATACACACACAGTCGACGCACAGTTTTAACATGTTAAGAAGACACATTTGAACGTGTTTCTTAACGCGCACATTCTGTACATGTCGAAGTGTAATTTTTTTTTTTTTTTAAAGCAGACTTACCTTTAGATGTAGCCTAGGCTACATACATATTAATATAAGATATTAATTAATTGCTTAACTGACTACTGTGCTAGAGTAAAGTAGCCTAATGTTACAATGTATATTAAGTAAATGCTTAATTATACAATTATTATAATTTAGCTATATATCATTTCTAAAAGTATATATAGGCTAATTTACACAGCACATATTTATAACTGAAAACACACACACACACACACACAACTTTATTCACTTTCACATAATAATGTTTTTGTAATTTGGTGTTTAGTTTGTTTATACTGTTCTGTCTCTGTTTTGTTTCCAGGAACATCTGATGAGTGCTATAATAAAATGACTTCATTATATTTAAAATATGTTTTGATATACATTTTATTTATATTATTAATATTTTATTTACCCATAACGTGTCTTTAGGAAGCCATAAGTTATAGAGACAAGAATAACTTTTGCCATTTAAATGCCACATTAATTTACTGAGGACCCATACAGCCAATGATCATGTGTGAAAACACTTATACATAAATTGATCACTTAGAAATCAAAACTAAGGTTTGAGAAAGAAAGAATATGCATACAACAAAATATATTGTTTCATAGCAGCTTCAGTAACAAGTTCAAAACTTGTTACTGCTGTAAACCGGCTCTAACAAGCCAATATAGTGTCAATATTCAGCTCAAGTGACTTCAGTGTTGATTCAGTTCAGTTGATTTCAGTTCAACTGATTTCAGTTCAACTGTAAATTCATCAGTTGTGCATATTTGTGTGTAGTTAGATATATGCAAAAACAACATTTTTGGAAGAGTTAAAATAGTTTTGCACAAAGTGTTGCTTTTGCAAGCGATGTCTGATGTTTTGCATGTTGTGTGTTTTGTGTGTAGAGTTACAAGAAATGGAGCCATATTTTCATAAATTGTGTGCAAGCAATGACATACAGAGTAATTAATCTACACTGTGAGCCCGGACAAGTTGAATCTACTTAAAAAATTGGAGCAAACTGGTTGCCCTAAAAATTTAGTAATGTGAACTAAAACGAGTACATTTAACTTAAATTTAAGTTAACATTTTAACTTAAACTTTAAACTTGTTTTAGTTAAAAAAATTCAGAACCTAGATAAAACTCCCCCTGCTGCTACTCTGATTTGCATTTGTGTAGCTCACAGCATGTTCATTTACATGATAAAGCCTCCCCTAGAAATAAGGGGAGGGGGGGTCATGGGGGGACAACTGCCAAGCAAGGCCCACGTCAATTTCCGTCAATTTACGGCAGTTTTCGGAGTTGCCTGCAAATTGCCGTGCACAGTCGTAAACCTGAAGTTTCACGGCAATCTACAGTGCCACATACTGACGAAAATCCCACTTTTCATGCAGTGCTTGTTCTGAGTCTCCCTTCAAGAGAGACATAACAGATACACCGTAATGTTCTGAGTTTCTCCTTGAGAGAGACAAACAGTTCACCAAGTTCTGAGTCTGTCCCGCGAGGATAAGACTGTGACAGAGCAACCAAGTTCTGAGCCTCTGGTTCATCCAGAGAGACAACAAAAGATCCAAGGATCTGAATATACAGCTTGTGAGGCAGCAACAGATATGACCACATTCTGAGCCTCCAGCCTGTGAGGAAAGAGACATTAACAACCAATACGTTCAGAGTTTTAGTCCAGCGAGACTACAGCATGTCCCGAGTCTCCATGCCAGAGAGACCAAAGCGGATTGACCAAGTCCTGAGTGTCTGACCCACAGAGTCAGAAGACACACAGAGACATTTGCAACAAGGTTAAGCTCAGGAGAGCAAACCTTCACTTCGAGGTTCCTTCGTCTGCGTGTTCCAGATTAAGGACCTTCTGCACCTACTTCAGGGCCTCATCTGCGTGTTCCAGATTTTAGGACCCTTTGGTGCTCCAGGAGATCAGCATCCCACAGATCTTCGTGTTCAAGACTGTTGAAACGGATTCCAGCTCCTTTCCCACTGCATTGTCACCCAGCACAACCAGTGGAAGAAGTCACCTCCATCGGACTGCTTACTCAACCAAGTGGAACGTAAATATCACTTAACCAAACCTCTTTCCAGAAACCTTGGCATTGTTGTATATATCAGTATATGATTTTCTAATTTACATTAGATGTAATTAACTGATGCTAGTTAATAACAAATAATCTTTCATTATTTGTTTGATGCATAATAAGGTTTTTCACCTTAGTTTCAGAGAAACAACAGTTTATCTTTCCATAAAATAACGCAACTCTTCCATAGCCACACTCAACTTAATCACATGTATTATATATATCTTATGCACTTTATTCTTTTATCATTGATTGTATTCATTTAGTAGTGGTGTTAGTTATTCTTGTTTATCTTTTGTTAATAAAATCTATTTTATTACAATTGTGTCTTACTTGTGCTGATAATACAGAAAAGGCTCTACAAGTTAGAAATCTCACCAATCTTTCAGATAAATCAGCTGACCAACTCTCCCCACTTTACATTCAATCTAAAATGATTGAACCGCCTCCCGTTTGGAGTGTTCTCATAGAGCCAAGGTAAAAGACCTTGATTAGTGTCCCAAACTAAGAGAGGGGGAAGGTGGTCATCTGATGTACTCATAACCACACCTTAAGTGACGTGTGATCCAAAAATCACAACGTCTGCGGTGACGTGAGTACCTTACTTAACGTCATTGGATGGACGAAGGTAAAATCACTACATAATTGGCGTCCCTTGTTTGGGCCCAAAAGTGAAATTATTACATATGGGACAAAGAGCTCCTCATGTGAATGTTACTAAGGTAACAACAAAATGCTCTTAATACGAATATTGGATAAAATAGTCTATTAAAATTAAATTAAATTTGATGTTAGCATTTGATGCTAAGCTAACACAATTAATACAAATAAATCGAGCCCCTGCCCTTTTTCAAAATTAATCAAAAGTGCCCCTCTCAGGCAAATATCAATGATAATATTGTGGTCAATAAAACTAAATAAATGTGATTATTATAACATGACAATGTATACAATAGTAACGAACGGCTCAAAAGTCGGACAATTTCTGTTGAGGCGTTGCCATAACGCGTTGCTATGGGTTGCGTGCGTTTTGATTGACTGCTGATTTTCCACTGTTCGGAAACGGCTCTCGAGCCAAATATGGTCCTTTCCGAGAGTGTGTGGCCTCACGGGAAAAAAGTAAACCAATATTTTTTTTTCATCCATAATCAGAGCTAATGTGTTGATTTAATTACAAATCTATATATTATATATTTTAAAGTATTACACAATTCACCAATGCCCGTTTGTCATGTATATACACAAACTAATCATGATCTGGCAAAGCAAGTTCAAATTCCATTGGGCATGTGAAGTGGAGCGGTAATTTTCTGTTCTTATTCATAAATCGGTTGTAAATTACATGTACAGACGAACTAACGTTTGTGGAACGATTTCCTGCAGTTTGTCTCATTTTATAAATTGCATCACTGACAAAATGGATTTTAACTGACAACAAACAAATCCCTGCACAAAACCATGCAGCAGCAAAAGTCGCATTAATGGTAAGTGTTAAATTCACTTGTATGTATGTATATTGATACACCGTTTACTATTTCATGAAACTATCAAAGTTAACAAAACCCAAGTGCCACCGGCACCTACAGGCCTATTATGTGAAGTGTAGGCTGGCGAAATGGTTACGTGAAAGGACTTTATTATATTACCATTTTTGAATATTATGCAGCATTATGAAAGAAGTCTCTTATGTTCATCAAGCCAGCATTTATTTGATAAAAAACAGCAATATTGTGAAATATTATTAAAATAATGGTTTTCTATTTTAACATAATTAAAAATATAATTTATTCCTGTGATCACAGCTGGATTTTCAGCATCATTACTCCACTCTTCAGTGTCACATGATCATTCAGAAATCATTCTAATATGAGGATTTAATGTCAATGATGGAAACTGTGATACTCTTTTCAAGATTATTTGATTAAAAAAAAGTTAAAAAGAACATAATGTAATAATATTTAACAATATTAGGCTACTGTTTTTTTCTGTATTTTTGATTAAATAAATTTAGGCTTGATGAGCATAAGGATATATATATATATATATATATATTGCCCCTTTCTTACATTTGAGCCCCTGCCCCTGAAGAACTCTCTGCACGGCCCTGTAAAGCAGTCACAATTTCGACGCAGGCTTTGCAAACAGACTTTTACGGTATGGACTCAACAGTATTGCCACAACATGTGAGTAACCATGTTAATTATAATGCCTAATCTGTGACCAGTGATTTCTGATATGATTCATGTACAGTCAGATGTTCTTTGCCTATGTGTCAGTAAATCAAACCAGTGACTAAACTTAATAGGATGAAAATAATCTGTTATTTCAACTGTGATTAAATTATATATATAAAACGATCAAAGAACTCTCCCTTTACAACTGCTGGAGCTGTCAATCAAACAGCAGAGTTTATCAGTGACTGAGTTCTGGTCTCAGGTCAAAACTCCCGTAATAAATCAACAAATCTCTTATTTACATTGTGTTTGCACTGTTAGTTATGATGAAAGCATTCATGAGTGCAGAAATGCCATAGATCTAAATATAATGCTATACTCAATAGGGGTGTAGTATAAAGGTCTACGGTTTTGCAGTATAAGGAGAATAGAGCGCTATAAATCTTTCTTAACACTGAAATTTTAAACTGTTAAAAAAAAAAAGCTCAATAAACTGCTGCATAGGAGATTACTCTGTGTTGCTTCAAGCGCATTCTGCACACGGGATGAGCATAACTGCTTTGTGCCACTTTGTATTTAAGTATTACATATTATAATACTTTTGCACAATGAAAAAATATTAATAGCCTATCTTGTTCTGTCCTACCTATAATATGCTTCATTAAAATGCTGTGATATACCCCCCCCCCCCCCCCTGTTTATCAGGGTTTTTTTTAGCACAGAAGCCTAAAATACTTTCTTGACTGTGGTCATGTCATAAGCTGTCGTTAGATTTTTGTGAATTTTTTTATTTGTGGATGTCCCAATCAGGGTGCAGGATGTGACATTTTGAAATAAATGTTTATGTTATATATTTGGGTTGCAGTTGTGGGTTAATAAAAATGTAACTGGTTGTGTAAAATAGGCACATAATATCATAATATCGAAATATTGATTGATATACCCCTGAATCGTATCGTATAACTTTATGAGGTATCGGAAAATATTGTATTGCTGGCGTTCAAATCAGAGGCTAAAATCAGGGTGGAAAAACCCTTTTATGACTTTTATTATGCAACCTGTTTTAAAGAATGCGGAAGTTTCTTGTGCATAACCCCATTGTAATTAGATCTGATGTTAGCATGTTGCTAAGTTAACAACACAGCACTCTTGTTTATACTCAACGCATCCGCACGAGCGTAAGCGTAAGGGTGCGTGCGGCAAAAATGACGTCATCGTGTAGTGGGCGGTAGTGCGCGTTGAGTGTGCGAGACCCCATTTCGCGTGGTGGTGTGCAGCGCATTTTTTGTAACTTTTCACGCGGCTCTGCATTCGAAGATGCACGAGTTCTAGGCGAATCTAGCCGAGCATGACGTCTCATCACACCTGCACCCAGTTTGCATGTAGGCCTACAAATTAGCTGCTTATATTTACAAAATGAGCCTACAAAAGAATAAATCCCTTTTATTGAAAATAAAGATCCATGTTTAATAAAAAAATAATAATAATTACGAAACGAAATTAATGTATATAGTGAAATTAGGAAATATTTAAGAGATCGTCAATTTTGATCTCATGTCACAAGTAAGGTTTACTGAGTTTTACTGGTGAAGTGTACTAAAATAAATATCGTCACCTGTGTACATTCATCTACTTCTTCTCACTGCTGTTTCCTGATGGTTTATAGAACAATTAGCCTACTCCAGGTCTCTCTCACAGAATAGTAGCTACAACGGCGGTGAGCGCGTCAAGTATAAACACCTCGTCTGCTTGGGGAGGAACGTGCGCAGTCAGCGGAGGCTCTCGCTGCGGAGCCAGGCGAAAGTATAAACAAGGCTAAATACGGATACTGGGTAGTCTATTTTGCTTAGATCTGATATTAGCTTGTTGCTAAGCTAACAATACAATATTGGTTAAAATAATCTATTTTAATTAGATCTGATGTTAGCATGTTGCTAAGCTAAAAGCACAATACTTTAAGTATAAAAATACACATACACATACACATTTTGGGTAAAATATTCTTATACTAATTAGATCAGTTGCTTATAGTATTAAATGAAAAACAGGGATATTTTTATCATCACTTTTAATTAATCTGCAACAACAATGAGAACTTTATAAATATCCATTTGGCCATCAACTTTTAAATGCATAATTTTGCTTTAATATGAGGAGAGCTAGCAAAACACATGCTCCTGCATTTCTCTTCTGTACGGTAGGAAATTTAAATTAAAGGAAATGTGAACAGTGACAGGATGTGTGTAACTAAGCGACAGAGAGTATCTATTATTGAATGACGTGATCTTATGTTCAAAAAACTGTCTACTTCTCTGCTACATACTCATGTACTTTTTCTTCACAAAAAGAGTACATACTTTTAGGGCGTAGTATAAGCAGGCGAATTGGGACGCAGCAACTGCCTTAATGAATGAGTCATTGAATCATTTACTCAACCAATTCATAAACGCTGATTCATTCAAGAAAAACAACAAACAAGCTACTATGTGTCATTTCATTTAAGCCACAATATGTAATTCTTTGCTGCCTGAGGTCGCTTATTCTAAACAAAGGCATAGCTTGATGATTCCCTGATTTCGCAGAGCTTTTATTATACCGCAGAAGACACTTCCGCTTCTTCCAGTCATACGTATGTGGGGTTTTATCATATTAGATACATTATTTGAGTGTATCGATATTAGGCATGGTGAATCACGGTAAATCAAGAAAACCAGATTTAGACAATAAGACTAACAGTGTTGAGCTTTATAACAATCATTAGTTTTCTGTCGATGAATGTATCCAAACAGTTGCTCACCTGTCTGTCTTATAATCACTAAAAGCTGTCGCTCATTCAATGGACGCAATCTCACAACGTTCCGTTATATTAATCAGTGAAGCAACTACACAATTAATCTCTTATTAACATAATTTCTACACTTAGAGAGGATTAGCGCACGTGCAGAACTCAGCACTGGACAAAACTCGAGCGGTGAGTGGATTCTAGCTTAAACACCTGATTGACCATTGCATTGCAGAAACCAATAAACATGTCTGTGGATGGCTACATTACTCACTGAAGCGAAAACACATTCAAATGCAGATACGCTCTGGATCTTTTGCCAACTACTTTTCGCTAATAATATGCTATTATTACGAATTCTTACAGAGGATTACGAGGATTACAGATCCTAGACCAGCAGTGTTGGGCAGCTTTTCCCTCTAAAAGCAATCAGTAGCAGAAGCAGCAGGCGGCAGGCTTCTGAGTGAGAAAATTACATGCTAGAATCAAGTCCGTCTCCCTCGGTCCGGAGGGAGGACAGGGATGTCCATGGGGTCCGTGGACAAGCCTCCCCCGAACTCTATCGCATTCTGGGATTGCCTTCTGAAGGAAAGGGCCTACACTTGATGCTGCAAAAATTAGCTATCTTAGAGGGCAACCTTTGTATTAGCTTTAACATCAGAAGCACACATGATGATGCCATACATAGTCTGGTCATTAGGTTATATTACCTAAATCTCAATAAAATATCACAAGGCAACACACAAAGAATTATATGGTGTTTATAGAGTGAGTTGATTGGTTATTGGATGTCATAAAGACAGCGTAGGTCTGATAGAATAGAAATGAGCTGATTATTCACTCTCAGAAAACACATGCTACTGTCATTCAGTACACAGGGGATAGATGTGTTCATTAGCCAGTCACCATTACATTCATCTCTCTGAATGAAGGCATATATCATAGTGGATTTTACACACATTGATCATGCAGCATGGGTTTCGATATCATTTATCTTCAGTAAACAATCCGTCGTTTCAGCAAAGATAATAACTGAATGTAAAATGAAAGAAATGCCTTTGGGAGAAACAGATGGGAGTGTGTTTATGTGTAAAAACCACAGTAAAGACGAGCACAGGCTTGGATTCGCACTATAGAGTCCTCAAAATGAAGCACATGTGAGAAATTATCTTTTGAAAACGCTTTTGAATTACAGGCTTCCATTCAAGAAAACAAGATGTCGTCATAAAAACATTTTGAACAATTTGAAAAACTAAAATATATCTTTATAAAAAGACTTAGTGATAATGATAAATATATATATATATATATATATATATATATATATATATATATATATATATATATATATATATATATATATATATATATATATATATATATATATATATATATATATATATATATATATATATATATATATATATATATATATATATATATATATATTTTTTTTTTAATTATTCAATATTTCTAAAATAAATAAATGGCTTGGAAATCAAATTAAAATAAATTAATTACATGTTTCAAATAATTTAATTAACTAAATTAAAATAATATATAAATAAATACAAATACAATTATTTTTTGTTATTTTTTCAAAACAATTGACTCAAGTTTAATTAATATATTAAAATCTGCAATACATTTATAGATTGGAAATCAAATTGAAATAAAAGTAAAAAATTAAATAAATGAATCAAATGTTTCAAAAAATTTAATACATTTTAAATAATAAATAGATAAATACAATTAAAATTGTATTTTTTTTTTCAAAACAATTGACTAAATTGTAAACCATAAATTAAAATTCACAATAAATAAATAAATAGCTTGGAAATCAAATTAAATAAAAAATGAAATAAATTAATGAAATGTTTCAAAACATTTCACTCAATTTTAATTCAAATGTAAAATAATAACTAAATAAATATGTCAAAAAATAAAAAAAAATTGACTCATAAATTAAAATTCACTTTTAGCAAATAAGTAAATAAATATATAAATACATATCTGTCACTCTTTATATATTGAGCTTTGCAGTATTTTCAATATTTGAAGCATTCCAATCGTATTACACAATTATCCGTAACACTTAATCAGCCAATCACATCATTGACTATGCTATTCCATAAGGTTACATCAATTAGCAATAATTAATCATTATTGATCACCCATTCATAAATTATAAATGTACATGATAGTTTGACCTATCCTAAACCCAATTAAGCCTGCTAAAAGAGCCAAAACTATACATTTTTCAAAACAAAAAACAACTAACCGCATTTCTGTTCGACTCCCAGGACTCCTCATTTATTAAAATTTTTCTTTATGAACAAGACTGATGTTATTCAGCACTTGCTCAGATTCAATCACACAAAAGTGCTCTAGACATAGTCATAACTCTCTGAGAGAGTAGTCGCACTAAAAAAATCATTTTTGCATCCCTTATGATTCAGTATAGCCTGGATGCCAGACGAACTTAGCCCCGCCCACAATTTTTTTTGCACGGGCAGTTCGGTCTGGACTTGATCCATAGAGAATTAATTATGCCAGAAACAGAAACTGTTCGGACCAATGAAATTGTCAGGGCGGGCTTTAGACGATGATTGACAGATGATAAACAGTAACGTAATCATCCACGTCATCAAAGGCGCTTGGGTTGAATTTGTTCTAATCCTAAATGGAGAACTTGTTCGTATATGCATTCACCTTTACTATTTCTCTCAGAAATGATGATCGTGTTGGTAAGTACTCTGTGTATCCTTAAATTCTTTTTTTACAACACTGGCAAAGATCGTTTACACTCATCTTCTTCTTCTAACTCCAGCGTGTGGGTTGCCAAGTTTTTACAGCAAAACTCGCCCAATTGCTACTCAAAACTAGCTAAAAACAAGCCCAATAGCTTTCCGGTGGGGGGGTTCTCCGGGAAAAATGGCATTTGGGGGGTAAAATATGTGTTATTTTGGCTGGACTGCCTGCTAAATTTCGCATTCCTGGGTCTGTATATCACATAATTGGAGTTGCTTCAACCCGCGGACTTGGCAACACAGTGCAGTTGAGTTCTGCTGACATTTGACAACTAACGTTATGCGTCGCTCCGTTGCTCTGATTGGTTGTAGGTCTATCCAATTGAGGTCTTTCCTAGTTCGGTTTAAACACGCCCCATATTCACAGCCCAACGGAGCAGTATCAGACTCATTTATGTTTACTCATATTAGAAGGTAACCTCTGTATCAAATTCAGGGAACAACAAACAGCAATGATTAAATACTGTAGTAATTTGTAATTTTTGATACAGGTTATGTATGGTGTGTGGGACAGTACACCCAATAATAATAGATCCCATAACCCAATCTATAATAACCCAATTATAATAGATAAAATATAATAAAATGAATAATAGTGTGCATAAGCGATTAGATCAAATACTGAGTGCATGGATAAGTGTTGCCTATGACAACAAAAATAGACTGTTGAATATTTAGGGATGCAAAATCAGCTAACTTAATCTTTTTGTTGAACATCTATCTTGTCCATTTCTGCATTGGAAAGAATTAGATAAAACGCCTCCACTGACAGTTCTGGCATTAAAACAAATAGACTCATTTAACTTCGATTAAAGCAAAGAAAAAAAGCAGATATGCAACTCAGCACTGTGGTGGAGATTAGCATTTTCAATTGCATTTGTTCTATGAATCATTAATGACCTAGAGTTACACTTTTAGGCTGCTACATAATGTCTGATTTTGTTGTCAGAAATTTGATGACAGTATTAACTCAAATCCTCGATACCATCAAGCAGTTTAGACTTA
This sequence comes from Romanogobio albipinnatus, assembly GCA_023566225.1. Lineage (NCBI taxonomy): Eukaryota > Metazoa > Chordata > Actinopteri > Cypriniformes > Gobionidae > Romanogobio > Romanogobio albipinnatus. Next base: position 20,543,742 of record CM042263.1, read on the forward strand.
GCATTAGCCTCAAGACATGTATGTCACTGTTCACTGTTCAATGTTTTTCTTTGCCAGAATAATGATGTTGTTGCGTCATTCTACAGGTGTTGTACCGAGTTTCTACTCCCTGCCAAATCACCCCACCCCTTTTGAAACAGCTACCTGATTGCCTAATCCTAACTCCACCCACACACCTAATCCTAACCCCACCCCCTATTCCTAACTCCATCTACACACTGAATCCTAACTCCACCCCCTAATCCTAACTCCACCCATACACCTAATCCTGACTCCACCTACACACTGAATCTTAACCCCACCCCCTAGTCCTAACCCCACCCACAGACCTAATCCTAACCCCACCCCCTAGTCCCAACTCTACACACACACACCTAAGTTTGAATCTTTATCTTGATATTTCCTCTTTATTCTACTGCTAAATATAACTTACTCATCACCATAAATTGTTTAAAAATTGCCTATCACGTTAAATTTGACATCGCTAGCTTTTAATCTAAATCACCATCACACGTTAGCATTTCGCTAGCCTGTTAGCTTGTCATCTCTGCACCCGGGTCTCCTGCTCTCTGAGTTCATTAGTTGGATTAGTAAATAGTGTCCAGCATACGATTGTGGTAAGTGGTAAATTGGATTAATCAACAAATACGGTAAGTCATGTCTTCTCCTGTCATTATCACTTGCACTTCATGCTGCATGTTTAGTATAGGCTTCTCCGCTGGCGACCAGGGCTTCACATGTGATAAATGTAAGGAGATAGTTAGGCTGACGGAGAAGATTTCAGAATTAGAAACACGCATTCATACTTTATCTGAGAGTAGTGAGGATGTAACAGCTTTAGACACTGATTTGGATGTGAATAGCTTAGTGAACTCTGTACATTCTTCTGTTCCGGCTGCAGGGCCCTCGCAGCAGGGCAACTGGGTGACAGTGAGGCAGCATAGTCGCAGACCAAAAAAACGCTTTTCCGTTCCGGTTAGAACATCAAACAGGTTCTCCCCTCTCAGTGAAGCACCCACTGAGTATCCTGTTGAAAGTGCCCTAGTCATTGGCGATTCTATTACACGGAATGTGAAGATACCAGCCACCATAGTCACCTGTTTACCGGGAGCCAGAGCGCCTGACATCAAAGCAAATTTAAAAGTGCTGGCTAAAGCTAATCGTAAATTCTCTAAGATTATTATTCACGTCGGCACTAATGATGTTCGACTTCGCCAGTCGGAGATCACCAAAATTAACATTAAAGAGGTGTGTGAACTCGCTAGTACGATGTCAGAGGCTGTTTATTGTTCTGGTCCGCTCCCCGTTAGAAGGAGTGATGAGATAGTTAGCAGGCTATCATCACTCAATGGCTGGTTGTCTAAGTGGTGTCTGCAAAATAACATAGGGTTCATAGACAATTGGAAAAGTTTTTGGGGCAGACCTGACCTGTTGAAGAAGGATGGCATCCATCCCTCCTGGGGTGGTGCCGCTCTTCTCTCTAGTAATTTGGCACATAGTCTTAGAGCTAAACCTTGACTCACTAGGGCCCAGGTCAGGAAGCAGACAAACTGGCTAAACCGACCGTCTGCTAGCTGTCTCACGTCACCGGAGTCAGATAAATCCCAGCACATAGAGACTCTTTCACCGAGATATTATCATATAGAGACTGTGTCTGTTCCCCGAATTAGTAAATACAAAAAAACATCAAAACCATTCAACAGTAAAAATTTAATTGATGTCCAACAAATAAACAAAAGAAATAATACAGATGAACAATTGATAAAGCTTGGGTTGCTGAATATTAGATCCCTTTCCCCAAAAGCGCTTATTGTTAATGATATTATTAAAGATAATAATCTTGATGTGCTGTGTTTGACAGAAACCTGGCTAAAACCTGACGACTACATTACCTTAAATGAGTCCACCCCCCAAGATTATTGTTATAAACATGAGCCGCGTCTGAAAGGTAAAGGGGGAGGGGTTGCTGTAATTTATAGTAATATCTTCAGTATTACTCAGAAGTCTAGTTTCAAATATAATTCCTTCGAAGTTTTGGTGCTTTATGTAACGCTATGTAGTGTACATGACAAAACTCGTTCAACATTGGTGTTAGCTACTGTATACAGGCCACCAGGGCATAATACAGACTTTATCAAAGAATTTGCTGACTTTCTATCAGAATTAGTACTGGCCGTAGATAAAGTACTAATTGTTGGTGATTTTAATATCCATGTAGACAACGAAAAAGACGTATTAGGATTAGCATTTAAAGATACACTAAACTCTATTGGAGTTAGGCAACACGTGTCAGGACCCACTCATCGCCATAATCATACTTTAGACCTAATATTGTCACATGGAATTAATGTTGATACCGTTGAAATTCTGCAGCAGAGCGATGACATCTCAGATCATTACTTAGTATCTTGTATACTTAATTTAGCTAAAGTTGCAAAGCCGCCCCCTCGTTTCAAAAATGGCAGGACAATCACTGCCGCTACTAAAGATTGCTTTTTAAATACTCTTCCTCATCAGTATCATCTCCTCAGCAACCCAGATAGCATAGAAGAACTCGATGTTGCAACAGAAACTATTGACTCTCTCTTTTCCAGTACTTTAGACACAGTTGCTCCTCTGCGCTTAAAGAAGATTAAAGAAAATAGTCCAACGCCGTGGTACAACGAGCACACCCGGGCCCTTAAAACAGCAGCCAGAAAAATGGAGCGCAGCTGGAAGAAAACAAAACTAGAGGTCTTTCGAAATTCGTGGAAAGAGCACATGATCGCATACAGAAAGGCCGTAAAAACTGCTAGATCCGCTTATTTCTCAACTCTCTTGGAAGAAAACAAACACAACCCAAGGTATTTATTCGATACAGTGGCTAAATTAACCAAAAATAAAGCTTCAACTTCTGATGATTGTAAACAGCACAGCAGTAATGACTTTATGAACTTCTTCACATGTAAAATTGATAATATTAGGAAGAAAATTTTAACCATGCAGCCGTCTACTACAGTATCACATCAGACAGAGCATTGTAGTGTCACTGAGGAAAAATTACAATCATTCACTGCTATAGGAGAAGAAGAATTGGCTAAACTCGTTAAATCATCAAAATCAACAACATGTATGCTTGACCCTGTACCGACTAGGCTATTAAAAGAAATGCTACCAGAGGTCATAGATCCTCTTCTTAATATCATTAATTCATCTTTGTCATTAGGATATGTACCGAAAACTTTTAAGTTGGCTATTATTAAACCACTTATTAAAAAACCGCAACTTGATCCTACAGAATTAGTCAATTATAGACCAATCTCAAATCTACCCTTTCTGTCAAAAATACTTGAAAAGGCAGTGTCTTCACAATTATGTTCCTTTTTAGAAAGAAATGGTATCTGTGAGGATTTCCAGTCAGGATTTAGACCGTATCATAGTACTGAGACTGCTCTCATCAGAGTTACAAATGATTTACTCTTATCATCCGATCGTGGCTGTATCTCTCTATTAGTGTTACTCGATCTTAGCGCTGCATTTGATACCATCGACCACAACATTCTTTTGAATAGACTCGAAAATTATGTAGGTATTAGTGGAATTGCTTTATCATGGTTTAAATCATACCTATGCGACCGTTATCAGTTTGTAGCAGTAAATGAAGAGATGTCACACCGATCGCAAGTTCAGTATGGAGTACCACAAGGCTCAGTGCTAGGACCGCTACTCTTCACCCTGTACATGCTACCACTGGGAGATATTATTAGGAAGCATGGCATTAGTTTTCATTGTTATGCTGACGATACTCAGCTCTATATTTCTTCACGCCCTGAAGAAATTTACCAATTCACAAGATTAACGGAATGCATAGCCGCCATAAAACATTGGATGACTGGTAATTTCCTGCAACTCAATTCAGAAAAAACTGAATTTTTAATTATTGGACAAAAAAGCTCCACAAGTAGTAAACTAGAATACGGTCTAACACTTGATGGCTGCTCTGTCAAGTCTTCGTCGTCAGTGAGGAACCTGGGTGTGCTCTTTGATACCAATCTTTCGTTTGAAAGCCACGTTTCTAGCATCTGTAAAACTGCTTTCTACCATCTTAAAAATATATCAAAATTACGGCACATGCTCTCAATGCAAAATGCTGAACAGTTAGTTCATGCGTTCATGACCTCAAGGCTAGATTATTGTAATGCTCTATTGGGTGGTTGCCCTGCTCGCTTAATAAATAAACTCCAGCTGGTCCAAAACGCAGCAGCTCGAGTACTTACTAGAACCAGGAAGTATGACCATATTAGCCCAGTTCTGTCAACATTGCACTGGCTACCTATTAAACATCGCATACATTTTAAAATCTTGCTTATTACTTACAAAGCACTAAATGGTTTAGCTCCCAAATACTTGAGCGAGCTCTTAACATATTATACTCCATCACGTCTACTGCGATCTCTAAATTCTGGCCAGTTGTTAATACCGAGAATATCCAAATCAACTGCAGGCGGTCGATCCTTTTCCTATTTAGCTCCTAAACTCTGGAACAGTCTTCCTAGCACTGTTCGGGAAGCAGACACACTCTGTCAGTTTAAATCTAGACTAAAAACACATCTCTTTACTGTGGCATACACATAAAACACTTTATCAATTAATTGATTGTTAGGCTGCATTAACTAGGTCAGCCGGAACCGGGAACACTTCCCATAACACCTGATGTACTCGTTACATCATCAGAAGAATGGCATCTACGCTAATGATATTCTCTCTGTTTTATCCCGAGGTTTACTGCAGTCAGCCAGATCTGGGCCGTATCCTAATCAGATGGTGGACCAGAGAAGACCAACACAGGACCCTGAAGTGTCTGCAGAGACCGTGTCAATTATCCTCCCCCTGCAACTGCCTCATCGACACGGCATCTAAATAAACCCGTCACCAGTGTGATGACTCCGATTGTTCGAATATTATCATTAAATAATACTTAAATCGATATGTCATCCGCAATAAACCCGTCTCCAGCGTGTTGCCTCCGATCATTCGAATATTGCACTTTAATAATTATTTAATCAACATCATCCTCAATAAACCCGTCTCCAGCGTGTTGCCTCCGGTCCTTTGAATATTCCGATCTATTATGACCTCTGACCTGTAAAGCAGCCAGAATAATAATAATAATACGTTGTTTGTAAATTGGCCAGAGGAGAACTGGCACCCCGACTGAGCCTGGTTTCTCCCAAGGTTTATTTTTCTCCATTAGGTCACCTAATGGGGTTTTGGTTTCCTTGCCACTGTTGCCTCTGGCTTGGCGTGCTCAGTTGGGGACACTATATTTTTCAACTAAACATCGAAATAAATCTAATTATTAAACTAATTTAACCATGTAAACTAAATTACTGATCTAATTATTGATCTAAAGCCCACACTGTCACCGTATGGAAATTGAAATGAACTGATGACATCAAATGGCTATACAGCTGAATAAAATTAGGCTGCATTATTTTGCTGTTTAACACTGTAAAGCTGCTTTGAAACAATCTGCATTGTTAAAAGCGCTATATAAATAAAGTTGACTTGACTTGACTAACCCTAACTCTACCCCTAATCCTAACTCCACCCACACACCTCATCCTAACTCCACCCCCTAATCCTACCTCCACCCACACACACCTAACCCTAATGTCACCCCTAATCCTAATTCCACCCATTAATCCTATAGTCTCGCGTAGCACTGACGGCAGAAGATCTGGACTCTATCGCAGCGTTCATTGGTCAAGGAGCACCCAAGCGGACTTTTGACTGACATGTAACGCAACCAATCAAAGTTTGTTTAGTTCTGCATCATGGTTATGGGCGTGGAAATGTAAAAAACGTTATCATTCCTACAATAACAGACCACCGTGCATCTATAAATTATTCATTCAAGAACATTGTGCAAGTTTACTGCTAGAATGAAGCCGCGAATATCACATACTTTAGAAAATCCCGCGTTTAATTGATCCTGATAAGCGGTCATTGTCACATTTATAAACACGGGTTTGGCGTCATGGCATTTGTTTCCAGGCGGACAGTTAAAGAACGCAACACACACGTCTCACGGACACCCTCTAGAATTCAACCAATCATGACTTCGAAACTCCTGAAGTGTTTCCAGATAAGTGTGCCATATGCATCAAGGGTTTGGCCAACGGTCTGTGGGCATGACGCCTGAGGCTGAGACTACGCTAATCCTAAATCCACCTCTAATCCTAACTACACCCACATCCCTAATCCAAACTAAACCCCTAATCCTAACTCCAAACACCTAACTACACCCACAGAACTAATCCTAACTCCAACCCCTAATCCCAACCCCACCCCTAATCAAAACTCCACCCTCTATTCTTAACTCCACCCATACACCTAATCATACCCATACTGGGGATTTTGTCTGGTGGGGGTCAGAATTTGGCACAACACTGTCATCTAACTGCTACAGCTAACTAGCAGAACTTGGACCCGCTCTTTCTTAAGGGGGTCGCACACTGGATGAGAAGCAGTGTGGCACAAAAAATATACGTTTGCCTGTCGTGACCTATAATTCACTGTCGTGTGCTGCCACCTACACTCTAAAAAAAAAAAGTTTCTATGTGGCATCAAAAATGGTTCTTCGTCGTAATCATAGAGGAACCACTTTTGATGCTATACAGCACCATATCTTAACATGTTCTGTATATGGTAGTGGTGGAGTAGCAAAGGACGACTAAAAACTCGAAGTTGGGAAACACCTAGAATAATATGCCACAAACTTCAGGATCTTTAAAAACAAAATGCGGAAATTGCTTGGAGGAAGATTGATTATGTAATTGGATTTTCAGGTGAGATTCTCAATTAATTCAGTTAACGTACACCCTGAGGTAAAATATTCAGTGACTGAGTGACAGTGTATATAACATAATGTACAGTACAGACATTACCTTAATTTCAAAATGTCCTTAAACATAATATTGTTGTTGACCAGAAACTGTCCTTGATTCTGTGCTGCTCAACGCTTCTCGTCCGGTGTGCGACCGCCTTTACTGAATTAATATCCTGTATGTTTGATAAAAATACCAGTAGGCTACTTCAGTATCCTTTCACTAGAGACATTTTAACTGTACACAACCATCTGGTGCATTTTTGACAACATTCCAACTGAACCATCAACCTCATAATGAGAGTGCACCTGTCGCATTGGCTCAGTTTTAGACCAGTAGAATCTGGTACAGTTTAATATGCCAGTGACTAGATTTAAAAAAAAAAATTAGATTTAATTTTTTTTTTTTAGCAATATGTCATCCTATGCACTTTAAAATGAGTTATATCTGATTGTCCAATCAAATTCTTTTTATAATAAGAATATTTGTCCCCCTAACCCTAACCAACAAAGTATTAAAACATATATTTGATGGCTTAATAATATGACCGATCAGAACCAAGTATTTCAGAGTGCACTGTAACAATCCTATAGGGTTACACTTTATTTTGATTGTCCACTTAAGACATTTTACTTAAGTAACTTTGCAACTACATTTCTCAAGTCTCAGAGTATTAGTAGACTGTTGCAAACTGTTAGGTTAGGGTAGGGCCGTGTACAATTCTTGTACAAAAAGACGCTGTATTAACAGTAAATTGTTATGGGAATGCATTCAATGCTTTCAGAAGCTTTACTTAAAAAAAAAAAGTGTTTCTGTATTTTTTAAATATATTTTTATACTAACATATTTTAATAGCCTATTTATTGAACAATTAATTCTTTTATTTATCAAAATAACCAGAAAATAGTACAAACTTTGCTAAAGAGACAAGTATTAACTTAGACATGATTAAAAAGCACATTTTTCATAGGGTTTGCCTTTAGCCCCATTGTACCCTTATGATACAACTCATTTAGAACATTTATAGTATATTATCTTTTTTAATTAGACAATGTTCCAAGAAAGTGGATCATTTGCACAAGTTGTTAGCACTATTAGAAGACCAGGAGAAAAACATTAGCTACTGACAAAAATACAAAAACAAACTACCAAATTACTAATTCTGCGAATAAACCACGGCCTGTAATGTGGATTGTAGTTTGTAATCTACCTGTTAATGGGACATTCTGGAACTGTCATCTTCACAGAGAGCGGGCACAACCACAGACTATGATGCTGTGGAGCGAGCAGGAAAACACGGAGCGGATTAGCGGAATTAGTGGATTTTTAGCGGAACAGAATGCTTTTATGGGAATGCTTTTTATGCTCTGGGGGTGAGGGAGGGAAGGGTGGCACCTCAGCTGATGAGGCCAGAGGCTCTAGCCACCAGGCCACCCCCCTGTGCACGGCCCTTGGTTAGGGTTAGGTGTAGAGACCTGCACTCCCGCAGGACTCGCAGTACCCAACACAATAGAGTGCGCCGCAGAACTAGATTTGATGGCCGAGTGCGGGCAGTAAGGTACTTGTGGGTTGCAGGAGAATTAAACTATTTGCGGGACTCCCGCAAAATAGAAATATCTAAAAATAAAACATCTTAAAAAAAATCAATTGTTTTTCACCTATTGCACAAAAGCAACAACTAAAACAAAATAAAAACAGTAACAAAATTTACAGGCGCAGGCATAGGCAGAGTTTCTGTTTATAACATGTTTCAGCTGTAACATAGCCAATCACAGACATATGTGTTGATGTCTAGAACACAATGGCCAATCAGATGCATTTAAGATAGAATCCACTCACCGCTCAAAAGGTCTGAGTTTTTGTTCAGTGCTGAATTCTGCATGCTGGCAAATCCTCTGATTATAACAATGAAAGTGTAAACATTATGAAAGAGTCATTGTGCAGTCAGCTAAACTGAGCTTTGTGAGATTGTGCTGAACTAAGATGTCAGCATTTTAGGAATTATTAAGAGAACACTCTTTTCACTCATTCTGCCACGCCAAACCATGCATGCGCTTGCTTTTATGTTAAATTACTTGAAAGGGTTTCATGGATGTACAGAAAAAATATATTTATACTTTTATGTGGGCTTTCGCGGGCGGGAGCGGGAATGTTGCAAGAGAAGGTAATGTATATTTTTGCAGGAGCGGGGCAGAAACATGCGGGAAAATCCTCCCCTTGCAGGTCTCTAGTTAGGTGTTAGGATTAAGATTAGTAGAATAAGATGACATGTAGTTGCAAAATTACTTATGGTTAGTAGAATGTCTAAAGTGGAGCATTGAAATAAAGTGTTATCAGATAATATGCAGACAGTCTACTAATACTAATGAGAGTTAGTCTAATTAGATTTAGTCTAATTAGAGTTAGTCTAATGAGAGTAAGTTGACATGTAGTTGCAAAGTTACATATAGTTAGTAGAATGTCTAAAGTGGACCATCAAAAAAAGTGTTACTTTATATAGAACTGATAAAATAAACAAAATAAAACTATTGGACAGTTCAATGCTTCAACTGAACAATCAGAATCTAGAATCAGTGCTACAACTGACCAATCAGAATTGAGTATTCTAGAGAGCTGTGTAACAATTCCATAGAACCATTAAAAAAACAACAAAAACTGAACAGTCAATGCTACAATTGACCAAGAATCAGTTCTAAAATCAACCAGTCATCATCAAGAATTCCAGAGAGCTGTGTAAAGGCCAATGCACACTGCAGACGCCGACCGACAGACACTTTGTTGGGTTTTGATGGATCAGTGTGTAACCCACGTGGGCATCTGTTGGCATTGGCCTATGCTTGTTTTCACTGATTGAATGTTTAATCGCCATTAGTCGTGTCATGGAATGTCCGAGTAGTGATGTACTCTAGTGATTGTCTGCGTTAGTCGCTGTCTGTCGATACGGAGTGAATTGGCCTTAACATTTCCATAAAAATTCTGAAATAAACAAAATAACAATGTCTGACCACTCAATTCTACAACTGACCAATCAGAATCAAGAATCAGTGCTACAACTAACCAATCAGAATCAAGAACCAATGCTACTATTCGCCAACCAGAATCTACTATTCCAGAGAGGTGTGTAACAATTCCATAGAACTGATAAAATAAACAAAAATTCCAAACAGTGTATTTGCACTCTTGTAGTACACTTTGGGAATGGGACACCATTTCTAGGGGTGTTCCAAATGAAAGTGAACACCTGAATCCCTTCACGAAGGGCCCTTCCACGAGTCCATTAGCGAAGGCTACATGCAATGGTCATTTCAAGGAAGTATTTTTATCGTTTATGCTTATGACCCAGGGGGACGAGTCCTTGTGATTCATTTTGCTCTTAGCTAGATGGCGGGAGAGTTTGCGTTAACGTGTAAATAGAATAATTTAAGTAGTTTTGTTTTGATATACTACACAAATTATAGTCATGCATTTCATATGAAGTTTAAATGTGTTTCATAGGTATGAAATGTGTTTAAAGGCCCACTGAAGTGCCTTGGAACGTGTAGCATTATTCAATGTGTTGACGTAATTTCCCCTGAAACGGCTGCAGCTGTTAGCAGCTCCTCCCCTTTTTTGAAACAGCCAATAGCGTTCCGTTATTACCACAGTTTGACTAGAGCCCTTTTGTTTTTTTAAAGCCAGTTTCCTCCGAATCTAACCGTTTATCATCATAATCTCCTCCATATCTCCTTGAAATACAGCTTTCTGTGCAGCATTTAAATGGGTCCGATATATTTTGTTGTCTGCGGCGACTCGCGCATGATGTCATCAAAATCTGTGATTCGTTTTAATAGAAGTGAGAGACTGTAATTTTTGAATGCTTATATCTCCTAAATGCAAATTGTGTCATTGTTTTGAAACACAGCAGCTTATTCATAACCTTAAGGCTAAGATAATCATACTAAAAGCTAAAAAAAACTTTATTTTGATTTCAGTGGGCCTTTAATAGTAGATACAGTACATTAGGTACGTGAAGAGAGCAGAGGAAAAAGTACCAAGATATTAATGAACTCTTCTTAAATCGTTGACAAACCACTCCGTTACCTACTCGCAGCGTGTGGACTAGAGATTCACACAACTAGCTGCTCTGTTTGCTCTGTGTGAGCATAGTTCATTTTTCTTGATTTGGGGTTTGTAGTTAAAATGCTGAACTAGATAGATCCGTCTGAGTGTTTCATAGAAAATCAAGAATTTCTGTTGGACTGATGAGCTTCCCGGGCACCCCGGAGACTTTAAAATGAGTTGCAAATGAAGACAAAGCTTTATCTCAATGAGTTCGTTTTCCCAGGTGAAATTCGTCAATAGCAATTTCAGTTTAACTTTTTTTTCCCTTTCAGCATTCTTTGACCTTGTACGCTCAACTTTTCCTTTAGTCATTTTATGAAATGGGTCTCGCACAATCTAGTGTAATAAATAACCTGTAATACTGAAGGGAAATTGAAACGCTTCTCTAAAAAAAATAGGAGGCCCACGTCGGTCATTTGTATTTGCCACACTTCCTGGTACCAGCTGGTGGCACTAAGACTATAACTAAATTTTGGCATGTCGATGTCTTCAGGCCAGGGCACTTATCAAATGAGAAGTCTGGGGCAGATCAGACATTGTATGCCTGAGTTACAACAACCTGTTTCATGACGATAATAGCATGCTTTAGCACTAAGCCAAGTGTTGAATAATTTAACGTGTATCTAGCATGTTTGGTACTTGATGGTTAAATGTATTTCAGGGTGTGTATTATAGTGTAAAGCATGTCATTTCCTGTTTCCAGCAGGTTTCCTTCAGGCGAGGACTATAATAAAACGTGACGTTTGGGGCAGATCGGACACTGTATGCCTGACTTACAACAGCTTCCAGTTTCATAGTGAAACATCAAATTTTGTCAGGCCGCCACGGACACGCCCTCCAGCGAAAACTCAAGATCATCACAATAAAATCTCTAGGAGGAGTTTGTTAATGTACAAAGTCTGGAAATGGCAAAAACTGATCAAATTTTGCAGAGAAAATTAAAAATATCTGACTTCCTGTTGGTTTTCAGATTTTGCTCCCAGGGACTTTTTGTAGGTATTGGGCTGTTACATGTGTCTACCCAATTTCATACTTGTACGTGAAACATAGTGCGATCGATAATTGAAATTTTTTAGGTGGCGCTATCGAGGCATTTTGCCACACCAAATTCTGAAACCCATATCAGACTTTTTGCCACTTCTGACGCGTGTGCAAAGTTTCATGAGTTTAGGCCCTCAAAAATGTGTTTCATTTCAGAGAAAAATAATCAGTCCCGCTGCTGGCCGTCTTGGTGCCCTAGGCGTAATCACTTTATAAAGCCTGTGGTGGCGACGTTCGTGACTTTCAAGAGCAGAGAGGGGGGCAGGGTTGGGAGGGGGGGTTGGGTGCGGAGATGATTTTCTTGTGGTGCCCCCCACAAGAAAGGAGCGGCGGGAGCGGCGGCACTGAGAATAATAATAGACAGAGCAATTCCAATAGGGTCCTCACACCATCTGTACTCAGGCCCTAAATATTAGGAATGTGCTTGAATACTCTGAACTGGCATGATTGATCGTTAATATAATATGTGTGATGAGCGTAGGCATAATTTGCGGATGGGACAGGTGGGACATGTCCCCACCACTTTTTGCCAGGGAAATATCAGAGAACTTAAGAATTTTTCAAGAATTGCACTTAGGAATATTTTTACAAACTTTACAGAATTTATCTTAAGACATTTATTACCATCTTTCTTAAGATTTTCTTTCTTAAGACGATTTTTCCCTAACCTTTCCTAATCACTTAATTTCAATTGTCCACTTTAAACATTCTTCTGACTATAAGTAACTTTGCAACTAGGCTACATGTCAACTTATTCTACTAACCCTAACCTAACAGTCTGCTAATACTCTAATGATTGCAAAGTTACTTATATTTAGTAGAATGTCTAAAGTGGACCATCGAAATAAAGTATATAAATGTAACTTAAAAAAAATGTTAAAAAAGATCATTCTTTATCAACTCTAAGTTCTAAAAATTTTCTAAAACAACCAAATATAATAAGCATGACTGCACATCTCGTACCTTTAAAACACACCTGCTGAGACTGGTGCACTCTTGTGTCCGAACGCCTCCGTCTGATCTTTAAACTCCAGTGGTGCTATTTAGATTCTCCATGAAGCAAATTCAATGTGTTTGGCTTCATGGTGCTCTGACATCTTATGCTATTATATGGATTGACACGGAAAGCAAAGACACAGTGGGGTTCGCACAAGAGCTCAGGTTGGTGGTGAATGCATGTGACCGATTCGTGTACTTGGCTTGCAATTATTCAAGCCCTAAGTATCAAATGAACAGTATCATAATCATCTAGGTGTCCTAACGTGGTATGATAGCAGGGTCATCGCAGGTGTGTCAGGCTCCGTTTCTAATGCTGCTGTTGGGACATTATGATGGATGGCGGAAGGGACGTGTCATTACCCATCAAGCTCTGAGAGATTTCCGCATCTACGAGTGTCTGTTCAATTGGGAGGAAGTAATGCAAATTGATCATGCTTCATTGGTTCTCTAATTGACGTTGGGCATTGGTGACTGTTTTAATAGGACAAACACATGAGGCTTGTCGGCAGAAAAAAACGCAATGCTCAGAGGACTGGTAAAGTCATTTTTCTACATTTTAAGCTGCATTTCTTCATCATCGCCATCAGACTGGTGTCATTTTGTTGGATTTTTGTCTCTATTCTGCAGCTAGACTGATGAAGAGGTTTTTAATGATCTATAAGATATTCTCATCAGGCCTTTCCACAAAAGAGGGACTGATATCTCTCATCTCCTTAAAAAAGTTTAGTTCGGTACGTACCTTAGTTTTGAAGTCACGTTTCCGTACGGGTTCGGTACAGCAGTTTTACAAAATTACTTTTTATTTATTATTTAAACAGTGGTTTACTGAAAACATTATGTCTGTCCTTAAATGAATTCAATTATAACTAAATGTTTCTTAAAGATAATGCTGTATATACAGTATAGGGAGCCATTACTTGCATATTACTATAATATTAAAGGTTAACAACAGAGCCTAAACTATTAGCCTAAATTAATTTGCTATTTGTTTTTAGATATAATAATCAACACTCAAATAACATATTGTATGCAAACATGTAAACTTCACATAAGGCAGTTTTTGCATTAATTTCTAAATCTAATTATAAAATTATGTTTTTTCTCTCCAATTCATTGGTGAAATAAAATCATTTATACACAGTGTCTGTCATTTTCATGACAGATTTATTGACAGACAGACATACATTAAATAATCAAGACATCACTAACAGGTCAAGTTCACAGAAAGGAATCCCAGACGACAGAAAGCACATCTTGTTTTCTTTATTTTACAATAGCACAATGTAAGAAAACACTTCGCAATTTTGAACGATATCCTACTCTATTATTTCTACTAGTATTTTATGTTTTCTCTGTTCGTTCATGAGGGCGCCTCACACGCACACAACATATTCCAGCATTGCAAATTTGACATCGCAGTCAATTCATTATCAACATAAAATAGTCAACCTAACATATAAAAATTTACACAGCTCAGTTTAAATATTCAGTAGTGGCCTACAATTCGTGCATTCAGCGTGAGCTCTGCCGCTGTGGTGTTTCCAAGCACATTTATGCGCATGTGAAGAGGATGGCTTTTTCCATCAATATTAAGACGCGAGTGAAGTACAAAGCCTATAATAAATAATGGTTTAGCATTCAAATGCATCGCGAATATGGAAACATTTGGATTCGAATGAGAGAGTTAGGCTATGCTGGTTACTTTAAGTTTCTCATTAAATTATTTTGTTTTGGCTTTATTTATAGCCTACTTATATTTTTTAATTATTGATCTGTTCTGAATACCGTTAAATTTAAAGGATTTTGTGTTGGAACGTGTTGGTCCAGAGGAAAATAGGGATAGCTCACTTAACACATACACATACTGTTTACTTTATGATAATCTTTCTAGAGTTGTCACTATAGATCATCACAATAGGGTTATCATTAACTAAAAAAAACATTAAACAAAAAAATGTCATAACTTGAAAATGTGTTGTCGGAAGCAAATTATTAGATAGTTAAAAACACTACAATGGAAGCAACATACTCAGCATACTTTCAGTAAAATAGGAGAGATTTAGTTGTAATGTCACAATGTGTGTCCTTTGTCTGCTAAAAGACACTCAACAAATTCTCTCTACTGTCATATTATAGAACAGCATTATATTTAGCTTAGTTGTTTAGTGTGCAACTGGAATACAGTATAAAGGACGAGTCAGTAATTGTGATGTTTCATTGATTGCGGGCCAGTGGAGCGTGTCCCCTAACTATTCTCTCTCTGGCCTGTGCATTAGTTCCCAGAATTGGATTTTGTTCATAACTTTAGTTTACGACCTGTATTACTAAGTCAGCAGAAATCAATTTTACTGTAATGTCTGTAAACATTTATACGCAGCTGGAAATTACACATCATAATCGCTGGCAGAATTTGTCTGTGAGGGAAAATATAAAGTGGTGTTTGAAATACAAAATCTGTTATTCTCATTTATGCATTAAGATGATTCAAATCACGTTTCGGTATCATAAAGATGTCAGTGATACAGAAAAATTATGCATTGCCCTCGAATCACACATCTTTTGTTTCTTGTTTGTGTGTGACGGACAGAGGTGAATAATTATGATTCACCTTGCTGAAAAGCATTCTTCAACACAATTATCTGTAAACAGCCAATAGTGGCTGTCAGCAGTCAGATGAAGCATCAGGGCTAGACAGGCTAAGCTGCTTTAATGAGTTTAACGCTCAACTTCCTCTACTTCTGCAAAGGATTGTGGGTATGCAACTGCGATTTAGGCAAACAAAGACAAGCGTGAGCAAACAAAAGATTGGATGGATTTGGTGCAGTCAGAATGATTAATGCTTTTGGGAACTCTTGAGGGAATTACTTTAGGTCAATGCAAAGAATGTAAACAAAACGTTGGCATAAAGAAGCTTTAAAGAGAAAAATAATTAATTAATTAGAGTTATAAAACCCATGTGTATAGATATGTTTGATAAGATAAAATTAACTTAAGTTAGCTGTACATATGGTGTTTGTGTTTCCCCACCCATTTAAAATCGTGATTTTGGACATGCTACCAAAAATATTGTTAGGGGGAAAAAAATGATATATATATAATGTCTGGCAATCCGATGGACAAATCTGGGTTTGGCAGTTGCCAGGAGAACGGTACTTGCCTGACTGCATTGTGCCAAGTGTAAAGTTTGGTATATTTATAAATGACAGATACGCTGTACCGATTCTTTCCGAAAACAGCCGAGCTCGCAGTCACGAGCACACACACACACACACTTACATTATGGCATTATCCCTGGATAACTCTCGATTCATTCGTGTTGTTTACATTATATACACTTACACACCGATTGCCAACAAAACGGCTCGGGTTATGTCTATAACCCTTGTTCCCTGAGAAAGGGAACGAGCACTGCATCGGAACGACACATTTGGGGATGCTCCCTTAGCAACAGTGTGTCTGAAGTATGAATTAAACTATTCCAATCCTGATTGGTGTTGCGTCATGACGTAGATGTGACGGCATACCCGGAAGATACATAAGGGGGGCCGGCCCCTTTTGGGGAACGAGTACCCACTAGGCCACACCAAGGGTCACGCATGCCCTAGTGTGAAGCTGTAGACCAGGCACAACTAGGACTGGAGCACCCTAGCGCCGGGCGTCGTAGGGAGGTGTATGCTGTAAAATCTTAAAAAAGTGTGTGGGGTAGCCCACCCAGCCGCCTCGCAGATATCCTGCATCGGGACTCCAGAAAGGAGGGCCACCGAGGAGGCCATGCCCCTAGTGGAATGAGCCCTCACGGCCATTGGTAAATTGGCAAATTGTGCACCTGATAAGCCTGGACAATCCAGTTGCTGATTGTCTGAGTAGAAGCAGGTAGCCCTTTCTTGGGTGAACCAAAGCACACTAGCAGCTGTTCTGATTTCCTCCACTGTGCAGACCTCTCCAAATATATTTTTAGGGCTCTGACTGGGCAGAGCAGGTGAAGTCTCCTTTCTTCCGCTGTCACGTGAGGCGGAGGATGGAAAGCCTGAAGAACCAATGACCTGGCCACACTAGATGGCACCTTGGGCACGTAGCCCAGCTTAAGATGTAAGATGGCCTTAACTCCACCAAGGGCAAACTCCAGGCAAGTCGGTGTCACTGCCAAGGCCTGGAGGTCCCCCACTCTCCTCAGAGAAGTGATAGCAAGGAGAAAGGCCACCTTAAGGGTCAGGTTCTTTGCCTCAGCCAACTCCAGTAGCTCAAAGGGGCCCTCTGCCAACCCTTCAAGTACCACCGCCAGATCCCAGGTTGGAACTCTGGAACGAGTCGTAGGCCTCATCCTCCGAGCCCCATGGAGGAACCGTACAACCAGATGGTGCCTACCCAAAGTCCCATCACTCACAGGAGTGTGGAAAGCCCCAATGGCAGCCACGTACACCTTGAGTGTGGATGGGGTAAGACCGTAGTGAAGCGATTTTGGAGGAACTCCGGCACTGAAGCCACTGGGCAGTTAACCGGGTCCACCTCACGCTCTCTACACCAAGTGGAAAACACGTTCCACTTAAGGCTATACAGTCTCCTGGTGGAAGGAGCCCTGGAGCTGAGCAAGGTCTCGACCACATCTGATGACAGTCCAGCCTCTAGGTACCGGGCCCCCTCAGGGGCCAGACCCAGAGGTCCCAAAACTCTGGGCAGGGGTGAAATAGAGGGACCTGCCATGGGAGACCGTCTAGCAGTGCTACATTGTTTTAGAACCATACCAGGGTCAGCCAGCAGGGTGCTACTAAGAGTAGGCTGATCCCTTCTCGGCTGACCCGCTCCAAGACTCCGAGGAGCAGAGTGATCGGGGGATATGCATACAGATGCAGCCTCGGCCACATCTGCATCACTGAGATAAAAACCACAGTGGACAGTGGGAGGTCTCTCGAGACGCAAACAGATCCACTCCCACTGGGCCGAATCTCTGGCACATGGCCTCCACCACCTCTGGGTGGAGTCGCCACTCCCCGGGCCTCAGCCCCTGCCTCGACAGGACATCTGCTCCCTGGTTTTGATGTCCCATACATCGCTCTGAGAGATGACAGTTTCCCCAGGGACCACAGGAGGGTCTGATGAGCCAATCTGCATAGAGGGCGCAACCTCAGACCCCCCTGATGATTCAGATACGAAACTACAGACGTATTGTATGTTCGTATCAGGACATGGCAGCCGCGGAGGTCTGGGAAAAAGCTCCTCAGAGCTCTGTAGACTTCCAGCATTTCCAGGCAATTTACATGCCAGGAGGAATGCCGGGTCTCCCACGGACCTCTCGCAAAGTGGCCATCCATGACCATGTCCCAACCAGTGAGGGAGGCATCAGTTGAAACGGTTTTCCGGCAACATGATGCTCCAGCACTGGCCCCCGGGCCAGGAACCAAGGTATCTTCCATATGACGAGGGAACGAAGGCATCTGCGCGTTACCCTGATCATACAGAATGGTTTTCCCCTCGAGGAAAACCCCCTGATTCCCAGCCACCACTGTAGGGGTCTCGTGCAGCAGGCCAATCAATTTTCTGTTGGATGCAGCCGCAATGAGCCCCAGCAGTCCTTAAAACTGCTTCACAGTGATGCTGTGGCCTAGCTTCATTTTAGAGACCACCACCTGTATGGACTTGATACGCACGGGAGACAATTGTGCCCACAACGTAGAGAATCCCATACGACTCCCAGGAACATGGTTCTCTGAGAAGGCATCAACACGCTACTGCGTGAAGAGTCTCAACCCCAAGCACTGAGAGCAGCCAAGGACGACACCTCAATACCGAACTGCTGCTACTCGCGACTGGGCCAATATGAGCCCAGTCGATGTAGTTCAGCACACGGATACCCCAGAGACTCATTTGGAGCCAGAGCTGCATCCATGCCCCCAAGAAAGTGCGAGGGGAAAGCCAGGCCATATGGAAGAACCCGATATTGGTACGCTTTGCCCCCGAAAGCGAACCTCAGGAACTTCCTGTGACACAGAAGGATGGATACATGGAAGTATGCGGCCTCTTTAGATCCATCGTGACAGACCAGTCCTCAGACTGGATCTGAATCACGATGGAGGAATTGTAAGCATCTTGAATCTGAATCTCCTCAGAGAATGATCCAAGTACCTCAGATCTAAAGTTGGACACAACTCGCCATCCTTCTTAGGAACTATGAAGAACCGGCTATAGAACTCGGACTCCCTGTCTGGCGGAGGAGCACGTTTTGTGGCCTCCTTACCAACAGGGAGTGAACTTCCTGTTCCATTACCCGAACCTGCCCAGGGACCACTGCCATCCAGACCACCCCATTGAACCTCGGGGGAAGGTAACCGAACTGCAGTCTGTATCCACTTTTCTACAGTTGCAGGCCCATGCAGATATATTCGGAGGCATAACCATGCACCGAGATAATCTTCTAAGGGAACCAGCCTCTCAAGGCTGGCTTCGGGTGTCCACTGAGCCTCACTCATGACCCCCTGAAGCGACTGACCGCCAGGGAGCAGTCGAGAATGATTCTCAGTGCACGGACGCGTTCGCTGCCAGCCGCAGGTCTCTCTAGAGGCGGATGGAGCAGCGTGCATTCGCAGGAAATCAATATGGCCCGAAGCGTACTAGACGGCGGGAGCACAACATTGATTCCCAAAAGCTCCACAGGGGAGGCGACCTCGATCGCTCCTTCCTGGGAGAGGGGGCTGGCCAGCAGGGGCCTCATCTAAGGGAGCAGCTTTAGAGGGCCGCAACAACTAGGGTGGACACTGCGATTAGCAATTGTTGGAAACTGATGTGTCCCGCAGGCCACAAGGCGGCGAGAACAACATCAACTTCCTGAGGGCTCCAAGGAGGAGAAAACCTCACAATGCATGAAAGCAGTCTTTCCATGTCTTTCCATTCACCAAAGCTCCTCTGACTTCATCAGGACAGTTTTATTCAAATGGGCGAAACATGCAAGTATCTTTTAAAGAAGGGTGCATTAGAACTAAGGCCCTGTTTATTAAGAAGTGTTTCATTTCGGTATTAAGAAGCCCCCTCAGGAACTGCCCATGCATGTTATGCATGTACTCTTATATGAAAATGAAGCAGTGGCATTAAGAAGTGGCGAGTTCTTGTTATAACTTCAACTGCCTCGATGCTGAACACGTCTAATTCCTCAGAATCAGACCGCTCAAGCTTCGGATCCTCCACCCCGGGGGAAGAAGCCGCAGCGCGGGCTTCCAAGTGGGGAGGGAGAACATCTGAACTGTCAGACGAAGACTGGGAAGATGTTTCAGCAGTCCCAAATCTCGCTGACACGTCCATCTGTGAGCCCCATGACCGGCATCGCCGCACCGCACCGCCTCGGCGGATGCGGGACCCGATCCACAGGGCTCACGAGGCTGGCCGGCCTCATTGAACATGGCCAGCCGTGAGCGAAGCACCCTGGGCGGCAGCTTAACACAATCGCCGCAGGCAGCTTCCTCGAAAGCCGCCCTAGCGAGCTGCACACCCAGGCACTGTACACGGGTGCACGGGTGCACACACAACACTAGTATTGAGTCGTCATACTTTCTTTTATATATATATATATATATATATATATATATATATATATATTCTTTTTTTTGTGACAAACAACACCAAATAGACAGACAGTTTTGTACACATAGCGTTATGCTGAAGAGCGATAACTGCCGTTACTTTGCGCCGGCCCCCCTTATGTATCTTCCGGGTATGCCATCACATCTACGTCATGACGCAACACCAATCAGGATTGGAATAGTTTCATTCATACTTCAGACTTCATACTTCATGCTAAGGGAGCATCCACAAATTTGTCGTTCTGACGCAGTGCGAGTTCCCTCAAAAGGGAATAATAATAATAATTTATTACATTTATATAGCGCTTTTCAAGGCACTCAAAGCGCTTTACATAGAAGGGGGGAATCTCCTCAACCACCACCAATGTGCAGCATCCACCTGGATGATGCGACGGCAGCCATTTTGCGCCAGTACGCCCACCACACACCAGCTGATCGGTGGAGAGGAGACAGAGTGATGAAGCCAATCGTATATATATATATGGGGATGATTAGGAGGCCATGATGGACAGGGGCCAATGGGCAAATTTGGCCAGGATGCCGGGGTTACACCCCTACTCTTTATCGATGGGCTTCCTGGGATTTTTAATGACCGCAGAGAGTCAGGACCTCGGTTTAACGTCTCATCCGAAGGAAGGTGCTTGTTACAGTATAGTGTCCCCATCACTATACTGGGGCGTTAGGACCCACACAGACCACAGGGTGAGCACCCCCTGCTGGCCTCACTAACACCTCTACCAGCAGCAACCTAGTTTTCCCAGTTGGTCTCCCATCCAGGTACTGACCAGGCTCAGCCCTGCTTAGCTTCAGTGGGAAACCAGTCTTGGGCTACAGGGTGATATGGCTGCTGGCAACACAGACATTTGATGCAGTTTCACTCACCGCCTGTGGTTTCGACTCATGACTGGGAAAAAACAAACACACTTGAGAACTCTGATGCTGCTCCGGAAAAACAAACTGCATCCACTGTTTCCTTAAAGCTGGGTTATTTGGGAAGCTGAACAAGGTTATCTTTCCCTCACAACCAGAAACACACTTCATTGGTGACGTTGATTTTGTAGGCTAAAAACAAAATGACAGTGCTGCCAACGACTCCCGTAACCCGAACAAAGCTGGTTGATGGGCGGCTCTTGCTCTCTCTCTCTGGTTGGTGTGCGAACACACTCATCCGGGAGAAATGCCCATACAAGAAATTCCGCCCTTTATGACATCATACAGGGCCATACTCGAAAAAAAGACTTTCCGAAACTCCTGAAGGAGTGTATTTGGCATAGAAATACTCCATCATACGTCCAACTCGTTTTTTTTTTACATTTTGGCCATGTTTAGCTTGAGAATCCAACTCTTTAACAGTGTAAATAAGTCAGAATGCATGAAATAGCATTAGACCCCCCCTTTAAAGATACCTAAGTTTGTGCCAGGCTGAAGCCTTGTCTTTCCATTCACCAAAGCTCCTCTGACTTCATCAGGACAGTTTTATTCAAATGGGCGAAACATGCAAGTATCTTTTAAAGAAGGGTGCATTAGAACTAAGGCCCTGTTTATTAAGAAGTGTTTCATTTCGGTATTAAGAAGTGTTTTGGCAATCATATAATAAGTAGACATGGGAGACACATTACAGTTTACACCTGGTGTTTTAATCTGTCTCTTTTGTCCACTTTCAACCATTTCTATTCTGATTTCTTCAAGGGGAGGATCTATGGGTGGGTAAATATTTTTTTTTTTCATATACACTCACTTAAAGGATTATTAGGAACACCTGTTCAATTTCTCATTAATGCAATTATCTAATCAACCAATCACATGGCAGTTGCTTCAATGCATTTAGGGGTGTGGTCCTGGTCAAGACAATCTCCTGAACTCCAAACTGAATGTCAAAATGGGAAAGAAAGGTGATTTAAGCAATTTTGAGCGTGGCATGGTTGTTGGTGCCAGACGGGCCAGTCTGAGTATTTCACAATCTGCTCAGTTATTGGGATTTTCACACACAACCATTTCTAGGGTTTACAAAGAATGGTGTGAAAAGGGAAAAGCATCCAGTATGCGGCAGTCCTGTGGGTGAGAATGCCTTGTTGAAGCTAGAGGTCAGAGGAGAATGGGCCGACTGATTCAAGCTGATAGAAGAGCAACTTTGACTGAAATAACCACTCGTTACAACCGAGGTATGCAGCAAAGCATTTGTGAAGCCACAACTACAACAGCAGAAGACCCCACCGTGTACCACTCATCTCCACTACAAATAGGAAAAAGAGGCTACAATTTGCACAAGCTCACCAAAATTGGACAGTTGAAGACTGGAAAAATGTTGCCTGGTCTGATGAGTCTCGATTTCTGTTGAGACATTCAGATGGTAGAGTCAGAATTTGGCGTAAACAGAATGAGAACATGGATCCATCATGCCTTGACCACTGTGCAGGCTGGTGGTGGTGGTGTAATGGTGTGGGGGATGTTTTCATGGCACACTTTGGGCCCCTTAGTGCCAATTGGGCATCGTTTAAATGCCACGGCCTACCTGAGCATTGTTTCTGACCATGTCCATCCCTTTATGACCACCATGTACCCATCCTCTGATGGCTACTTCCAGCAGGATAATGCACCATGTCGTCTCTCTCCTTCAATCAGAGTCCTAGTCTTTTCCTGACATAAAAGCTTACAGAATCTACATTACTGAGAGAATCATCCTCATATTTGAATCATAGACATTCAGTTTTATATTTAAGTTAATTTCAGTCTCTTAACATTAAATTCTCATATTTTAAGTAAAAAAAATAAATAAAAAAAAAACGCGAGTCACTTACATGTATATTTACATGTATATTACTCTGTTCCCATATTACTTTGAGTTATTATGACTCTTGGGTAGCAACATTTCAAGTGTCTAGTTTAAAATAAGACCAGATTTATGAATATAGACCATTGTCTTAAGAGCTGCAGCAATTTTAATTTGGGTATGTCGTTTTCAAAAAATTCTCAAAAATAGGGGCGCAGGTTAAGAGGTTAAGCCAGCAGTAGTATCAAATCAAATCAAATCAAATCACTTTATTGTCACACAACCATATACACAAGTGCAACAGTTGGTGAAATTCTTAGGTGCAGTTCCGAGCAACATAGCAGTCATGACATGACATGTACAACATTTAAAGCAGCATCAGATTACACATCTGATGCGCCCACAATTACTCACAGCACAGTAAACTCTACAATAAACAATACATAATTTACACAATGTGAGTGTAGTTCTCACAGCTTAAACAATATACACATACTTACAATATACATATACTTTAAACAATATACACTAAACATACATTAAACAGTATACATTAAGCTATAATAATAGTAATATACAATGTACAGTATACAATATTATTCACAGTAGAGATCCAATGTACAATAGGTGCTATATGATAAATAAATGTGTATATAATGTGTGTGTATCTACAGTGGGTTGTGCTGAGTGATATTCTGTCAGTGTGTGTTATGATCCTGATGGATCAGGAGTTAAGTAGTCTAATTGCTTGTGGGAAGAAGCTGTTCTGGAGTCGGCTGGTGCATGTTCTGATGCTGCGGTACCGCCTGCCTGATGGCAGCAGTGAGAGCAGCCCATGGTTCAGGTGGCTAGAGTCTCTGATGATCCTCTGAGCTCTCTTCACACACCGCCTGGCATAAATGTCCTGGAGGGAGGGAAGCTCACCTCCGATGATGCAGCTGGCCGTGCGCACTACCCTTTGCAGGGCTTTGCGGTTGCGGGCGGTACAGTTGCGGTACTGGCCGTACCAGGTGGCGATGCAGCCAGTCAGCAGGCTCTCGATGGTGCTGCTGTAGAAGCGTGTGAGGATGTGGCGGTTCATTCCAAACCTCCTCAGCCGTCGCAGGAAGAAAAGGCGCTGATGAGCCTTCTTCACAACGGCCTCGGTGTGGACGGACCATGAGAGTTCCTCTGTGATGTGGACACCGAGGAACTTGCTGAAGCTGCTGACTCTCTCCACCGGTGCTCCATCGATGGTGATGGGGCGGTGTTCTCTCTCATTCCTCCTGAAGTCAACCACCAGCTCCTTGGTCTTGCTGACGTTGAGGGAGGGGTTGTGCTCCTGACACCATCGTGTCAGAGTATGCACCTCCTCTCTGTAGGCCGTTTCATCATTGTCAGTGATGAGACCTACCACCGTCGTATCGTCAGCAAACTTGATGATGGTATTGGAGCTGTGGGTTGCCACACAGTCATGTGTGTACAAGGAGTACAGGAGTGGGCTGAGAACACAGCCCTGAGGGGCTCCAGTGTTGAGAGTCAGTGATGAGATGTTACTGCCCATTCTGACCACCTGGCGTCTGTTTGACAGGAAGTCCAGGATCCAGCTGCATAACAAGCTGTTTAAGCCTAGAGCCCGGAGTTTCATGTCAAGTATGGAGGGCACAATGGTGTTGAATGCTGAGCTGTAGTCTACAAACGGCATTCTCACATATGTGTTCCTCTTTTCCAGGTGGGAGAGAGCAGTGTGTATAGTGGATGAAATGGCATCATCAGTGGAGCGGTTTTTGCGGTATGCAAACTGCAGTGGGTCCAGTGAGGGAGGGAGAACAGAGCAGATCTGCTCAAGTAAAGTGGAGCACGACACAGCAGCATCGATTAAACAAGGTTTGCAGGCACAAGTTGGATTGAGTTTCAAAGGGCAGCTATCTTGAAGAGAAGTGAGATTTAGATGGGCTTGTTTGATGAGGCTGAGGTCAGATCGAATGTAAGACTGAATGGCATCTGAGGACCACCGTCCCAGTAGTTTGATTTGATGGTCTGGCAGACCGTTTTGGGCTGTGGTTGTGGCTGCTCCAATACGAAAGGAGTGAGATGAAGTGCTTGAATACCAGAGTGGGTGAGGATGTGTTTAAGCTTTTTATTGAACCAATGCCTGGTGACAGGAAGGTTGTTCTCATCAATGAAAAGTGGGTCGAGCTGAGAGGAGATCTGAGTCTCCCTGTGTGCAAGGAAGAAGGAAAGAGATTGATATGGTTGGATGGGTGTCGGGAGATTGAAGATATGGATGAAATGACCATTTTTTAATTGATCAGTTTTGCTGTGTTTGATCAAGAAACGGATGGTGTCCTTGTCTAAAACTTGGAGGTCGGAGAAGGTTGGATGGATGGCTGGGTTGAATTTAGAATTGGTTGTGAATTCAGAAACTCTGAGGAATCCAAAAAAGGCCAGGGTAAACATAGCATCTAGAGTTCTTGCTGTTTCTGGGGGCATGTGACCAGAGCGGAGGAAAGTCAGACATTTAGCTAAAAGATCAATGGTTAGAGGTTGCCTGGAATCAGGATGAGTAGGGTTGGTTTTTTGAATTCCTTTGATTAGGAGTGTGATTTGGGGGTTTGTTATGGCAGGACATGAATGGCCGTAGATTCGTTTGAAGAAAAATTGAATGCCACTGAGATAGACTTTGATGGTACTGGGTTGGGTGGACTTGATCTGGTGGAGATATGAGATTAATGAAGAAATTGATAGGAGGGAAAAACTGGGGAAAAACTGGTTGTAGGAGGAATGGAATTGTTTGAAAGCTCTCCAAGCTGTCCAGTAGGATTGCAGTGTTCTGGGTGAGAGGGCGTGAAATATCGAATCCAGAGATGAAGTGTGGAGGTGTTTGAGTGGATGAGTTACTGGAATATCAAGTCTGAATAGGGAGGAACTGGGGTTGGATCTGGGTCAGCCTCCGGGGCTAATTCTCTGAATTTCTGCTAAAATCTGGGAACGTTGATGGGTAGAGACGGGTGGTGGATCCATAGCAAGGCCGTTGGAAGGAACTGGAAGAGCAGATGCAGTTGAGAGTGTATATGTTGGGAGGCAAGGAACTGTTGAGGGCATGACCGTTTGCGGAGGCAGCCTCACGCTTGGGTCTGTGCCGATAGCAGAGGAAAAATTAATGAGATGTGGGAAGGGAGTTGACATGACCGTTTTCGGAGGCAGCCTCACGCTTGGGTCTGCTCCGATAGCGAAGGAGAAAGAGGTCTCCTTGAGCTAGGTTTTTTATGCTGGTTTGTGGAGCGGAGAGACCGGCGACCTGGACTATCAACAGGTGAAATGTGCAGTGAAGGAGGATCCAAACTGTTGGGAGAAAAGTTTCTGGCACGTTAGAAAGTTCGTCGTCGGAGGGAAACAGTTTGATTTCCTGGAAGTCAGTCATGATGCGGTTTGGGCGGGTCAAATGCTGCAAGAACTAACAACGGGAAGAGGTAAGCTGCTGGTTTTATACCTTGGTGTTAATTGGAAGATTAGATGGACGTACTTCCTCTAGAAATTACGTTTAGTAACTTCACTAGGTGGAGAGTAGGTGTCTTTTGTGGCCGTTTGAACGCATTCGACCACATAAGGGTTTACACTACGAAAGCAATCCGGTCAAATGAGTTTTCAACTCTGGAAGTGGCCGAAAGTGGACAAGCTCAAAACGTTTTAGACCCTGTTTACCCCTGTATTTAGTGACGTCCACTTGTGATCCGATCAACCAAAACAACTAAACAGGGCCTAAGAAACTGATGGTTTGCTCAAGGCTGTTGATCTGCTTAATTTCAAACAATGCTATAACTTCTTGCTTTCCTGTATTTTGCTTCGGCTCTGTTTCCATTACTAAACTGTATGTATGTGTGTATGTATGTATGTATGTATGTATGTGTGTGTATGTTAGATTAGTCTAGTTAAGTTGTTTAGTCTAGTTAATAAAGTCTTGTTTGTGTCGTATGTAACATCGTTGGTGGTTCATGCTCATATACTGGAATCCCTAATCATGCAGATTTTGGCTACATGCTCCGTACAGTAAGAAAGTTATTTTCCTTACCCCAGATTTTTTTTTTTGGGGGGGGTGACCTAACCCTTTAAAGCCTTAGTTATCTGCCTCCTGGCCAGTGAATCAATACTTGATTTCACTTGTTCATAAAGCTAAAAGGTAAATAGGTATTGTGGCGAGGAGGGCGTGGTTTTGCATGACGGCGGCGTCTCTCTTCTTCCTCCCGGGTTTCGGCACCAGTGTGATAAGGTTCGTGGGTGTGAGAGGAAGAAGGCCAGGGGTCGGCTGGGTTGGACACGGATCTCAATATTTATTTGTATATAACTTCAGTTCACTAAACATGCATGCACCTCGCACGGCTTCAACTCAAAACTTGATTCTCTGTTTCTCAACGGTTTGTTTCCGGCAGTTCCTCTCTGCAGCTCGTCTCTCACTTCCGTGTCCTTCCAGCTCTCTCTGCCTCTCTCTCTGTTTGGGAGAGGCTTTATCCGGTCTCTCCGCGCCAATCACTGCAATCAGACACAGGTGTACATTGTTATGCACTTGACCTACTTTCTCACCGCTCATCTCCTCACTCTCTCCGTCTGTGCAGACTCCGCAAAACCACACCCTCCTCGCCACAGGTATATATTTGTATTTTGCATGCTTAAGTTCTTTCCAAGCTACTGCAATTCAGGCTGGAAAGGAAAGGAGTGTTTGTGGACAAAAACCTTAAACCTTTTGTCTAACTCATTATATAGTCACATACATCATGCGACAACCCTACTAATTGCTAAATATTTGTCACCAGGCTGTTGAAAATAAAAAAAATTAACTCACAACTGAGATATAGTGCACTAGGGTGTGCATTCATTTTCAATAAATCAGTGATTCAGAGTAAATCATTCCTTAGTATTCATGAGAACGGTCTTTTGTTTTTTCCGTAGGCTGTTTTTTATTTCTGCCTCCTTCACAACCCTCCCCATGACCAAAGTTCAGAGTCTGTTATAGCTCACAGAGCCTATAATGGAAGATGGGATTTGTGCCACCTAGGAAGTTGAACAGGAGCAAACCTGCTGTGGAAATCAATAAGTCAGAGGATTAAACAGTTGAATCAGGTTTATCTGCCTTAAGAGATGGAGGAAATTTATGACTGGAGAGAAATCAAATTTGTGGTGCATCAGAGTTTGGGCATTTAAAAAAAAAAGGTTTTCCTTTGCATTTTTCGCATACAGACGACAACGTTGTCAAAATGATCCCCGTTCACACGGATCCGTGAAAACAACTAAAATTGCTGAGACGATAACCATTGCCTTACCTATCATCATGGTATCGTTTGCATGCTTTCCAGACGATAATCCAATCAGAATAAAAAAAAAAACACATACATTTTATTCATTTAGGTAAGGCAATGGTTAGGCTATTTATTATTCGAACTGGCTGCTATGCCAAATCACGCATATGCTTGCCTGTTCATATTATAGGGGGTTTTGAACATAACCACTTTAATAACAAGAGCATTTATACTGGGATGTGTAGGTTGTTGATGATAGGCGACACGTAACTATTTCAAATTTTTTTATTTACATGTGTTTTTAAGGAGGAATCACTTCTAGCCTTACCCTAGAGTTGGTTCACTCTCCGCTTATGCATAAAATTAATTGTTCACATTAGGAAGCAGACATATAATATCATTAATAGAGAAATGTATTAAAAAACTTTTATTGTTAGTAAATATTTCCGGCAACACTTTACAATAAGTTTCCCTTTTGTTAACATTAGTTAACATGAACTAACAATGAAAAATACTTTAACAAATGTATTGCATTAATAATGTTAGTTAATGCAGTAACTAATGGGAGCTTAATGTAAAGTGTTGCCATATTTCCTTTTAATATCATACTTATGAGATGCAATAATATTAATACTAATAATAATAATAATAATAATACAAATTTAAATAACCATTTTCAAAGAAACAAAAAAACTTTACTTTTTTATTAGGTACAAATAAGTGCTGTATTTAAGTTTTTGGCTCTACTAAAGCATAAAAATACCATGATATTTAGGAAACATGCTGAGTTCATATACTCATTTCTCTGAAAAACAATGCTACAGCCAGTTATTTTACTTTGAAATGTTATGTGTCGGAATGTCTGTTTTTGTTTTGGTCAGTGTGATAACGCATGCTGCCAGTTTACCCAATTGTATTTCGATACCACGGGTTCGCAGTTGGCGGAAAACACAGCGTATTGCTGCCATGGAAGCCAGCAAACAAACTGAGTCAGAGATTGGAGATTCTATCCGACCTAAAAAGCCTCTGCATCCATCTAAAAATCTCTATGAACGGAAGCACATTAAAACAAGGAAAAATCAACTCCTCAACTTACAGTGTGTAAATCTCTGCAACTTCCATTGTCAATTGTGCTCATTCCTGTTGCGTGTCCTCAAACTGGCAACCCGTGTGAATGTTGAGTCTGAGGAGGAGGGTGCAGGGAAAACAATATTTGGATATTTGGACTGCAGTACCCATTACAACCACTAGCTGTCATTCTTATATACAGAACCTGGGTTAGTTCACCCAAAAATGAAAATTAGCCCATGATTTACTCACCCTAACTTCCAGCGGATTGCCATACGCATTGATTTACGGCGAAAGAGTATCCCTTGATGCATGCGTATTGACAAATGCAAAAGCGCAGAGGATAGAGCAAAACAAAACACTGGTCATGAATTAGAGTCTAAAATGAGAATTTTTAAAGAGAAATGGCAGAGGATTTCGATATAAGAGAATAGGGGCTTGAGTTTGTTGCCTAGCCCTATCCACGAGAGGTGACAAAGCTGGTGATGCTTCTATACATCTTGTCAGGGGTTACTCTTTTGCCGTAAGTCGAATTGCGTACAGCTTTTTGCTGGAAGTTAGTTATATTAATATATTTATGGATATTTTTCTCACACAAACGCGCCACTTCACCTCAGGAGGCCTTTATTGACCCCCCAGAGCTGTGTGGAGCAGTTATATGATGGATAGATGCACTTTTATGGACTTCATAAATGAGACAACAATTCACTGCCATTAGAATGCTTGAATGTCCCTTTGTGCACATTCCCTTTAAGTCAATTCAGTGAGAGACCGCGGGAGGTTGCCGCTTGATCACGTTACGCTGCATTCACACGGGGCGGTGGCATTAACACTTCTCATTTACTTTGAATGGGTGGTCTCATGCGTTGCCAAACTGAATTGTGGGTTCAGTCACGTCGCTTCACTCACGTTGGCCGTTTCTCAATATGCATTCTTGTCTGTACTTGTGTCCTCGTGGACTTCTGAAACGTCATCAGTCGCTGCCCAAGTACTGTTCCAATTCAAAGTTCACATCTAGCCATTTCTCAACTTTTCAAGCGCCAACGCAGGCGTCATCTGATCAGATCGCCCTATGCAAATACCCTAGAGCAGATGTTAGCCAATTGCGTTCATGCAACCCTTGGGCAGACGCAGCAAGTAATGTGATTGGCTGTTGTCACTATGACGGTCACGTTCACGCCAAGCTTCAGCCACGCACTACATCAAGCGTTAACATGCACTTGCGGGATAACATAAACTCTATTGGAGTTAGGCAACACGTGTCAGGACCCACTCATCGCCATAATCATACTTTAGACCTAATATTGTCACATGGAATAAATGTTGATACCGTTGAAATTCTGCAGCAGAGCGATGACATCTCTGATCATTACCTAGTATCATGTATACTTAATTTAGCTAAGGTTGCAAAGCCGCCCCCTCGCTTCAAAAATGGCAGGACAATCACTGCCGCTACTAAAGATTGCTTTTTAAATAATCTTCCTCATCAGTATCATCTCCTCAGCATCCCAGATAGCTTAGAAGAACTCGATGTTGCAACAGAAACTATTGACTCTCTCTTTTCCAGTACTTTAGACACAGTTGCTCCCCTGCGCTTAAAGAAGATAAAAAAAAATAGTCCAACGCCGTGGTACAGAGGTCTTTCGTAATTCGTGGAAAGAGCACATGATCGCATACAGAAAGGCCGTAAAAACTGCTAGATCTGCTTATTTCTCGACTCTCTTGGAAGAAAACAAACACAACCCTAGGTATTTATTCGATACAGTAGCTAAACTAACCAAAAATAAAGCTTCAACTACTGATGTTTGTAAACAGCACAGCAGTAATGACTTCATGAACTTCTTTACATGTAAGATTGATAATATTATGAAGAAAATTTTAACCATGCAGCTGTCTACTACAGTATCACATCAGACAGAGCATTGTAGTGTCACTGAGGAAAATTACACTCATTCACTGCTATAGGAGAAGAAGAATTGGCTAAACTCGTTAAATCATCAAAATCAACAACATGTATGCTTGACCCTGTACCGACTAGGCTATTAAAAGAGATTCTACCAGAGGTCATAGATCATCTTTTTAATATCATTAATTCATCTTTGTCATTAGGATATGTACCGAAAACTTTTAAGTTGGCTATTATTAAACCACTTATTAAAAAAACGCAACTTGATCCTACAGAATTAATCAATATAGCCCAATCTCAAATCTACCTTTTCTGTCAAAAATACTTGAAAAGGCAGTGTCTTCACAATTATGTTCCTTTTTAGAAAGAAATGGTATCTGTGAGGATTTCCAGTCAGGATTTAGACCGTATCATAGCACTGAGACTTCTCTCATCAGAGTTACAAATGATTTACTCTTATCATCCGATCGTGGCTGTATCTCTCTATTAGTGTTATTCGAGCTTAGCTCTGCATTTGATACAATCGACCACAACATTCTTTTGAATAGACTCGAAAATTATGTAGGCATTAGTGGAATTGCCTTGTCATGGTTTAAATCATACCTATGTGACCGTTATCAGTTTGTAGCAGTAAATGAAGAGATGTCACACCAATCACAAGTTCAGTATGGAGTACCGCAAGGCTCAGTGCTAGGACCGCTGCTCTTCCCCCTGTACATGCTACCACTGGGAGATATCATTAGGAAGCATGGAGTTAGTTTTCATTGTTATGCTGACGATACTCGGCTCTATATTTCTTCGCGCCCTGACGAAATTTAGATTAACGGAATGCATAGCTGATATAAAACATTGGATGACCAGTAATTTCCTGCAACTCAGTTCAGAAAAAAATTAATTTTTAATTATTGGACAAAAAAGCTCCACAAGTAGTAACCTAGAATACTGTCTAACACTTGATGGCTGCTCTATCAAGTCCTCGTCGTCAATGAGGAACCTGGGTGTGCTCTTTGATACCAATCTTTCGTTTGAAAGCCACGTTTCTAGCATCTGTAAAATTGCATTCTACCATCTTAAAAATATATCTAAATTACGGCACCTGCTCTCAATGCAAAATGCTGAACAGTTAGTTCATGCGTTCATGACCTCAAGGTTAGATTATTGTAATGCTCTACTGGGTGGTTGCCCTGCTCGCTTAATAAATAAACTCCAGCTGGTCCAAAATGCAGCAGCTCGAGTTCTTACTAGAACCAGGAAGTATGACCACATTAGCCCAGTTCTGTCAACACTGCACTGGCTGCCTATTAAACATCGCATACATTTTAAAATCTTGCTTATTACTTAAAAAGCACTAAATGGTTTAGCTCCCCAATACTTGAGTGAGCTCTTAACATATTATACTCCATCACGTCTACTGCGGTCTCAAAATTCTGGCCAGTTGATAATACCGAGAATATCGAAATCAACTGCATGCGGTCGATCCTTTTCCTATTTAGCACCTCAACTCTGGAACAGTCTTCCTAACATTGTACGGGAAGCAGACACACTCTGTCAGTTTAAATCTAGACTAAAAACACATCTCTTTTCTGTGGCATACACATAAAACACTTTTTCAATGAATTGATTGTTAGGCTGCATTAACTAGGTCAGCCAGAACCGGGAACACTTCCCATAACACCTGATGTACTCGTTACATCATCAGAAGAATGGCATCTACGCTAATGATAGTCTCTCTGTGTTATCCCGAGGTTTACTGCAGTCAGCCGGATCCGGGTCGTATCCAGATCAGATGGTGGACCAGTGCCCAGAGAAGACCAACGCAGGACCCTGAAGTGTCTGCAGAGACCGTGTCAATTAGACTCCCCTGGAATTGCATCGTCGACACGGCATCCTCAATAAACCCGTCTCCGGCATGATGACTCTGATTGTTTGAATATTACAATTTAATAATTCTTAAATCGATATGTCATCCTCAATAAACCCGTCTCCAGTGTGTTGCCTCCGATCTTTCGAATATTCCGATCTATTATGACCTCTGACCTGTAAAGTTGCCAGAATAATAATCATACGCTGTTTGTTAATTGGCCAGAGGAGAACTGGCACCCCAACTGAGCCTGGTTTCTCCCAAGGTTTATTTTTCTCCATTAGGTCACCTGATGGGGTTTTGGTTTCCTTGCCACTGTTGCCTCTGGCTTGGCGTGCTCAGTTGGGGACACTACATTTTTCAACTAAATATCCAAATAAATCTAATTATTAAACTAAATTACTAATCTAATTACTGATCTAAAGCCCACACTGTCACTGTATGATAATTGAAATGAACTGATGACATCACCGTTTTCTCCAGAATGGCTATATGGCTGAATTTTCCTGTTTAACACTGAAACAATCTGCATTGTTAAAAGCACTATATAAATAAGGTTGACTTGTCTTGACTTGATAACATGTTTTTCGTGTCACTCATGCAATTAAAAACATTGCACGAAGAGGACTGTTTTCACACACATCAACAACATTTCTTTTTGCCATTTATTTCCACCATGTTGGAGATAACATTGCTGCTCTGTACTGTACCTGTTATTTAAGTCCCAAAAACAGCAGAAGTCCAGAAAAAAGTTTGTTCACAGCACCATCGTACCGAATTTCACTGTCTACTCCTTAAAGTCCCAGTGAACCGGAAGTTGCAACTGATTTTATTTCAGTGCTGTGACATATTTCCAAGTGAAACGGAATAGTGAATAGAGGGCAGGTTTAAACTTCAGCACTCCTCCTCGCCATCTCTCGCTCATAGCAGACTAACGGTTGGAGGGGAGTCGTTAAGGATATTCAAACCCAAGCCGTCAAACTGCTGTCATTGGAAAGGGAGCACCTTTCCAGACCGGAAGTTACTTTTCAGATTTTGATTAAAGATCACCATGGCAAACATTTGTTTTCTGTGTATTAACTTGCATGGAATAATTGTTCACCCTAAGACCTGTCATGTGTGCTAACAAAGTAAATAAGATCAATTTTGATTTCATGAGGACTTTAAACTGTGCCTGGATGACAGCGGCTTGCAGTGCTACTTGAGGATGACAGGTGCCCAGTTTGATAACCTGTCAAACCGGATGTGTCAATAAGCTCTTCGCGTGCACACCCTGAGGTGAAGTGCTCACGTATGCTTGCGGTGCGTTTCATTTCAACAGGGTCCCTACGCAGTGGTATATCAGGTGAAGTGGACTTCGCTGACAATAATCGCTCATTTGGAATGCCCTGCAACATCATCAAAGAAAGGCAACGACGGGGTCGCACAGATTATAGTATAACACAAAACACTATATATATATATATATATATATATATATATATATATATATATATATATATATATATATATATATATATATATACACACACATACACACACACACAAAACAAACAGTATGTATCAATAAATATAATCAAAACATTGGATTAGTCTGTTAGTTTTACTTTTAGTAGTTATTTACTCTTATTAGTTTATTGCATAGCCTACTGATATATTTAATTGACTATTAACAGATTTGATGTTGTTTCCCTCTGTAACTGCCATTCAATATAAAAATACATTTTGATTTGGCTAACTGTGTGTTCTTAATAATGGTCTTAATAATTGTAGCGGTCTCATAGCACGAGCAGCTGCATAGTAAACATTCCTGAGGTAAATAAAGTAAAATAAAAAAAATGACAGCACCTCAGCTGCTTCTCAACACTTTTACATTGTTAACATATTCATACAATATGCAAATGTAACATTCATTGCCATAACCTTTCATAAATACTCTAGTTTGTATAATAATAACAACAATATTTATGAATACTTAAATCAAATGCATACATAAACTACATCATTAGTTCAGAGTGACTAGTGACACAACGCCCATGACAGTTGGGTGATTTTCGCTCACCACTTCCTGCGAGGTGATGTATCGATGTTCCCTTCCCTACGCCATTCGCAGTGCCCTTTGAACTGGACATGTTCGCTCCCTTCGGATTGGAATCTCACTTAAGATGGTGGAATACCCTGTGAAGTCCACTTGCGGTAGAATGGAACACACCTTTTTATTGGGTGTAACGCTGCTGATGAGCCCCAGGGAAACATGTGAAGCTGGGGGCCAAGAGGGTTATTGGTTAATAATTCAGATTAGTCGTTGTTAACCACGGGTAAAACCTGCTATATAACTTAAAAACACCAAATGCATAGATAAGTAATAACAATCAAACACAGACACAAAATGATAAAAATAGCATAAATGTCTAGGACATAGCCTACACCTCTTACAAAGTAAACTCTGAACTTAAGTGGTATTTTCTTGTCGTTCAAACACTTTGGTAAGATAAAATAAAAATCATTCTTATGAAGTTACTCAATGATTACTTAAAAATCATACACCAGATGTGTGAAGTTTGTGTGCAGAAATCATAAATAGAGGTAGATAAAATAGCCTGTACTGTGTATTTGTATTAGTTTATAAACTCTAGCCAGTAGGGGACAGTATATGAATGGTTTATAATGGTCAGTGCATGCCAATAGTAAAATGCACATAAACCATGTGAGCCCGTGGCCTGAATCATTTGCCAAGTGCAAATGTAACATTGCGATTTAACTATTTTTGCTTGCTGTCATGTTGTATAAATTTAACTCAGCTACTCGTATTTTGAATGACCCTGCTAGAGGTTGTATGATATTAAATAAAAATGTTCTTTACACAATGTTTAAGTGCCTCTCTCTATTTTATGTCTGTGTGGCACTTTTATCACTACTCAATTCTTAGCAGAGCCATAGAAGCAAATTCTCAGTTTATCTTTGTGGATGTCTATTAGATGTTTTGGAAATTAGAAAAAATAAAAGGAAAATGCATGTATTATTCACTCTTTCTGACTGTAGTTTGGCTACTCTTGTCAGATCAAATATTCACTTTTATTTTATTATTATTATTTTATTTTAATTATATGGTAATTACATCTCCCAAAAATAAAATAAAAAGATGTCAATTTAAACCTGTATATAGTTTCTACTTTGTGCCATTAAAACAGATGCAGAAAAAAAATGAATGAATTTATTGGCATATATGAAACCCAGGACACTCCCTACTGCCTTTCTCTGACCATCAGCTTGTGAAGATCGAAATTGTTAAGTGCCTCCAAAACCCATAGCATCTGAAAGGCTTGCGTACTAGTTCTGTAGAGCAAAAGGTTACCTGAGGAAAATGTACTGGCAGAATGACATTGTCTTCAGCCACGTTCATCATTTTCCATCTGAGAAAAGGAATTTTTAATTAGTTTTACTGAATGAATAAATGCATTCTCCATATCTTAAAAAGTTTAGGAAACCTTTTTTTCCAATTTTACCACACAAAAAGCCCCCTGCCCCTGTGACAGCCTGCATGTTGCCGCAAGTAAGACTCAAATTAATGACCTTTGGAATTGGAGTTGAACATGCTAGCCAGCGAGCTAAAGGCCAAGCCTAAAGCTGTGTAGTTGGACTGCGGTTTGATCCTCAAAGGACTCAAATTTGCCATGACAGCCCAGACAGCATAACTGATGAACCAGCCTCACTCTATTACGCGGTAGCCAGAGAAAAAAAGTCCTAGAATATAGACTGAAAAAGCCTCTTGTAGCATAATCCACCTCTATATAACCTGATTCAGTGGTTATTTCACTCAGCTCGTGAGTTTCTCCAAACCACTGCCTGGCTTGAAAACAAAGGTGGATTAGATACATCCGGATGAGAAGGGACAGCAGTCGTGAAGGAGGTTTGTTCCACTGAGAGATAAAGTCATCCACCATTATTAGTAGCCTAAGATCCCCTCACATACTATACATGTACAAAAACGTCAACATGGAATCAAAACATGTCCTCCAACCAATATGACTATATAGGTCGTTTGTCACTTGTCAAACATAGGAGCATTTATTAAAGTTGCGCCCCTATCGACAACAGGACACTTTTATTGTAATTCATGAAATACGACCCACAGGAGCGTTTACTAAATGTGTGCCCCTATCGACAACAGGAAACGTCTCAGTTACGTATGGTAACCCTCGTTCCCTGAAGGAGGGAATGGAGACGAATTGGGATCACTTCAGGGAGCCCCTATCAGCTTTGAGATATAGAGAACAGGCCAATGGGCCATTGGTGTGCGAGATTTGCATCTTGCGCTCCGCCCCGCGGCACGGGTATAAACAGGAAGCGAGAGCAACGCATTGACGTTTTTCACTGAGGAGCCGAACTGGTAACTCGGCCATGCAGTGATGGTAAGGAACTGTGGCGGCGGGACGTCACATTCCCTTTCAGTCGGTCACTTCGACGTATGTCGGTTATACCGACGAATTGGGATCCCTTTGGAAAATGCCACAGTTACTACCACTTCCATCGCCCAGCGAGAGCTCCTCAGACCCCATTCTGATGCGGGCGGGGAAATTCACGCAGGGAGAGTCACACTGCTATTCCGCAAGACCCACTCAGCAGACTTATTGGATAACGCTGGGAAAGCGTGCCCGGAGGGACGCTGCGGAAGCCACATCATGCCCGGAGGGAGTTACCATGTGGAGAATACACGTATGGACTGGCCTTGGGCAGTGCAACATACGGAAGTCCCAGGGGTGGCCCTGGCCTGTTGCAGGCGGGGGAACGACACCGTACTGAGACGGCAGAGGAACTCTGCCGAGGGAAAGACACAAGCTCGCCGTGGGGAGTTGTACCGTGGAGAATACACATATGGGACCGCCGTAGGGGTCGCAAAATACGGAACCAAGCCTGACACAAGTTCCACCAATGCATACGAGTGTCAGACCTGGCGTCGGACGCTCCGCCACATCCGACTGCCGCGGGTTGCGGAGGACTCAACAGGGTTCGCCAATTCCTGGGGAACTCGACTGGAGAATATAAGCGCACGTCTCTAACCCTGAGCGGGCAGGGCACGTCTTGGGATTCCTACGCCAAGGTGATGGCATCCACTATCTAGTGGGCCATCCTCTGCTCGGAGACAGCCTTTCCCTTCTGCTGTCTGCCGAACAGACGAAGAGCTGCTCTGAGGTCCTAAAGCTTTGCGTTCTGTCAACATAGATGCGCAGGGTGCAAACTGGACAGAGAAAAGCCAGGGCTGGGTCTGCCTCCTCCGAGGGCAGCGCTTGCAGCCTCACCACTTGGTCCCGAAAGGGAGTAGTGGGAACCTTGGGCACATATCCAGACTGGGGTCTCAGAGTTACCTGAGAGTTTCCAGGCCCGAATTCCAGGCACGATTCGTCGACCGAAAATGCCTGCA
Source organism: Romanogobio albipinnatus (assembly GCA_023566225.1). Lineage (NCBI taxonomy): Eukaryota > Metazoa > Chordata > Actinopteri > Cypriniformes > Gobionidae > Romanogobio > Romanogobio albipinnatus. Next base: position 20,582,620 of record CM042263.1, read on the forward strand.
GGTCCATTTAACCGAGGCCAATGCAATCAGGAGTATTGTCTTTAAAGACAAGATTTTCAGCTGACTGCAAAGGCTCGAGGGGCGCCCTCTGCAGTGCGGACAGGACCAGAGTTAAGTCCCAAGAGGGTATAGAGAGAGGACGAGGCGGATTTAGTCTTCTCGCCCCCCTCAGGAACCTGACGATCAGATCGTGTTTGCCTAAGGACTCACCATTACCCAGGTTGTGATTCGCGGCAATAGCGGCAACGTACACCTTGATGGTGGAGGGAGACAGCCTTCACTCCAACCCGTCTTGAAGAAAAGAGAGCACAGATCTGACCGAACAGTTTCGGGGGTCTTCTCGGTGAGAAGAGCACCAATCGACGAACAGGTTCCACTTCAGCGCATACAGTCGTCTCGTAGAGGGGACTCTGACGGAAGTGATGGTGTCAACTACCGCTTGCGGTAGGTCACCTAGAACCTCCGCGTCCCGTCCAGGGACCAGACATGGAGTTTCTTTCCAGAGGTCCGGACGCGGGTGCCACAGGGTGCCCCGTCTCTGAGTTAGGAGGTCCTTCCTCAGAGGAATGGGCCAAGGAGGTGCTGTCGCGAGGAGCACTAGTTCCGGGAACCAAGTCCTGTTGGGCCAATACAGAGCTACCAAGAGGAGCTGCTCCTCGTCCTCCCTGACCTTGCACAGTGTCTGTGCAAGAAGGCTCACTGGGGAAACGCCTGGGGCCAGCTGTGTGCCAGGGCATCCGTGCCGAGGGTTCCCTCGGTCAGGGAATAAAAGGCAAACAGGTCGATCTGTGTGGCCCCAAAGCGAATCCGGATCAGCTTGACCACCTGGGGGTGGAGTCTCCGCTCTCCGGGGAGCACCGGTAACCGTGACAGCTCGTTGGCCGCACGATTGAGCGGGCCCGAAATGTGAATGGCACGAAGGGACCTCAGATGCTTCTGACTCCACAGGAGGAGATAGCGGGCGAGTTGGGACATGCGGCGGGAGCGTAGACCACCCTGTTTGTTGACGTACGCAACGGCCGCAGTGCTGTCCGTCCGGACCAGAACGTGCTTGTCTTTGAGCGGCGTTTTGAAGCGGCTGAGAGCAAGAAGAACTGTCGGGACTCAGTCGTGTAGCCAGCGTTGAAGCAGTCTCATATGGAGCGGCATTACTGCGGCTGCTGCTGCCATATGCCCCAGGAGCCTCTGAAATTGTTTCAGTGGTACCGCTGTGCTGCGTTTGAACGAATTCAAGCAGTTCAACACCAACTGGACGTGCTCCTCTGTGAGGCGCGCTGTCATGGTGACCGAGAAAAGAGATCCTCTGTATGGGACAGAGTTTGCTCTTCTCCCAGTTGACCCGAAAACCCAACTGGCTGAGGTGCCGAAGTACTATGTCCCTGTGTTCGCACAACTGATCCCGAGACTGGGCAAGGATCAGCCAGTCGTCGAGATAGTTGAGAAGGCGAACACCACGCTCTCTCATGGGAGCAATGGCCGCCCCCGCGACTTTCGTGAAGACACGGGGCGACAGGGACAGCCCGAAGTGCAGGACATTGTACTGATATGCTCATCCGTCGAATGCAAAGCATAGAACGGTCTGTGTCGAGGGAGAATCAAGATATGAAAGTACGCGTCCTTCAAGTCGATCGCTGCAAACCAATCTTGGGGATGGAAGCACCTGAAGATGCGTTTCTGCGTCAACATTCGGAACGGCATCCTGTGAAGGGAGCGGTTCAAGTATCGCAGATCCAAGAACGGTCGTAGCCCGCCGCCTTTCTTGGGTACAATGAAGTATGGGCTGTAGAACCCGGACTTCATATCGGCTGGAGGGACCGGCTCTATCGCGTCCTTCGCCAGTAGGACAGCGATCTCCGCCTGAAGTACAGGGGCGTTCTCCCTCGTTGCAGACGTGAAGTGAACGCCCCTGAACTTGGGGGGACACCGGCGAACTGAATCACATAGCCGAGTCTGATGGTGCGGATGAGCCAGCGAGACGGCCTGGGGAGCGCTAGCCAGGCCCCCAGAGACTGTACAAGCGGGATCATCGGCACCACAGACGTACCCGCAGCAGGGCAGCGCAGCGGAACGCAGGGACCCGTGGACGACATGGGAGTGGTCGGTGGAGGGTTCTGGGTGTGTGACACACAAACCTGCATCCGCTGAGGGGGCGGGCGAGTGTGAGGAGGCACATTGTGTGCGTCCCGACAGCCAGCGCCCCCTGCTGGAGATTTGGAGAGGCACCAGGGGTTGACAAGGCATGGGAGCGTTGTACACCACCAAGCGCGCTCCCCAAATGAAGGAGGGGCTGAGCGTGGCAAGGCTTTGTGGCGTTGCACACGGCTGCCTCACCTCCTTCCTCAGCGGGGAACAACAGCGGCGAGGCATAGCGTCGCACACTGTCGTCCACGCACCACTGAGAAGAGGGGAATGAGAGCGGCGAGGCTTTGTAGCATCACACGCTGTCATTCCTGAACTCCCGAGACCCAGAGGTATTGGAACTGCTCTTGTTTCTTTTAGAATTTGGGTGCCACTGGCTGTTTTTAACACCCGTGGCAGAACAGAATTACTAATGGTTTTCCACCTGGCCCTCCTCCGGGGGAGAACAGTTCAAACCAAATCCAGGTCAATGGTGTTTCTGGACCAGGGTGGACATCGTCTGGCCAAGGGCCAGCGCTGTGCGCAGCTCAACCTCGGCCAGAACTACCCTCGTGCACTCAGCAGGGCGGAGATGGCCTGCCAGTGGCACTGCCACCCCACCGATGAGGGTAGTGAGAGAGAGGAAAACTTTATAAAGATTATGGCCCTATTGGTGTTCCATATTTTGGCACCAATAGTTCCACAATGCCAAAGCCTTCCAATGCACATCCGGGAAAAGGCAAGGGGCGGGCAAGGCGAATTATGCGTTGCACTACGCCCCAGCCACCCGGGAAAGCATGGCTGTCAAGTATGAATCTGATTCAGCATAAGCGCCCACTATTATAGTGGGAATCTCGGCATCATCTTCATTTTCAACACATAACAGCCCTCTCTCTGATGCAGCGATTGACATCTGTCCTCTGCTAGAGCCTCAAATGAAACGCTAGGTCCCCCTTTTTTTTTTTTTTTTTAAGGACCAGCAATCACATCTGAAGCTACCAGCAGACATGCAAGATAGTGAGTGTGGCCGTGAGACGGCACACGGCGCGCTGAATACTTAAGCCCTTATGAAAAAGGCAAGATGAACAACGCTGTTCGTCTCCAAAGTGAATGACGTCAGTGTGTTGCTCTCGCTTCCTGTTTATACCCGCGGCGTGGGGCGGAGCGCGAGATGCAAATCTCGCACGCCAATAGCCCATTGGCCTGGTCTCTATATCTCGAAGCTGATAGGGGCTCCCTGAAGTGATCCCAATTCGTCGGTATAACCGACATACATCGAAGTGACCGACTGAAAGGGAACTTTCATTTTAATGCTTTGTTTCCTTTTGTGCTCATAAAGTGTATATGCACTATAAATCCCTGGGTAGGTTTAGTGGTGGGTGTAGTTGCTAATAAAAAATGATTTTTGATGGAAATATGACAAATGGCGATAAAAAGTCCACACATTGCATTTAAATGAACACGCATTTTGATTGGTAACGCCAGGGATATTACCACGGTAAACAATGTTTGTTGGGGGAACCAGTCCAGGGCTGGACTGGGGCTAAAATTCGGCCCTGGACAAACCCAGCCCATCAGGCCCATGAGTTCCCCCATTAATGTTTTTGCCTTAAATTCGAGTAAATAAATAAAACTAGGACAGGGCGAAATAATGATGGATATTATTTAATTTACTGCAAATGCAGTTAACAAATGTAAAATTGCACTTTTGTCACACAGAAATGCACTTGACTAGCCTGACAAGCCAGACCCACATCTAGATGTTGGGTCTGGGAACTCACCATTGACAGGGCTCAATCCGGGGGGGCGGGACAATTGGATAGCGCTACAACCAACCAGAGAGCAACGTGAAGTGGAGCTAGTTGATGGATTAAACTTTCGCCGTATGCGGTCGGCAAAACTCTGAACACATCTTCCTTTCTTAAAGGCTGATTTATACTTCTGTGTCGGACCTACGCAAGTTACGTGTTGATTTTCATTTATACATTTATACGTTGTCGTCCGCCTCAATGTGCAATTACACATGCAGACCGCTAGGAGGCAGTGTCCACGGGCATTTTGATGGTAACCCACAGTATTAAGGCAAAAGCCGAAGAAGAAGCGGCTTGTTTACATTGTCATTGCATGCGTCTCAATCAGCTCCCTGGTTCAGTAGTCAGGGCACTGATCAGGACATAAGTCAATGGGCTGACTCCCTGATCAGTACCCTGACTACTGAACTAGGAAGCTGATTGTGACTGATCAGCAGCAGTGATGGTGGCAGATAGCGGCGGCTTTTCTTGTGGCTTGAGTTGTTGTATGTAATACAAATTAAGCATCTCTAGTGGATTAGTAGAGTTACATAAGAGGTGATCTGGCGCTGGAATGCGTTTGTGAAATCATGCAGAGTGCTCGTGGCACTGTGTTCAGTATCGGCAGCTCATGCACAGAGATTGCTTCAATCGATTGCTGTTGTGGAGACTTTATTCACGAAATGCACCCTAATGTGTCCCTGTTCTTGATATACAATCACTGATTAACATCTTTGGTTTTAATGAGAAAATAAATAAACTATACACAGCGGATCTATGTTTTTATTCACTAACATTAACAATCTCTGCACTACAAAATATTGTGTTATTGTGGATTAAACTATCATCCCATTTCTGAAAACACACACTCCTATCGCAGATTTATTTATCTATTTATTGACCTGAGGGTGGGGTTCTGGCAGACCAATCACGGCGCTTGCGGTCCGCGTAGAATTGACGCGTTGTTACATTTTTGGAGAGGTGCATTGTAGGGTAGGCGCACATCACACAGCCTACGGTGTAGCTATGGTGTACACTCGACGCAGAAGTATAAATTGGCCTTAAGAATGACTTCAGTGCCGTTCTTTGTTCTTTTTCTCAAAAAGCTTAACTCAAAGTCTTCCAGAGTCGCGGCCAAAGCCCATTCGAAAGACCGCCGTTCGCCAGCTTCTTTGTTTACGAGTAGCACGTGGAACCACCGCAACTCTGCCGTGACATGCCATCATTATGTTAAGCCCGCCCACCGACTCTATACGCAATGTGATTGGCCTGACCAGAGTTTGGTTTTTCCAGCTCGCAAGGTCTACCGAGAGTTGCTAGACTACACTCGCTGCAAATTAGATTTGCTGCTGCTAGGGTGCGTCTAGATTTCTAGGCTAGCACTTGACAGTAAAGAACTGATTTTGAGCTAGGATGCATTAAAGTGAAATTACTGCTATTAAATTCTATAATTTACTCTCATTTACTCGTGTCAGTCCAAACCTGTTTGACTTACTCTCTTCTGTGAATCACAAAAGAAGATAGAAGATAGAAAGAAGAAGATTTTAAAGAATGGTTTGGCTATTGAATATTGTATGGAAAAAAAAAAAAAGAAGATGATTTTCTTATGTTACACAGAAATAAATTAATTCATGTTTGTAATGACATTAGAGTCCGTAAATGATCACATTTAGGTTGAACTACCCCTTTAAAAACAATAATATTTTAATTAATATATTAATTAATAATATTAAAATTAATATTAGTTAATACCTAATTTATGTAAGACACTGATATCTATCTTTCATGAGGCTCTCATTGAAATAGCATTTCATTAAATTTCATTAGAACTATTCAAAAGTTCATAAAACATTTTAAGAGAAAAAAAAAATGGTTTCCTCAAAAAGTGATTTATATTCTGCAATATTTAATGTAAGTAATAATAGAAACATTTTTAATAAATATAGTTATGCCAAAACGCCATATTTCTTCACTGTAAGTAGCTACAAGGTAAATTATTATAAAAGGTGTGGTGGTGCTAGATTGACAGGTTTATAGTTGTGTGTAGGCTACTGGTTGTATGTACTTTTTCCAATTTACCTCGTCATGTATTTACATGGTTGCGGCTGTTTTCGGCTATATTCACCGCAGAACCTGTAATGTTCCCATATCACACGACTGTATAAAACAAAATTCGTAGTCAAAGAGCCGTTCATCACTTCATAGAGCAGCAGAAACACAGCGGAAGTTCGTCAGCGGCAGCGCTGTGTGGATTTTCGCTTTTTGCAGAAAATGCCCGGTATGCCAGATTATCAAATCAAATCAAATCAAATCACTTTATTTGTCACTCTACATATGCACAAGTGCAACAGTAGGTGAAATTCTTAGGTGCAGTTCCGAGCAACATAGCAGTCATGACATGACATGTACAACATTTAAAGCAGCATCAGATTACACATCTGATGCGCACACAATTACTCACAGCACAGTAAACTCTACAATAAACAATAAATAATTTGCACAATGTGAGTTTAGTTCTCACAGCTTTAAACAATATACACATACTTACAATATACATATACTTTAAACAATATACACTAAACATACACTAAACAATATACATTACGCTATAATAATAATAATAATAATATACAATGTATAGTATAAAATATTATTCACAGATTGAAAAATTGAAATCCAAAGTGCAATAGGTGCTATATGATAAATAAATGTGTATATAATGTGTGTGTATCTACAGTGGGTTGTGCGGAGTGATATTCTGTCCAGTGTGTGTTATGATCCTGATGGATCAGGAGTTAAGTAGTCTGATTGCTTGTGGGAAGAAGCTGTTCTGGAGTCGGCTGGTGCGTGTTCTGATGCTGCGGTACCGTCTGCCTGATGGCAGCAGTGAGAGCAGCCCATGGTTCGGGTGGCTAGAGTCTCTGATGATCCTCTGAGCTCTCTTCACACACCGCCTGGCGTAAATGTCCTGGAGGGAGGGAAGCTCACCTCCGATGATGCAGCTGGCCGTGCGCACTACCCTTTGCAGGGCCTTGCGGCTGCGGGCGGTACTGTTGCCGTACCAGGTGGTGATGCAGCCAGTCAGCAGGCTCTCTATGGTGCAGGTGTAAAAACGTGTGAGGATGTGGCGGTTCATTCCAAACCTCCTCAGCCGTCGCAGGAAGAAAAGGCGCTGATGAGCCTTCTTCACAACGGCCTCAGAGTGGACGGACCATGAGAGTTCCTCTGTGATGTGGACACCGAGGAACTTGAAGCTGCTGACTCTCTCCACCGGTGCTCCATCGATGGTGATGGGGCGGTGTTCTCTCTCATTCCTCCTGAAGTCGACCACCAGCTCCTTGGTCTTGCTGACGTTGAGGGAGAGGTTGTGCTCCTGACACCACCGTGTCAGAGTGTGCACCTCCTCTCTGTAGGCCGTTTCATCATTGTCGGTGATAAGACCTACCACCGTCGTATCGTCAGCAAACTTGATGATGGTGTTGGAGCTGTGGGTTGCCACACAGTCATGTGTGTACAAAGAGTACAGGAGTGGGCTGAGAACACAACCCTGAGGGGCTCCAGTGTTGAGAGTCAGTGATGAGGAGATGTTACTGCCCATTCTGACCACCTGGCGTCTGTTTGACAGGAAGTCCAGGATCCAGCTGCATAACAGGCTGTTTAAGCCTAGAGCCCGGAGTTTCCCGTCAAGTATGGAGGGCACAATGGTGTTGAATGCTGAGCTGTAGTCCACAAACAGCATTCTCACATACGTGTTCCTCTTTTCCAGGTGGGAGAGAGCAGTGTGTATAGTGGATGAAATGGCATCGTCAGTGGAGCGGTTTGTGCGGTATGCAAACTGCAGTGGGTCCAGTGAGGGGGGGAGAACAGAGCAGATATGGTTTCTGACTAGTCTTTCAAAGCATTTGCTGATGATGGGGGTCAGAGCAACAGGACGCCAGTCGTTTAAGCAGGTGGTTTTTGACTGCTTAGGTACAGGCACAATGGTGGACGTTTTGAAGCATGTGGGGACCACAGACAGGGAGAGGGACAGGTTAAAAATGTCCGTGAAGACTCCAGCCAGTTGGTGCGCGCACGCTCTGATCACACGGCCGGGAATGCCGTCTGGACCCGCAGCTTTACGGACGTTCACCCGCCGGAAGGATCGGGTTACATCCGCGACAGATACGGAGAGTGCACTAACCTCTGTATCTTCAGCCGCGAGCGCTCTCTCCGCGAGGGCGGTGTTAGTTCCCTCAAAGCGAGCATAGAAGGTGTTGAGCTCGTCCGGGAGAGAGGCAGCGGTGTTCACGGTGGAGTTTGTGTTCCCTTTATAGTCCGTGATGGTGTTAATTCCCCTCCACATGCTTCTGGAGTCGGTGGTGTTGAACTGTCCTTCAATCTTGTCCCTGTACTGCCGTTTTGCTGCTCTGATGGTTTTCCGGAGGGCATAACTTGCTTGTTTATGCTCCTCCGCGTTACCGGAGTTAAAAGTGAAGGTCCGCGCATTGAGTGCCGCGCGAACATCCCCATTTAGCCACGGCTTCTGGTTAGGATACAGCCGAATTGTTTTGGTCGGAACAACGTCATCTACGCACTTCCTGATGAAACACGTTACGCTATCAGCGTAAACCTCGATGTCGTCATCAGAGGCCGACCGGAACATCTCCCAGTCCGCGTGATCAAAACAGTCCTGTAGCATAGAATCTGATTGGTCCGACCAGCACTGGATGGTTCTGAGGGCGGGTGCTTCCTGTTTGAGTCTTTGCCTATATGCGGGCAAAAGGAGGATGGAAGCGTGATCCGATTTGCCAAATGGTGGGCGCGGGAGGGACTTGTAACAATCCTTGAAGGGGGAGTAGCAGTGATCTAAGACGCGGTTCCCTCGCGTTCCCTCGATTACCAATCAATTTAAAGTTTTATGGCTTTCAGTTCCTGTCAGTTAGCTTTAGCATAAGCTAGCAAACTTCTAAAAGTGGACAAAATGTTCTTTTACCAGATGCTTTCTAGAATTCCTTCAGTATGTTCCACCTCACACAGGAAAGAAAAACAAAAATATTTTGACCATATGCGGAGCTGCGTGGAAAGTTACAAAAAATGCGCTGCACACCACCATGCAAAATGGGGACTCGCGCTCTCAACACGCACTACCGCCCACTCCGCGATGGCGTCAATTTGGCTGCACACCTTCGTGCTCATGCGGACAGTGCGAGTATAAACCAAGCTTTAAGCATAGTAAGATCATTGTAATGCACAGCCTGAAGTAGCCTTCTTTAAATACTTATTAAAATAATAAATATAGCCTATTCTAAGAACGCTTTGCTAATGTTCCCATTAAGTTATAAAATTTTTATTTATGAATGTCCCCTGAACGTAAAAAAAAAATCTTCTTGTTTATCATTGTTATACTAATGTTAAGGTACATTTCATTTGATAATTTATCAAACATTATGGGAATGTTACTTTTAAACAGTGGTGGAAAGAGTATAACAAATTGTCCTTAAGTAAAAGTATTGCTACATAAGATAAGATAATTTACTTGAGTACAAGTAAAGGTACTGAAAAATAATATGAAGTAAGAGTAGGGTTGCAAAAGGGCTGAACATTTCCGGTAAATTTCCAGAAACTTTCCAAAAGTTTCTGTATATATTAGGGCTGTAACGATACACTCAGCACACGATTCGATACGTATTATGATACTGAGTTCACAATACAATATGAATCAGGATATTTTGAACTAAATGAACCTGTTCAAATTTATCACAATCAAATTTATTTTCAAAACATCAACAGTGTTCAGTAATTGTTTTTGTTGTACATACAACTTAAATAATTTACAATATTTCAATTTAAATCAAGATTTAATTTAACCTTCTGTTAAATTAACAACTGTTTAGGTGTCACAGACCAATAAAACAGAATGTATCATGAAATTAGAATTAGGATAGCCTAAGAGAGAACTTCTTAAAGCAGTAAAAGTGCAACAAAAACAAAGTAGTGTTCTGTTCAAGTAAGTTCAACACAAACAGTTTTAAGGTTTGTTTAGGTTACTTACAGGTTTTTTGCACACTTAAAAAAAAACAGCATGTCTACATTGTCTGGCAGTAGCTGGGATCTTTGTGCATTTACAATATCCCCTGCTGTTGAAAAAACACATTCACTGGGAACAGAAGCTGCTGGAACTGTGAGGTAAGCCATTTGAGCATTTTCTTTCTACCATTTCAATGGACAGTTAGTGAGGAATAGATAAATAGATGGGTCCTTTTTGTACATGTCAATCTCTACTTCTATTCTATTTCTGGGCTGGGTGACTGGTGGTTCAGAAAAAGTTGCACCAAAGAGATCTTCCAGTGCTGTCTTTTTACTAGGTGGCTGTTTTTCCTCAACTCTGTGTCTTCCCATGACCGTTCGGCAGCCTCCTCCGCCTTCTCCACTCTGGATGGGGCCGCGGCCAACGGGTACACTGGGGTCCCCCCAGTCGAACGTTCTGCTGCGATGCAACTGTGTCCTCAGAGTGCTTCGACCTGGCGTGGTGATCCTAAGCACCCCTCCAAAGCCTGTCGATTCACATCAACATTGGTGGCGAAATCGTACAGAGCTGCGGGGCAGGCTGCTGCCTCGTTGCATGCCATGGCAATTCTGCAGGTCTACCAGGCCAGGTTGCTCAGGGACATGCACGAGGGTGGAGCTGATCCAGGGCTTGTGGACGAGCTGCGTGTCGCCACCGACTTCGCCCTCTGGGCGACGAAGGTGACCGCACACTCCCTGGGTCAGGTGATGTCCACAGCTGTGGTCCAGGAGCGACACCTGTGGCTAAACCTGGCTAATATGCGGGACAGCGAGCGAACATGTTTCCTCTATGCCCCCATAACCTAGGCTGGCCTCTTCGGCAGCGCGGTTGAAAGCTTCGCCCAACAGTTTTCAACCACCCAGAAGCAGACTGAGGATATAAAACATATACTGCCCCGGCGGCCAGCTGCTGCCTCCACCCAGCCGCCGGCACAGTCGCCTCAGCCTGCTCGCTGCCGAGGGTGCCCTCCTAAGGCTCCCGCCCCTCCCACCAGGCACCAGCAGCAGCCTTCACCCGGGCCGGGTCGCGGAGGACACCGTAGGAAGGTGCCCCAGTCCGCCCAGGCCGCCCCGCGTCACGCTAAACGCCAGGCCTAGCGGCGCTCCTAATGCGGACGGCTCAGGGATGGGAAATTCTTTCAGGGAGATGGCAGCAGGTCCACACCGCTCTCGTCCCTCTCTGTCGCCAGCCTCCTCTCAGAGCAGACCCCAGTGGAACGTGCGTCCTACCCTGGTCTCCTCTGTCAGGACACAGCCGTTAACCGTGCCCCTATGTCTGGGCCGGTAACGCTGCCTCGCTGCCCCACCCTGGGTACGTCTGTGGTCCGAATGACCCCACTGGTGCAGCTCCTGGGAGCCTGGCTTCGGCTTCCGGGACTGTCCCGCTGGGTCGCGAAGACCGTCAGGCGCGGCTACGCGATTCAGTTCGCGCAGGCTCCTCCCCGCTTCCGGCGAGTCTGCTGCATTATGGTCGGGGCCAATGCCCCTGTCATGCGTGCGGAGATTGCCACCCTACTGGCGAAGGGTGTGATCGAGCCTGTCCCTCCAGCCGAGATGAAGTCTGGCTTCTACAGCCCCTACTTCATTGTACCCAAGAAAACCGGTGGGTTACGGCCAATCCTGGACCTGTACCCCCAATACCTTCACAGGCTTCAATTCAGGTTGTTGATAGTGAAATGCCTTTTCGAATGCATTCGTCCAGCCGATTGGTTTTCAGTGATCTCCATCCTACCTCGACACAGACCGTTCCTACGGTTTGCTTTCAAGGGGCATATCAGTACGCGATCCTCCCATTCGGGCTAGCTCTGTCCCCTCGCGTCTTCACGAAGATTGTCGAGGCAGCCCTTGCGCCACTCAGGCAGCACGGGGTTCGCATCCTGAACTACTTCGACGACTGGCTCATAATGAGTCACTCTCGAGCACAGGTTTGCGAACACAGAGACCTAGTGCTACAGCACTTAGCCCATCTGGGCCTTCGGGTCAACTGGGAGAAGAGCAAACTTTGCCCCGTGCAGAGGATCTCTCTTCTCGGTATGGATATCGACTCGGTCGCCATGTGCGCGCAGCTTATGAGCGAGCGTGCGCAGTCTCTGCTGACATGCCTCCGTCAAATCGAGAGCAAGAGTGCGGTTCCACTGAAACTGTTTCAGAGGCTCCTGGGGGATATGGCATCTGCAGCCGCGGTGACGCCGCTTGGATTGCTTCATATGAGACCTCTTCAGCATTGGCTTCGTGATCGAGTCTCGAGATGGGCATGGCGGTCTGGCACGCTCCGGGTCCTAGTAACTCAAGCCTGCCTTCAGACGCTCACCCCGTGGTCGAACCTCAGTTTTCTATGGGCTGGTATTCCCTTAGAACGAGTTTCCAGGCATGTTGTTGTGTCAACAGATGCCTCCGCCACGTGTTGGGGTGCCATGTGCAATGGACATGCTGCCGTGGGCTCCTGGACAGGACCCCAGCGCCGCCTGCATGTCAATTGCCTCGAGTTGTTGGCAGTACAGTTCGCCCTGCACCGCTTCCGAGCGTTGCTGAAGGGTCAACATGTACTAGTCCGGTCAGACAACACAGCCACAGTAGCGTACATCAACCATCAGGGTGGTCTATGCTCCCGCCGTGACTCCATCCCCAGACGGTCCAGCTAATTTGGGAACAGTTCGGCAACGCAAAGATAGATCTGTTTGCCTCCCATTTGTTTTCCCATTGCAAGCCTGTTCTATTCCCTGACCGAAGGCACGCTCGGCACGGATGCACTGGCGCACAGCTGGCCGCGGGGCCTGCTCAGATATGCGTTCCCCCCAGTGAGTGTTCTCGCACGAGTCCTGTGCAGGATCAGGGAGGACAAGGAGCAGGTCATATTGGCACGGCCAGACCTGGTTCTCGGAACTCTTATTCCTTGCGACAGCCCCTCCCTGGCCTATCCCTCTGAGGAAGGACCTCCTCACTCAGAGACGGGGCACCCTCTGGCACCCGCGTCCCGAACTCTGGAGCCTCCACGTGTGGCTCCTGGACGGGACGTGGCAGCAGGGCCGTGCAGAGAGTTCTTCAGGGGCAGGGGCTCAAATGTAAAAAAAGGAGCAATATGTAAATATATATCCTTATGCTCATCAAGCCTGCATTTATTTAATCAAAAATACAATTAATGAAAAAACAGTAGCCTAATATTGTGAAATATTATTACATTGTGTTCTTTTTAACTTTTTATCAATCAAAGAATCTTGAAAAGAGTATCACAGTTTCCATCATTGACATTAAATCCTCATATTAGAATGATTTCTGAATGATCATGTGACATTGAAGAGTGGAGTAATGATGCTGAAAATCCAGCTGTGATCACAGGAATAAATTATATTTTAAATTATTTTAAAATAGAAAACCATTATTTTAATAATATTTCACAATATTGCTGTTTTTTATCAAATAAATGCAGGCTTGATGAACATAAGAGACTTCTTTCATAATGCTGCATAATATTCAAAAATGGTAATATAATAAAGTCCTTTCACGTAACCATTTCGCCAGCCTACACTTCACATAATAGGTCTGTAGGTGCCGGTGGCACTTGGGTTTTGTTAACTTTGATAGTTTCATGAAATAGTAAACGGTGTATCAATATACATAATACAAGTGAATTTAACACTACTTACCATTAATGCGACTTTTGCTGCTGCATGGTTTTGTGCAGGGATTTGTTTGTTGTCAGTTAAAAGGTAAAATCCATTTTGTCAGTGATGCAATTTATAATATGAGACAAACCACAGGAAATTGTTCCACAAACGTTAGTTCATCTGTCCATGTAATTTTCAACCGATTTATGAATAAGAACAGAAAATTACCGCTCCACTTCACATGCCCAATGGAATTTGAACTTGCTTTGCCAGATCACGATTGGTTGGTGTATATACATGACAAACGGGCATTGGTGAATTGTGTAATACTTTAAAATATATAATATATAGATTTGTAATAAAATCAACACATTAACTCTGATTATGGATAAAAAAAAAATATTGGTTGACTTTTTTCCCGTAAGGCCACACACTCTCGGAAAGGACCATATTTGGCTCGAGAGCCGTTTCCGAAAAGTGGAAAATCAGCAGTCAATCAAAATGCACGCAACCCATAGCAACGCGTTATGGCAACGCCTCAACAGAAATTGTCTGACCTTTGAGCCGTTCGTTACTATTGTATACATTGTCATGTTATAATAATCACATTTATTTAGTTTTATTGACCACGATATTATCATTGATATTTGTCTGAGAGGGGCACTTTTGATTCATTTTGAAAAAGGGCAGGGGCTCGAGCACCCAAAGCCCCCCCACTGCACGTACCTGCGAGGCAGGTTTGAGTACCCTACCACCTCTGGTGGTGGCTACCATCACTTCCGCTAGGGCAGAGTCCACTCTACATGCCTATGTGTTGAAGTGGAACCTCTTCGTCACCTGGTGTTCTTCCCGCCAAGAAGATCCCTGGAAATGCCTGATCGGGTCCGTGCTCTCGTTCCTCCTAGAAGGGTTGGAGCGGAGGCTGTCTCCCTCCACCCTTAAAGTTTATGTGGCCGAAATATCTGCCCACCACGACCTCTTGGAGAACAAAAGGGTAAGTTAGCACGACCTGGTCATCAGGTTCCTGAGGGGAGCCAGGAGACTAAATCCTCCTCGCTCTCCCCTCGTACCCTCTTGGGACCTCTCAGTAGTTTTAGATGCTCTGCAGAGGCCTCCCTTTGAGCCCTTGCGGTCAGTTGATCTTAAGTTTTTGTCTATGAAGATAGCTCTCCTGACCGCATTGGCCTCCATCAAGAGGATAGGGGACCTGCAGGCATTTTCGGTTGACGAAGCGTGCCTGGAGTTCAGGCCGACTAACTCTTACATGATACTGAGACCCCGGCCCGGATATGTGCCCAAGGTTCCCACCACTCTGTTCAGAGACCAGGTGGTGAATCTGCAAGCGCTGCCCATGGAGGGGGCAGACCCAGCCTTGGCATTGCTCTGTCCAGTACGCGCTCTCCGCGCTTACGTAGACAGGACGCAGTGTTTCAGGACATCAGACCAGCTCTTTGTCTGTTATGGTGGAGAGTGGAAGGGAAGAGCTCTCTCAAAGCAAAGGCTGTCTCACTGGATAGTGGATACCATTGTTTTGGCTTACCAACAGCAAGGTCGACCATGTCCCCTTGGGGTTAGGGCCAACTCCACCCAGAGTGTGCCCTCCTCTTGGGCTCTAGCGCATGGCGCCTCGCTAACAGAAATCTGCAGAGTTGCAGGCTGGGCGACACCTAACACATTCGCCAGATTCTACAATCTCTGAGTGGAGCCTGTGTCCGACTATGTACTCGCCTCTACTAGTGGCCTGTAATGGACTAGGCTCAGGTGTCTTTGCTTGCTCGCCATTCCACTCCACGGACTGGATACGTGCGATATTCTCCTCAGATGAGCTTCCCGAAAGCCCTGAGTTCCTCCAGCACTGTCGACGCTGACACCAGTAAGTCTGCCCTCTCGAGCCCAGACCCTCGTGTATGGCCAGGTGCCCTGTTTGAATGGTTCCCCTCCGGCGACCCCCACACGTGTATTTCCACCGTAAGCCTCCTCAGTGAGCAGGTGTCTTTCCCTTGGCAAGTCCCTGCCACCCCTGGGGTTAAAAATCCATCTTCGGCTGGTACCCCAGAGTTCTCCATATGCAGCCCGTAGTGGGTCATATGTGTACTTTCTAAGTCCTCCCTACGGGTAGGCATTTTGGCATATCTCCACTGGAATATGCTTCCCAGTGTACCTTGGTGTTTCTGTGATAAGTGGGAGTCCTTCGTCCGTACTAGTCTTACGACAGGGTACTCACACTTATTCAGGGCACTGGAAGACAGCCGAGTGGCGTCACTGTATTGGGACCCCCATTTGTTAGTCACTAACGTTACGTCGTAGTGACTGAACGAAAGGGAACGTCTCGGTTATGTATGTAACCCTCGTTCCCTGAGGAGGGAACGGAGACGTAACATCCCTTTGCCACATTCGCTGTACTGCTGGAACGGCTGGGAGTTCAGCCTTGGCTCCGCAGCAGATAACATAATGCGATGTTGCCAGCGTACTTCCTTATATAACCACGCTGTGGGGCAGAGTTACGCATGCAAATTCCACATGCCCATGGCATTGGCACTGCCATTGGGCGCTGTTAGACTCCTCGAAGGTAATTGGCTTCTAAGCAAAACCCCCATTCGTTAGTCACTAACGTTACGTCTCTGTTCCCTCCTCAGGGAACGAGGGTTACATACGTAACCGAGACGTTAGCTATAGTTGTGGAGGAGTCTTTCTCATCCAGTGTCATGCTCTGTTCGATCATGGATTTCAAGGGCACAATGAGTGACAGGGTGGCGCTCTTTTCATCAGTCAATGTGTACGCAAAAACATTTTATATGAGGTGACAACCCGGCTTCTCTCACTGCCACATCCATGTTGTGTACGTTGTCGGTAATGACAGCAATACTATGACCAGATCTTTCAGCTCTCCCACTCTTGTATGGCCGCTTTTAAAACATCGGTTCGTACCTGTGTGTGACTCGAAAGCGAGTCTAAAGCACAAAACTCTTCATTTCCCACTCTGTGGTAATAACATATGCCGTGACTGTGATGTAGCTCTGAACAGCCCTCAATGTCCACTCGTCAGATGTTATTGCCACACCCTCAGCCTTTTTCAGATCATCTGTCACATTTGCTTTAGCTTCATTGTACAGTGCTGGAATTACCTCCTGACTGAAGTGGGGGCGTGACGGAATATGGTACCTGGGCTCCAGTACCTTCACCAAATTGCGAAATCCAACATGTCGACAACAGAGCATTGTCTCATGTCTTTTGCAATAAAAACTCAGATGCACCTGGTTATTTCTTGAACTTTTGCATTTGACTGAGACCACATTGAAGCAAAACTTTGTTGTATAGATTTTTGACCTTCTTTCAATCTTTTTCGCTGCTGGTTGCTAGAGTTTGTCGTTGTGGTGCCGTTTTAAATGACACATCATATTTGTAGTGTTCAACTTTGTGTATTTGTGTTCGTGTTTTGTCTGTTTTTTACCGTCCTCATGTCGAGTGACTGGAAAACCAAAATGCTGCCAGACATCGGACCTGTGGACGGGGCATCCTCTATTTCAGTCAAACTCATTTTTGCCCTGCTACTGCTCAGTTCAAGTGTGAATGCAGTGAATGAGGCAGCAGCAGCTGTGAGTGCATGTGTGAGGCAGCAGTAAATGCACGTGTGACGCAGGTGCGGTAGCTCAACCAATATGATAAAACGGACGTCATATCGTAAAAAAACAATCGCCATAACTCTACGATACATATCATAAAATGTTTTGCATTGTGATATATCATACCACGATATGACGTTACACCTCTAGAATATATCCCAAAAACCCTGGAAAGTTTCCAAAAATCCTGAAAAGTTTCCAAATATTCTGGAAAGTTTCCAAAAATTCTGGAAGGTTTCTGGATACTTTGCAACAATTAGTAAGAGTAAAAATGTAGTTTGCTGAAAAACTACTCAATTTACTACATTACAAAGTAGTACTTTAGTATTATTTTTCTATTTTTACATAAAAAATGTGCTGATGTTAGCAATATGGAGTGCTAAACACTCATCGTTTCATTCGCCCTCGCGCAGAAAGTCCATAAGTGAGATTCATAGAAGTATTAAACTTGTGACATTCCAGGAAAACGTCTCGGTTACATATGTAACCCTCATTCCCTGAAGGAGGGAATGGAGACGTACGTCGGAACTGACCGACGAATTGGGGATCTGATTTCAGAGACCAATCTACTTTGAGTGTTAAAAACGAGCCAATGAAGATTGGCATGCGATTCACACATTCCACGCTCCGCCCCGCATCCTGCTTGAGCGCACTGGACCGTCTTAGATGGTACGGAAGTCAGGGCTCCAAGCAGGGAGGTCAGTCACTGCTGTTTCTGCAAGACCCACTCAGTGTGACTATTGGATAACGCTTGGAAAGCGTGCCCATCTCGGAAGATGGTACGCTGCGGAGCCACGTCCTTCAATGGAAGGAGAGGTGGCGGAATACACATAAGGACTAACCTAGCAAGGTAGTACAACATATGGCAGTTTCTGGGGTGATTTCAACCTGGTTCCAGGGGGGAAAGAACACAGCCAGAGACGACAGAGCGGGCTCTGTCAAGGGAAAGACACGGGGCTAGCCGATCAGGGTAGCTGGTGGAGGATACACATATGGGATTGCCGTGAGGGAACCGCTACATATGGGACCCAGCCTACACACTCATTCCACAAGCATACGGGTGTAGGCCTGGCGTCAGACGGCCGCAATGTCTGGCACCGAAGGGGTGACGGAGGAGCTTGACAGGGTTAGTTGTTTCCGGGGAACACAACTGGAGACAATAGAAGCACGTATCCGGCCCAGAGGGCGGGAGTGGCGTTGCAAGCCGACACTTAGAACAGGCACTTAGCGCTCCTGGCCCCTGGGGGCAAGAATGTGGCAAGATACCGGCTCTACACAGAGGCTATAGAATCTAGCAAACGTGTTAGGTGTCGCCCAGCCCGCAGCTCTACATTTATCTGTCAGCGAGGTGCCTTGAGCCAGCACCCCCAGGAGGAAGCAACACTACTTGTTGAGTGTGCTCGCAACCCGAACGGGCAAGGCACGTCTTGGGACTGGTAAGCCAAGACGATAGCATCCACTATCCAGTGGGCTAACCTCTGCTTGGAGACAGCCTTTCCCTTCTGCTGGCCTCCGTAATAGACGAAGAGTTGCTCTGAGGTCCTAAAGCTTTGAGTCCGGTCTACATAAGTGTGAAGAGCGCGGACGGGACATAACAAAGCTAGGGCTGGGTCTGCCTCCTCCGAAGGCAGCGCTTGCAGGTGGTGCACTAGAGCCAAGTCCCAAGAGGGTAACGAGTTTGGACGAGGAGGATTTAGCCTCGCACCTCTGAGGAACCTGACGATTAGGTCGTGCTTCAGTCGCTGAAAGGTGGCGGGTGCCCCGAACAATCCGAACGGAAGCGTGACGAATTGGTGTAATCCGAACGGCGTTGTGAAAGCGTTTTTTTCTTTGGATAATGGAGTTAAGGGGATCTGCCAATATCCTTTCGTTAAGTCCAGTGTTGAATAAAAACGAGCCGAACCTAGCCGATCAAGCAACTCGTCAATCCTCGGCATTGGATAAGCGTTGAACTTCGACACGGAATTCACCTTGCGATAATCCACACAGAACCACATGGAGCCGTCCGTTTTGGGAACCAAAACTATCGGGCTCGCCCAATCGCTGTGGGATTCTATTACTCCCAAGTCCAGCATCGCCTCTAATTCCGTTTGAACCACTTTCTTTTTGTGTTCCGGTAATCTATACGGCCGGCTGCGAACTACCACGCCCGGCTCGGTCTCAATATGGTGCTGTATGAGATTAGTTCGACCGGGTAGGGACGAAAACACATCCGCAAAATCTCCTTGCAATTTAGCAACGTCAGTGAGCTGGGAGGGCGAGAGGTGATCTCCCCCTGGGGCCAGAGCGACTGATTGGCCTTTGAGGCTCACTTCTGGCCCGAGATCATCCTCGTTAGTTACCACCTTCGCCAGCAACACTGACTCCACCTCATTCCATTTTTTAAGGAGATTGTGATGGTATACCTGATGTGCCCCGTTCCTATCCGTTCGCACCATCTCATAATTGAGATCCCCCACTCGTTGTGTGACCTCAAACGGTCCTTGCCACTTGGCGAGTAACTTTGAACTGGACGTGGGCAATAATACAAGTACCTTCTCTCCCGGTGCAAATTCTCGCAGTCGGGTTCCCCTGTTGTACAACCGGCTTTGTGTGTCCTGGGCCTGTAGCAAGTTCTCCATTGACAGCCACCCCAGGGTGTGGAGTTTTGCTCTCAGGTCCAGGACATACTGAATTTCGTTTTTGCTTTCCGACGGTCCCTCCTCCCAAGCTTCCCGCATGACGTCAAGGACCCCTCGGGGCTGACGCCCATACAGTAACTCGAAGGGGGAAAACCCTGTGGAGGCTTGGGGAACCTCTCTCACAGCGAACAACAGGGGTTCCAACCATTTGTCCCAATTTTTGGTGTCTTCGTGAACAAACTTACGAATCATTGTCTTTAATGTGCGATTAAATCGTTCTACCAGACCGTCTGTTTGTGGGTGATAAACGCTGGTACGAACAGATTTAATGCCCAATAACCCGTACAGTTCGCTTATGGTGCGGGACATAAACTCCGTGCCTTGATCGGTGAGAATCTCTTTCGGGATTCCCAACCGGGAGATTAAACGAAACAGAGCATCCGCCACACTTTTTGCCGAAATGGTGCAGAGAGCTACTGCTTCGAGGTATCGAGTTGCATAGTCCACTATTACTAATGCAAAGCGATGCCCCCGTGCGGATCGTTCCAATGGCCCAATGAGGTCCATACCAATTCTCTCGAAGGGGACCTGCACAAGAGGTAGAGGGCGCAATGGCGCTTTTGGAGTGGCCGGTGGGTTTACCAACTGGCATTCACGACAAGTGGCACACCACCTGCGCACATTCTCGTGAATGCCCGGCCAGAAAAATCAGGCCATTAAACGATTCAACGTGCCCGTTTGACCCAAATGTCCAGCCATGGGATTACAAAGAGCCACCTGGAAAAGCATTTCCCGGCGGCCCTTCGGTACTAACAATTGGGTTGTATCTCGTTTTGTCTGAGTATCTTGGGTTACTCAATACAACCTATCTTTAATCACGGCAAAATAAGGATAAGTTAGCGGCCGGGCGGGTTGAAGAAGCCGGTCATCGACCGAACGGACCTGCTCAAAGGCATTTTTGAGCGACTCATCTCGGGACTGTTCCAGAGGAAAATCATCACGCTCCGAAAGGATTAGCCTGTTCACAGCGCTCCGTTCCTCTGACCCAGTTCCTGATGGTCCCGGCTCAGCTTCCCCTAGCTGCGCAACTGCGCTCTTTCCCCGCCCTCTTTTTTCCCAAGAGACATCCGCACATATACACCCCAATAAATCCCTAAATGCTGGCCAATTCGTCCCCAAGATCAGTGGATGTCGGAGGTGGGGACTAACCACGACCTCCACACTATGTTTTTCCCCTCGAAATTGGATTATGACTGGCACCAATGGGTACTTCACCTCGTCCCCGTGCACACACCTTACCGTAACCAGGCGGCCATTATCCAATGCGTCAGGTTGTATCAGGCTTTGATGAATTGCGGTTTGGTTACAGCCGGAATCCACCAAAGCCTGATATGTACCCCCCTTAATACTCACGGGTATTTGGTAAACCCCGGCTTGATCGGGGGCAGCCTGTGGTGCGTCGGGAACCCGGACCAGAGTCCCCACCTCCATTACGGAACACCTGTCAATGAAGTGTCCCGGGTCCCCACAACGCCAACACGCCGGCCCAGGCTTCCCCACCGCCCTAGTGGCGGGAAGCGAGTCAAGGGATTGGTGCGGAGAGAGCGGCGGGAACTGGCCAGTCGCCCGGTCCGGAGCACAGGATCCCGGTCCTCTGGGCGGAGCCCCCTGACCGGTCGATGCCTCCCCCGATCTCCAATGGGACACCGGTCTCGGTGGCGGGCCCCGGCGTGACCTAGGAGCAGGGACAGGTCTCGCCGAAGAAGGCGAGAGAGAGGGGAGAAGAGGGGAAACAAAAGAGGAGGGTAGAGAGACAGCTGGCAGGGGTTCGCCGACCCCTTGTTATGCCACCATCTGATCCTCCGCCAGTTGGATGGCCGAGTCCAGCGACGCGGGATGGTGGCACTGGACCCACTGCGCGGTCTCTCGTGGCAAACGTGCCACGAACTGCTCCAGTACCACCTGGTCAATGATATGGTCCACGTCGCTTCCCTCGACCACCAGCCATCGGCGACACACGACCCAGAGCTGTTGAGCCAACACGAAGGGCCGGGCACTCTCCCCCAGATCCAGGGACCTGAATCGCTGACGGTGTTGTTCGGGGGAGAGGCCGACCCGCTGGAGGATGGCCCTCCTCAGATCGTCATAGTGGAGGAGGTTCTGGACCGGGAGTTGCTGCACCGCCCGCTGTGCCTCTCCTGACAGGAGGTGAATAAGCCTCACTGGCCAATGTTCTCTCGGCCATCCGCAGGACTCGGCCGACCTTTCAAAGAGGTCCAGGAAGGCTTCGGGGTCGTCCTGGGACCCCATCTTCATTAACGCTGGAGGATGGCCCTCCTCAGATCGTCATAGTGGAGGATGGGGTATCTTCATTAACGGCACCTGCGCTGGTATCCCTAAAAGGGGGGTTTCATGACACTTTAATGTTCCCTGTTAGCTGGGGTTAATCGCTAACTGTCAGCCATTAGCTGTAATGTTTACTAACAGCCTGCTGAATTACTATAGAAACAGAATGAACTAATATGTGTCGCAGGTATCTTTCAACTATTTGAGGTTTAAAATACCAGAATAATCTACAAATGTAGGTTGCCATGAAAGTATTTACCAGCTATTTCTTGTCAAAAATCACTTACTGTTTTCCTGGGAATTTTTTTAAACTTTGAAATAGGGGAGAGCGGGGCACAACCTAATGCAGGGTTAGTTGTAACACAAATGGTTTAAAACTTTCCACACATGCAAGATGACGAAACTTTGTGTATTTACTAGTTGCCATATCAACATTGTTTACAGAAAAAATTGCACCAAAATTTAAAAAATCTTTGGAAGATATCACTGAACATTTATTTAACCATAGCAAAAGTAAATTTCTAACTTAGGTTTATTTTTAATCTCTGTTTTTTTGTGTTTATTTAAAATAAGACAAATCTGATATTATTTTAAACTTATATCTGTTAATTAACAGTTGAGATAGTTTTTTAATGCTGATCTAACCAGCAGAAGACACGAACTGGGGTTTAAATCCCAGTTGTGCAGGTGGGGGGTGCGTTGTAACACTGCGTTACATTGTGCCCCTATTAGAACTATGCTATTATATTCTATACTTTTATGAATTCTTTTGAGAAACCATGAGGAAAAGGTGAATAATAACTGAGAGTCAATGTTCAGAAATTATGAATTATTATGTTTTTAACTATGCTGTATAGTTGTATTTAGCAGTGTGTAAAATAATGCCATTATTTTATTATTTTTTATTATATCAGGTAACATTTTAAGCTGTAATTTGGTCATGTTACAATGTGCCCCTCACATGTTACAATGTACCCCACCTATGGGGCATGTTGACACATTTCACTTCCATTCTTTCGGGGTAAATCAAGAAAAAAAGTATACATTGTATTAATGAAACAAAACCACATAATTTAACTAGACGTGTGAAATTAATGTGGGGAAAAAATAAAGACTCTGAACCCCAAGTGGATTTACACAAACTGAGAAAGTCAAAAGCATTGTGGCCCACTCTCCCCTACATAATTTGAGCTGTGCTTTAGTTCGATTAGAAGCACACAAGGCCAAAGCTTTATAATCACCGATATCTCAATGATATCCACTTTGAACCTTCTTTTAGCTACAGTTCTGAGCCAATTACCTGATCTGTCCTTTACTGTTAATTAGCATCATTCGTTTTTTCACTACAGCTGCCCATTCACTTAAAATTATCTTTATAGGATGAACAAATTGATGCAAAATATGGTAATGTGATATTTCTGCAGATCCCTAGATGTAAAACATTTTATTTCTGTAATTAAGACTATAATTGTACCTCAATTTCAGTCATGAACCTTGGGAAAGACATACTTAAGCTAATACCTCATTAATGCGCATGTCAACAGCAGTGTTGTAAGACACTCAGAGGTCACACTTGCCCACACAAGGGCTGGAATCGCAGAGATGGAGATATTTTTGCAGAGATTGAGTTTCTCAAAAATTTAAATCCTTTTAAATATAATGAGCTCTGCAGGGGAAAATGCAAAAGTGTTTGGACATCTTCCAAGTTGGCATATAATCCGTGTTTTTCTCCATACCTTCATCAAAAAGTGAGAGACATTGAGGCTGTTGAAAATGATTGCATAACATTGCAATTTGTTTTTCTTGAAAGACAGGCCTGTACCACAGTATTAAATGTCCCCTGATTTGAAAATGAATGCTTTAATTTAGTACAAAATCATGAACAAGCACTTTTAAAACTTTAATTATCTTTAAACTTTTCACATCGAATATCACCATGCTATGTGTAAAGAGGGGTCAACAGAAAGAGGATCCATTTGCAGCTTTTATTAAGAACAGTCGTAGTCATCAATGAACAATGAACAGCAAACAGGGCAATGGAGATAAGACCGTAATCAGAGAGTAAAGCAGGCATGAGATCGAGGCAGGCGGCAGGCAGTAAACAATAGTCCATGAAACAATGCAAAGGGTCAGAGGTATGCAGCAATCATTCACATGAGAGGAAACAGTCCAAGGTCAAAAGCAATAATCCAACAAGAGAAATTAGAATGCTCAGAAATGTCAGCCAGGGCAAAACAAGACTTTGCAAAGAGTGTGTGTGAAATGGCCTCTAAAATAGTTCAGGTAATGAGGTGCAGCTGGACCCGTGATCAGAGTCAGGTACAGGGCTTCTGGGAAATGGAGTGTGTGAGTGAGAGAGTCAGTATTCTGGTAACGATCAGGGGGAACCACAGAGGCCGGATTCATTACAGAGCCCCCTCCCTGCGAACGGCTCCTGACGTGAGAAGGCTGATGGCGCCGAGGTCTTTCACAAGGACGAGGGGCAGGTCTATCCGGATGGGTCAGGTGAAAGTCTATAGTTAGTGTGGAGTCTAGAATATCCTTAGCAGAGACCCAAGACCTCTCTTCCGGTCAATACCCCTCCCAGTCTACTAGGTACTGTAGAATTCCATCTCGGGATCTCTTTGACCTGATACGCCTCTTTGCCGTTGATGATTAGAAGAGGGTCCAAGTGTCCAAGCCTCATCTAGGTGTCAGCCCCTCTCGGAGCACCAGCGGCCTTGAGCAAAGGGACATGGAAAGTGGGTGAGATACGTTAGTGAGATGGTAAATCCAAATGGTAAGAAACAGGAGTTCTGTTTAATGATTTTGAAGAGACCCACATACCTGGGACTGAGTTTACGGCAGGGTATTCTTCTGAGCGGAGATCTCTGGTGGAAAGCCAGACCCATGATCCTGGAGTGAACTCTGAACTGGGACGTCTATGGTGATCAGCTTGAACTTTGAGTCTCCTGACAGCAAGTTGAAGGTGATTGTGGGCCTCATTCCAGGTGGCTTCACTTCTTCTGAGCCAGTCGTTGATGGTGGGTAAGTCTGAGGGTTCACCAGACCATAGGAAGAGGGGTGGCTGGAAAACCGAGCACACACTGAAAGGGGGTCAGACCAGTGGATGGCTTGTGCAGAGAATTTTGTGCATACTCGGCCCAGGATAGAAACCTACTTCATTCAGCCTGATTGCGATGACAGTAGGATCTTAGATAACAGATAACTTCTTGATTGAGACGCTCTGTCTGTCCATTGGATTCTGGATGATAACCTGAGGTGAGACTGATGTTAACATTTAGACAGGAGAAGGCTGACCAGAGTCAAAGAGGTGAATTGAGGTCCTCTATCTGAGACGATGTCATCAGGCAGACCATAAAAGCGAAAGACAAAATTGCACAGCAGCTCTGCAGTCTCTAGAGCGTTAGGTAACTTGGGTAGTGGGATCAGATGACATGACTTTGAGAAACGGTCAACAACAGTGAGAATGGGAAGATCTGTGATGAAATCGATGATGTGTGACCAAGGTCACTGAGGAATGGGTAGGGGTTGTAGAAGGCCTGCAGGAAATTGTTTGAGTGATTTGGTGGTGTTACAAATTACACAGTTCTTAAAGGTCCCGTTTTTCGTGTTTTTTTGAAGCTTTGATTGTGTTTACAGTGTGCAATATAACATGTGTTCATGTTTTGCGTGTAAAAAAAAACTGTATTTTTAACACATTTTACTTATCTGTATACTGCTGTTTTCACTGTCCTAAAAACGGGTTGATGAGTTCCTTGTTCTATGAAGTCCCTCCTTCAGAAATACGTAACGAGTTCTGATTGTGCCAGCGGTTCCCGTGTTGGGATTTGACCGCAGCTTAGCGAACGTGTCACGGTTCCTGTGTTGTGATTCGACAGCAGCTTAGTGCACGTGGAAAGGTCACGCCTCTTAACGGGGTGATGTATGCGCTCAATGATCTCTACAGCGTCCCTGGAAAAGCCAAACAAAGGTGATTTGACTTCGGGATGAAAATAACAGCGTCTCGACGACATGGCGCCAAACACACTCAAACGCAACACTTCCTTTTCTCCACGCGACACGTCCTATTCTCCACGTGGGACAGCAACAAGACCACACCCCCTTTTTTCACGTATTCTTGTGGGCGGAGGTTAGTCTGTTCTACTGTTCTACTGACGTCATTTATGAAGGAAGTACCAGGATGTAGTCCAAGCCAGCCGTTCGCTGTAGGCTTTGAAAGGGAACTTCTGTTAAATAAAATATCTCGCTTGGCATTGAACTTTGAGCTTTATAATTTTACAGGTATTATTTATGCTCTAACGGCAACATTACACACTAACTAAAGTTTGAACAGTGGGATCACGAAGAACGGGACCTTTAATGCAAGTCATGATGTCAGAACGGAGAGAAGACCACCAGAATTTGTTAAAAATGAGTTGAATGGTTGCATTTATGCCTGGATGTCCAGAGTTGGGTAGATCATGGACCTGTTGAATGACTCTGTGTCTCAAAGAGAGAGGGACAAAGATTCTGTCCCTGGGACATTCAGCTGGGATAGGGTTGGAACCCTGAGTCTCTGTGATCTCGGTCATAATATCCCACTGAACTGGTGCAACAATGAGGGTAGAAGGTAGGATGGAACTGGGCTTGATGGACTGATATGTGGACTCAAACTGACGAGAAAGTGCATCGCCTTTGGTGTTCTTGGTGCCTGGACGGTAAATCACAGTGAACTGGAACCGAGTGAAAAATAGAGCCCACCTGGCCTGTCTGTGGTTGAGTCATTTTGCTCTGCAAAGATATTCAAGGTTGCGATGATCAGTGAGGACTAAGAAGGGGTATTTGGCTCCCTCTAGCCAATGCCGCCACTCCTCGAAAGCTGCTTTCATTGCAAGAAGCTTGTGATTCCCCACATCCTAATTCTGTTCTGCTTGATTGAGTTTGCGGGAGAAATAAGCACAGGGGAAGAGTTCGGATGGATTGCCATGACGTTGTGAGAAGACAGCTCCAACTCCAGTGCTTGAAGCGTCGATCCCAACCGTGAACTCAAGTACAGGATCCGGGTGATGTACTTTACGATCATCCATAGCTACTCTGTACTGACCACATAGCCTAGGAATGTCGTGGAAGTTTGATGAAATTCGCATTTATCTGCCTTGGCAAATAGATGATGAGAGATCAGACGTTGGAGAACTGCTCTGACATGCTTAACATGTTCTTAAAAAGAGTTGGAGTAGACCAGAATATCATCCATGTAAACTATGACCCATCTGCCAAGCATGTCACGGAATACATCATTGATAAAAGCTTGGAAGACAGAGGGACTGTTGACCAGCCCAAAGGGCATGACTCTGTACACATAGTGCCCACAAGTGGTAGAGAACTCTGTCTTCCACTCGTCCAACTTCCTGATGCGGATCAAATTGTAGGCGTTGTGCAGGTCAAGTTTGGTGAACCATTTAGCTGAAAGGAGCTGTTCTGGTGCAGGGGGCACTAGAGGAAGGGGGTATTGGAATTTGACTGTGATGTCATTGAGACATCGATACATGGCCTTCCATCCTTCTTCTTTATGAAGAACCCAGCAGAGGCTGGGGAGGTTGATGGAACTATGAAACCCTTGGCCAATTCCTCTTCGAAATAAGCTTTCATAGCTTCTGTCTCAGGTTGCGAAAGGGGAAATATTCTGCCTTTAGGTGGTGTGATACCCGGAAGGAGATCTATGGCACAGTCACTGGATCGGTGAGGGGGTAATTGGGTTGCCTTGTATTTACTAAAAGCTTCAGCTAGGTCAGCATACTGAGAATGAAGTTTGACAGGTTGATTGGAATCTACCTTATCAGTGGTGGTTTCAATGGATGTGGGTTTGGACTCTTGGAGACATTGAGAGAAGCATTTGGTTGACCAGTGAGTGACTTGACCCTCTGTCCAGGAGATCTGTGGTATGTGAAGCTGAAGCCATGGAAGTCCGAGGATGATTGGGTTATAGGGTGCTTGGATGCGGTAGAAGCGGATGGTCTCAGTGTGCAGGATACCGATAGTCAATTGAATGTCAGTGGTTATGTACTGAAGATCCATATTAAGAGCTCGGTGAAAGTGCAGTTTGAGAGGATCATCAGGCCATCCAGTCTGAGCTGCAAGTGTGCGGAATGTGAGAGCAAACTCAGCAGCAGAAGATCTTCCTTGACGAAGTGAAAGAATCTGTTCACCAGCTCCCTCTCCTCCTCTGGGTATATCAAATACTGCACGGAAATGTCACAGGAAATCATCAAATGTAGGAAAGACAGACCAATTGAGATCCCACACAGCAGTAGCCCAATCCAATGCCTTATTGGTGAGCAACGAACAAACTAAGGCAATACGGCCCTCTTCGGTGGGATACAACAAGGGTTGCTGAGAAACAAACAATGAGCCTGTAGGGAGTAGGACGCCTTTGCATTTACTAGGTGTACCATCAAACTTATCTGGGTAAGCTAGGCGAGGACTTGTCGAAGAAAGACTTGAAACAGAGACTTGAGTTGGCAGACTTGAAGGCGGTGGAATTGTCTCAGGTGAGGGTAGATGAAGATTCCGTAGCGTCTTTACTACCTCTTCTATGAGGGATGTGAGATGTGCTAATTGTTGTTGATGCACAGCTAGCATGTTAGCCTGAGCAGAGGCTTCAAAGGTGAAATGGTCGATAGCTGCTGGTTCAGGTTGCGGCAAAGTCTTCTGTATAGAGGGGTCAACAGAAAGAGGATCCATTTGCAGCTTTTATTAAGAACAGCCGTAGTCGTACAGACAGAGTCGATGAACAGCAATGGAGATAAGACAGTAATCAGAGAGTAAAGCAGGTGTGAGATCGAGGCAGGCAGTAAACAATAGTCCATGAAACAATGCAAAGGGTCAGAGGTAGGCAGCAATCATTCACATGAGAGGAAACAGTCCAAGGTCAAAAGCAGTAATCCAACAAGAGAAATAATAATGCTCAGAGATGTCAGCCAGGACAAAACAAGACTTTGCAAAGATTGTGTGTGTAATGGCCTCTTAAATAATTCATATATAGCTGAGGGACCGTGAGTTAGTGACGGGAGTATAAAGGAGGAGCAACAACAGTGAAGGACGAGAGAGGACCAGGCCTGGATTTTAATTTGTGTTTTATTTATGTATGTACGCGGCAGTCGTCCGTGAGGGGCATCCGCTTTTACTTTCACTTTGTTTATTTATTTTATTAAAGTTTGTTGTTTATTGTTTGCCGGTTCCCGCCTCCTTCTTCCTTGAACCTACATACTCCGTTACATTGGTGCCGAAGCCTGGGATGAAGGAGGGACATGCTGTCGAAGAGCCCTCGCTGCTGAAGGGGATCGCGGTGCTGAGGAGTTTGAGCAGCGCGGAAGAGAGAAGACCGCGAGTGGCTGCCCGAGGCGGTGGTGCTGGAGCGAGTGAAGATCCGGTGGGATGGAGAGCTCGCTGACTTGCCCCTGGGTTGAGGTGGGGTGGCTGCCGTCCGAGAGGGAGCGGAGGAGTCGCCAGCGCTTGCCCTAAGCCGGAGCCTGCTGCCGTCCGCCATGTTGGGGAGGAGCAGGGAGCGCGGGACTGGGACTCGCTGCCGGCTGCCCTCAGTAGGAGGAGTCACCGCCGGCCGCCAGGGGGCGGAGGAGGATCGAGCCATCCACCGAGCGTCCAGTACCATCACATGGCACAGCGAGGAAGAGCCTCTCGGCTGGCTGAGGACCGAGCGGCAGTGTGTCCGGGAACCGGACCAGAATTTTTTCCCCCTCTTTTCTTTTCTCCTCTCTCCACTCTCTCGTCTCTGTCGCTACTCGTGCTCCCGGCTCCGTTCTCTCACCTCTCTGTCCTTACCCCCAGGTGCCGCAGCCGGCGTGATAAGGGCGTTGGGGGTATGTGGCGAGCAGCGAGGCTGAGGGACCGTGAGAGTGGGACCGCAGTCATTAGTGATGATGAGCACCAGCTGCGTGCCGTCGGCCTCGTGTCTCACGGAGGAGTGACGGGAGTATAAAGGAGGAGCGACAACAGTGAAGGACGAGAGAGGACCAGGCCTGGATTTTAATTTGTGTTTTATTTATGTATGTGCGTGGCAGTCGTCCGTGAGAGGCTGCCACTTTTACTTTCACTTTGTTCATTTATTTTATTTAGTTTGTTAATTAAGTTTGTTGTTAGTGTTCGCCGGTTCCCGCCTCCTTCTTCCCTGAACCTACATACTCCGTTACAATCAGCATTTATATAAAATCACATTAATTTTTTTTTTTTTCAGTATATTCATAATGAATTCATTTTTAATTTTGTGTTACTATATGATAATTTGAAATTTCTTTACTTTCATAGCTAGCTATATATATATATATATATATTATATTTGTATATAAATATATAAATTTAGGCATTTAGTAATGCAGCATTAATCAGCATATAGCATATAACCAAAAAAAAAAAAAATAGTATTTTTAAAATTAGATTTTTAAATCTACTCATTTTTATTATTATTTATATTTATATTGATATTATTATTAATATATTAAAATTATCTGTAGAATAAGAATGGTTAGTTGTATTTTTTATATAAATATGTATACAAATAATTTACATATACATATATATTTTATATAGCCTATATATTAGGGATGCCACAATTCTCAATATAATATTGAACTGGTCGGTACGGCATTCACGGTTCAATACACGCTTGTGAATTAAGTTTTTTTTCGGTTTTGCATTTAATCAATAATTTTTATTTCTCTCCGTTTTAAATATTTCACAAATATTTCACAATATTTCACATATTTCACAGTTTATTTCGGCTCTGTTTGAGTGTGCCTGTGAGTCTACGCGCTGATATGAGCAAATATCCAATCACTATACACTAAAGTTAGGGGTGTTTAGCCACGCTTGCAATGCTGGTGTCAGAGAGTTATACTCATGGAACACTATAGTTATTCACAATCAAGAAAGTGTATTATTTGCATGCGCTTTAAATGCGCTTTTCACATGCTTTTTAAAAAATAAATACAAATAAATCAAAGTATGCTGTATATACTGTGCATTATTCAATATAGTGTACACTAATATTCCAGGCATATCCTTTTATGCTGCACATTATTAAAAATGATAGTACATATTATGCAGCAAGACATTCTCTTCTGACAGAATGCATATGTTACATGTTGTGTGTATATTCTTAGTTTTCTGGAACTCATATATCTAAGATGAAGGGTCTGGAGGCCACAGTACTATCTAGAATGTTTAAGTGGCTTTAAGTAAGACAGATGATCCTGTGGTGACGGTATCTATTGAGTAGATTGTTCTTCTATCCCCTAATTCTCTCTTTTCACCCCTGAAGCAGAATTCTCACTCACCAGTTGTCTGTCACCTCAGCGCAGAGGAGAGACATGTCTCCTAATGGAGCCACAAAGCTCCTATCAACCGTGTCCTTGTGCTCTTGATTTTAAATTACCATCATTCACCATACATTTATGCATTTATGCTTTATGCAATTACATTTTATTGGGGAGAAATGCTGTGTTTGGATTATTAAAGGAATAGTTCATCCAAAAATGTCATTATTTACTCACCCTCGTAATGGTCCAACCCCACATGCTGTTATATCACACAGTTCATTCAATAACAGTTTGTGACCAAGTTTGTAAAGTTCCAAAAAAGCTCAAATAGACCAAATTAAATCATATAACTGAATCAAGTGAGTTCCATATCATTGATTTGAAGCAATCTGATTAATATAACTAGCGAAAATGTTAATTGCAAACCTTATAAGGTTTTCCCTTTCAAATGGGAACTTGCACTACGCATGCCATGGGGAACGTCTCCAGCGTGACCGGTGTAACATTGGCCGGCGACAGCCTATGATGTCACTACTGGTGCGACCAGAGTATAAAAGGGCGTCTGTAGTTCACCTCAACAATTTATTTTGTCTTCAGGATCCGTTTGTTTATGTACGTGTGAAGACGTTCTTTATAGACTACACTCAGCCAAGTGTTTCAGGAAGTAGCCTATGTGCCTCCTTATCAGAGAGGACATTTGACAACACATGACTTGTGCATTTTGCGTTTGGGTTAAGAGCATGTGTGTTCAGTTCTCTGAGGGCTGAATGCACTCATGGTTAGGCACTCTTTGTATGCATTCACGAGACTGATTGAAACAGATGGGTAAGAAGCTTTAACTTGTTCTCATCTGAGGGGTAGTAGATAGCGTTTGAAGCATTAGAGCGCATACGGCTGTTGAATGCACTCACAGTGGTGTTTGTGACTGTTCTACGTGTGATTCTTGATTAGTGATAGAGTCTGGCATTTAGCTCTCGAGGGAGTTGAATGCGCTCTTTATGATGAGGTCACTGTGATAAGCTCCTTTGTTGTTTGATTCTCGAGGGATGATTATTGAGCGCCTGCACCCCATGGTTCAGGTCCCGCAGCCGCCATAGCCGCAGGCAGGTTCAATCACTGAGGTGGTGGATGGAGCAAAGGGAGAGTCTTATGAGATTTCTTTCCCTTTTTAGTCTGCTATTACTAATGTGTGAGGACTAATTCTGTGGAATTAGATGCAGAGAGAGTGCAGGCAGGTGTTAGTGCTAGTTTGCGAA
Source organism: Romanogobio albipinnatus (assembly GCA_023566225.1). Taxonomy (NCBI): domain Eukaryota; kingdom Metazoa; phylum Chordata; class Actinopteri; order Cypriniformes; family Gobionidae; genus Romanogobio; species Romanogobio albipinnatus. Next base: position 20,615,338 of record CM042263.1, read on the forward strand.
CCCTTCCTAGTTGTAGACACCTTTGTGAGTGTTGGAGTCTAGAGAGACAGTTTTTCCTCAGGTTTGACTGAAGAACTTATTGGAAGTGTCTGGAGTAGAGGTCTGCATTTCCATGGCTCTGTTCAGTTTTCTTGCGGCGTGGGAGAACATTCCCTTATCAAAGACGGTAGAGGTCGTTAACACTAGTCACTCTCTTTCTTTAGGGGAAATTTAAATGTGAGATTCTGGAAACAAGAGTCTGGAGTCTTGAGATCCTACGAAGACGTGTTTCAGAGTGGTCGCAGCTAGCACTCAGTTGGCTCCCCTTGATAGTAATGTCTTCATGGTTGAGTGTAAGTGGAATCCTTAATAGTAGGATTCCAGACTCCCTATGAGAGAGCTTAGTTTGATGCTGGAGTCTCAGTTGAGCATTTATAATTGCACGTCTATCACTTTGCCTTGCAACCTTATACTTTCTTGTGAACTGCCGGCCAAGAAAGTAACTCATAATAAAGTAAAAATTGCTTAACTTATTCTGATGAGTTAAAGTAATGTAAAAACATATGTTGTCATGACTTATTGATCATACCATTTTTGGTAAGCAGCCCTTAGAGTAGAAGGTAGTTATCCTCTTGTGAGCCTCCTTGGTGAAACCAAAGGAAGCAATGTTAGGTTTCCTCTAAATTTAGAGAGTTGTCATGCTGAGACCTCCACTCCCTAGAGCTCCACATAAGATTAAATGCAGAACACAAATTTCACATGTCACGTCACTTCACTTCACTATAGAGGGTCATCATGCTAAAGCCTCTGCTCTCAGTTCTCCGTTTAGAGAGTGGATTAGGTTGTAGGCTCTTTTGATCCTCTTTGGTGTGGGCGTCGCTAGGCTTCCTCTCATTCTAGAGAGTCATCTTGCTGTGGCCTCCACTCATCAGAGCTCCAATTGGATAGTAGTATCAAGTTGCAGGCTCTTTTGTAAGGCTCCTTGGTAAGCAGTCCTTAGCGTGAATGTAGTTAGGCCTCCTCTCATTTTAGAGAGTCGTCTTGCTCTCTAAGGCCTTTGTTCGTAAAGCTTTCCTCGGATACTATATCAGGTCATTGGCTCTCTACGAGCTTCTTGATGATAAAAAAATGATATGAGCACATAGACACTATACTACACTTTCAATAGCTGCTAAGTTTAAATAGCAATATATTTGATTTACACAATGTTAAAATAGAAGTATTTTCTTTGCAATAAGTGTAAAAAGTAGTTAGATGCTATTTATACTTATAAATAGTGGCAGATACTTTTTGCCTCTTTGAGTTTTTGTAAATAACCTATGTCAAAAAGGCAGGCTATTTGCTGTTTTTGTAAATAGACTCTCCGAAAAAAACAAGTGAGTTAAATATTGGGTAGCACCATTTTACAGTTCTGTTCCCCATGTACATTCTATGTACTTTTTATAGTAATTACAATAACTGGGTAATAACTACTAACCCTTAACCTACCCATAAACCCAACCTTAACCCGTGTTACAATAGCCAGTACTGTCTTAGGTAACTTCACTGTAAGTACACGTATATGCATGTACTGTAAAGTGCAACTGAATATTGTATAACTTATAATAAAGTAAAAAAAATGCTTAACTTATTATGATGGGTTAAAGTAACATAAAAACATATGTTGCCATGACTTATTGATCATACCATTTTTTACAGAGTATAGACAGACAGACAGATATATAGTTTATGATCAACATGAAATAAGGTCTAAGTGTTTGACATTATTTGTGGGTGAGTAAATAATGATAACATTTCCATTTTTTGGGAAACTAATCCTTTAAACGATTAATTTAAATCCCACACATTTCTAGCAATGTTTGCAGGAATAAACGCTCAGCTCAAAGGTTTATGGTCTATTTATAGATACTCCGCTTTAGAAAGTGAATGAAAAGAGCATAATGTAGTTGAGCATGAAGAGTCTGAATAGAAAATTAGTTATGGCAGAACATCTGAGAACACTTTCTGAGATTGTGTGACCAAAGCCTGGTTTTCACCCATCCAGGGGCGTAAATTTCATCTAAAAGTAGGGGGGGACAATAAACATGAAGTTTCTCAAGAGCAATTTTTGAAGGGGACACAAATAATACAGCCAAAATCGTACTTGTAAGGATATGTGTACCACAAAAAAAAAAAAAAAAAACATTTCGTACTTATTTGGCGTTTTGGTGTACTGAAAAATTATCTGATGTCCGGTTTTCTTTTCTCTGTCATTTTATCTGACCAACAACACAAAGCGATAGTAGTTTAAATACGATTAAGGTTCACCACACAGTCATGTTATAATTATTAATTTATCTTGCGTCCTCCACATAGTATTTTATACTATGATATTCAGATATTTAGATATTCAACTGCAGCAAGCCCTCTGATCTGCCACTTATTATCATATTGAGCAAAACCCTACACAGATCTGACTGAACTTTCGGTTTAGAATTAGCCAATTTTTAGAATTTGGGGGCGGGTTGCTTGAATTTTTGGGTTCATTAGCCTATTATTCGTAATGAAAAACACAACAACAAAACAGTACATTGATACACTCCCTTAAATAGGCGCTTTTACGCTTTGAAACCAAATCTTCGATAATCTTGTCTGTCAGCTGTTTGCTCGTTCGGCTCGTGCTGTATTGAGCAGACACGTTTTTAATTGTTTTGTCAGTTCTCTAACTGAACTAAATGATTTTATTACTATACAGCGGAGCGGGGCGGTGCGGCGGTGGGCAAGTGATGTTAACAGTGTTTTGCCTAATCTGTATTAAAGAGAAAAGAATCACTTCATCTGACGTTTAAAGTGAATACAATAGCCTTGACAGCTACTTACTGGTGTTACACAACTGCTGTCTGAAGAGACTTGTTCTCTCCCCAAACTTGTGTGGTAGTTTTTCTACGGTCTATGGGTAACGTTAGTTGAGGTGCGCGGTGGATCAAACCACTGTGAGGCAAGGGGGAAGGGGGGACTCAAAATGTTTCTAAACTTAAAACGCATTTTTTGTCCCGTTTGCGTTTGTATTTTTTTACTACTTACACATTTATTTTAAGTATATATTGTTATATTATTTACAATACTCAGCATGGTTTTTAGGGGGGGACAGCCCTCAGATTGGGGGGGGTCCCGTCCCCCCCGCGATTTACACCCCTCACCCATTCATACTGCAGATGGTGTCATCCATATGCCACTTTGATGTGACAGTTTCAAGATAATTGCGGAGAAAATAATTTGAGTTATGACAACTAATCAAAACAAATAACATGCTTTCAGTCACATATATTAACAGATTGCTAAAATCAAGTCTGGTTGTTTATGGACTATTTATACAGTATTTTTGTGTTTTCTTAAATTACATAAAAATGTATGTAACAAATGGTGATAATAATAAAAATAAAATAAAAAACACCAGATAGCGCGCGGACACACACACACATTGTAAAATTAAAGTAAAATATACCAATGTTTAAAAAGTGCACAAACTTTTAGACATTTTCTTTAAAAGTTTTACAGGAAAAAAAAAATTTTCAGGTATTTCCTGAATTATTACACTCAAAACAAAAAACAAAACAAAAAATGACAATGACTGGCAGCAACAGAATATTAAACACTAAAAGATCACTCAATATCTCAGCATCTTCACTTATGACAAGTTTGATTTTATTTTGATCAGTGTTTGGCTTTAGATGGGTTCTTGACCCTTGACTTTTTTAACAGTTTTTAAGAGTAGCCTATATAAGTTAATTTCTCATTATTAACATCAGTCTTCTCATATTATGGCATCAATATTATGCCAATCAGATATATATATATATATATATATATATATATATATATATATATATATATATATATATATATAGATATATATATATATATATATATATATATATATATATATATATATATATATATATATATATATATATATATATATATATATATATATATATATATATATATATATATGCACTTTATTTTACAGTATGTGCACTACCTAAGAAAGTAGTGGGCAATACAAGGTAACTATATGGGTTAAGGTTAGGTTTAGGGGTAAGTTCAGGGTTAGTAACTAGTTATTACCCAGTTATTATAATTACTCTAGTAAGTAGGCTACATAATATGTACATGCGGAACAGTACTGTAAAATAAAGTGCTACCAAAAGCTTTTTTGTGACTTCAGTAGCTTGTTTTATTTTATTTTATTTGTTTTAGTTTATCTATTTTTCAGAATAGTTTGTTGATTGTCTACATGATCCTATCAAAATATATATTTTTTTTATAAAATATAAAATTTATAAAATCTTTCAAAATGTCAAAGCACTGCAGGATTTTATTCAGTTGTATTGTAAGGCTACAACAAACATTGTGAAATTTACGACTCACATTATAATATTAGAGAGTTTAATCAGAGATTAGATTCTGGGTAACAGTGACTGAGGCCACTACATGATGATTACTGTATATTATCACCGATAAATTGGCAAAATCATCTGATCAGATTTTCTCCTGCATTTTATGAAATTACAAATGTGCGTTAGTTAGCACACAGTTAAAGCAGCCGGAGGACATGTTACAAAGTCAAGGGTCAAGAGCCTAATATATAAGAGCTAATTACTATAGTAAGTAGTAAATATACCCCCAGTATCAGCACTGGGAACGTTTCACCATTTGTATCACTCCGCTTGTGACGACTGAATGACGACAACATTTTTCTAAATTTTTCAACTAAATATCCAAATAAATCTAATTATTAAACAAAATTAACGTCTCGGTTACGTATGTAACCCTCGTTCCCTGAGGAGGGAACGGAGACGTACGTTAGTGACTAACGAATGGGGGTTTCGCTTAGAAGCCAATTATCTTCGAGAATTCAACAGCGCCCAATGGCAGTGCCAATGCCATGGGCATGCGGAATTTGCATGCGTAACTCCGCCCCACCTCGTGGGTATATAAGGAAGTACGCTGGCAACATCGCATTATGTTACTGCTGCAGGAGCCAAGACTGAACTCCGCGTTCCAACAGCACGGCTGACGTGGCAGAGGAAACGTACGTCTCCGTTCCCTCCTCAGGGAACGAGGGTTACATACGTAACCGAGACGTTCCCTTTCGTTCAGTCACTACGACGTACGTTAGTGACTAACGAATGGGGGTTCCAATACAACAACGCCACTCAGCCGTCATCCAGTGCCCTGCGTAAGTGAGAGTACCCTGTCGTAAGACTAGTACGGACGAAGGACTCCCACTTATCACTGGAATACCAAGGTACACTGGGAAGCATATCCCAGTGAGGGAATGCCAAGATGCCTACCCGTAGGGAGGACTTAAGAATACACATATGACCCGCTAAGGGCTGCATATGGAAGATCTCTAGGGTACCAGCCGAAGGTGGATTTTTAACCCTAGGGGTGGCAGGGACTTGCCGAGGGAAAGACACCTGCTCGCTGAGGAGGCTTACGGTGGGAATACTCGTGTGGGGGTCGCCGGAGGGGAACCATGCACACGGAGCACCTGGCCGGACATGAGGGTCTGGGCTCGAAAGGGCAGACTGAACTGATGTCGGCGTCAGCAGTGCTGGAGGAGCTCAGGGCTCTCGGGGAGCTCACCTGAGGAAAATATCGCACGTATCCAGTCCTTGGAGTGGAATGGCGAGCAAGCGAAGACACCTGAGCCTGGCCCATTACCGGCCACCCGTAGGGGCGAGTACATAGTTGGACACTGGCTCCACTCGGAGATTGTAGAATCTGGCGAATGTGTTTGGTGTCGCCCAGCCTGCAGCTCTGCAGATGTCTGTTAGCGAGGCGCCATGCGCTAAAGCCCAAGAGGAGGCCACACTCCGGGTGGAGTGTGCCCTGACCCCAAGGGGACATGGTCGACCTTGCTGCTGGTAAGCCAAAACAATGGTGTCCACTATCCAGTGAGACAACCTCTGCTTTGAGAGAGCACTTCCCTTCCGCTCTCCACCATAACAGACAAAGAGCTGGTCTGAGGTCCTGAAACATTGCGTACTGTCTACATAGGCGCGGAGAGCGCGTACTGGACAGAGCAATGCCAAGGCTGGGTCTGCCTCCTCCAAAGGCAGCGCTTGCAGGTTCACCACCTGGTCTCGGAACGGAGTGGTAGGAACCTTGGGCACATATCCGGGCCGGGGTCTCAGGATCACGTGAGAGTTAGCCGGCCCGAACTCTAGGCACGCTTCGTCAACCGAAAATGCTTGCAGGTCCCCGACCCTCTTAAGCGAGGCCAATGCGGTCAGCAGAGCAGTCTTCATAGACAAGAATTTAATCTCAGCTGACCGCAAAGGCTCAAATGGAGGCCTCTGCAGAGCACTTAAGACTACTGAGAGGTCCCAAGAGGGTACGAGAGGAGAGCGAGGAGGATTCAGTCTCCTCGCCCCCCTCAGGAACCTGATGATCAGGTCGTGCTGACTTACCTTTTTGTCCCCCAGGAGATCGTGGTAGGCAGATATTGCGGCCACATACACTTTAAGGGTGGAAGGAGACAGCCTTCGTTCCACCCCCTCCTGGAGAAACGATAGCACAGACCCGATCGGGCATTTCCAGGGGTCTTCTTGGCGGGAAGAGCACCATGTGACGAAGAGGTTCCATTTCAAAGCATAGAGACGTCGTGTAGACTCAGCTCTAGCAGAAGTGATGGTAGCGACCACCGCAGGTGGAAGACTACTCAAACCTGCCGCGTCCCGTCCAGAAGCCACACGTGGAGCTTCCAGAACGCCGGACGCGGGTGCCAAAGAGTGCCCCGTCTCTGAGAGAGAAGGTCCGGTCTCAGAGGGATAGGCCAGGGAGGGGCTGTCGCAAGGAGTAGCAGGTCTGAGAACCAGGTCTGGCCGTGCCAATACGGGGCGACCAAAATGACCTGCTCCTTGTCCTCCCTGATCTTGCACAGTACCCTTGCAAGAAGGCTCACTGGGGGAAACGCATATTTGCGTAGCCCTGACGGCCAGCTGTGCGCCAGTGCATCCGTGCCGAGGGTGCCCTCGGTCAGAGAATAATACAGGGAGCAATGGGAAGAGTCCTGGGAGGCAAACAGGTCTACCTGTGCGTCGCCGAACCGTTCCCATATCAGCTGAACCGTCTGGGGATGGAGTCTCCACTCTCCGGGGAGGGGCTGAATCCGTGACAGCTCGTCGGCTGCACAGTTCAACTCTCCCGGGATGTGGACAGCACGAAGGGACCTCAGGTGCTTCTGACTCCATAGAATGAGATGGCGGGCGAGTTGAGACATACGGCGGGAGCGTAGACCGCCCTGGTGGTTGATGTACGCTACTACGGCCGTGTTGTCTGTCCTGACTAGTACATGTTGACCCCTCAGCAACGCTCGGAAGCGGTGCAGGGCGAACCGTACTGCCAGTAACTCGAGGCAATTGACATGCAGAAGGCGCTGGGGTCCTGTCCAGGAGCCCGCGGCTGCTTGTCCATTGCACATGGCACCCCACCCGGTGGATGACGCATCTGTTGATACAACAGTATGCTGGGAAACTCGTTCTAAGGACACTCCGGTCCGTAGAAACTTGAGGTTCGACCACGGGGTGAGAGTCTGTAAGCAGGCCCGAGTCACTTGTACCCGGAGCGTGCCAGACCGCCATGCCCATCTCGGGACTCGATCGCGTAGCCAGTGCTGAAGCGGTCTCATATGAAGCAATCCGAGCGGCGTCACAGCGGCTGCAGATGCCATATGCCCCAGGAGCCTCTGAAACAGTTTCAGTGGAACCGCATTCTTGCCCTCGAGTTGACGAAGGGAAGTCAGCAGAGACTGCGCGCGCTCGCTCGAAAGCTGCGCGCACATGGCGACCGAGTCGATATCCATACCGAGAAAAGAGATCCTCTGCGCGGGGCAAAGTTTGCTCTTCTCCCAGTTGACCCGAAGGCCCAGACGGGCTAGGTGATGGAGCACCTGATCTCTATGTCCGCAAACCTGCTCCCGAGAGTGACCCAGTATGAGCCAGTCGTCGAGGTAATTCAGGATGCGAACCCCGTGCTGCCGAAGGGGCGCAAGGGCTGCCTCGGCAATCTTCGTAAAGACGCGAGGGGACAGAGATAGCCCGAATGGTAGAACTGCGTACTGATATGCCCGCCCCTCGAAAGCAAACCGTAGGAACGGTCTGTGTCGAGGTAGAATGGAGGCATGGAAGTAGGCGTCCTTCAGGTCGATCGCTGCAAACCAATCGTCTGGCCGAACGCATTCGAAAAGGCGTTTCGCTGTCAACATCTTGAACGGAAACCGGTGAAGGTAACGGTTCAAGACGCGCAGGTCCAGGATTGGCCGTAGCCCACCGGTCTTTTTGGGTACGATGAAGTACGGGCTGTAAAACCGGAGTTCATCTCGGCTGGATGGACAGGTTCGATCGCACCCTTCGCCAGTAGGGTGGCAATCTCCGCTCGCATGACGGGGGCATTGGCCCCGATCATAGTGGAGCGGACTCCCCGGAAGCAGGGAGGAACCTGCGCGAACTGAATCGCGTAGCCGCGCCTGATGGTCCGCGCGACCCAGCGGGACAGCCCTGGAAGCTGAAGCCAGACTTCCAAAAACTGCGCCAGCGGGGTCATTCAGAGCACAGACGTACCCGGTGTGGGCTTGCAGCGATGCAGCGTCACCGGCCCGGACATGGGAGGCTGAGGGGCGTCCCGGTGCGGGGGCACGGTTGACTGCTGCGTCCTGACAGAGGAGACCAGGGAAGGACGCACGTTCCACTGGGGTCTGCTCTGCCAGGAGGCTGGCGACAGAGTGGGATGCGAGTGGCGGGACCCGTGGGTGGCGCGCACTGTCTTCGCCGGACTCTGTGGGCTCAGGGATGGGTGTGTTAATTCTTTCTTTGACCAAATTAGGGTGCTGCTGACCCGTGGGCCAGCAGCTGAACAAAGGATTCTCCCCCGGCCCTCCACCGGGGGAAGGAGTGGTCCTGCTACCATCTCCTCGAAAGAATTTCCCATCCCTGAGCCGTCCGTCTCAGGAGCGCCGCTTGGCCTGGCGTTTAGCGGGGCGCGGGGCGGCCTGAGGGGACTTGGACGCCTTCCTACGGCTTCCTCCGCGACCCGGCCCGGGTGAAGGCTGCTGCTTGGACCGGGTGGGAGGGGCGGGAGCCTTAGGAGGGCGTCCTCGGCGTGGAGCAGACTGAGGCGACTGTGCCGGCGGCTGGGTGGAGGCAGCAGCTGGCCGCCGGGGCAGTACATGTTTTATAGCCTCAGTCTGCTTCTGGGCGATTGAGAACTGTTGGGCAAAGTCCTCAACCGCCCCGCCGAAGAGGCCGGCCTGGGATATGGGGGCATCGAGGAACCGGGTTCGCTCGGTGTCCCGCATATCTGCCAGGTTCAGCCATAGGTGACGCTCCTGGACCACGTTTGTGGACATCACTTGACCCAGGGAGCGTGCGGTCACCTTCGTCGCCCGGAGAGCGAGGTCGGTGGCGGCACGCAGCTCATTTAAGAGCCCCGGATCAACTCCACCCTCGTGCATGTCCTTGAGGATCCTGGCCTGGTAGACCTGAAGGATCGCCATGGCATGCAAAGAAGCGGCGGCCTGCCCCGCGGCTCTGTGCGATTTCGCCACCAAGGTTGATGTGAATCGACAGGCTTTGGAGGGGTGCTTTGGATCGCCGCGCCAAGTTGAAGCGCTCTGAGGACACAGTTGCATCGCAACAGAACGTTCAACTGGGGGGACCCCAGTGTACCCTTTAGCCGCCGCCCCATCGAGGGCGGAGAAGGCGGAGGAAGTCGCTGACCGGTCACGGGAAGACAACGGGGACTTCCAGGACCGCGCGAGTTCCTCATGCAGCTCGGGAAAGAAAGGTATTGGGGGCGGGGACTGACGGTTGTCAGCGCGGGCTCCCAAAAACCAATCATCGAGCCTTGAGCGTTCGGGACAGGGCGGAGGGTTCCACTCTATCCCTAAGCTCGCGGCTGCCCGAGACAGCATGGCTGTCAGCTCTGGGTCCGACTCGGGCAATGCTGGAACGCCCGAAGGCGGCAACACAGCCGAGTCATCATCCTCAGAGGACTCGAGCCCACCTTGTGATGCGGTGACCGACATCGCATCCTCCTCTGGAGCGCCAAACGAGATGCGCGGGGGGGCCGAAGCAGGCCCCGCGATCTGCGTCTGGACACTCGCGGGTTGCAGTGTGCAAGACGGGGGTGTGGCCCGAGGCATGAGCGTCGGGGCTTTGTTCCACACCGTAACCGTCAGGTCACCCTGACCACCAGCCGAAGTACTGGGCCTCGGGGACTCAGTAGATCGGGGTGTGGTAGAGGGGACTCTCACTTCTTTACGAAGGTCATGGAGTCTTGACCGCAACACCGCGATGGTCATATTCCCGCAGTGGGAACATGACTCATCCACAAACGCTGCCTGGGCATGCTGAAAGCCCAAACATACCAGACAGTGTTTGTGCCCATCAGAAGAAGAAAGCAACCGGCCACACCCAGAAGTACACGGACGAGACATCCTGAAAAGGACGCGTCACGTGCAAGCTCTTTTAGGAGAGGAAAGCCTCGCAGAGAACGCCGAAGCGCCCAGCGACCACACACCAGCTGTCAGACGGACCACTGCGCAGATCAGCAGGCAGGCAGTATGATGATCACTGGAACGCGCCGTAACACCAACGCCTCTGGAAAGCTGCTCGTCTCAAAGCTTTGTCGAAGACTCAGGATCAGGCTTGAAGGAGTGAAGAGATACTCTTGGCTCCAAAGCAGAAACATAATGCGATGTTGCCAGCGTACTTCCTTATATACCCACGAGGTGGGGCGGAGTTACGCATGCAAATTCCGCATGCCCATGACATTGGCACTGCCATTGGGCGCTGTTGAATTCTCGAAGATAATTGGCTTCTAAGCGAAACCCCCATTCGTTAGTCACTAACGTACGTCGTAGTGACTGAACGAAAGGGAACCATATAAACTAAATTACTGATCTAAAGCCCGCACTGTCACTGTATGATAATTAAAATGAACTGATGACATCACCGTTTTCTCCAGAATGGCTATACGGCTGAATAAAATTATGTTGCATTATTTTTGCTGTTTAACACTGTAAAGCTGCTTTGAAACAATCTGCATTGTTAAAAGCGCTATATAAATAAGGTTGACTTGACTTGACTACGGCTGAATAAAATTCTGTTGCATTATTTTCCTGTTTAACACTGTGAAGCTGCTTTGAAACAATCTGCATTGTTAAAAGCGCTATATAAATAAAGTTGACTTGACTTGACTGTCATGGCGGTCGAGCAAATCCACCATATTTTTTACAAATACTACTGTTCATGTGTTTTTTAGGCGAGAATGTAGTAACTTAGACGTCAAATATGTGACTCATATATAAACATAGTAGCTATTTTACTTTTTTTTTTAGATGCTTTTGCAGATGTGAGCTCCAGACCGTCATCAGCCGTTCAGCACTCATGTACCTGCAGAGAACAGATTCATCTTGGCCAGGCCTTCGGGAATTTGCCGCTGGTGTGGTTAAACATGAGATATAATTAATTTGGGGTATATCACACGGGCAATCTTTGGTCATATTAATCTATTACATGTTCCATAGCAAACCGATTTGGGTTAAATTTAAAATGTATAATTTTTTTGGGGGGGGGAAATTAAGTTTTATAACTTTATATTTAGGCTATATTTAACTTGAGTCCTGTACTAGAGTGCTGCTTTTGTACATTTGACTGAATTGTTTGTTTGTGTTTATTTTCTATTGTCTTTTATAATGGCTATTGTTGTTAATTTAAATATTGTTGTTCAATAAATATTATTTTATATAAATAATGTTGTATTGTTAGTGATTGTGATTTCGACTTCAGTGAAAGTTACACTCTTAAACCATTAGATGGCGGCAAAGACCGTCTTAATGAGTGACTGTTTGTAAACAAGGAAGTTGTTTTAACGCTGTCATGGGATCTTTTAAAAGGACAAAGATATCGCTTTCCTCTGTGGACATTCAAAGTGATTTTATATAATATTATGGACATCGACCTGAAGAATGAATGCTATATCAGATGCAGGTAATTCACACTCGTTTGTCGATCTCTCTCTCTTATAATACCATAATACTCTGCATAATACAAAAAGCTTCAATGAAGTGACTCAACGTTCCTTTGTTACTAGTTCTAAAGTGACATTTCTGAATTAGTAACGGAGGTTTGGGCTCAACTGTTAAACTGTCAACTTGAGATTTAAGGCCAAATCACAGCCGTGCGGATATACAGCCATATGCAGGACATTGGCCCTCCAGGACCAGGATTGGACACCCCTGGTCTAGAACTAAACTGTATTGTATTAGATTAGATTAGATTCAACTTTATTGTCATTACACAAGTACAAGTACAAAGCAACAAAATGCAGTTTAGGTCTAACCAGAAGTGCAATAGCAGCAAGTGCAGGATATACAATGGTTGCGTAAGTGCAGGACATAAAAATGTACTGAATATATATAAATATGTATAAATAGAGAGATGGTTATTACTATAAACAGAACTGAATTTACAGGTGAATATGTACAGTGAATAAATATACAGATGGCTATTACTATAAACAGAATTTACAGGTGAATATGTACTATGAATATAATATACAGATGGCTATTACTTTGAACAGAATTTTACAGATAGAGGTATACAATAATATGTTAGGCAAGATGAGGAATATAGCAGTGGATTAAGTTAGTGCAAAAAATTATGGACAGAGCTATCCGAAAGAAAGTGTAAAAGTGCAGTGGAAAGTGGTTGCATATTACAGTTAGAAGTACGGTGCAAAATGCAAACGTAAACATTGGTACTGTAAATACAGTCGGCAGTGCAAATGAGCATATTCCAGTTAAGATATGGTGGTGCAAAATGCATAAGTAAACAGTTGTTACTGTAATAAACAGTCGGTAGTGCAAATAACAAAGTGAATGTAGATGTGAGGTAGGAGAGTTAGCAGTTTATGAGGGAAGTGGATCAACGGGGGTTTGAGTTCAGTAAAGAGACAGCTCTGGGGAAAAAAATGTTCTTAAGTCTGCTGGTCCTGGTCCGGAGAATCCTGAAATGCCTGCCGGAGGGCAGGAGAGAAAACAGTCTGTGGGCTGGGTGAGAGGAGTCCTTGAGGATGCTGCGAGCTCGATGCAGACAGCGTTTCCTCTGGATGTGCTCGATGGCAGGTAGTGGAGTCCCTGTGATGCGCTGGGCAGTTTTCACCACCCGCTGCAGTGCCTTGCGCTCCGCAACAGAGCAGCTCCCATACCATACTGCGACACAGTTGGTCAGGATGCTTTCTATTGCGCAGCGGTAGAAGTTCACCAGGATAGCCGAGGTGAGCTGATTCTTCCTCAGTGTCCTCAGGAAGAAGAGGCGCTGGTGAGCCTTCTTGACCAGGCTGGAGGTGTTGGTCGTCCACGACATGTCTGCCGAGATGTGGATCCCCAGGAACTTGAAACTGGAGACACGCTCAACAGCCATTCCATTGATGTGGATGGTGTCGTGTGTGCCTCTTGACTCCTTCCTGAAGTCCACGATGAGCTCCTTCGTTTTGGTGGTGTTAAGGAGCAGGTTATTATCAGTGCACCATGTGGCCAGGTGCTGGATCTCCTCCCTGTAGGCAGTCTCATCGTTGTTGCTGATGAGCCCAATCACCATAGTGTCGTCCGCAAACTTGACGATGGAATTAGATCCATACACAGGCTTGCAGTCGGAGGTGAAGAGGGAGTAGAGAAACGGACTTAGCACACAGCCCTGTGGTACACCAGTGTTGAGTGTGATGGACGTGGAGCAGGTGGATCCTGATCGAACATTCTGGGGTCTGTCAGTTAGGAAGTCCAAAATCCAGTTACACATTGAAGTGTTGATGCCCAGGTCTCCAAGTTTGGCAATTAACTTGGATGGGATGACAGTGTTGAATGCTGAGCTGAAGTCAACAAACAGCATGCGTGCATAAGTGTTTTTACTGTCCAGATGGGTGAGCACAGAGTGCAGAGCCATGGAAACTGCATCCTCTGTGCTCCTATTGCTGCGATAGGCAAACTGGTATGAGTCCAATGTGGATGGTATTTTAGTCTTTTAGGTGTTCCAGGACCAGCCGCTCAAAGCACTTCATAACGATGGGTGTCAGTGCTACAGGGCGGTAGTCATTAGGACACCTCGGGCTGGAGTGTTTCGGCACTGGCACAATGGAAGTGCGTTTAAAGCATGATGGTACAGCTGCTTGGGCAAGAGACAGGTTGAAAATGTCTGTAAAAAACCCCAGCGAGCTGCTCCGCACATGCCCTGAGAACACGACCAGGGATGTTGTCTGGTCCAGCAGCCTTGTGCGCGCTGATCTGGCTCAGTGCCTTGCAGACATCTGTGGAGGAGAGTGTGATTGGTGGGTGGTCAGCTGAGGGTTTGAGCTTGGTGGCAGTTTCTCTGTTGTCTCTTTCAAAGCGAGCATAAAAGTAATTTAGCTCGTTCAGGAAGTTGACATCAGTGGCTGCGGGGGTGGAGTGGGTGGGTTTGTAATCACTGATGGCCTGAATGCCCTGCCACATGCGTCGAGGGTCAGAGTTGGAAAAGTGTCCCTCTATCTTTTGCTTGTAGCAGTGCTTGGCCTTTTTGATGCCCCTCTTCAGGTTTGCTCTGGATGCGCTGTAGGCTTGTGCATCTCCTGATCTGAAGGCAGTATTGCGTGACTTCAGCAGGAGTCGTACTTCCCTGTTCATCCAAGGCTTCTGATTTGGGTATGTGGTGATCTGTTTCTGGGTTGTAAGGCAAGGCAAGGCAAGGCAAGGCAAGGCAAGTTTATTTGTATAGCACATTTCATACACAGTGGCAATTCAAAGTGCTTTACACAAAAATGAAGTTAAAATATTCGTAAGTGAATTAAATAAAAATATATATATTATAACAGTTATAATAGAGATATTAAAAGAAATTAAAAATAAAGATGAGATCCCCTATCTGTTACCTGATTGTAACACTGTCAATGGTGGTATTGATATGATCCAATACTGAGGAGGTGTAGGAGTCAATGTCCATGTGAGCGCCACTGGTGGCTTGAGAAGCAAACATACTCCAGTCTGTGTTTAGAAACCTTTCCTGGAGTGTGGAATCTGCCCCCGCAGGCCACACCTTGATGGTCTTCACTGATGGCTTCACACGGTTGCTCAGGGGTGCATATTTTGGTGTGAGGAACAAAGAGATGTGGTCTGACTGTCCCAGGTGGAGGAGGGGTGTTGCAACGTAAGCTCCGGCCATGTTTGTGTAAACATGATCTAAGGTTTTGTTTCCTCTGGTGTGGCAGGAAACATGCTGGTGAAACTTGGGTAACACTGACTTTAAGTTTGAGTGATTAAAGTCACCTGCAACAATAAACGCAGCTTCCGGGTGATCAGTTTGTTGTTTACTGATGGCTGCGTGAAGTTCTTTCATAGCAAGCTTAGCATCAGCATCCGGTGGGATATAAGCAGCAGTGATAATGGTTGAAGTGAACTCCCGTGGGAGATAAAACGGTCTACATTTAACCATGAGAAACTCAAGGTTAGCTGAACAATGACTCCCAACAATAGCAGAGTTTGTGCACCAAGCTTTGTTAATATAAATGCACAATCCACCGCCTCTGGTCTTACCGGAGCCATCTAATGTTCTATCTGCCCGGAGTGTGTGGCGTCCCGCTAGCTCAATAGCGGTGTCTGGTATTCCGCTGTTTAACCAGGTTTCCGTGAATATTAGGAGATTACAGTTCAAAAGTTTCTTACTGTGTGTGATGCAGAGTCGAATCTCCTCCATTTTGTTCACTAGCGACCGTACATTGGCAAGGAAAATGCTGGGTAAAGAGAGTCGGTGCGGTGATAGCATTAGCTTAGCTCGCAGACCTCCACGCTTCCCCCGCCTTTGTTTACGATCTCTCCTCCGCCTTCTTGCACTTCCGCCCGGCCGGGTAGAGTGCAGAGCCACGGGTGTTCTAGCGATCTCAGGAAGGAGTTGTAGATTGTCCATAAAACTGTCAGAAATTCGCAAACCATTATCCAAAAGCTCAGCGCGGGTGTACGTTGTAAAAGGCACAACTGTTCTGTACGAACAGACCCGAGAAGAACAGGAAAAATACCGCAAAATTGAATCTGGAGAGACGCTGAGCCTCGCGATCTACTCGCGCCGCCATCTTGGTCTTGGTATTATGGATTGTGTTGACATCTAATATGAGTTATTAAATCAAAGTGAGGAGATGGGTGGTGGAGGGATGCTAAAATAAAAACGGTCAACGAAAGAAGGTAAATCTGCAGTATATATACTGTTACGAACTGCTCCGAGACTCGAAGGTGGATCCAAATGCAGCTTTATCTGAGGGCAATCTAGAGGCGTAATCCAAAGTACAGGCAAGGGTCATACACAGACAGGCAGTCCAAACAAAGAAACGAACAAACAAACAAAACAGGCAGGGACCAGAGGCAAGAGAGTAATCCAGGGAACAGGGCAAGAAATCCAAAACAAGAAAACCAGGAGACAAGAAAACCAGGGGAATGCTGAGAATTGCAGTGTAACACTTAAACAAGACTTTGCGGTGAGTGAATGAATGACCATGGTATAAATAGACAGAGACTAACAGGATGGTGAGACACAGGTGAATGCAATCAGTGAATGAGGTACAGGTGAATGTGATCAGTGATAAGTGATGATGAGTCCGGGCAGTGAGTTATGGGGAATGTAGTTTGTGAGTGATCATAGTCTTATGTGTGGAGTGCCCTCTGGTGGCTCTCAAGGGCACTCCAGCTGGTAACCGTTTGTAATGAATCATCACTTAGACTGGGATCCATTTGCGTGCTTTAATGAAAATAGCGTGGTCGTACAGGCAGGGTCAGACAGGGATAAACTGGAAATGATAGGAGCAGGCAGAAAACGTAGTCAGATAACAGGCAATAGGTCAGGGCAGGCAGATAACATTCACAGAAGAATAACCAGGCAAGGATCAAAAGGCAGGCAGCAGGCAGAGATAGACAGGTAACAACAGTGGTCGGCAACAGGCAGTCAAACAGGATATATAAACGCTCAGAAATGTCCACCTAGGCAAAACAAGACTTCGCGGTGCACTGGAGTGAATGGCAGTCCTTTATAGTCCCGGTGATGGGTAACAGCTGGCGAGAAATCAGTCCAAGGTACGGGCTATTGGGAAATGTAGTGCAATGGTGTGTTAGTACTCTGGTGATGGCTCCCTCTGGTGGCCAGAGGAGGGAGTCACAGAGTTCGTCATTGTGACAGAGCCCCCCCCCTGCGAACGCCTCCTGGCGTGAGGAGGCAAGCGGCGCCGAGGTCTTCCACGAGGACGAGGGGCAGGCTTGTCCGGATGATTGGTGTGGAATTCTTCCAATAGGTTGGGGTCCAGGATATCATCCGAGTTGACCCAGGTTTGTTCCTCCGGGCCATACCCCTCCCAGTCCACCAGATATTGAAGTAGGCGTCCTCGGCGCCTGGAGTCCAGCAACTCACGGACTTGGTAAGCCTCCTCGCCCTCCACTAGGATGGGAGGGGGACCCTGATCACCTGACCTCTCCTCCCTCTCCTCGCTGGGACCATCGGCAGGCTTGAGCAGTGAAACATGGAACGTGGGGGAAATGCGAAAATGGTCAGGCAGGGCCAGACGAAATGAAACAGGTGTTATTTGGTGTGTGATTTGATATGGGCCAACGTACCTTGGGCTTAGTTTGCGGCAGGGGAGCTTCAACCGGAGGTCCCGTGTGGAAAGCCAGACCCATTGACCCGGCTGGTACAGAGGGGCCGCACGGCGGTGCCGGTCAGCTTGGTCCTTCTGTCGGCGGACCGCCTGTCGCAGGTGGGTGTGTGCTCTATCCCACGTTGCCTCGCTACGTGCCATCCAGTCGTTGACTGCGGGAACGTTAGTGGGCTCTCCTGACCATGGGAATAATGGCGGTTGGAATCCAAGGATGCACTGGAATGGTGTTACTCCGGTGGCCGGTTTGTGCAGGGAATTCTGGGCGTATTCAGCCCACAGCAAGTATCGGGACCAGTCGCTTTGGTTTCGAGTGCAGTATGAACGGAGAAAGCGGGTGAGTTCTTGGTTTAAACGTTCTGTTTGGCCATTGGATTGTGGGTGATAGCCTGAGGTGAGGCTGACATTGATGTGGAGTGCTTGACAGAATGCAGACCAGAGGCGAGAGGTAAACTGGGGACCCCGGTCAGACACAATGTCCTCTGGTAGGCCATATATACGAAAGACCCAGTTGCATAAATGTTCAGTGGTTTGCATGGCCGTGGGCAGCTTGGCGAGGGGAATGAGGCGGCATGCCTTGGAGAATCGGTCTACCACCGTGAGTATGGTGGTGTATCCATTCGAGACGGGTAGATCCGTGATGAAGTCCACGGCGATGTGGGACCAGGGGCGTTGCGGGAGTGGCAGAGGTTGCAGCAAGCCAGCGGGGAGTTGGTGAGAGGATTTATTTCTTTGGCAGACTTGGCATGCATTGACGAAGTGACTTGTGTCTTTGGGCAGAGATGACCACCAGAACCGGTTCTGAAGCAGTTGAGTGGTTGCAGTGATACCAGGATGACCGGAAGAGGGAGAATTGTGAACCATCTACATGACACGATTGCGATAGCCCAGGGGAACAAAGGTTCTCTCCAGGGGACAGTCAGCAGGGATTTCGCTCTCAGCATTGGCCTGTTCCAGCTCCATCATAATATCCCACTGTATAGGTGCAACAACAAGAGAAGTAGGTAATACAGTCTCATGGTCTTGAGCTTGGTTCTCACCTTCGAACTGTCGCGACAGGGCATCGGCTTTGAGGTTCTTGGATCCAGGACGGTAGGTGACAGTGAAGTGGAAACGGGAAAATAACAGGGACCAGCGGGCTTGACGTGGGTTGAGTCTTTTGGCCGTTCGGAGGTACTCTAAGTTTTTGTGGTCTGTTAGGACAACGAAGGGATGTGTAGCCCCCTCCAGCCAGTGACGCCACTCCTCGAAGGCAGTCTTCATAGCCAGTAGTTCTCGATCCCCCACATCATAGTTACGTTCTGCCGGAGTTAGTTTCCTGGAATGAAAAGCACATGGATAGAGTTTAGAAGGATCACCTTGCCTCACCTTGACAGGCTATGGTACTGAAATTTCGGATGAATCTGCGGTAGAAGTTGGCGAACCCCAGGAAACGCTGTAATTCCTTGAGTGTATTGGGAAGTGGCCAATTCATGATGGCGGTTACCTTCTTCTCATCCATTGCGACGCCCTCCGGACTGATGATGTAGCCGAGGAAGGACGTGGATGTCTTATGGAACTCACACTTCTCTGCCTTGGCGTATAATTGAAACTGGATTAGCCTCTGCAGAACCTGTCTGACCTGGGTGATATGCTCCTCCATGGTGTCTGAATAAATCAAAATGTCATCAATGTAAACGATCACAAATCTGTGTAACATGTCTCTGAATACATAATTGATAAAGGCTTGAAATACCGAAGGACTATTAGCCAGCCCGAAGGGCATCACGAGATATTCATAGTGCCCAGTAGTCGTTGAGAAAGCAGTTTTCCATTCGTCACCTCTCCTTATGCGGATTAGGTTATAGGCACTACGAAGGTCAAGCTTGGTAAAGTACCTGGCTGTGCGAAGTTGTTCCAGGGCGGCGGGAACCAACGGCAGAGGGTAGCGAAACTTAACTGTGATCTCATTTAGACCCCGGTAGTCGATGCAAGGGCGGAGACCCCCGTCCTTCTTCCCCACGAAGAAGAACCCAGCAGATGCAGGTGAAGTAGACGGTTGGATAAAGCCTTTGGCTAGTTCCTCCTCGATGTACTTCTTCATAGATTCAGACTCAGGTTGGGATAACGGGAAGATACGACCCTTGGGCAGAGTTGCTCCTGGAATAAGATCTATGGCACAGTCATGAATGCGGTGAGGTGGTAATTGAGATGCTCGTACCTTGTTGAAGGCCACAGCCAGGTCTTGATATTCGTGGGGGAGTGTCAAGCCTGCCGGAGCTTCTGTAGTAGGTTCCGTGGTGACCACGGTGGATTCGGTGGCCTGGATGGTCCTGACACATAAAGAGGGTGACTGAGGCAGACATTTAGTTAGGCAGTACTTGTTCCATTGCAAGATTTGACCCTCTCTCCAGCAGATGTGTGGGTTGTGTGTGCGGAGCCATGGTAACCCCAGAATGATGGAAGAGGTGGACGTGGGTAGAACATGAAATTGAATACGTTCTGTGTGGAAGATACCAATCTGCATGGTTAGTGGTTGTGTAATGGTGTTAATGCTTCCTGAACCCAGAGGGCGTCCATCTATGGCCTCCACTGTGAGGGAAGAGAGACATTCAATTACTGGGATTTTTTGCTGATCAACATAGCTTTGGGATATGAAGTTTCCCGCAGCCCCAGAATCCAGTAATGCAAGGGTCTCCAGAGGAACGTCAGTAAATAACAATTTGATGGGCACAGACACACACATAGCTGAGGAGTAATGAGGTTTGGAGTCACTCACCGAACGTGGAGTCTCAGAGCGAGAGCGCACCGGGCAGTTGTTTCTCATATGACCCGAACCCCCACAGTACAGACACAGTCGATGAGCAATACGGCGTCCTCTCTCCTCCTCAGACAGACGATACGCGTTGATTTGCATCGGTTCATTAAACTCAGGGTCAGTCGAAGAAGGAACACGAGTGTTACCTCTGGAACCTGCTTTACGAGCACGAATGAGGTTATCGATATGAATGGTGAGTTCAATAAACTGATCCAGACTTTTCTCTTCATCTCGGCAGGCGAGTTCAGTTTGTAACTCCCGTGACAGACCTCTTCTGAAACAAACTTTGAGCTTATCACTCACCCAGGTTGTCTGTGCTGCAAGTGTACGGAAAGCCAAAGCATACTCAGCCGCCGTGCCCCTTCCCTGAGTGAGTTCCAACAGGCGGTCGCCGGCCCCTTTGCCATCACTGGGATGATCGAATACCTCCCTGAATCTTTGTAGAAAGTATTCATACGACGGAAAAGCAGACCCGTCGTCACCCCACATCGCTGTAATCCAGTCTAGCGCTCTCCCTGTAAACAATGAACAAATCAAAGCAATCTTACTGGCATCAGTACTGAACATGGCAGGCTGTTGTTTGAGGAAGAGTGAACACTGGAGAATGAATCCTTTGCACCTTGCAGGGTCGCCGTCGAATTTCTCAGGTAAAGAGAGGCGGGGGTTGGTTGTTGGTGGCGTCTGCACCACGTGTGCAATGGCGGCCGTGGCGGGCAGTGAAGGATCCGCGGGAGTGTGGATATGCAAGCCTTGGAGTGCATTCACCAGCTCTTCTGTGAGACCTGTGAGACGATTGAGCTGGTGCTGATGTGCAGCAAGCTGGCTGGCCTGAGCAGACATGGTGGCACACAGGTGAGAGAAAGCAGCTGGATCCGGGGGTGGCGAAGTCTTCTGTAATGAATCATCACTTAGACTGGGATCCATTTGCGTGCTTTAATGAAAATAGCGTGGTCGTACAGGCAGGGTCAGACAGGGATAAACTGGAAATGATAGGAGCAGGCAGAAAACGTAGTCAGATAACAGGCAATAGGTCAGGGCAGGCAGATAACATTCACAGAAGAATAACCAGGCAAGGATCAAAAGGCAGGCAGCAGGCAGAGATAGACAGGTAACAACAGTGGTCGGCAACAGGCAGTCAAACAGGATATATAAACGCTCAGAAATGTCCACCTAGGCAAAACAAGACTTCGCGGTGCACTGGAGTGAATGGCAGTCCTTTATAGTCCCGGTGATGGGTAACAGCTGGCGAGAAATCAGTCCAAGGTACGGGCTATTGGGAAATGTAGTGCAATGGTGTGTTAGTACTCTGGTGATGGCTCCCTCTGGTGGCCAGAGGAGGGAGTCACAGAGTTCATCATTGTGACACCGTTACATATACACAGCTCTTATCGTTGATTAAATTGATTAGCTTAATGTGCTCCACTCGTGTTTATTTAGGTTGAATTATCTGATGTGCTCCACTTGTGTTTCATTAGGTTTAATTATCTGACTCGCTCCCCTTGTGTTTAATTATCTGAAAATGCTCCACTTGTGTTTAATTAGGTTTAATTATCTGAACGTGCTCCTCCCGAAATTTGTTAATGAAACGTAACTTCACAAGTTCACACTTACATCAAATTAAATAGAGTAAAGATTATGCGTAAATGGCGTGCTGTCCGGGGGAGGGCTCCGGGCTCGGAATTTTGGCCCAAACCCAGAGTATCCCCCAAAATGCAAAGATACGCAAATACACAGAGAATTGGTGGGCTGGTATTTTGAAAAGCCTGGTTGCTTGAC
Source organism: Romanogobio albipinnatus (assembly GCA_023566225.1). NCBI lineage: Eukaryota > Metazoa > Chordata > Actinopteri > Cypriniformes > Gobionidae > Romanogobio > Romanogobio albipinnatus. The sequence goes on from CM042263.1 coordinate 20,637,599, forward strand.
CAGGAGGGCCCGTGTTGCCTCTGATGGGAGCAGCTCACAGCATCGGCGGACAGGCCGATGGACTGGGAGCAACCTTGATTTGGAACGGCCGATTGGGAAGGTTTTTTGCAACATCTGAGGGGGACCAGGCTCACTGCAACAGACGGGAAAAAACCCTACCGGCCGATAAACGAGGAGCAGCTTTAATTTAGAATGACCGATCAGGAAGGCTCTTACCATGTCTGAGGGGGCCAGGTGCTCTGCAACAGACGGGAAAAACCCTACCGACCGATAAATGAGGAGCAGCCTTAATTTAGAATGACCGATCAGGAAGGCTTTTGCAACATCTGAGGGGGGCCAGGCTCACTGCAACAGATGAGAAAAAGCCCTACGGCCGGAAAAAGAGGGAGAAACGTGATTTAAGCAGCGTCAGATGGGTGAGCCCTACCAACCGATAGACGGGGCGTCCCAATTAAAAAGAACGACTGACCGAGGGGGCCCACCCAGCCTCGGTCAGGAGCAGCTTCCTGGCATCAGGTGAGTGGGTTCTATCGGCCAATGGTACGGTGAAAGAGATGTGAAATACCCGGCAGGAGAGCTCTCATGGCATCCGACGGGAGATCAAGACTCACTGCAATCGGACAGGTAAGCCTTGATGGCAGACGGGTGGAAAGTAAAGCATAGATGTTTGTCCAGGAGAGCTCTTGCAGCGTCCAAAAGGAGATCAACCTCCAGGTTTTAAACGAGTAAGCCTCGCTCGACAGTAAAAGAGAAAAAATAAGCATTGACCAGGAGAGCTCTTGCAGCGTCAGAAAGGAGATCAAGACTCACGGTATCGGATGAGTAAGCCTCGCTGGGTGAGAAAAAGATGGATAGTGACCGGGAGGGCCCTCGTGGCATCCAACGGGAGATCAAGGCTCACTGCAATCGGAAAGGGAAACCTCGCCGGACAGAGAAAGAAAAAGATGGATAGTGGCCCGCATGGATAAGCCTCGCCAGATGGAAGAAAGGGGGAAAGATAGCCGATGACTAGGAGGGCTGTTGCAGCATTCGATAGGAGATGAAGACTCACTGCATCGGATGCCAGACGGGAAGGGAGAAAGGAAGGAAAGGGTTTATATATATATATATATATATATATATATATATATATATATATATATATATATATATATATATATATATATATATATATAAAATAAATGAGCTTTTTCCTGATGTGGAACCGGTCGGTCTTGATGTATCTTTGAAAAGCGTCTGACAACCATCTTCCGAGAGCTTGGATCTGCTGCTGGGAGAGGCCTTTTTTCGCTGCTGTTGTTGCTGCCCCTATGCAAAAGGAGTGACTTGAAAAATGTTGCGCTGGGGCGCCTGATTGCTGGAAAACAGATTAGATTTTTGGAACCAGAAGCGTGTAATGGGTTTGTTGGAGGCGTCTATGAAAAGGGGTTCAGAAGGAGATTTAGCCTGAGATTTCCTAATTTGGAGGTACAGTTTTGTATGATTGGATTGGAGACGAGATGTTGAAAATATAGATCAAATTACCTTTTTTTATAGCTTGGTCTGTCTTGCTTCATTTGATTAAGTATGATATGGTTTCGCTGTCAAGTACTGATAGGTTTGAGATAGTGGGGTGGATTTTTGGGTCGAATTTGGAAGTGATCACGATTTCTGAGCATCTGAGGAAACTGAAAAAGGCTAACATAAACATGGTGTTGAGTGTGCAGGCTGTATAGAGGGGCTGGTAACTTGTACGAGGTGTATGGATACATTTTGTGAGAACGTCTAGTGTTATGGGTTGTCTGCTGTTGGGGCAGGTGGGCTGTGATCACTGAATCCTTTTGATCAGGAGGTTTGAATTGTTTATCTCTGGGGAGGGAGCACCGTACTTCAATTGTGGAAAAAACTAAATGCCGCTCAAGTAACCTTGATGGACCTGATGTGGAGGCTCTTAACGGTATTAATATAGGAAATGAGGTGATTGAAAGGAGAGAAAAATCAGGGAACGGCTTGTGGGATGCTTTAAAACGTCTCCAAGCGGTCATGTAGGATTGAAAGGTTCTGTGAGGAAACATAACTGCTGAGGCAGTGGAAATTAAAATTAACCCACAAATGGTGGGTTGGCGGGTGTTAATGTCAAGCCCTATGTAACAAGTAGAATTAGATACTGCTCCTTTAAGGTGGAACGCACTCTCTGATGAGTGGTCAGTCTGTAGATGGAGCACAAGGTGTGAACATTGCATGTATGCATTCTATATTTCTGTTGCTTTTGCCGTTTAGTATTTACAAACTGCCCCCATGTGTGCGTGGGATTGACGCTGATAATAAACCACATGTGAAATGTCATATAGGCTACGTGAGTTTTGCTTACACTTGGCTACAACCATTCAGGCCAGCTATCCGGCCTCTCTGTGTGGATCTGTATACAACATACAAATAATGAATCACAGTAAAGAAAACACTGTCATTAATGTTCATACGAATTCACTTAGCATAAATGTGCGCTATTCATTGATTGTGAACTGCTCTGAAATTAAGCATTGTTGTGCAAGCCCATACAACGCTCAGAATCTGAAACGTGAAGCTCACATTTATTTAATGAAATAGCCTTTGAAGTTTGCAGTATTGTGACACGTTTTGCTATCCCCAAATATAAGATGCCTTAAAATAATCATTAATACGCACGGTACAATATAGGTATTGATGTTAGTGATTATAAGCTGGTCCAACAAGTGGTTGATCGTTTGGCGTAATATGTGCTGTTGTATTGTCATCATTTTTAGTGATTTAGCCTCACGATACGTTCGTTTTACCAGCAAGTATGTTCATCACCACGGCGACTGAGTGCGTGTCCATAATGAACTCACTTCTCGTGTGTGAAAAGTATCTGTCTGTAGTACACAGTACTACACAGTACTACTGTAGTAGAGGCGGCAAGATCGCAAGAAAAGCTTGATTTGTGCCTATAACAATACAACATTTAAGATCATTATTTCTGTTGTAGTTTCCCCTGTTGAAAGTCTGTGGTGTGCACTCTTTACACTGTCCGAGAGATGCTTTCGCGGTTGACTCTATCGCCATTGTTCCAAAAACAACACATTATTTAACATACCTTTAGAACATTGTGTGGTGTAGAATAAACCCGACCAGACCAGAAATGCAGTGAACAAATTTCTGTTTACTCTCACTCTCCAAAAACCTCCACTCTTCTAACTAGGCAGAACCAATCACACATGGAACAATCAGACATGTATTGTGATCACAGAACAATCTATCTTTCTTTTTAAACAGTGCTTTTCCACCCTCTAGTGGACACAACATTTCCACCCTTCTCTCACCCTCCCATGCAGCTCTTTACACATGAAAGGTGGCAACAAAGTCTTTCAAATGACCCGGCCGGTTTCTGGTACGCACCGGTCTTGGGAAGGAAGGGTCCTGGCATATAGCTAAAGGGCCCGGGGACTTTGGGGCCTGTGAGATTATTGGTGGGTTAAGTGAAACAGGGGTTGGGGGCAAAGAGGGGTCTAAGTCTTGCTGGCCAATCTGAGGTTTTGCAATTTCCCGTTCTTGTAGGGGGAAGGTATGTGGCGGATTCCCACTGCTTTGTGGGCCGACTGGGGTAGGTGCAGCTACTTTATGAAGATGGCTAGCGTGCCATTGGGTACCATCCTCCAGGAGATAAGACGTTCTGCCGATCTGACGAGTAACCAACAAGGGGGACCAGAACGAGGCCAGTTTGTTGCTCCTGTGGGGTCTGCGAACCCTCACCCAGTCCTGAGCTACAATATTTGGCTCTTTGGCGCGTCTGAGTCTGTCATATCTCTGTTTCATCCGGCGCTGCTGGCGCGTGATGTGAGCTTTTACCCCCCCGGGGGTCCCTTGGTTGTGGAGGGATGGAGTCTGTCCAGTGGCAAAGTGAGTTCCCTGCCCAACATTAATAAGGCATGGGAGACCCCAGTGGTGCTATGCTGCGAGGCCCGGTAGTGTAGCAAAGTCAGACGAATGGCTTGGTTGAAAGAGCACCCTTGTGCCAGGTGTGCTCTAAGGCCATTTTTTAGAGACTGGTGGAAACGTTCCACACCCCCATTGGCCTGGGGGTGGTACAGGGTGGTGCGAATGTGCTGGATACCTTTATTCTCAGGTAAGATGAGAAGTCCACTGAGATGAACTGAGGGCCGTTATCTGTAACAGCGAGTCCAGAAAGTTCACAATGACTTGAGTGGTGATGGAGCCGGTGGTGGTTAGTTCTGGCCATTTGGAATGCAAATCATATGCTACCACCAGGTATCGCTATTTGTGGGGAACCCCATGGATCTCACCGCATATATCCATCTGCAGGTGCTGCCACGGATGGGTAGGTCGGAGGGGCGGGGGAGGTGAGTTACCTGTTTTCCCGCTCACAAGACAGGCTGGGCAGTCTTTAACTAAAAGTTCAATTTCTCTGTCTATGCCTGGCCACCAGACCCTGTCCCGGCAACGCTGTTTGAGCTTAACTATTCCCAGATGCCCCTCGCGCGCCATTTGGAGCCCACGCGCACGAAGGGACCCCGGGACCACAGTGCAATGCCCTCGTGCCACACATGTGTCATTCCAGCAAGATAGTTAATCTTTGACACGGGCAAATGGTATTAGCTCTTCTGAGACATGTGACGGCCAGCCTTCTCAGATGTAAGTGCGGAGCAGGGAAAGGATAGTGTCCCGCTAGTGACACCACGCTCTGCAGAGGCGTGTGTAGCAGCTGGATGATGTCTGTTTCAGGGCTAAAGTCTTTTGTTATTTCCGGAACTGGGACAGAGCGGGACAGGAGGTCAGCCACCACATTTTCACGGCCTGGTGTGAACTGGAGGCTGTAATTATACTGACGAAGCTGGTCATACCAGCGGTGTAGTCTCAGTGGTCTGTGACCTGTTCCTGACGTTGCCAGTAGTGCCACTAAGGCATAATGATCCGTCCTGAATGAATGGCAGCCATACAAGTACAGGTGCCATCATTCGCATGCCCATAGGCATGCCAGCGCTTCCCGTTCACCCACTGAATATTGTTGCTCTGTTGGGTTAAGAGCCCGAGAGGCAAAAGCTATGGGCCTTTCTACACCTTTCTGTACCTGTGACAGTACCGCTCCGATGGCTGTGGCGGATGCATCGCAGGTGACCATGGTCTTAAAGGAGGTGCTGAAGTGTGACAGTATGGGGGGTGAAGTAAGTTGGGCCTTGAGGGTGTGCACAGCCTCCGAACATGCCTGCGTCCACAGTGGGGCAGTAGTGGCCGAATACTGAGGAAGAAATTTTAAGTAGTAGCCCGTTATCCCTAGGAAAGAAGCAACCTGGGCAGGTGAGTTTGGTTCCGGGATGGACTGAATGGCCTCTACGTTATACTGGAGTGGAGAAATGCCCTGTGCTGACAATTTGAACCCCACAAACTCGATGACGGGTACAGCAAAAATACATTTTTCACCATTTAATGTTAGCCTGTGCTTTGCGAGTGCATCAAAGACCCTGTTGAGACGCTCATCATGAGTGTGCGTTGTGGGCCCGTGCACGACAATGTCGTCGAGATAGATGACGACGCCTGGTATTCCCGCTAGCACAGAGGTCATGACCTTTTGGAAACAGGAAGGGGCGGAGCTAAGGCCAAACGGCATCCTGGTATAATGAAAAACTCCCTCATGTGTCACAAAAGTTGTCAGATTCCTGCTGTCGGCATGGAGAGGCACCTGCAGATAACCTTCTCTCAGGTCCAGCTTAGAAAACACTGTAGAGCCGTAGAACTGAGCGGCGAGTTCCTCCGTCGTCGGTAGAGGGTACTTATCCAGAATAACTGCCTTATTGACTTGACGCAGGTCCACACAGATGCGCAGAGCACCAGATTGGATACCGTGATGGAATGGTCGATGAGGGGCTGGTGCATAAATGAGGTGAGGCAGCCCAGTCCATCAAATAGTGTTGGTCGCTGTTGATGCCACATTGCGGTCACAGCCAGGATAGCGGACCCCTCCATATCCATTAGGGCGAACCCCAGCGCAGTGAACAAGTCCAGCCCCATCAAATTTGCTCCTTTGCAGGCCACTTGGAATGAATGAATGAGGGCAGTGTCCTTGTACCGTAGCGAGCAGTCAGTTTAAGTGACCCCAGTAGCTCGATTTTTGAATCGCCATAACCACACAGGGCTGTAGAAGGCGTGGCCAGGGGAACCGCGCTGAAGAACTGACTGTAGAGTGCTTGCATTGATCAGGGACACACTGGCCCCCGTATCCAATAGCAGCGGGATGTTCACATCATTCAGGGTGACAGTGCATGATCTGAACGGCACAAGACCTGAAGTTACATTGTGGATGATGGCAGGTTGGGACTGATTGGTGCACGTCTGTTGTCTAGTTGTGGCTGAACGACATTCACTAGCAAAATGATTTTGTTTTCCACAATTATAGCATGTCTGGCCCTGGGCTGGACAAATTTGGGCTCTATTGATATGCGAAAGAGATCCGAAATTAGCGCTGTTGTTGATGTGATCGCCTACGTTGTTGCCACGTGAGTTGCATCACCGAGTCAGGGGCATCTGCAGCCGCTTCTGCACCGTGTTCGTGTGGCTGTTCAACTGGTGGAGTTGTTTCCATAAATGTTGAATGGCTGTAAGTCAAACTATTTTGGCTTTTGAGAGTAGCCACACATTCAGCAGCGCTTTCCACTTGAAATGCTACCGCTATTGCTCTAGATAGTGTCATGTCATCTGGCTGTAACAGCAGGGTTTCTCTAATTTTGTTGTCATTGGTGTGTTCAATCAGCTGATCGTGGATCATTTCATCATGCAGCACTCCAAATTTGCAAGAATTAGCTAGCCCTGTCAGATTGGCCACATACTGATGCACAGACTCACCGACGGAATATGAACCGTTGTAGTAACACTCTGTGGAGCAGTGAAATGTTCATTTAAGGCCATCACAGACTGTTCATACGTGGCCTCACTGCTATCGCTGATTGTTCCGAGGACTAGCTGTCCCTCCGCACCCAGGCAGTGTTGGAGAAGTGCTTTTTTTCGTGCTGCACTCACATCTGTGAGGCCGGCTGCGATGAGATATGTCTCAAAGGACTGCAGCCAACGAGGCCAGGGTATAGGAGGTTCACCCGGGAGAGCGAGGAAAGGCTGCGGTGGAGGTAGAGAAAAATCAGCCATCCTTGTCGCCAAAATGTAGTGTAGAATAAACACGACCAGACCAGAAATGCAGTGAACAACTTTCTGTTTACTCTCACTCTCCAAAAACCTCCACTCCTCTAACTAGGCAGAACCAATCACGCATGGAACAATCAGACATGTATTGTGATCACAGAACAATCTATCTTTCTTTTTAAACAGTGCTTTTCCACCCTCTAGTGGACACAACACATCGATTATTGAAATTTGTGAATAGATTAGAAATTAGAGGACAGAATCGCATTTGTCAATCGTGGCAAACACGATTACATTCGGAAAAAGCAGAAATTATTTTACCGTGAATGCTGATTGAAGCGGCCGAAATAGCTTAGAAACGTGCAAGGCAAATATTTTAGTATTGTAGAATTGCTTCGAGCGGTGTTTGGAGCTATGTAGGCTATACAGCGTGGGCGGGTGGGGCAACCTGCCGGAAAAGCCGTCCATGCTAAAATAAAAACGGTCAATGAAAGAAGGTAAATCTGCAGTATATATACAGCTCTTATCGTTGATTAAATTGATTAGCTTAATGTGCTCCACTCGTGTTTAATTAGGTTTAATTATCTGATGTGCTCCACTTGTGTTTCATTAGGTTTAATTATCTGAACTTGCTCCTCCCGAAATTTGTTAATAAAACATCACTAAGTAACCCACCATATTGGCTAGTGATTTGACAGCGTTACCCACCACAGTTGATTTTTAATTTCGAGTGTTAATTTCAACCCCTGTATATAGCCTTCTCTAAATTAAAACGTAAAGTAATAGTTTTTACGTTTTTAAGAAAAAATATGCGATTTGTACCTGAAATCAGGGGTGCTGCAGGTGTTTCTCTATCATTGGGGGGAACATCACAAATGGGCCCCCTCTCTGACCAGGGGCCTTAGAAACTTCCTTAGAATGCTTTAAAAGAATGTCTGGGCATTAAACCAGCAAAGAGCCACACAAAAAAGGTAATTGTATTTTATTAGAGGAACATAATTCAAAACGATTTATATCCCTCCAAAGACTCATAGATACAATGCAAAGTCTACAAGAAAAGCTGGATTTGAAATTACACCACCTTTGAGAATAAATGGTCATGCTGTGATCTGGCTGGTAAGGAGAACACTGTATTCTCTTCTCTTATTGACTCACGAGTTGACGACTGCGAAAACAGCATTATTGTTTTGGGATTTTTTTATTTGTTTGCTTTTTGTTTTAGGTTTTTTCCTTTTTCTATTGTTCCTCTTTAATCTTGACTGATAAATTATCATTACCATCGTAACACAGATCATTCTGAGAGGAAAGAAACGTATTTTTGTTTCAGACGCATGGCAGTCTCCTTTTCTCCAGAGAGCAAAATCTTCAGAGGAACAGAATAAAGGTCATTCCTTTTTAGATTTAGAAGCCGAGTACAGGTTGTACAGATGTCAAATGAAAAAAAAAAAAGTGTCCTTGACCTCAAAATCTGATGCACGGCCTGTACGGATGAGGGAACAGCATGCAATGGCAACTTCATATTGGTTGGCAAATACAGATGGATTGTGCTCTTATAAAGGTACATTCAAATTTTCAGAGTTTTCAGCTTCAAATGTATAGTTTTCTGTGGTTATGACCACATTACAAAAGACATTTCAGAAGTTGCTCTACACTGCAAAAAAGACTGCAAAATTTTCATGCAAAAAAAGTTACAGTTGTGGTCAGAATTATTTGCACCCCTGGTAAATATGAGCCAAGATGGCTGTAAAAATAAATCTGCATTGTTTATCCTTTTGATCTTTCATACAAAAATCAATCAAATCAAATCGATCCTTTCATTGAAGTAAAATATTTGAAAGTATGGGGTAAATCACATTATGAAATAAATGTTTTTCTCCAAATCACTCTTTTGCCAAGATAACAGCTCTGAGTCTTCTCCTAATGCCTGATGAGTTTGGAGAACACCTGACAAGAGATCAGAGACCATACCTCCATTTGGAATCTCTCGAGACCCTTCAGATTCACAGCTCCATGTTGGTGCTTCTACTCTTCAGTTTAGCCCACTCATTTTCTATAGGGTTCAGGTACAGCCATGGCAAAAGCTTCATTTTGTGCTCAGTGACACATTTGTGTGTTGATTTGGATAATTGTCCTGATGGAAGATCCAACCACGGCCCACTATAAGATTTCTAGCAGGTTTTGATGTTTTATCTGTTGGTATTTGCTAGAATCCATGATACCATGTCTCTGCACAAGATGTCCATGACCTCCAGCAAAAATAGGCCCAAACATTAAAGATCCAGCGGTATTTTAAACCATGGGAATTTAGTACTTTTTATCCCTGTTTGCACCAAAACCATCTGGTGTTGCCAAAAAGCTCTTTTTATAGTTTCATCTGACCACAGAACCAGGTCCCTTTTGAAGTTCCAGTCGTATCTGACAACTGAATATGCTGGAGTTTCTTTTTGGATGAGCGAGGAGGATTTTTCTTGAAACCTTCCCAAACAACATGTGGTGATGTGGGGTTTGTTTGATTTTTGTTATTTTTATTTAATAAAACTCAACTAATCTCTGCAATTCTCCATCTGAGAGTCTTTGTCCACTCAAACTCTCCTCCTCACCGTGCATTAAGGCAATATAGACACGTTGCTACATTTGAATTAAAGATCGCTTTACTGTAAACTTTACTGTAAATAGTCAAAATAATAATAATAACAGTACATATAATATAAACAATATAAATAATTACAAATGAAAATGCTTTTTGTGAAATAATAATTTCAGGGTACTTCAAAAGCAGCTAAAGACAGCTCTCATAAATCATCTTGAAATATTAGCATAATCCTTTCTGTAATAATAATAATAATATACTCACAGTTTAATTCTTAATCACAGATTACTGTAAAAGATAAAGATAAAAAACATAAATTCTATTTTTTTAATTATATTAAATAAATATTAATTACATTTATACCATTCACAGCATTGGCTTCACATGACACATTCTTAAAATGTAGCAAAATCTAATTCACAAAGCATGTTCTTAACGGGTATTAACAACCCGCCGTGCTACTCGGGTGAGCCCTCACAGTGTCGATCTTTCCTCACCCAATGCGAGGTTGCTTTTTCCCTCCAGTCATCGACTTATGCCAAGGAACGATCTAAGGTGGCTTATGTGATTTCTCTCCTCAATGGACGGGCTCGAGAGTGGGCGGCGGCGAACTGGGAGGCAGAGGTAGACTGTGTTTTCAAGTTTTCTCTTTTTAAGGAGAAGATGATCCAAGGTTTTGACCGGTCTGCACACGGTGACGAAACATCTCGCCTCCTATCCACTTTGAGCCAGGGGAAGAGGTCAGTCACTGATTACTCGATTGAGTTTCGAACCCTGGCCACCACAAGTGGATGGAATGATCCGGCTCTCCTCGCCCGCTTTCTCGAGGGTCTGAACTCTGAGATCAAGGATGAGGTTTTTGTCTGGGAAGTTCCGGACAGCTTCGATTCCCTGGTCGAGCTGGCTCTTCGCATCGAGAGACGTTTTGATATGTGACGAAGGGTCCGCAGAATGGAGGCTTCATTATTTTCCGCCTCCACGGCGACACAGCCGCTACTACCACCTACTGCTGATCCTGAGCCGATGCAACTAGGGGGGCTTCGTATATCCATACGGGAACGCCAACGCAGGATAATGAATCGCCTTTGCATGTACTGTGCTGCCGCTGATCATTTTGTCTCTAGGTGTCCAGTAAAAGCCAGCGCTCGTCAGTGAGCGGAGGGTTGCTGACTAGCTCAACGTCATGGGTCTCTCCATCTAAGTCCTGCACTTCTCTTCCTGTACACCTCCGCTGGCTGGGATCGTCAGTTTCTTGCTCTGCATTGATTGACTCGGGGGCGGAGGGGAACTTCGTTGACGAGACTTGGGCCTTGGTACAAGGTATTCCTCTCTTAGACTTACAAGACTCCACCCCCCTGTTCGCCCTAAATGGCAGCTTCCTTCCTAGGGTGCAGATAAGAACTTCTCCATTGACTCTTACTGTATCAGGAAATCATAGAGAGACTATTTCTTTTTGTTTTTCATTCCCTTTTTTCTCCAGTGGTTTTAGGCCATCCATGGTTAGTTCTCCACAACCCCCAGCTTAACTGGGCGGAGGGATCTATTTTGTCTTGGAAATTGTCTTGTCATGTTGATTGTTTGTCTTCTGCTGTGCCCCCTGTCTCTTCTGTAACTGTTTTTCAGGAGGAGCCAGGTGATTTATCTGGGGTGCCGGAGGACTATCACAATTTGCGGGAGGTATTCAGCCACTCCCGGGCCACTTCTCTCCCGCCTCATCACCCGTATGATTGCAGTATAGATCTTCTCCCGGGTACCACGCCTCCTCGGGGAAGACTATACTCGTTATTCACGGGAGGCGCTCGAGATATATCTTTCTGACTTGCTCAACGCTGGTACTATCGTTCCTTCCTCATCCCCAGTGGGAGCCGGCTTCTTCTTTGTGAAGAAGAGGGACAGCTCCCTGTGTCCCTGTATAGACTATCAGGGTTTAAATGACATCACTGTCAAGAATCATTATCCGTTGCCACTGATGTCATCAGCCTTCGAGGTCTTGCAGGGAGCTAGGGTTTTTACGAAGCTCGATTTACGTAACGCCTATCACCTAGTGCGTATAAGAGAAGGGGATGAATGGAAGACCGCGTTTAACACACCCCTCGGGCACTTTGAATACCGAGTCCTTCCTTTCGGGTTAGTAAATGCCCCCGCAGTTTTTCAAGCCGTAGTCAATGACGTCCTACAGGACATGCTCAACGTGTTCGTGTTCGTCTACCTCGACGACATTTTGATCTTTTCGCCATCACTCCAGGTGCACGTCCAACATGTTCGTTGTGTCCTTCAGCGGCTACTGGAGAATCGACTTTATGTTAAGGCTGAGAAATGTTCTTTCGACGCCTCCTCAGTTACGTTTCTGGGTTCGGTCATCTCGGCAGAGGGGATCAGTATGGACCCCGCTAAGGTCCAGGCGGTCACTGACTGACCTGTGCCCAAATCCCGTCTCGCGCTACAACGTTTTCTCGGGTTTGCTAATTTTTACCGTTGTTTTATTCCTGGTTTCAGTCAAGTGGCTGCTCCTCTTACTGCTCTGACCTCAGTCAAGTCCCAGTTTAGGTGGTCAGATTCTACGCAGAAGGCGTTTGACATTCTAAAGTCTCTTTTCATTACTGCGCCTATCCTTCTTACCCCTGACTTCACTAAACAATTTATAGTTGAGGTTGACGCTTCTGAGGTGGGGGTCGGGGCTGTTCTTTCCCAGCGTTCTACCACTGATGGAAAGATACAGCCTTGCGCTTTTTTTTTTTCTCACCGTCTCTCCCCCGCAGAGCACAATTACAACGTGGGAAACCGTGAACTACTCGCCATTCCTCTAGCGTTAGGCGAGTGGCGACAGTGGCTAGAGGGAGCCCCTGTTCCTTTTTTAGTCTGGACAGATCACCGTAATCTTGAGTATATCCATAAGGCCAAGAGACTTAACGCTCGTCAAGCCTGTTGGGCCCTGTTCTTTACCCGGTTCGATTTTACTATCTCTTATCGCCCGGGCTCGAAGAACGTCAAGCCTGACGCACTATCTCGTCTTTTTGACTCCTCCTTATCGACTGAGCCTAAGGAGATTATTCATCCGGGTCGCATTGTTGGGACGTCCGCTTCACTTCCATCCTCCGCCACCGGTTTTTCACCTTTCCATTGCTGTCTCTGCTATCAACCTCCGTTTTTTTGCGTCCCAGGACTCTAAGTCTCATGTTCCCTCTGTACAAGCTTTTATTAGCCATTGCAAGCACACCTGGAGGAGAGTGCGTCTACTCTCTGTCGAGCTAGAAGATGCATGACCGTTGTGGCCAATAAGCGCAGAATAAGGAGTCATTGCTACATTTGCGGTCAGAGAGTGTGGTTATCCACTTCAAATTTACCTCTCCAGTCCGATTCACGTAAATTGTCTCCCCGTTTTGTTGGACCATTCCGCATTGTAAAGGTCATAAGTCCTGTCACAGTTAAACTTCACCTTCCGCCTAATTTACGTCGGGTTCATCCCGTGTTTCATGACTCATGCATAAAGCTAGCCATTCGTCCTCCCTCTCGCCCGGTTCACGCTCCTTGTATTGTCAATGATACCCCTATATAAAGGATTCATTGAATTCTCGACATGCGCCTTCAGGGACGCGGTCATCAGTATCTCGTCGACTGGGAGGGGTATGGTCCTGAGGAGAGAAGATGGGTTCCCTCCCGGGACGTCCTGGATCCTTCTCTCATCGCTGATTTCCTCCGGTCTCGCCAAGTGCCCTTAGGAGTGCCGGGACGCGGCTCATTGAGAGAGGGGTACTGTTATGATCCTGGGTTTTCTTCCCCCTTTTTCTCTGTCTCCCTCTTGTGGTCACTCACGCACTCACTCACACAATCACGCACACTCATCCTCTCCTCTGCTCATTATCTGTTACAGCTGTTTCCCCTTTCGTTCCTAATTCCTCACCTGTTCCTTTTTCTCCTTTGATTGTCTCAGCTTCTTATTCCCTCTCCTTCCCTGTCTTGTTGTCGGATTATTCATTCACTACATATGAGAAACGTCTGTGACTTCACCCTGTCTTGTCCTATCCTGTCTGCTTGACGATATATCATTTGTTCAAAACAGTGAGTTACAGTGAGGAAAATAAGTATTTGAACACCCTGCTATTTTGCAAGTTCTCCTACTTAGAAATCATGGAGGGGTCTGAAATTGTCATCGTAGGTGCATGTCCACTGTGAGAGACATAATCTATTTAAAAAAATCCAGAAATCACAATGTATGATTTTTTAATTATTTATTTATATGATACAGCTGCAAAAAAGTATTTGAACACCTGAGAAAATCAATGTTAATATTTGGTACAGTAGCCTTTGTTTGCAATTACAGAGGTCAAACGCAGGAGGGATTTTGTCCCACTCCTCCACACAGATCTTCTCTAGATCAGTCAGGTTTCTGGCCTGTCGCTGAGAAACACGGAGTTTGAGCTCCCTCCAAAGATTCTCTATTGGGTTTAGGTCTGTAGACTGGCTAGGCCACGCCAGAACCTTGATATGCTTCTTACAGAGCCACTCCTTGGTTATCCTGGCTGTGTGCTTCGGGTCATTGTCATGTTGGAAGACCCAGCCTCAACCCATCTTCAAGGTTGTTCCCCAAAATCTCGCAATACATGGCCCCGGTCATCCTCTCCTTAATACAGTGCAGTCGCCCTGTCCCATGTGCAGAAAAACACCCCCAAAGCATGATGCTACCACCCCCATGCTTCACAGTAGGGATGGTGTTCTTGGGATGGTACTCATCATTCTTCTTCCTCCAAACACGTTTAGTGGAATTATGACCAAAAAGTTATATTTTGGTCTCATCTGACCACATGACTTTCTCCCATGATTCCTCTGGATCATCCAAATGGTCATTGGCAAACTTAAGACAGGCCTTGACATGTGCTGGTTTAAGCAGGGGAACCTTCCGTGCCATGCATGATTTCAAACCATGACGTCTTAGTGTATTACCAACAGTAACCTTGGAAACGGTGGTCCCAGCTCTTTTCAGGTCATTGACCAGATCCTCCCGTGTAGTTCTGGGCTGATTTCTCACCTTTCTTAGGATCATTGAGACCCCACGAGGTGAGATCTTGCATGGAGCCCCAGTCCGAGGGAGATTGACAGTCATGTTTAGCTTCTTCCGTTTTCTAATGATTGCTCCAACAGTGGACCTTTTTTCACCAAGCTGCTTGGCAATTTCCCTGTAGCCCTTTCCAGCCTTGTGGAGGTGTACAATTTTGTCTCTAGTGTCTTTGGACAGCTCTTTGGTCTTGGCCATGTTAGTAGTTGGATTCTTACTGATTGTATGGGGTGGACAGGTGTCTTTATGCCGCTAACCACCTCAAACAGGTGCATCTAATTCTAGCAGATAGACAGGTGTTCAAATACTTATTTGCAGCTGTATCATACAAATAAATAGTTAAAAAATCATACATTGTGATTTCTGGATATTTTTTTTTAGATTATGTCTCTCACAGGGGACATGCACTTACGATAACAATTTCAGACCGCTCCATGATTTCCAAGTGGGAGAACTTGCAAAATAGCAGGGTGTTCAAATACTTATTTTCCTAACTGTATACTGCCATCAGAATGTGTGTTATCCAGCTGTGCCTGTTTGCAGAGTACCTGGTCAGCTGCTCGTGGCTGTTCACCCACACTGCTGCCATAACTTTCCCTGACTGGCTGTAGGCATCTCTGGGTTCCTGGCCTCCGTCCTCGTGGGAGTTTGTGTTATCATTATCCAGCCATCTGGCAGTTTCGGTTCTGCCTCTGAGTGATGCCTGTTATTTATGTTCTGATTATTCATTGAGGACGATTTCCTTTATCTATTAACATACATATACATTGCACCTCACCCTTACCTCTAACAAAATGGCTCCTGTTGTTAGACTCTTAGTCTGTGTCTAGAAAAACAACCAAAAATTTGAAATTTGACAAGCCTAATGTTGTGTCCATTGAATAATACTTCCTCATCAGACACAACCCAGAACCAAGATCATCATTCCCCGCACCACTGTGAAGTCCTCTGAGACAAGTGTGCACATATCCATCTGTTTGTAATAACCCAACAGTTGTGAACCCTGACAGGAATTATGATCCAGTCCACCTGGACCTGTATTCAGCAGTAACTACACATGAAAAGCTTTCAGAAGTCATAATTTTGCACAGCTGCATGGCTCGTCAATAATGTTTGGCTTACAGCATCATAAAATGTACACCACACTGCACTTTGCTGAGGAAATAGGACTTTTATCAATTGATAAGCGCTTGAAAATGAAATACTGAAGAAGAAATGTGGCTCAGAAATGAACAAAAGATGTTTGTTGTCATGTTTATGTCTCTTTTAGGGTCACCTAGGTTTTCAGAGCCCAACGGCAAAGTATTTGATGTGTTACAACACTCATGTGAGTCCCTTTCACAAAAATCTACACTCTTAACCCTTTAACTGTCACCCCCTTTTTTGAGAATACACATGAAAATGCACTATCCAAACTTAAAGGGCTGTAATTCAAGAATGCTTTGGAATATAGACCAAAGTCTGGTCTCGTTTTAAAGACGACACTCTGCAGATTATTGCTAAAGTTAAAAATTCAAGCAATTCAAAATATGAAAGTACGAAAGAGTTATGGAAGTTTAAATTTACTGTAAATTAAAAATACTGTACTAAATATTTTTTATTTCATATAAAATATATATTTTACAAAAAATAATTTACTCTAAAATTACTATAAAATAAAAGCCATATGTCTAACCAATTTGTGTTCCAAATTTGAAGTTGATATCACAAAAATTGAAGATCCCATGAGATTTTGTTTAGGGCGCTGTACCAGAAATAGCCACCGGGTGTCATTGAAATTCCATTTATTGTTTTTTTGATGCATTTATGTTTCTACCTCAATTTATTATATATATATATATATATATATATATATATATATATATATATATATATATATATATATATATATATATATACACTCACCTAAATTATGCACCTACTCATTAATGCAATTATCTAATCAACCAATCACATGGCAGTTGCTTCAATGCATTTGGGGGTGTGGTCCTGGTCAAGACAATCCCCTGAACTCCAAACTGAATGTCAAAATGGGAAAGAAAGGTGATTTAAGCAATTTTGAGCATGGCATGGTTGTCGGTGCCAGACAGGCTGGTCTGAGTATTTCACAATCTGCTCAGTTACTGGGATTTTCACACACAACCAATTCTAGGGTTTACAAAGAATGATGTGAAAAGGGAAAAACATCCAGTATGCGGCAGTCCTGTGGGCGAAAATGCCTTGTTGATGCTACAGGTCAGAGGAGAATGGGCCGACTGATTCAAGCTGATAGAAGAGCAACTTTGATTGAAATAAATCTCCACTACAAATAGGAAAAAGAGGCTACAATTTGCACGAGCTCACCAAAATTGGACAGTTGAAGACTGGAAAAATGTTGCCTGGTCTGATGAGTCAAACACCGTATTAGTATGGTGTTCCTAATATTCCTTTAGGTGAGTGTATATATACACTGTATATACACACACAATACAAAATATATTTAT
The DNA here is from genome assembly GCA_023566225.1 of Romanogobio albipinnatus. Classification (NCBI taxonomy): domain Eukaryota; kingdom Metazoa; phylum Chordata; class Actinopteri; order Cypriniformes; family Gobionidae; genus Romanogobio; species Romanogobio albipinnatus. Next base: position 20,654,868 of record CM042263.1, read on the forward strand.
AGTATTTCTTTTATATTACACATATATTTACACATCCAATAAAATAATACATTCGTTACAAAGCAACTGTTAGTTACAGCTATAGTAAGTTGTTAGAGAATAATTATTGAATTATGTTTATTTTTCTCAAATAGGTCATATAATGCCCCTTTTTACACAATGTAAAATAAGTCTCTAATGTCCCCACAGTGTGTATGTGAAGTTTTCGCTCAAAATACCCCACAGATCATTTTTATAGCATGTTAACAACATCAGGAAGATCAGACCTTTCCTAACAGAGCATGCAACCCAGCTTCTCGTCCAGGCCCTGGTCATTTCTAGGCTTGACTACTGCAATGCACTTCTGGCTGGACTTCCATCATTTGCGATCAAAATGCTCCAAATGAGCCAGAATGCAGCAGCACGTCTCATCTTCAACGAACCCAAAAAGACCCACGTCACACCACTCTTCATCTCTCTGCATTGGCTACCACTCGCTGCTCGCATCAAGTTCAAGGTGCCTACGCTCGCTTACAGATCCACCACGAGCTCAGCTCCTGCATACTACTCCCCCACCAGAAGCCTTCGCTCAGCTAAGGAGCAACGGCTTGTGCTACCATCACAGAGAGGCAGAAAAACCCTCTCCAGAACATTTACATTCACCGCCCCCTGCTGGTGGAACAATCTTCCCACCTCCATTCGAACTGCATAATCGCTGACAACATTCAAACGACAGCTGAAAACTCACCTCTTCCGTGAACACTTAACCTTATCTTAAAAAAAAAAAAAAAAAAAAAAAAATCATTTTTCTTACTTTCCTCTTTCCTTCTATTTTCCTCTACTTCTTCCATGCCCTAGTGTATGATGCTATATCCAAAACTTAGTACTTCAGGCACTTTCTGTGTTTCACTGCCTCCTCATGACGGATCGCTTCCTGTACTCTTCAGTTGTAAGTCGCTTTGGATAAAAGCGTCTGCTAAATGCATAAATGTAAATGTTAAAATTGAATCTGTAAGCCCCGCCCCCTTAGTTACTGTTGCTTACTCAAACAAACAAACGGAGTTGCTGACAGTCTTACAATGACAGCTGTCAGTTTGAAAACCTTATCCCAAGATGTTTTTGGACACAGAATGTAGCGGACCCTGTCTGAATGATGGCCAAACTTTACTGATGGTTTAAAAAGTTTATTACATCGTTTTTCACTCCAAAAATATCACCTTAAGAGTTGAACAAATAAAGCATAAGAAGTGCGCATTAACGCATTCACAAACTCTTTCTCTCCCGTTGCATTATCATTAACATACACAGAAACATACACAAATTACACAAAATCACATACAACTAACAGTAAACAAACATACACAGACCGTAGGCCTATGCCTTTTCGGGGGTGCTAATAAACTGTAAACTTTGTATCTGAAAACAACTCCGATAAACTGCGAGCTCTCCCTTACAAAAGAGAGCTCCCGTAGACTAAATACCCATCAAAATAGGAGTCCTCCTTAGTAAGACAGATAATGCAGACCTTAAACCTATCTAAACTCACAGAAATATAAAAAATATACAAAAACAAATCTGTGTCTGTGACACAAGTCTGAAAACAAGTCTGTGACACAGAATGACCACCTCTCGTTGAGGTGGCTTACTGATAGGCCAATTGTTACTTTTCGAGGGTGAGCAAAAACATGCTGTTTTTGTGTGTGTCCCTTTAAATGCAAATGAGCTGCTGCTCTCGGCCCCCTTTCAAGAAGAGGGTGAAGCTTCAAGAGCTCATGTAAGCAACTCCGATTACCTCAAGCAGACACACACTGAAAATGTCATAAACTATTCAGCCTCTTATGCTCAAACCGGAGTCGGACAATGATGGAGAGACTAAAGCCCCGGACAACTGGAACTGGTATACTTCAATATCCGCGTCCAGACGCATCTTGTGCGCAGTCGTGTCCGCACAACTTTCAAAGTATATTCAACCGCAAATGTTGTACGTGGATCGTCCACGCATTCTCAAAAATTGGGCTGCACGCAGATGGGGTGTGCCCGCAAATCCTCCTGATAACGAAAATCACATCACGCGGATAGTGCACGAACGCGGACGGCTGAAGTATACTTTGGTTTAAAGGTGGGGTAAGTGCTTTCTGGTAACCGATGTTGATTTCAAATCACCAAAACAAACATGCCCCTATTTTGATAGCTCCGCCCCACACATACGTAACCCAGGCAACGACTATGGCAGAATCTGTGTGCCAGCCGGCCGAGGGTTGGCCTTGGGGTCCTCGATATAGCACAAGCACGACAGTCCAACTAAAAACCATATTACAATTATGACAAGATTAGAGGGTTATATCGATCACGAAAAGAGGAACCAAAGGAAACAAACATATATTAGGAGTATATTATCTTACTTTTCGGACACACTTTGGGAGCTGACGCTTGAAACAGACAGCGAGGAGGTTTAGACGCTCCAGGCTTATACGGTGTGGAAATGAATGGGTGTATCATAGCTGAAGCAAACATGACACACGAGCATATTCAAGCAAAAGCCAGCATATATTAGTTATGTGAAACAAAACAAAATCAATGTTACTCGCCTATCCAGAAGAAATAAAGCAACCTCTGCCTTTGCAAGGAGCAAGGAGTTCTCTCCAGCGCTAGAAAACTGATCCGATATTTACACGGGTCCTACTTCTTGCCTGATCGCAAGCCTTGTTATGTTAATTAAATATATAGGCTATGCATTTCATTAAATGAACATATTTATGTTGGTTATTTTATTACTTTGTGGTGTGGGGTGTGCCTGGATGAACATGCTTGGAGTCAGAATGTGTACTAGCCACCTTTTTGTCTTTTATGCAGTTTGACATTTTTGGACCCCATTGACTTTCAATGTATGGACAAAAAACAAAGATTCTTAAAATGTCTTAAGAAGAAAGATTCTTAAAATGTCTTGAGTTCCACAGAAGAAGAAAAAAATCATATGAGTTTGGAATGACATGAGGGTGAGTAAGTGATAGTAGAAATTTCATTTTTTTTGGTGAACTATCGCTTTAAAAGTACTCTTATTGCATAAAAAAAGAAAACATTTAAATGGTATTCCCTGAGCAACTTTACATCTATCTATCTATCTATCTATCTATCTATCTATCTATCTATCTATCTATCTATCTATCTATCTATCTATCTATCTATCTATCTATCTATCCATCCATCCATCCATCCATCCATCCATCCATCCATCCATCCATCCATCCATCCATCCATCCATCCATCCATCCATCCATCCATCCATCCATCCATCCATCCATCCATCCATCCATCCATCCATCCATCCATCCATCCATCCATCCATCCATCCATCCATCCATCCATCCATCCAGTACTTTGCTCAAATATGTTCTGATTATGTTCCAACATGTCCAACCTTGAGTCACCAAATTCATTCCCACAATGCACCCCCCCCCCCCCCCCCAAAAAAAACCTTTTCAACGAGCTGATTAAACCTCATGACTCAAGCTAAAGGAGCTGAATTTTCATTCTGTGACCAATTGGATGTTTTCGATATTTTGATTTACAGTCTGAAACAGAGCTAATAGTCTTTTATATGTCCAGGACACGCTGTAATCGGAAAAAATGCCATTGTATCAGCTCGTTTCGAAGAACTCTATGAAAAATTTTGAGGTCAATTATTGATCTGTCGCATGTTTGTCGTTTATATCTGCAAACCATCAAGCGAACGCACCGAAGTATACCACAAACCAATTTGCAGAGAAATTGACATCATCGACACAATTCCCTCAATCACAACTTCTGTATTCTCTCCAGATTTCAATCTCACGTTCCATCTGCGACCGCGGCACTTGACGGAGTTAAGAGGTAATGATCACTCATTTGTCCAGACGCCATCTCACCCTGCATCCCTCCTGGAGAGGCAGGCACACCTCCGTGGCAAATCTGGCAGATTGCATGTTGACAAACATCGACACAGGGAGTAGATTTCAATCTCAATGGTCGGAACCTGAAATCCATCAAGAAAGAAATCCGCACGCCCGAGAGGAATAGCTGTCTTTGCTCTATAAGCGTGGAGTGCTCTCAAATGGCCTGTCTGCATTTGTATTCCAGTGGCATCGTTTTCACTCGACTCTGTTGGATGTGGCTTCACGGTTGCAATTAGTTTTTTTGTTTTTGATCCGAGCACTGTCTTGCTGTCTTTATGGGTGAAAGGGCAAGTTTACTTGTCTATTATCATTACCTTAACTATTGTAAAGCAGTGACCTCCATGACTAATGTAGGCTACTGAATATCTTAAATGTAATTAAAGCTAATACACCGCGGTTGCACCTCAAACACTTCCTGGATAGCCCAGAATATTTAAGTGACACATAAGTAAAGTAAATTAACTTTATTTATTTACAGTATGGTTCTTTGATGAAAACATGTTTATTAAACAAGAATAAAAAACATTTATAAATATATATAATAAATATACAAGTTTCATCAAAACAATATGCATTTAACATTATATTATATTATATTATATTATATTATATTATATTATATTATATTATATTATATTATATTATATTATATTATATATTGCTATTTAGGTTTTATTTTTTATTTTTTTTTTCCAATTAATATTTCATTTTATTTCAGCTTTATTTCAATTAACAGAAATGTTTTATATATATATATATATATATATATATATATATATATATATATATATATATATATATATATATATATATATATATAAACATATTATATATGTATCTTATTTTATTTTATTTTTATAGTTTTATTAATATTTTGAATAGCTTTTATTTTCATATTTTTCGTTTTAATGTTAATTTGAAAATTTTGTTTTTAGTAATTATATTTTTTGCTTTTGTCACTTTATTATTATTATTATTATTATTATTATTATTATTATTATTAATGCTGCTATTTAGGTTTAATAAAATAAAATATGATAAAAAAGTATTCATAGGTGTATATATAGGTATATTTTTAGTTTTAGTGTTAATTGGAACTTTTGTTGTAATTTTAGTAATTCTATTATGTGCTTTTGTCATGTTATTTTTATTATTATTATTATTATTATTATTATTATTATTATTATTATTATTATTATTATTATTTAATATTGCTTTTTTCAGTTTTGTTTTTTTATTTATTACCAGTTAATAATTTTTGTAAATCAACTTAAACTTATTTCATTATTTTTAAATTAATATTTAGTTTTATTGTATTTCAACTTCATTTCAATTAACAGAAATGTCTTTAATAGTTTTAACTTAACGATAATAAATATATTTTGTGTGTGTATATATATATATATTAACTGTATAACGATATTTAAAGTATTATATGCATACATGATATATACATATGTACATATTTGAGTTGACTCAAGATGGCGCCGAGGAAGGCTGCTACGTTGCGAGCTCCGCTGAAACACTGTAGTTTTTTTGTTTGTTCTGTTTACAGTTTTTGTGTTTTTTGTCTTGGATGTTGTCTGCCTTACTACGTACAACAGACAGACACTTTTGGACATTGGTTCGGCAATCGCACACCGAAAACCGGACTTTAAATTCTTCAAATTTAAAGAATTTAAAGAATCTCTTTGTCTGCACAGTCCGACCGCGGAAACGCAGCCGGAGACGGGGAAGCACAGCCGGCGTGCTCATCAGAGTAAGACGCCGCGCAAACCGACCCCCGCTTCCCAGTATTTTACTGGCTAATGTTCAGTCTCTGGACAACAAACTCTGCGAGCTGAGAGCACGGATCTCTTTCCAACGAGAGACGAGGGACTGCTGCATTATCTGCCTTACAGAAACTTGGATGTCTGCTGAGATTCCAGATTCGGCCATCGAAACCACGGGGTTCTCCGTGCACCGAATGGACAGAGAAAAAGATCTCTCAGGGAAAAGCAAAGGCGGGGGTGTATGTTTTATGATCAAAAGATCCTGGTGTGATCAGAGGAACGTACATTCTATCAAGTCTTTCTGTTCTCCTGATCTGGTACTTCTCATGGTTCTGTGCCGACCATTCTGGCTACCGAGGGAATTCACAGCGGTCGTCATCACAGCTGTGTATATTCCCCCACAAGCCGACACAGACCAGGCACTAAAGGAACTGTATAGGACAGTGAGTGAGCAGGAAACCGCGTATTCTGAGGCTGCGTTTATTGTGACCGGGGACTTTAACAAAGCCAACTTCAAACGCATTGCACCTAAATACCACCAACATGTTAACTTCAACACGCGAGGGAATCGTGTCTTGGACCACTGTTACTCTCCCTTATGGGATGGTTACAAGTCCCTCCCGCGCCCACCATTTGGCAAATCGGATCACTCTTCCATTCTCCTTCTGCCTGCATACAGGCAGAGACTGAAACAGGAAGCACCCGCCCTCAGAACCATCCAGTGCTGGTCGGACCAATCGGACTCTATGCTACAGGACTGTTTTGATCACGCGGACTGGGAGATGTTCCGGTCGGCCTCTGATGACGACATCGAGGTCTACGCTGATAGCGTAACGTGTTTCATCAGGAAGTGCGTAGAAGACGTTGTTCCGACCAAAACAATTCGGCTGTACCCTAATCAGAAGCCGTGGCTAAATGGGGATGTTCGCGCGGCACTCAATGCGCGGACCTCCACTTTTAACTCCGGTAATGCGGAGGAGCATAAACAAGCAAGTTATGCCCTCCGGAAAACCATCAGAGCAGCAAAACGCCAGTACAGGGACAAGATTGAAGGACAGTTCAACACCACCGACTCCAGAAGCATCTGGCGGGGAATTAACACCATCACGGACTATAAAGGGAACACAAATTCCACCGTGAACACCGCTGCCTCTCTCCTGGACGAGCTCAACACCTTCTATGCTCGCTTTGAGGGAACTAACACCGCCCTCGCGGAGAGAGAGCTCGTGGCTGAAGCAGAGGTTAGTTCACTCTCTGTAACTGTAGCGGATGTAACCCGATCCTTCCGGTGGGTGAACATCCGTAAAGCCGCGGGTCCAGACGGCATTCCGGGCCGCGTCATCAGAGCGTGCGCGCACCAACTGGCTGGAGTTTTTACGGACATCTTTAACCTGTCCCTCTCCCTGTCTGTGGTCCCCACATGCTTCAAAAAGTCCACCATTGTGCCTGTACCGAAGCAATCAAAAACCACCTGCTTAAACGACTGGCGTCCTGTTGCTCTGACCCCCATCATCAGCAAATGCTTTGAGAGAATAATCAGAAACCACATCTGCTCTGTTCTCCCTCCCTCACTGGACCCACTGCAGTTTGCATACCGCAAAAACCGCTCCACTGATGATGCCATTTCATCTACAATTCACACTGCTCTTTCCCACCTGGAAAAGAGGAACATATATGTGAGAATGCTGTTTGTAGACTACAGCTCAGCATTCAACACCATTGTGCCCTCCATACTTGACATGAAACTCCGGGCTCTAGGCTTAAACAGCTTGTTATGCAGCTGGATCCTGGACTTCCTGTCAAACAGACGCCAGGTGGTCAGAATGGGCAGTAACATCTCCTCATCACTGACTCTCAACACTGGAGCCCCTCAGGGCTGTGTTCTCAGCCCACTCCTGTACTCCTTGTACACACATGACTGTGTGGCAACCCACAGCTCCAACACCATCATCAAGTTTGCTGACGATACGACGGTGGTAGGTCTCATCACTGACAATGATGAAACGGCCTACAGAGAGGAGGTGCATACTCTGACACGATGGTGTCAGGAGCACAACCTCTCCCTCAACGTCAGCAAGACCAAGGAGCTGGTGGTCGACTTCAGGAGGAATGAGAGAGAACACCGCCCATTCACCATCGATGGAGCACCGGTGGAGAGAGTCTGCAGCTTCAAGTTCCTCGGTGTCCACATCACAGAGGAACTCTCATGGTCCGTCCACACCGAGGCCGTTGTGAAGAAGGCTCATCAGCGCCTTTTCTTCCTGCGACGGCTGAGGAGGTTTGGAATGAACCGCCACATCCTCACACGCTTCTACAGCAGCACCATAGAGAGCCTGCTGACTGGCTGCATCACCACAACCGCAAAGCCCTGCAAAGGGTAGTGCGCACGGCCAGCTGCATCATCGGAGGTGAGCTTCCCTCCCTCCAGGACATTTATGCCAGGCGGTGTGTGAAGAGAGCTCAGAGGATCATCAGAGACTCTAGCCACCCGAACCATGGGCTGCTCTCACTGCTGCCATCAGGCAGGCAGTACCGTAGCATCAGAACATGCACCAGCCGACTCCAGAACAGCTTCTTCCCACAAGCAATTAGACTACTTAACTCCTGATCCATCAGGATCATAACACACACTGACAGAATATCACTCAGCACAACCCACTGTAGATACACACACATTATATATACACATTTATTTATCATATAGCACCTATTGTACATTGGATCTCTACTGTGAATAATATTGTATACTGTACATTGTATATTATTATTATTATAGCTTAATGTATACTGTTTAATGTATGTTTAGTGTATATTGTTTAAAGTATATGTATATTGTAAGTATGTGTATATTGTTTAAGCTGTGAGAACTACACTCACATTGTGTAAATTATTTATTGTTTTTTGTAGAGTTTACCGTGCTGTGAGTAATTGTGGGCGCATCAGATGTGTAATCTGATGCTGCTTTAAATGTTGTACATGTCATGTCATGACTGCTATGTTGCTCGGAACTGCAACTAAGAATTTCACCAACTGTTGCACTTGTGTATATGGTTGTGTGACAATAAAGTGATTTGATTTGATTTGATATGTATATACAGTAATTAATATCTTATATGTCTGTATCAAATACACACTGCATACACAAAAAAAATGTTATTGGGGAGAACAAGTATTTGATACACTGCCGATTTTGCAGGTTTGCCCAATTACAAAGCATGGAATCTAAAACAAAAAGCCAGAAAATTACACTGTATGATTTTTAAGTAATTAATTAGCATTTTATTGCATGATATAAGTATTTGATACATCAGAAAAGCAGAACTTAATATTTGGTACAGAAACCTTTGTTTGCAATTACAGAGATCATACGTTTCCTGTTCTTGACCAGGTTTGCACACACTGCAGCAGGGATTTTGGCCCACTCCTCCATACAGAACTTCTCCATATCCTTCAGGTTTCGGGGCTGTCACTGGGCAATAGGCAAGGCAAGTTTATTTGTATAGCACATTTCATACACAGGGGCAATTCAAAGTGCTTTACACAGAAATGAAGTTAAAATATTCATAAGTGAATACAATAAAAATATACATAGTATAACAGTTATAGTGGGAATTAAAAGAAAATATAAAATAAAGATGAAATCCCCTATCTGGGGTGGAAGAAAATGGAGAGTCAGGTTTACTTTAAAAATATTTGTCAGGTAACTGTGCGTTTAGACAGTACCCTTACAGACAAATCTTCTTGGCCTAACTTGAGGGCGTTCTCTAGATGTTTTACCCGTCAGAGCAGATCTAAACGGGTCTTCCTCGCACCGGAGCGAGTACTCAAAAAATTGAGTGGTCCGAGCTCTCTTCAGGTCATTGACCAGGTCCTGCCATGTAGTTCTGGGCTGATCCCTCACCTTCCTCATGATCATTTATGCCCCATGAGCTGAGATGTTGCATGGTGCCCCAGACCGAGGGAGATTGACTGTCATCTTGAACTTCTTCCATTTTCTAACAATTGCGCCAACAGTTGTTGACTTCTCACCAAGCTACTTGCCTATTATCCTGTAGCCCATCCCAGCCTTGTGCAGGTCTACAATTTTATCCCTGATGTCCTTACACAACTCTCTGGTCTTGGCCATTTTGGAGAGGTTGGAGTCTGTTTGATTGAATGTGTGGACAGGTATCTTTTATACAGGTAACGAGTTCGAACAGGTGCAGTTAATACAAGTAATGAGTGGAGAACAGGAGGGCATCTTAAAGAAAAATTAACAGGTCAGTGAGAGCCGGAATTCTTACTGGTTGGTAGGTAAACAAAAACTTATGTCATGCAATAATGCAAATTAATTATTTTAAAATCATACAATGAGATTTTATGGATTTTTGTTTTAAATTCCATCTCTCACAGTTGAAGTGTACCTATGATAAAAACTACAGACCTCTACATGCTTTGTAAGTAGGAAAACCTTAAAAATCGTCAGTGTATCAAATAGGCTACTTGTTCTTCCCACTGTACATATGTATATATTTAATACTGTCACAGTCACGTTTGGACTTATGTTTTGTCATTGTCTGCCTTCATCGCTCATTTGTTGTCACACAGACACTAATTATGTTCAGCTGTGCACTCATCAAACACCATCATTATAACCTGTATATATGGTTGGTTCTGTTCTCAGTTCATTGTCCGGTGTCATCGTTATTGGATGTGTTGTATGTTGCTCTGTTCTTGTGGATCATCATGTGGATTTATTAAAAATTACTAGTTACCTTCATCTTCCTCTTTGTGTATGTTTATACAACCAGACCCTGAAAAATACATTATCCATTTTTATAAAAACTGAGAAAAAAAAACCCCTACTTGTTGAAAAACAATTTTTTTTTTGTATATTGGAAAACATAAATATATAATTATTTCACACAAATCTATACTGCTAAAAATAGAATGTATTATATTTTGTAGTGGGGTCAGTGAAAATATTTTCAGGGCAGATAAAATTTAAACTCAGCAGAAAGAAATCCTTATTGTTGAGCCCTCATAAAACAGATTGCCGTTTTTCTGCTGCATTTTTCTAGCCTTGAAAAGCTTTCAAAGTGAAATGGAATGCGCATGTGGTAAATATACGATTCATATCTCTCTCTCTCTCTCTCTCTCTCTCTCTCTCTCTCTCTCTCTCTCTCTCTCTCTCTCTCTCTCTCTCTCTCTCTCTCTCTCTCTCTCTCCATTAACATCAATAAAAGCAACACCTGTGATCATTAGATGTTTACACATGTAGAGTGTTTGAATGATGCCTAGTTGAGAAGAAACCTCACATGTATAATTCACAATGTCTCTTGTTATGTCTCACGATTACTGTTTTATATTGTTATTCCATGTTATGTGTGTAAATATGAAACGGACAGTGTTCAGGCTGTGTCCGGAAACTCTTTGTATTTAAGTATCTGTTGCAAACTCAAATGTTGAAGATGTTGCACGTGGCGAGATCTTCATGGGTCTTTATCCTCTCAGCATCCTCAGGGTCCCACAGTCTCATACGTAACAGTATTGTCACAGTGTGGTGATAAAACATCAGATGCCATTGGAATTTGTGTGCTGGACTTGTAGATGTAGCCACACTGCCGGATTCCCTGCTGTTCCTTCATTCCGTGGGAGCAGCACACATCATCCTTTTCCCCCGGCAAGTCATACATCACTGTTTCAGGAGAGCGATCGGCTCTTTAAGTTGCATAAACACAGTGTCGCCGAGTCACCCACACCTACAGGTGATGAATGGTTAGTCCTCCAAGACTGTGGGAGAAGACACTTCATATTGACTTCTGTAGAGGCGCAGGTGTATATAGACACACTTCTTTCTTTCTCTCTTTCTTTCTCTCTTTCTTTCTTTCTTTCTTTCTTTCTTTCTTTCTTTCTTTCTTTCTTTCTTTCTTTCTTTCTTTCTTTCTTTCTTTCTTTCTTTCTTTCTTTCTTTCTTCCCATCTATCCATCCATCCATCCATTCATTTATTAATTAATCCACCCTGCTATCATATCCTTCTGAAAATCTATCTTAATTAGGGCTGCAACAACGAATTGATAAAATCGATAATAATCGACAATGAAAATCATAGATAACAAATCTCATTATCAATTAGTCAGGTCTGCTCTCTGTACGCAAAGCTTCCACCAGTCACGCCAAATAACACTTCCAGCTGATGCAGGAAAGGTACGTGAACCAAGTGCCCAAAACATGAGCATTGTTTATTTTATGCTTCAAGCGAATGTATTAAAGTTTAACATACCCTGTCACGCTCTTTGATAGATGTGTATGTGCGTCTGCGTCCTCAGCGCAAAACGTTCATTTTACAGGTTATATCCACTGATCTATATAGAGAACAGCGGTTATACCCTCATCTGTAAATGTTACTAATTCACACGAGTATTTTGCATGAAAGCGCGTCCTGACAGTCTGTGTAACTTCACTGAACGAGTGCCGGTGTCATGAGAAATCGTGTCCTCCTGTGAAATAGTGTCCGCTTAGGACCCCAGAATGATTCTATTGGCTGAAAGAGCTTTTAATGGGTAATCTGTTCAGAGCCTGATTACAATTCTTACAAAATCACGTTTTGATTTTTTTTTCATTTAAATTGTGTTAAAATAGTCTTTAACGTCTTGAAACTAGTTTATCCAACTAGTTTCATATACTAGTATACAGTATAACCAAAGCTATAAGTTGTGAAATTAAGCATATCTTGTTCTTAAAGGGATAGTTCACCCAAAAATTTTAATTAGCCCATAATTTACTCATCCCCAAGTCATCCTAGGTGTATATGACATTCTTCTTTCAGTTATATTACAAAAGTCCAGGCTAATCCAAGCATTAGAATTTGATTCATGGTTGCTCTGTTTTTGAAGCTCATAAAAAGTGCATCTGTCCATCAAATAACGTGCTCCTCGTGGCTCCGGGGTGTTAATAAAGGCCTTCTGAAGTGAATCTATGCGTTTGTGTAAGAAAAATATTCATGTTTAAAACTTTATCAAGTAAACTTTCGGCCGACCTCCTTCCGTGGAAAAGTGTTGAATGTTGAAAGTGAAACTCAAGATTCGTACGTGACGTCATGACAAGCGTACCTGGTCGCATTAGTCTTTCGATCGGCAGGGGAACTTTCAACAATTTTTCCATAAATTAAACAGGGAAGGTGGTCGGCCGAAAGTTTATTTAATAAAGTTTTAAATGGGTATGGATATTTTTCTTACACAAATGCATCGATTCGCTTCAGAAGGACTTTAGGTCTACCCATCAATACAAATCTATCTGAATCTAACCATCATTGCTATCATCAAAATGCTATCTATCTATAGAACATATACATTTTAATACCCATCAATCCATCCATAGTATTTAATAGTGAACAGTGCAGACTGATAAATCTGGAAACTTTTGCCTTTTTTCAGAGACCTCTGTGTGTGTTTGCACACCTTGGGAATGCTTAAAACACATTGCTTAGTTCTACAGTGACTGAAATCTCAAATTCATAAATACATAAAGGTCATAAATAGCTAAACTTTGCTGCTGCTCTCTTCCATTTACTCAATATGCTTATCTGAACAGCTGCAGTTTCCATGACAACTAAACCAGAACAAATAGGTGCAACTCTGGATGCTTTTAATAGAAAGGTGAGTCCAGCATTTCATTTTTTTTCTTTTATCCTTTATTTCCATCTTTTTTATCTAAAGTCCAGATAATCATACAATTTGCTTTTTGTACATACTGGAAATAAAACAGGATGTTAATGGACCAGCTGTAACCCCAACCCTTTTACTTGAACTGAATATACTAAAAAGATCCCAAAGTAGATAAAAACAAAAGTAACCATGCGTTTCGCTGCTCATCATAATACATTTTGTTGTCTTTCGTTTTTAGGAATAGTTTCTTTCTGACATGGAACTCAAAAAGATGTTATTCTTAATGTCCAAGCTGCACATTCTCACAAGTATGAAGCTCCAAAAAAGGCAAAAAAGCACATTGAAGTCTTAAAAATAGTCCATATGGCTTCAGAAGACAATATACCATCGCAGTTTGGACTTTATTGTGGCTTTTGGAGCTTGACAGCCCTAGCCCCCATTCAATTTTATTGTAGGGAGAAGCACAGCACGAACATTTTTCTAAATCTTTCCTATTGCAATCAACATAAGTAAAAATGCCATATGGGTTTGGAAAGACATGAGGGTGAGCAAATTATATCAGAATTTTTAGATAAACGATCCCTTTCAAATATATAGCACATTTACGTAATCCATTTGAATGTAAGCATATTATCCCAACCCATCCGTAAAGGAAGGCCTCTTTATGAGACAGAGATGTGTGTTTGTTCCTGTTCTGTGTTTCTGTCACTCCTCATAAGATTTCCTCCCACTCAGGATAGCACTGTGTGCTTCTTACACCCACTCAGCATCCAACAAGCCCACAAAACTGACTTCACTTTCCAGCACATTTTACTGATGTTACAAATTCTGCAAACTCATATTGTACAGTTATGAGCTTTAATATGCCACTTTTTTCAGGAAATCCTCTTTGAAATAATGCACACTGACAGTTGAATAAACTCTTTTTGTGAGTCTTGTGAGACATAGAATGAAGCATGTGAATAGCTTCTCGAAGCAACACCTGACTGAGCTCTTCTGGGTCCATTTAAACATTAAATAATATGTTTCCACCGAAATTACCCGGAACTTTTTTCCCCCAGACCTGTTGCTGTCTGCGTTTCCATCGCGGTCTAAAGTACCGTGAAGATTAGGCAAATTAGTCCGGTGATGTAGGACTGCGCGCAACTTTCCAGTTCCAGTTCCATTTCATTCCTTTTCATTCATTAAGCTTAATAAAGCCTGAACCTCGTTGTATAACTCCATTGTTGATTTGAATAGCAAACAACTCTTACCGCAACAGACTTTTAAAAATGGTGGTTGAAATAAAATGCTGGATAAGGTGAGGCTCTTGTTCGAACTAAAAGACTCACCTGACTCCACCTTCCAAAACGTCAAAGTTCAAGTTTGTTTTAGACAAAAGTGGAATGTGGCAAAGGTTGTAGATCAGGCCATCAGCTGGCTGAAACACCAGGAGATTGTTGGGTGGCTGCAGACAGGCAAAACTGGCCTTGGATGGGGAATGGCTCCCAAGTTGTGGTCCAAAGCCACAAAAAAGGAGAAGAAAAACCTGGTGATCTCAGAGGTTATTAAGATAGAGGAGGAGACTCACATGATCAAAGCAGCAATGTCAGGGGAATTGGACAACCTGGGAGGCAGTCGTAGACAGGACAATAACATGAGCAGACATGTGGAGAATACACCAAGCAAGGTTGAGCTTCATCATCCACTAATGTTCAGCCTTTCTTTTTAATAGTCAACGTATTTTCAGCAGTCATAAAGCTGATTGCTCACTAAGGGTGGTTTCAGCGCCACACTGAACCGCGCCTGACCCCTAAATTCTTGTTCGTTTGACTACTGTGATCGCTCCGTACCGTGCCCGCAGTTTGTTTAACTGTCCCTAGCCCACTTGGAAGAAGTGGGCCAGAACATGGTTCAGTTGGGCATGTAGTGATCGCTAACTGTGCTGCAGGAGCACGGAACAGCTACTACTCTTGTGTGCGTTATTGTTTCAGGCCATTTCAAGTTTAATTTTGACATGACATAAAGTGGTGAAATGGCTGAGTTGTTTACTTACTTTTTAATTAGTCTTTCCATTAACTGATTAACATCATTATCTTCATTCAGACCAATGAGAACATGCACGAAAACAAGAGGCGGGATTTATAGCACGAACCAATCATATCCAATCATAACCGATCATATCCAAAGGGCCCTCAGGCAGAGGAGGCAGGACAGAGGAGCTTTTAGCTCTGGCTCCAAAGGAAAGATAAGATGTGGGCAAAAAAATGGATCTAGGGCTGGCTGCAGGGGGTAGTAGGGAGACTTGCTACTCCACTACCTCGAGATGTTCCGGGATTAAAGGAGCGAAACATCAGTTCTGCCAGAAAGACTCGGGAGAATAAATACTGTGACAATTATCCATTTATTAACAACCCAGCAAGCAATAAAGTACATTGGCATAGGCCCCGTCCGTAGCTCTCAATCTGAGGGTCCGGACTCTGCATATCCTGCCTGAAGACGAAGGCAGAGGCGCAACCGACCCCCTCGTGAGGTATGGAAGGGACCATCCTGGTGGTGGTGGGGTGGATGTAGGGAAGGATTTGACTTGGAGGTGGTGGGGAGGATGGCGGTGAAATGGATCCCGGCTGATGACATTACAGCCAATGCGCTGACACTGGCGAAGGTACGTCAGGCAGAAATGTCTTGCAGGTGTACTCACCTCCAACTTTGGGAGAGCATATGTTACAATATTGCATAACGAGCAGAACGAGACCGGTGCGGCGTGCCGCTGGCCGGCCTTGCCCCTCTGCCTCGTTCTGCTTGACACATATATATTTTTTCATTTTTCCTTTCACGCCACATATCTGTTTGTGGCATTACAGACAGGAGTTGGCCTGTTTTTCAGGGTTCTGTCACTTCACTCTGGTTTATTGTTGTTTGGTAACAGAGAAATTACACTCCTATGGTCTTGTCATTTTCATCTGCGTGGTGAGTTGTTTTATATGCGGAGCGTGGTGTTTGGATCCCGGCACTTCGGTCTAGTTTGGTTTCGGTTCTGTGTCGGGGTTCGGACATTCATGCTCTGTGTGTACGGACATTCATGATTCTGTTGTGAGTGCACGGTTGAGCCTTCACTAATCCTTGTGTACTCTGGTCTCTTTGTGTGAGTGTACAGTTTCGGCCCTCAGCTCGGCCCTCTTCTGTCCGCATGTGTTGTGTTCTTGTTGCACATGGTTTGTGTTTATATCAGCTACATTATTTCTTGTTGTCTTGTGCTGTCACACACAGCTTGTTTTGGTGAGACCTCTTGTTTTTGTTATGTTTGGTGTGAACACGTTTCATTCTATGTGCCATGTGCTCTCCTGTCTATTCTTTTAACTCTGCTCTTCGTGTTACCTGATTATTGGTTTATTTAACCCTCATATGTCCTTAGTTTCCTGTTTACACTCAGTGCATTTGGGATCTATATGACCCCAACATTTAAAGAATGATTGTAAAAAAACTGTACATTTTTAATAATGCATATAATATATTATTTTTTTTGTTTACTTCTCATCTATACAGTAATGCTGTGTTTTAGGATATACAAAGTACTTTTGTACCTATTTACCACAAAATTCCTCAACTTTACCATTAGCTTGAGTGTGAAATATTTTTTTATGAAAAAAATACTTAAATGATGATCTAAATTAAAAATAATTTGTTTCTGGATATTTATCTAGGTGTTCAATCAAATCAAATCAAATCAAATCAAATCACTTTATTGTCACTATATACACAACTAACAGATATATTAGTAGAGATGGCGCCGAGGATGGCTGCTGCGTCGCAAGCTCCGATGAATCATTGTAGTTTTTTGTTTGTTCTGTTTACAGTTTTTGTGATTTTGTCTTGGATGTTGTCTGCCTTACTACGTACGACAGACAGACACTTTTGGACATTGGTTAGGCAATCGCACACCGAAAACCGGACTTTAAATTCTTCAACGACGACACGCTGTTTACAAACACGGCAGCGGAACCTTTTGTGTGCGCAGTCCGACCGCGGAAACGCAGCCGGAGAAGGGGGAAGAGAGCCGGCGTGCTCATCAGAGTAAGACGCCGCGCAAACCGACCCCCGCTTCCCAGTATTTTACTAGCAAATGTTCAGTCTCTGGACAACAAACTCTGCGAGCTGAGAGCACGGATCTCTTTCCAACGAGAGACGAGGGACTGCTGCATTATCTGCCTTACAGAAACTTGGATGTCCGCTGAGATTCCAGATTCGGCCATCGAAACCACGGGGTTCTCCGTGCACCGAATGGACAGAGAAAAAGATCTCTCAGGGAAAAGCAAAGGCGGGGGTGTATGTTTTATGATCAACAGATCCTGGTGTGATCAGAGGAACGTACATTCTATCAAGTCTTTCTGTTCTCCTGATCTGGAACTTCTCACGGTTCTGTGTCGACCATTCTGGCTACCGAGGGAATTCACAGCGGTCATCATCACAGCTGTGTATATTCCCCCACAAGCCGACACAGACCGGGCACTAAAGGAACTGTATAGGACAGTGAGTGAGCAGGAAACCGCGCATCCTGAGGCTGCGTTTATTGTGACCGGGGACTTTAACAAAGCCAACTTCAAACACATTGCACCTAAATACCACCAACATGTTAACTTCAACACGCGAGGGAACCGAGTTCTGGACCACTGTTACTCTCCCTTCAAGGATGGTTACAAGTCCCTCCCGCGCCCACCATTTGGCAAATCAGATCACGCTTCCATTCTCCTTTTGCCCGCTTACAGGCAGAGGCTGAAACAGGAAGCACCCGCCCTCAGAACCATCCAGTGCTGGTTGGACCAATCGGACTCTATGCTACAAGACTGTTTTGATCACGCGGACTGGGAGATGTTCCGGTCGGCCTCTGATGACGACATCGAGGTCTACGCTGATAGCGTAACGTGTTTCATTAGGAAGTGCGTAGAAGACGTTGTTCCGACCAAAACAATTCGGCTGTACCCAAACCAGAAGCCGTGGCTAAATGGGGATGTTCGCGCGGCACTCAATGCGCGGACCTCCACTTTTAACTCCGGTAATGCGGAGGAGCATAAACAAGCAAGTTATGCCCTCCGGAAAACCATCAGAGCAGCAAAACGGCAGTACAGGGACAAGATTGAAGGACAGTTCAACACCACCGACTCCAGAAGCATGTGGCGGGGAATTAACACCATCACGGACTATAAAGGGAACACAAACTCCACCGTGAACACCGCTGCCTCTCTCCCGGACGAGCTCAACACCTTCTATGCTCGCTTTGAGGGAACTAACATTGCCCTCGCGGAGAGAGAGCTCGTGGCTGAAGATACAGAGGTTAGTTCACTCTCCGTATCTGTAGCGGATGTAACCCGATCCTTCCGGCGGGTGAACGTCCGTAAAGCCCCGGGTCCAGACGGCATTCCGGGCCGCGTCATCAGAGCGTGTGCAAACCAACTGGCTGGAGTTTTCACGGACATTTTTAACCTGTCCCTCTCCCTGTCTGTGGTCCCCACATGCTTCAAAACGTCCACCATTGTGCCTGTACCGAAGCAATCAAAAACCACCTGCTTAAATGACTGGCGTCCTGTTGCTCTGACCCCCATCATCAGCAAATGCTTTGAGAGACTAATCAGAAACCACATCTGCTCTGTTCTCCCCCCCTCACTGGACCCACTGCAGTTTGCATACCGCAAAAACCGCTCCACTGATGATGCCATTTCATCTACAATTCACACTGCTCTCTCCCACCTGGAAAAGAGGAACACATATGTGAGAATGCTGTTTGTAGACTACAGCTCAGCATTCAACACCATTGTGCCCTCCATACTTGAAACTCTTGAAACATACTTGAAACATACGTGAAACTCCGGGCTCTAGGCTTAAACAGCTTGTTATGCAGCTGGATCCTGGACTTCCTGTCAAACAGACGCCAGGTGGTCAGAATGGGCAGTAACATCTCCTCATCACTGACTCTCAACACTGGAGCCCCTCAGGGCTGTGTTCTCAGCCCACTCCTGTACTCCTTGTACACACATGACTGTGTGGCAACCCACAGCTCCAACACCATCATCAAGTTTGCTGACGATAAGACGGTGGTAGGTCTCATCACTGACAATGATGAAACGGCCTACAGAGAGGAGGTGCACACTCTGACACGGTGGTGTCAGGAGCACAACCTCTCCCTCAACGTCAGCAAGACCAAGGAGCTGGTGGTCGACTTCAGGAGGAATGAGAGAGAACACCGCCCCATCACCATCAATGGAGCACCGGTGGAGAGAGTCAGCAGCTTCAAGTTCCTCGGTGTCCACATCACAGAGGAACTCTCATGGTCCGTCCACTCTGAGGCCGTTGTGAAGAAGGCTCATCAGCGCCTTTTCTTCCTGCGACGACTGAGGAGGTTTGGAATGAGCCGCCACATCCTCACACGCTTCTACAGCAGCACCATAGAGAGCCTGCTGACTGGCTGCATCACCACCTGGTACGGCAACAGTACCGCCCGCAACCGCAAAGCCCTGCAAAGGATAGTGCGCACGGCCAGCTGCATCATCGGAGGTGAGCTTCCCTCCCTCCAGGACATTTACGCCAGGCGGTGTGTGAAGAGAGCTCAGAGGATCATCAGAGACTCTAGCCACCCGAGCCATGGGCTGCTCTCACTGCTGCCATCAGGCAGACGGTACCGCAGCATTAGAACACACACCAGCCGACTCCAGAACAGCTTCTTCCCACAAGCAATTAGACACAAGCAATTAGACTCTTGATCCATCAGGATCATAACACACACTGGACAGAATATCACTCAGCACAAACCACTGTAGATACACACACATTATATACACATTTATTTATTATATAGCATCTATTGTACATCGGATTTCTATTTGTGAACATATTGTATACTGTACATTGTATATTATTACTATAGCTTAATGTATACTGTTATTGTTTAATGTATGTTTAGTGTATATTGTTTAAAGTATATGTATATTGTAAGTATGTGTATATTGTTTAAAGCTGTGAGAACTACACTCACATTGTGTAAATTATTTATTGTTTATTGTAGTGTATACTGTGCTGTGAGTAATTGTGTGCGCATCAGATGTGTAATCTGTTGTTGTACAATTGTTAGTTTCTGCCATCTGTTGGTCAAAGACAAACCTGAAGGAATTACAAATTAAGAAAGAAATTGTTTTGTCCATAGAGACCCAGCAGAGGGCCATAGAGATCCATTCATTTTACTGGATTTGGCCAACTGCTTGTATCATAACTTTTGTGATACATTTTGTGAATTTATACATGTATAAACATTATACAAGACATTAAAAATAAATATTCTTTCAAATAGTAGAATTTAGAAGTTTTGAAATGTCTGTTTTTACAAAATACCACAGAAATCGCCACATAAGAAACACCTAAAGTTTCACTTGAATCAAGCAGGTAATCCAAAGTCTCCAGGAGAGTGTATTTCATTGTCATACTGCCACAGAATGAACTGTGTGCAGGACACCAAAGACCCTCTTTTATACCTTTCGTGTGGGAACAATTTATTTGTTTTCAAAACAAAGTTGCAGCCCTTAGATCTCAGAGTAAACTTTCTCAAAGTTGAACAGGTCAGATGCCTTTCATCTCTCCCTTGCTCTCTCTGCATGTGTGTGTGTGTGTGTGTGTGTGTGTGTGTGTGTGTGTGTGTGTGTGTGTGTGTGTGTGTGTGTGTGTGTGTGTGTGTGTGTGTGTGTGTGTGTGTGTGTGTGTGTGTGTGTGTGTGTGTGTGTGTGTGTGTGTGTGTTTGAGTGAGCATGTCTTTTCTACATTGCATTTTTGCCAAGGCCTTCATTTCTGTGTGGAAATTTTCAGATTTATGCTGGAATTATTGATTTTATTTGTCAATTTCTAAAAAAAAATGCTTTCAATTGGAGTCACACCTGTGTGTGTGTGTGTGTGTTTGTGTGCGTGAGCATGTGTGTGTGCAAGTGATCATGTTCGTTCCACATTACATTTGTGCTCTAGTACCAGGACTTCATTTTGGTATGGAAATTGTCAGATTTATTCTGGATTTATAGATTTTTTTTGACAAATGAAAAATAAAAAACACTTTTTTTTTTCTTTTTTTTTCGATTTTTCCATTCATTTCAATGTGGAACAACCGAATCAAGCCCAGTTTTTTTGTGTGTGTATGGATAGATAACTTAGAAAAAGTCACAAGATTTTATTCCACTGAGATAAAGGGAACCATTATTTTTAACTAAAGAAAAGTTGATTGGGGTCATATTGACCCCAAAGCACAAATGAGGGTTAAGTCACTCCAAATGGAGTTATTCACTATATCAGTGCGCACTGTTTCTGAACTCCCTGAAACGCCTTTTCTTGAGTTTTCTTCTGGGTATGAACATGTCACAATTTGCCTCATTTAAATAATTCCCTCCCAAAGCATATGCAAAATAAAAAGGAGAGGCCAGGTTGAGTGGAGTTAGTAGTGTGTCACCATGTCCAAGAGACATTGTTTTTTTTTCCACCCCGAATCTAAACCCCCTTTCTTGACTTTCCTGTTGTGTTCTCAACATTTTCTCATGACTGCTTTCTGAGCCATGCAGGCCAGATGACAGTTATAACATTACATCTTAAATGTAAGAGAGTGAAACAACTGTAAAACATCCTACACAAGTTGTGCTTGCGAAGGTGGTTCGGGCGGATCAGTTTGTTCTTCTTGACTGTCATTATTGGGCTCGAACTGAAACGGCAAAACTGACACCACAGTTAGCGTAGTTACAGTAGTGTTTACAGCACATCAGGAAACATGCAGAGCTGATACTCGCTGGTTATAGTAGGAGGAGGCATTACATTTTTTAGACACACACGGTAGACGGTAGACCAATCACAAAAGACTGCATTTCAGAAGGTGGTTTTTAAAGAAACCAAAACTAAAACCAAGCATTTAGACAGAGGGTGAAAACGGGTGCTGCAAGAATGTAAAATATAAGAAAAATATTTTTTTTGAACATTACATGATTTAAATGTATTCTAGTATTGCTCCTTGTCATTTTCACTAAGCTTGTGAACGATCTCCACTTTCTCTACCTTGCACTTTTACATAGAACCATAATAATATTTTATATTTGCACATAAATATAACAATTCTTATTTGAACTTCTCGTTTAATCGATCTAAAATAATAATAAATAAATAAATATAAAATACAAAGTTTAGGTTGAAGAACTAAAATTACAAAGATAAAATATAAACAGAAATGTATAAAAAAATAATAAGTCGTCACCTTTATTTATATAGTGCTTTTTTTTACAATACAGATAGTTTCAAAGCAGCTTTACAGTGATAACAGGAAAATAATGCAACAAAGTTTATTTTGGCTGTACAGCAGATCTAGAAGAAAATAGTGTCATTGTCCAGCTTGTAAGTTCAGTGTTGATTAATTTATTTTGTAAAAAAAAAAGAACTTAACTTAATTTATCTTTACAGCCACAGTATGGACGGGGCATACACCAAAGAACTTTATAATTTCATATTCGATACTCATTGTATACAAACTGTAAATAAATCTTATCCAAATGTTTTTCTCGCCTCATGAGTCTTTCGGGTAGAAATATTGTTGAATGTTAAGTGTCCCCAACTAATCAAGCAAGAGGTGACAGTGCCAGAAACTCCATCAGGTGACAGAATGGAGAAAAAAACCTTGGGAGAAACCAGGCTCAGTCGGGGTGCCAGTTCTCCTCTGGCCAACGAACAAACAGTGTATGATTTATGATTCAGGCAACATTACAGGTTAGAAGTCAAATTGGGATCGGAACATTCAAAATATTTAATCCAGGTTCATTTGGGTGAAGGTCGGATTTATCACGTCGGTATGGAGACGGGTTTGTTGAGGATCAGTGCCACTGGCTGTTGTGTCGATGAGACCTTCATGGGGGAAAGTCTAGAGAGGCAATCTCTGCTGAAACTTCAGGGCTACGTTGTGGTCGTGTCTAGGCGCAGGTCCTTCATCTGACCTGGATACGGCTGACTACAGTAAACCTCGGGGTAAACAGAGAGACTAATATTAGCATAGATTCCAGTCTTCGTATGATGTAACGAGTACATCAGGTGTTGTGGGAAGTGTTCCCAGTTCCGGCTGACCTAGTTTATCTTGAATTTAAAAAACTGATTTGAATTATAGAAATTGATAATGTTCTATGTCTATGCCAGGTTAAAGAGATGCGTACCAGTGTCTGCTTCCCGAACAATGCTAGGAAGAACTCTGTTCCAGAGTTTAGGTGCTAAATAAGAAAAGGATCTATCCCCAGCAGTTGATATTCTAGGCATTATCAACTGGCCAGAATGTTGAGATCGCAATAGACATGAAGGACTATAATGCATTAAAGGTGCTCTAGAATGAAAAATTGAATTAACCTTGCCATAGTTAAATAACAGGAGTTCAGTGCATGTAAATCACATACAGTGAGTCTCAAACACCATTGCCTCCTCCTACATATGTAAATCTCGTTTGTGAAAAACACCACGGAAAAATAGGCGAATCTCAACATAACACCAACAGTGATGCAATCGTCGGGATCATTAATATGTACGCCCCCAACATTTGCATAAGCAAGCACATGTTCACTATCTGGCGAAACTGCGCAGCCGTATCATCTCTGCAGGTAAACAAGCGTCACGCGAGGATAGCGAACATGGAAGATCATGGACACCAATGTTATGTTCCAGGCTGTGCAGGGGATGTGAAGACGTTTCATACTCTTCCCACAGATAAAACATGTCAATAAGCATGGTTGATGTTTATTTATAATCGGATACCGCAACAATTTAATTCAAAGTTGTTAGTTTGCTCAGCCCATTTCATCACGGACAGTTTTTCAAACCTGGGACAATATCAAGCAGGCTTTGCTCAGCGTCTGACACTGAAGAAAGGGGCAATTCCAACCATATTCCTGCAAGCAGTAAGTGATTTTATCCACTTCTTGACTGTCTAAACCATTTCTGATTAAATTGAAAGTTTCTTAGAGAGACAACATTAACAATAATATTCCTGTTGTTGTCTATATCCAACGCAAGATGCTATACACTGTTAGACATTTCTGTAATTTGTACAGTTATTTACTATATATCACCCAGTATAATACTGTAAATTCTCTTTACAGTAAATAACTGTAATTCCCGTTGCATCATGGGTATTTTCTATGACGTCAAACACCAAATACAGTGATTTCCTGTATTTAAAAAAAATAAAGTATAATACTGTATTTACCACAACGGCCTCTTTGGCACAATTGGGATCGACAGGATTTGCTTTAGATTTATATTAGGAACCATCAGTAAAGCGTTGAAAGTTTCACCCGAGGAGAGAGCTCACGGTTCCAGAGAACATATGAGCTGTGTCCGGACACCCTGCGAAGATTTTTTCATCCCCCGTGAGAACGGCAAACAAGCAAGGTAAGTGTGATTTGTACTATCCGCGGTTGTCTGCACCCCAATTTTAGCTTGTCAGCATTGGTGCTAAAAACTGAGGTAAACCTAACGTTTTATGAATTTATTGAATTAGATTAGGAACCGGTGCAGCGTTGTAAGTTT
This sequence comes from Romanogobio albipinnatus, assembly GCA_023566225.1. Lineage (NCBI taxonomy): Eukaryota > Metazoa > Chordata > Actinopteri > Cypriniformes > Gobionidae > Romanogobio > Romanogobio albipinnatus. The sequence goes on from CM042263.1 coordinate 20,679,748, forward strand.
TGCCCGAGGAGAGCTCACGGTCCGGACAACATATTTTACATAACGTTAGGTTATCATTTGCTTAAACTTTGCTGCTAAAAACTGAGGCAAACCTAACGTTTTATTTAAAAAAAAAAAAAAGTTTATTGAATTAGATTAGGAACCAGTGCAGCCAGCGTCGTGTGTAACGTTACTGCCCGAGGAGAGAGCTCACGGCCCGGACAACATACTTTACATAACGTTAGGTTATCATTTGCTTCAGCTTTGGTACTAAAACTGAGGTAACATAAACCTAACGTTTTATTTTTAAAAAGACTTAACGTTAGTGAGTTTATTGAATTAACTTTACCAATACAATGAAGATTTTGTTTATCGAGCATATTAAGCGTACATTAGGACGACGTTAGTTAGTAAATTAACGTTGGCCACTAGTTGCAAAAATAATGTCGTTAACAAGCAAAGTTTACATTTGGATTGACATGATTTATTTTTACATTTTAGATAAGAATACCAGGAGCCTGCCTGTGCTGTGCGACACTGGAACTCATACAACGGTAAGTAACGTTACCCCTCTTTGTTTCTCCACATATTACTGATAATTCAAAGTTTTTCTTGTATGTTTTAGTCGGGTCTGTTTAACTCAATCACAAAATTATTTAGTTTTTCCACCTCTTTTTAGCTGTAACTAGCCATGTACCATGTTTTTTTTTTCTTCCATAAATTATATTATACTAAAATAATCCAAAACTGTGTTTGTCCAGGACTGACAGATTATAATTTTATTTTCTGGAATTTAAGCAGTCCTGGACAATTTTTGGATGATTTTGGCAGATGAAATATAATTTATGAAAAAAACATGGCAAAACTTTAGAATAATGTTGCTCAAGTGCAAACCTGAATACATTTCTGAACACAAAAGAAGATGAAGAATGTTTGTAACCTAACAGATTGAGGCACCATTCACTTCTATAGTAATTTTTTCCTACTATGGAAGTGAATGGTGCCTCAAAATTGTCTGGTTACAAACATTCTTTAAAAGGTTTAGAACAACAGGGCGAGTAAATTACAGAAATTACTTTTTTTTTTTTTTTTGTGAACTATCCGTTTAATGACGGACCATTATTCTAAAGTGTTACCAAAAACATTTAAAGCAAAGGCACTAAGGGTGATGAAATTTAAAATATCTTTATTCTCTTAATTTTCCCTTGCTTTAAGTTTTTTTCGTGAGGAAAAACCCAGAGGAGGGAACAAGATGCACCACCAAAACCGGAGTGAGTCGGAAGACCGGGGAAGTTGTGAACAGGAAGACAACTGTAATCAACAACAGAGTGTCATCCTTCCTTCGCCACCTAATGGAGTTTGAATGGAAAAACTTGGACTAGGTGAGACACTTTTTTAATAGAATATGTAATGTACACAGACACTTACGCTGCATTCACACAGGGCGTCATGCCGGTTAGAAATTTTGTCTGACCTGAGACAGCGCCGACGCCACGTGACAGTGACGTATGGCATCAAAGCACCTCGAGAGCAGTCGGCTAATACAGCCGGTGCAGTTTCTCTAGAGCGACTGCACGGACTTTGATGATGACACAGCTGTTCCACGATTGGCCAGATTCTCCGCATGACAGCGATCACATGTGTTTCGTGTTTATTCTAAAACCTTCAGTTCCTCTAATGCGCACAAATCTCTTTTATAACAGTTAAACCTCTTTTCATGTAGTTGCGATGTTATATTGTCATGTTTATCAAAATAAAACAGATGAAAAACGTAGACCCGCACTTCATTGATAGTTTAGGCTTGTATGTTAACTTTATTCTTGTACAAACACACGCTGTATTAAGCAGTGCATAAAGTATTACATGACAAAAAATGTCTCTGAAACATCTGTGTATTGACAAATATTGCATTTATTTCACTTCAGCTGTGATAAAGTATGCAAACACAGCGCGAGCGGCACTGCGGGAAGCAGAAAGTGTCAGACTTCACGTCTCCGTTTGCAGCTCCTCCCCGCCTGCATGCGGCTACTCTCGCCAATTGGTTGCATCCAGCCACAGCTGATGTCCAACACACCTTTCAACTTCTGCCGCTTGCAACGTGAGTGAAGCGACGCGACGGAACCCACAATTCAGTTCAGCAACGCATGACGTCAACCATTCAAAGTAAATGAGAAGCGTTAACGCCGGTGCCCCGTGTGAATGTAGCATTAAGTTTGAGGATACCTTACTAAAGCTAATGCAGTATACATGTAATCCATCCTGCAATAAAAGGTTACATTGTTGTTTTTGATTAAATAGTTTGTGAAATCATGTTGAGGTGATTCAGTAATATTACTTTTTTGGAGCATGTAGTTTGTGCTGCTGCTACTATTATGTACTGACAGTTTTCTTTAGTTTTTTACTCAATATCAATTTTGTTAAGCTAAATAACAGCGACACCTCTCTAATATGCAATCAGGTTCAGCATCACTACAAAGTACATTCTTCAAAATATTCATAACATTGAATCACCAGCGAAAACAAAAACTAAACATTTCATTTCACATCTTCATGAAGGCATTGCAGGACTGGATTAGACTAGACAGCATACGTTGAGCTAGGTGTACCTCAAAGTGTTAACTGTCTATAAAATAGTATTTTACCATTATGATGAATTGTAATGGGATTATTATTTTTTATTAAATTCCAACAGTGTAAAAAGTTTGTGTATACTCAAATTGTATGACTAACTTCATATCATTCTTATCTAGAGGGACTTCTTGCCATAATGGAGCAGAATCCTGGTTCCTGTTTGAAATCATCCAATGTGGAAGATGGCACAGATCGGTACAGACATGAAACTTGTGTGTTGTGTTGTGTTAACTTGTTTCAGAATTCATTTGCTCTTTGTTTATATTTTATTCATGTATATGTGTATTTTGCACCAAAGTTACAGTATTCTTCAACCAACTATTTACAGTATTCTACCAACTATTTACAGTATTCTACCAACTATTTTCTACAGAGTTTTTAAAATTGTAGCTCAAACAATAGTGTGTGGCGCTAGCAAGGTCATGGGTTCAATTCCCAGGGAAAGCAAAAACTGACAAAATGTAAAATGTGTATCTTGAATGCAATGCAAGTCGTCTGCCAAATGCATAAATGTAAAATAAGTGATATTGAATGCACTCTGATTACTTTTATACATGATTTTCTGAAAATAAGATTTGATTCGAGGATGTTTTAAAGTGAACTTTTTCCACACATTTACATGTTTCAGTTAAAGCACTTAAAATGTTTTAAATAAAGAATTTTATATTTCATAATAATTGTCTGTTTGGATTACTTCTGTAGGATAGATTAATGTAAGAATTAATGTAATTCAGTAAGTATTAATGATTGAATAGGATTAGGATTAATGCACTGTTAACCAAGGTTTACAGTAACGGTACTGTATTACAAAATTACAGTAACATGTAGTTACTGTAAACTGAAATGCGGTTATTGTACTGTAAATCTCAAATACAGTAACTTACTGGCAACAGTGTTGCCAGTAAGTTACTGTAAAATCTCTTATAAATGTCTAACAGTGTACAGTAAGAAAAGGATAATCCAAGTGGCTTACATAACTAAATAGTATGTCTAATGACAAAGGTTAATATTATTTCATGCCAGTGTTGTCATAAATTACAAAATGCAACCATAGATACGTAACATACTATGTTAGTTTAGTTGCTTACACATAGCTCACACGATCCTTCAAGCTAACGTCACCACCTCCACCATTTAAGTTGAAACGATAGTAATTTGATATTTATTTATTTATATTTTTGACAACTGAAGTATTTTAAATCAGTACTCTACTGTCAAACTCAAACGTTACTGTACAAACAACACATTTAAGCGATACCCAGTTCAGTTTGTGATTCAAAGTGAAGACGCTATCATTGTAAAATCATACAGGGACACATTACAATAATTAAAATGTTTTTACAATGCTAAAAAAGTTTTGACTGCTGATGTGTATATTTAATGCTATATGCTAGTTATCGTTTAGGCTGATGTTCTGGTACAGACGTAATGATTTAGCAGATTCCTAATTAAAATAAAGACTTAACTTACCATTCAGAAGCGTTCATTTCCAATCTCAAAACATGTTGTTGTTCTTCAAAATCTGCATCTTCATCAGAAACAGGCTCAAACATATAAGGTTGAATGCCTAATCTCTCCATCGTCAAGAAGGTCAGTAAAGTTGTGCCTGCTATCATTGAGCCGCAGTGAAACAGCCAATCAGAGCAGAACTCTGCATTAATATTCATGACCCTTCCAAATAAGGCAAAAACAGACCATTTCATCCTAGGGAAGATTTCTAGAGTTGAAAATGGACCTGTAAAACCGTATCTGGACAATTATTGACCTTAAATAAGCAATATACCCTCTATGTAGATACCAGAGAACAATTTAAAATGTTGTTTCAAATCATTCTAGGGCACCTTTAAGAGCTCACTCAAGTACTGGGGAGCTAAACCATTTAGTGCTTTGTAAGTATATAGCAAGATTTTAAAATGTATACAATGTTTAATAGGGAGCCAAGTGTCACGGTTCGCAAGTCTGTGGATTTTCCTGTTTGTTTTGTTGTAAGTTCTGTTGCACGTGTCTTGGCTGTCTCCTGGGCAACTAACGATCACTGATTAGCGATCAGTCTCAGCTGCGGCTCGTCAGCACTGCTATTTAATGTCTCTTTGTTTGTTTGTTTATTGTCGGATTGTTCTGTGTGCTCAGGCTCTGTTCCTTGCAGTTGTTCTGCCCTTCGTCTTCCTGAAGTTCCTGTTCTGATCCAGTGTGGAGGTACATCGGTCAGTTCCAGTCTCGACCCGAGTGGATGTGTTTTTGTCGTTTGGATGGTGTTCTGAGATATGCCCATTTTAGTCCCTGTGCTGCCAAGGACTTGATGCACCACGTCTTTTGACTGTTTCTACATATAATCCAAGTTTTTCCTTGAATAAAGGATTTGTTCACTTGCAATTGAATCTCGAGTTATCTTCCCTGACACCAAGACAGTGTTGACAGAACCAGGCTAATTTGGTCATACTTCCTGGTTCTAGTAAGAACGTCTTGGTTACATATGTAACCCTCGTTCCCTGAAGTAGGGAACGGAGACACCACATCAGAGACCGACGAATAGGAAACTCGCTAGCGATTGCCAATCTACTTAGAGTGTAACTAAACGAGGCAATAGACATTGGCATGCAATGATTGCACCAGCTACTCATGCCATGCAGCACGGGTATAAATGAGGCACAGATGCTTGCATCAAATCAGCTGAGGAGCCGAGTAGGTGAACTGGCACCCCAGCAGAGTATAGAGGACATGGCGATGGGACGCAGGGTCACTCATATATATCCAGCCCATTACCGGTTCTCAAGGATTCAGCAGCAAAGAGCCTGATGCCAGATTTGCTTCTGGAGAATATAAGCACCACAGTTCAGGGCGCAGCAAGCCGACAAGAGCCAGGGCCTCTCTGTGCTTCTACCTGTTTGAGGTGAGAACACAGGAGGAAACCGGCTCTACACGTAGGCTATATAATCTAACAAATGTGTTAGATGTCACCCAGCCCGCAACTCTACAGATATCTGCCATGAGGTGCCACGTGCCAGCACCCAGGAGGATGCAACACTTCTAGTAGAGGATGCTCGCACCCTGAGCGGACAGGGCACACCTTTTGCTTGGTAAGCCAAGGTGATGGCATCCACTATCATGTGGGCCATCCTCTGCATGGAGACAGCCTTTGCCTTCTGCTGACCTCCGTGTCAAACAAAGAGCTGATCTGAGGCTGATCCTGAAGCTTTGAGTTCTATCCACGTACAGCTGCAGAGCATGGACAGAGCAAAGCCAGGTCTCGGTCTGCCTCCTCTGGCGGCAACGCTTGCAGGTTCACCATCTGGTCCCTGAAAGGAGTGGTAGGAACCTTGGGCACATAGCCAGGATGGGGTATCAGTACCACGTGGGTGTACCCGGCCCGAACTCTAGGCACGATAGGTTGACTGAAAATGCCTGCAGGTCCCCTACTCTCTTGATAGAGGCCAGTGTCTTCATAGACAGAATTTTTAGCTCTGCCGACTGCAGAGGCTCGAATGGGGCATTCTGAAGTGCTCTGAGCACGAGAGCCAGATCCCTCCCAAGAGGGTACAGAGGGAGGTGGAGAAGGATTTAACCATCTCGCCCCGCTGAGGAACCTGACGACCAGTGCTTCCCAACCATCTTATCTTCCACATGGTTGTGATAAGCAGATATTGCAGCAACAAAGACTTTGAGGGTGGAGGGAGACAGCCTATGCTCCAACCCTTTCTGCAGGAAGGAAAGTCCTTCCTCAGAGGAATCTGCCAGGGAGGGGCTATCGCAAGGAGCATTAGCTCTGGGAAGCAAGTCCGTTTGGGCCAGTACGGCGTCACCAACAGGACCTGCTCCTCGTCCTCCCTGACTTTGCACAGGGTTTATGCACTTAGGCTCACTAGGGGAAATGCATATTTGCGCAGACCCTGGGGCCAGCTGTGTGCGAGTCCCTCGGTCAGCGAATAAAATCACCGGCAGTGGGATGTTTATGGGGAGGCAAACAGGTCGACCTGCGAGGCCCTGTCTCGAGATCAGCTGGACCGCCTGTGGGTGGAGTCGCCATTCTCCCGGGAGCGCAGCTCGTGATAGCTCGTTGGCCACACGGTTGAGCATAGCGGGGACATGAATGGCCCTAAGCGACCTCAGACACTTCTGACTCCAGTGGAGGAGTTACAACATGCGACGGGAACTCCAGAGGAGTCTGATCCTCCCTCCGATGCAGAGATGGACATCTGGTCCTCGAGAGGAGCTCCGAAGTATACGGATGGTGCACACCTCGTGGGTGACCCACCACGTTCTGACGGCAGCTCTTCTGGCTGCGAAGTGCGTGAGGAGAGAGTTCCCCGGGTGTTGGTTCCCTGGGGGAAGTGCGCTCACCGTCACCCTCAAATCACCTGCGCTACTGCCAGAAATAAACCTCTGTGGAGGGTTAGATCGAGGCAGATGTGTGGGGACTGCACCCCTTGCGAGACGGAGTCTCGACCGCAGTGGGAACATGAATCATCCACCAATGCTGCATCAGCTTGCTGAACACCCAAACACGAGATACAACGCTGGTGACATCCCTCTGTGACAGAGTCGTCTTGAAAAAGACACAAGAAAGACGCTCTCCTTGGTGCTGAAGCACGCAAAAACCTGATTTGATGCAAGCACCTGTGCCTCATTTATACCCATGCTGCGCAGCATGAGCAGTTGGTGTAATCATTGCATGCAGTGTTAATTTCGTTGACGAATAATTTTCGTCATAATTTTCGTCAACGACCTTATTTCACTGACGAAAACGAGACGATAACTAAATAAAAACTAGTGTTAGATGACAAAAACTATAACGAAAATCAACTGTCATATTCGTCAACAAATAAAAACGAGACGAAAATGTTAGGGAGGGACGATTAGGGAAGAGATCCAGTCAGAACTGATGTCCTGTGTCACAGATGCTGATCTAACCGCTGGAGAACACGGCGCTGTTGCGCGCTCTACAGGCTCACAAATCCTCAATCCAGCGCTCCAGAGCGGCTCACAATCAATGAATAACACACTTTTATGCCAGGCAATTATTTATGAACTAATGCTGATGAATAATGACAATGTTTACTTTACGATGTTTATATAGTAATATGTTTTAGACGGTTGTAACAACGCATATTTTATCTCCTCAACTGAACTTGAATGAGCAGCTGCCACTGCTACAGAGGCGCAGACATTTCAAAATAAGAGTCCGGGTGTATTTCGAGCTTGTTTATCATTAAAAGTCACGCATTATATATTCGTTTTTGCTTACACAATAAACTGTATTTAATTCCATTCCCATTTAATTCATATTCAGGAGGAAAGACCAGTATTTGACACATATTCAATAAAGTATCAGGATTATAATAGTTTACTAAAACCATTACAAAAATCTTCATTACTTGAAATTAAATAAATGTTAACTGAAATAAAATAAAAAAAATAAACAAACTTATTTGAAGCTTTAGCTTAACCTGATATGGCCTACTAACTAAAACAGAAATACAAAGTTATAAAAACTATATAGATGTTTTTAAAAAACAAACAAAAAAGTGAATTGAGCTCTTTCTTGTATTTTTAATGTCAAAAACAAAATGATGTCAAAATGTCAGTTCAAGTGACAGTCGGTTATGTAATACTTAAATGCTTAATGTATTACAATTTAACTAAACTCATTAGATTTTAGGAGACTAAATCTACTGTAGTTTTAGTCGACTAAAATCTTATGATATTTAGTCGACTAAAACTAGACTAAAACTAAAAACAATTCAGGTGACTAAAATATGACTAAAACTAAATGGCATTTTAGTCAAAAGACTATGACTAAAACTAAATCAAAATTTGCTGTCAAAATTAACACTGATTGCATGCCAATTTTCAAAGTAAATTGGATCTCGCTAGTGAGATTCTTATTCGTCGGTCTCCGACATGGTATCGGAAGTGACTGACTGAATGGGAACTTGAGCTACTGCATTTTGGACTCCAGCTGGGAGTCTGTAGCCCTGCCCACCGACTCGTGCAAGAAATGTAACATAAATAACATGGGCCTTCGTAGAGCTAAACGGATTGCGCTACTGAGCAATAAACATGCCAAAGATAGCAAGATATTACACTTTATTTTTAATGAAGATCCAGCTCACGTGGGGAAGACATTGCACGTTTGTTCCTTCATTTCACCACGGATTTGTTTGTAAACAAGAGACTTGATTTGCAGACAGGATGAGATTACATGAATGAATTAAGCAACACACTTATGTGAGTAAAATTCTTTTTTCTATGTGATAGTATTGCATTGTTACAGATCGCTTGATATCTATTGATTATGTGTACGTGTCTATCTGAACATAACTTAGCACGCTGTCACAGGCTGGAGAATCCTTTATTTGAGGTTTTGTTGGTTAATTCTGCTGCGATTCGTGATCAGACTTGAACATGTTTGGGCCAGGGCTTGCAAAGCCCGATGTCCCGGGGCTATGTGTTTTCCAGACGGGCTACCAAAACGGAAGCCCGTTGGCAGGCCGGTGAATCTTAAATAGTGAAATAACATTCCTTTTTTGATGTGCATTGTTCACATGGAAGTTTTGATCATGCTGATTTGTCAGACTATGCAGTGAGGCTTGTGCGTGTGTGTATGTGTGTTAGTGATGCATGGTTCGCGTTATAGCCACAGATTGGGCGGGCCAAGTAATAAAAAATAACATTCCAAATAATTGCGGGTGGAAGAGAGATAAATCATTTTAAATCAAAGACATTTTGCGAGCCCTGTGGCCAAATCATCATTCCGGTTGCCATTTTCCCACAAGCTTTCAAAACAATTGCTCATGTCTACTCACGGGGGAGACGGAGCTTATAATATGCAAAACTTATCCAATTATAGCAGTGGGCATTTAGTTCCAAGTCTTCAATGTGGCACGGCTATAAAAAAACGAGTGTTCCATGAGAGAGGCTCAAAACCAGGGTAGAAAATAGCCTATTACTTATTCCGTACCATGAGGCTTCTCCCGCTTGCATTGTGATCTGTAAACCCTAGCTTCCAAAATTAATCTCCCACCATATTTAGTTTAAAATCTTTTATATATCCCTCCATGGCTGGATATTATAGTCTACGGAGCGATGCGGATAGTGAAAGGGAGAGCTCACATTTGAGTTGTTTTGCAGATACAAAGTTTACAGTTTATACCAAGTGCTCCCCCTGAAACAGCATAGGTCTGTATATGTTAGTTTACTGTTAGTTGTATGAGTGTTGTTTTGGTGTAATTTGCTGTTTATGTTAATGATAATGCAATGGAGAGAGAGAGTTTGTGAATGAGACGTTAATGCGCACTTCTTATGCTTGTTTGTTCAGCTCTTACAGTGATTTTTTTGGATTGAAAAGGGACGCAATAAACTTCATAAACCATCAGTAAAGTTTGGCCATCAATCGGACGGAGTCTGCTACATTCTGTGTTCAAAAACAACTTGGGATAAGGTTTTCAAACTGACAGCTGTCATTGTAAGACAGTTAGCCACTCGGTTTGTTTGTCCGAGTTAGCAACAGTAGCCTAACTAAGGGGGACAGGGCTTACAGATAGGTCAATTCATCAGCTCATTAGTAGAAACTGCAAGATTGAATTGGGTGTTACTAATGAGGGAGACTTGCAAAATGTACAATGGTTGGGGGTCCCCAGGACAGGTTTGAGAAGCACTTCTTAAGTTTATGCTCTCCATTCTGACTTTTAACAGTCTGATTGTCTTGCCCCATAGACTTTCATTCAAACTGTAAATGCCATTTTGGTTTGTTTTTACAGGACACAGCTACTGTTGACAGAGTTAAACTTAAAACCGAAATATTCCTCCCAAAAAAAACAAACACAGTATGCTAAAAATGGTGTTTGGGTTGTGTAACAGCTAATTTTGTATAGCTGTCTGAGTAGATTAGTATGCATGTCTGAAGCTGTCTGAAAAGATATCCGTTTCTGCCAACACAGTTTGAACAAATTACAGTGGGAAATTGCATCTGTTCCCCCTAAAATCATCATTCAGGTGTCGACAAGACATATCTGACTGAGTTCACAAAATATTACTTATATGAGTACAGAAATTATGAGGCACATAAGGGTTGCCAATGTGTGGCGTGGGTTTCCAGGGAATTCTGGTTCTGAATGTGTTTAGTAAGCCCCAAATGTGGCTGATTAGGCCAAGCCTACGAGTTTCCAATATGGTAAAAAACAAAAAACAGACATCAGTTATTGTTGACCTGTAGGTATGATAATTCCATTTTTTTTATGTAAACATGCACTAGATGGACATCTTTCAAAATACTAAGAGTGTATATTTAAGTATTATTTATATACTGTACTATCATAGTATTTATTAATGTTTTTTATTTGTTTTTATTTCCAGTTATCATTTCAATTTTAGCTTAAGTTGCAGTAATTTTATGTGCTTTTTGACATTTTTATTACTGTACTTTTTTTAAACAAAATATTTCTATTTATCTTTATTTCAGTTTTAGTAATTTTGGTTCTTCAACATTAACTTATTTCAATTAATTTAAGTTTTTCAAGTTTATGTAAATGTTATATATATATATATATATATATATATATATATATATATATATATATATATATATATATATATATATATATATATATATATATATATGTGTGTGTCAGAAGGTGAGAGAGAGGACCCAAAAGGCGAAGGCAAGTAAACAGTCTTTAATTGTGAATGAGCAATACGGCCGCTGAGCCGTCAAACAGGAAGTTCTTTACAAACAAATGTCAACAAAGAGGCTGTAGACCCGGGAAGATAACCGGTCCGTAGAAGGGAACAAAAGCGTCAGGCTGACGCCGTAGACAGTGTACACAGAGTCCTGGTCACAGTATCTCAACAGCAGGCGAGCTGGGTAGAACACAGACTGAGCATAAGCATATAGCTGGCTAAATAGTAACGATGGTCTAGTGGACCAGACAGGACAAGTCAGGATACGGGAGGAGATAGCGGGATGTCGCATCTGCAAACAGAGTTAATAATCTGGCAAAGAACAAAGGACCGGCAGGGACTAGAAATAGAAAAAACAATCAGAGGGGAAAGGGGAACAGGTGTAGAGTGAATCAGCATAGCAGCAGGTAACGAGAGACAGCTGATCTAAATGAGAGTGTGCGTGCAAGTACCCGGAGGGAAAGTGTGAGTCAGAGAATGACCAGCAGAGGGGGAAAAAAGAGGGAGTACCAGGATGATGACAATATATATATATATATACTGATCAGGCCTAACATTAGGACCACCTTCCTAATATTGTGTTGGTTCCCCACTTGCTGCCAAAACCGCCCTGAACCGTCAAGGCATGAACTCCACTAGACCCCTGAAGGTGTGCTGTGGTATCTGGCACAAAGATGTTAGCAGCAAGACTTTTAAGTCCTGTAAGTTGCGAGGTGGGGCCTCCATGGATTGGACTTGTTTGTTCAGCACATCCCACAGATGCTCGATTGGATTGAGATCTGGGGGAATTTGGAGGCCAAGTCAACACCTCAAACTCGTTGTTGTGCTCCTCAAACCATTTCTGAACCCTTTTTTTTTGCTTTGTGGCAGGGCACATTATGCTGCTGAAAGAGGCCACAGCCACCAGGGAATACCGTTTCCATGATAGAGTGTACATGGTCTGCAACAATGCTTAGGTAGGTGGTACATGTCAAAGTGACCTCCACATGGATGGCAGGACCCAAGATTTCCCAGCAGAACATTTTCCCAAACATCACACTGTTTCAAGGGGCATGTCTGTTGTGAGACTTTAGTAAAAACGCCCACTGTTGTGATTGGCTGACATCTTTGCATTTGAAATGAATGGAGAGGCATGGTTTAACAAGGTCTACGAGGCACAAGGCTGTGTCAGAGAGACGGATGTCACTTCTCATCAGTTCTCTCAGCACTTCTCAGTTCAGTGAGCTGTTGTAGTTACTAGCATATACTTCAGGTTATTAATTTAGTTCTAGTCGGAGGGACTGTCACTCATGTCAGAAAGTTAGTAACTTTAGTAAATGATGGATCAGCGCTGACTCGAGACGCGAACCATTTAGAACGATTCAGTCCGATTTGGTGAACTGGTTCGACCGGTTCACTAAAAAGAACCGGTTCACTAAAAAGAGCAAAATAACAATTTGTTTGCGAATCGGACATCAATGGACCAGAGACGGAGCGATTGCTAACAAAGTTATATTGTAAGTTGTGAGAGCACTGTCAGTGCAAGTTTATTTTGTTTGTATCTGAGAGTTCTGAATAAACACGAGTCCCAGTCATGCCGAGCCCGCCTTCCTCCTCATTACCAACTTTGTAACACATGTAATGTACCTTTACAGGAGATGAACGAGTTATGAGTAAGTGTTGATTATAGCATTATATATTATATTTTCCTATTATAAACTTGCATTGAGTACACAGCGCAAACAAAGACACAACAGCAGTAATCAAATGTAATCCAGTTTATTGTGGGGATAGCTGGATAGCCTAGCCCGGAGACCCTCACGCTTACCCCCCTTCTGCTTAATCTTGCGCCGCGTTTGGTGCCTCCGCTGTGGGCCAGATGCAGTACTGGGGGTCAGTGATGTTGAAGGCTGACCGGCCAGTGCAGCCCGAGCCTCTGCGTTATCTCTAAAGATGTGGCTTTGCTGATGTTGAGCAAAAAACTCATGACTGTATGCACATTTTAGAACAGATAGACGTGACGAGGACGTACAAAAACACTGACTCACAAGATAGAAAACACCGTTCGTCGGGAGAGAGAGAAGCCTCAGCATGAATAATAAAGTTCTGTGTGAACTTGAATAATTAGCTACACATCAGAAATCACTGATCATAGATCAGAAGGAACTAAAAAAAGACTTCTGTTTTCATTTGTACATCCAAACACTGAGAAACTGCCAGCATTCACAAGCCATGATCTCTCGAGGACAAACAAATATGGCGCTCGCATGGGCGTGCCAAATTCTCTGGGCGGAGGAAAGGGAGGTAACCGTTCCTGTTATGACGTCATAACAGGAAAATTCAAGATCAGCTCGTCTGGGCTGTCATTTTCTCAAAGGCAGAGAAAGACAGCCAGAACTCAGTTTACACCAAATAAAATTTCTAGCCACTTGGGGACAATGTTCAGGCTAGGGGAACTCATATGAATGTTGAAAAACCTCATAAAATGAAAATGTCATGCCATGGGACCTTTAATTTCTTGAGCAATTTGAGCTACAGTAGCTTGTCTGTTTGATATATATATGATATATATATATATATATACTGTATATAAATCACTGAATCATTTCTGGCTTTAATACTGTGCTATATTTCTCCCCTCACATCAGGTGTTGTATTGTTGGCCATATTTCCTTTTGCCACTCTTGCCCCTTTTGAAGTGAAGAAAAGCTGAATTTCAGGGATTTACTTCTCGTGGAAATCTTATCTCTGCATTATCCCCAGTGGAGTGTGCAAAGGATTTATCCTAGAGAGGTGTATGTCTATCTACTCTGACTCAAGGGCTCAAGATAAGGCCTCACACCCTCTGGAGTTCCTCATAATTGAACATTTACTGTACAATAGCCTGACGGACAGAGACAATGTTATACAATGGTGATGATAATAGCAGTAGTGGACACAGAATATCACTATATTAACTGGAAAAACCAACCTTGGTCACCTGCTGTGAGTCTAAACAGTGACATCACAGAAGACACACAGAGAAGTTATTCCAGATGGATCTTGGTTCATTGATTGTTTTGTCCATTTCGATAGACAGACAGTCAGCTATATTGATTGATAGCAAGACAGACAGATATAAGGATAGTCAGACAAGCAAAGAAATTGGTAGACAGACAGACAGCTAGTAGATATAGTCAGTCAGACAGATTGTTAATCAGGTAAATAGAGTCAGACTTTCTTTCTTTCTTTCTTTCTTTCTTTCTTTCTTTCTTTCTTTCTTTCTTTATTTCTTCTATCTATCTATCTGTCCATCCGTCCATCCGTCCGTCCGTCCGTCCATCCATCTATCTATCTATCTATCTATCTATCTATCTATCTATCTATCTATCTATCTATCTATCTATCTATCTATCTATCTATCTATCTATCTATCTATCTATCTATCTATCTATCTATCTATCTATCTATCTATCTATCTATCTATCTATCTATCTATCTATCTATCTATCTATCTATCTATCTGCCTGTCTGTTTTTCTATCATCTATTTGTCTGTCTGTCTATGCATGGATATGCAACTTGCAAATATACACTGAGTACAGACATACTTAACATTCTCTAAGCATAACAAAAGCAGGCTGTCAGAAAAACATGTTTCTGTGTCGTTGTAGTCACTGTTGTATGTGCATTTTCTTTTTTCCTGTGCTTCGCTTGTAAGCCAGCAGGAAATATCTGAAGGCGGTTGATTTAACATTCAGGTCATGGGCAGGGACCACATCAAAGTCTGACCTGAAACAAACGTACAAACCTCTGTCAAAGACACAACCTACAAATGCATACCTTGAACTCCCCTTACACACACAGGAAAGGTTCTGGTCACCTAACCTGTAAAACTAAACTAGCTCTCCTCTTGTTGTTTTCACAAATGTTTTTTTTTTAAATGTTTTTTGATGTTTTGCCAGGAATCCCTATCCTCCATTAGATGCTACCCTCCATTCTACTTGTTTAAAATCCTTGTCTGTAAAGAACAATGTCATGGAATATTACAAACAATATCTGATGGGAAGACAAAAAAACTCTTCGAAAGAGCAGCCGCATGAAAAAAGAAGCTTTATATACAGGCACAAAGTCCTGGCTTGATCATATTATTTCTGTTCTTGACACCTCAGGTGGCAGGAGGAGGGAAATGTGCGTTGAATCGTGTGGAGCTAATGGAATGGAAAGATGTTGCGGAGGGAACAGTGCTCGATTGTTTGCTTCCTCATTGAACAGGGAAGAGGAGACCAGGAGGAATCGATGTCCCGGCTTATTAAAACTGCCCACTTCACTTACCTAGACAACAGCAGACTCAGAGAGGACCACTGTCCTGGAAAAGCCCCGAGATTTTACATGCCACATCACACTGTCCATCAAGTCCATCGGAGCCGTCTTGAGTCCTGTGTAAAATTGCATTGGCCCTGCTGTGAGCTGTGATGTTTTGTTTTTTTAAATTGTTAAAGCTGCTGACATCCGATAGGCCTATTTAAGCATTGTAAGCTCTTTTATGTTCTGTATTTAGGGTGCTGTCCATGGTGCTATCTGGTCATTTGGGTCTTAGGTTGCTGTTCATGGTTTCATCTGGACATATTGCTGTTTATGGTGGTGTCCATGGTCCTGTATGGATGGCTTGATTTTTAAGGTTGCTGTCCATGGTCCTCTCTGGTCATTTTGATTGTGAGGGTGCTGTCCATGTTGTTATCTGGACATATTGCTGTTTAGGGTGCTGTCCATGGTGCTATCTCGACATATTGCTGTTTACGGCGCTGCCCATGGTCCTGTCCAGATGGTTTGCTCTTTTGGGTGCTGTCCATGGTCCTGTCTGAATGGTTTGTGTTTCATGTTGCTGTCTATGGTCATGTCTGGATGGATTGCTCTTTAGGGTGCTGTCCATTGTCTTCTCTGGTCATTTTGATATTGAGGGTGCTGTCCATGATCCTGTCTAGATGGATTTCTCTTTTGGGGTACTGTCCATGATCCTGAAAGATCAAATACTGATCTGCTTTCACTTAATGGGGAAAAAAAAACATTACCAGATTAAAATGAATAGCATGTATCATACAACATACAACTGAATTTGCCATATTAAAATATGTTAAATACATATCTTCTCCATAGATAATTGTTTTTGATGAAAATATATAAACCAATAAAAGATTGTCCTAACACAAAAAGTAATATTTGTAATAATTTATAGAATTATTCAAATGTAAAATGTTTTAATTATTTTGAAATTACATAGTAATCAGTGTGTTTTGACATTTTATATATATTTTTTTTAGTATTGGTATTTTTCTGTATTATAAATTGTCACATATCTTCATATAACAAGTACATAACAGGCACTTGAAGTACTCAATAATGCAGAACAAATAGATATGGTAATAGTACTTAATTGAAAAAAAACTTATCATTTACTTGCCTTAGGTATTCAAAGGGGTTATAAAGGGGGGTGAAACATTTACATGCATGATTACATTTTAAAGGCAAATAACCCATGTTCAGGGACATCTGAATGGGAGGGTTGTTAGCAATCAGCCAGATCCAACATTACACAGAAGATTTATAATGGTTTGGGGGGTGGGAATTAGGATTCACCATCTGAAAGAGACCTTGCAGACGTCCAAGCTCACTTCTTGTGCACAAAATGAGCAGTTAAAACGTCCATGGGATATTTGTCTGTTTATGTTACATTTGCAGTGATTTTGAAGGTATACATTTCATATTCCCTGGAATCGAACCCGTGACCTTGGTGTTACTAGTGCAACGCTCTACAAGTTGAGCTACATGATGAAAAACTTCACAAAATAAGTTTTTGTAACCAATAAAACCATGTAACAGACACACAATCACAAAACTGCACACTGTTTTTTTTTTTTTTTCTTCCATTGATTGAAAGTTTGTCAGTTTTATCCTCAGTCAAATATCTAGCATTATAGATTCCTAGGATTGACAGCCATGGGCGTCGAGTTCCCTAAAGACAAGGACTGGAATGACGGCAAAAACTCAAGGCTTCTGAATTGTTGCTCAAGTCACCAGAGCTCAGTGTCATTTAACTCCTGTCACGATCAATCTCAAATCAGTTTCCCAAAATGCACTCAGTCGTGGCAGGCCGTTTGACATCTGACATTTAGTATGTGATGTGTTTGCCTCTCATTTTTGCAATATATCCTCCACACTCTGCAATTCATTAGTTAACTATTGTGGTAAACACAAATTGTCAACAAGGGTTATTTTGGAGTGGGTGTGGTTTGACAAGCGTGTAGCAGCAACTTGTGCAGTGTTCTGGAGAGGTTCTAGGGTCGAGGATATCTAGAAATTAACTCAAACATCCTGTTAAGTCCATGAATTTAAGTATATGTGATTATTTTAATATAAAATGATTGTTATTATTCATATTATTTCATTAAAATCATTAAACATATTAATATATCATATTTAACATCATATTTAGACCATAAATTAATAATACATTTGAATATATAAAGCAAATTTATATATATATATATATATATATATATATATATATATATATATATATATATATATATATATATATATATATATATATATATATATATATATATATATATATACACATTACTAAAATTATATTTAAAAATATTTTTAACTCTCTCTCGATATTTGACAAATGTTTATGATAAAACTAGGTTGCAGTGACATCAATTTATGTCAGGAGTGCAAAATAATCAATCCATATTTTTTTATATTTTGAATAAAATAAAAACACATACATACTTTATTCATTAACTTCTGCTCTTGTTTATTTGTGTTCATATAGATGCACTAGACAGCGTCCATTAGGGCTCTTAGTCCAAAAGTGAGCATATTTGGAGGAATATTGATTTATTCTTGCATGTTTGTGAAATATTTTGTCATACATACAGTCATTTCTATTCATTTCCCACTGAATTATGCAAGGCAAGGTAAGGCAAGGCAAGTTTATTTGTATAGCACATTTCATACACAGTGGCAATTCAAAGTGCTTTACACAGAAATTAAGTTAAAATATTCATAAGTGAATAAAATAAAAATAAAAATATATATAGTATAACAGTTATAATAGGAATTAAATGAAAAGAAAAAATAAAGAAAAAAATATATAAATAAAAAGTATAATTAACACTATAAATAAAAAACGGGTTAAATTGAAAAAATTGAAGTGCAAGCAGTTCGGACAGAGCACAGAGCTCATTCAGTCAAAGCATAAGATAAGGTGCAATCAGTCGGATGTACAGTGGCACAATGCTCATTCAGTAAATGCACAGCTAAACAGCCTAAAACTACATATAAAAGGCTATACAAAACATAAACTATATTGTGAAAAGTTTTGGGACACCTGCCTTTACATGCACATGAACTTAAATGACATCCCATTCTTAATCTGTAGGGTTTAATATGGAGTTGGCCCACCCTTTGCAGCTATAACAGCTTCAACTCTTCTGGGAAGGCTTTTCAGAAGGTTTAGGAGTGTGTTTAAAGGAAAGTTTTGACCATTCTTCTAGAAGTGCATTTGTGAGGTCAGCCACTGATGTTGGACGAAAAGGCCTGGCTCGCAGTCTCTGCTCTAATTCCTCCCAAAGGTGTTCTATCGGGTTGAGGTCAGGTCTCTGTGCAGGCCAGTCAAGTTCCTGCACACCAAACTCGCTCATCCATGTCTTTATGAACCTTGCTTTGAGCACTGGTCCCAAACTGTTCCTACAAAGTTGGGAGCATGAAATTGTCTAAAATGTCTTGGTATGCTGAAGCATTAAGAGTTCCTTTCACTGAAACTAAATGGCCAAACAACCCCACACCATAATCCGTTCTCCTGGCAACCACCAAACCCAGACTCATTCATCGGATTGCCAGACAGAAAAGTGCTATACACCACTGTATCCGACGCTTTGCACTTGGTGATGTAAGGCTTGGATGCAGCTGCTCAGCCATGGAAACCCATTCCATGAAGCTCTCTATGCACTATTCTTGAGCTAATCTGAAGGCCACAATGAATTTGGAGGTCTGAAGCAATTTACTCTGCATAAAGTTGGCGACTTCTGCGCACTGTGCGCCTCAGCATGCACTGACCCCGCTCTGTGATTTTACGTGGCCTAATACTTCGTAGGTGAGTTGCTTTTGTCCTCAACTGCTTCCACTTTGTTATAATACCTCTAACAGTTGACCGTGGAATATTTAATAGTGAGGAAATTTCATGAATGGACTTATTCACTGAGCTCCTGAGAGTGACCCATTCTTTCATAAATGTTTGTAGAAGCAGTCTGCATGCCTAGGTGCTTGATTGTATACATCTGTGGCTATGGAAGTGATTGGAACACCTGATTTCAATGATTTGGAGAGGTGTCCCAATACTTTTGGCAATATAGGTGTATTTCAACATTATATGACTAAAATCCACATTAGATCATGACCAGAAGTTAATACAAACACTTGATTGTGGTTTAAAATGAGTTTTGAATAAAACCGTTATATTAATCTTTTAAATTGTGTTATGTAGCTTGATGCTAATTGTAATGCACCTGTCACGCCGAGCTATTCTATCGCATAAACTAATTTGTTCTATCTGTCTTCTGTCTGACAACCTATCTGTCTGTCTGTCTGTCTGTCTATCTATCTATTACACATGTCTGTCTGACTACACAGTAAACCCTAATGCTCAAAATAATTAATTTGTTTGAGTTGAGCCAAATTAAATTAAACAAATTAGTTCAATCAAATGAACTTTTATGAGTATTTATTACTTTCTTTTTCTTTTGTGTTCACAAAACCGACACATTTTAAGTAATCTGAATTGTTTAATTGTTTTGAGTTTTATGAACTTGTTTCTTTTAATTTAGAGAAACAAATCTCAGAATGTTTTGCCATGACACTCAAAGGGGAGAGTAATGTTTTTGTGCAAGATTAATGTTAAGGTGGATATTTAGTGTTTAATGTTTTGCTATGTTAGTTTAGAAGAGTTTAGAAGAGAAGGTAATAATTATATTATATTTTTAAAAATAAGTCAATATGACTTGTTTGCAAGTCTCGCAAAACGGAGAGGCTGCTTCGCGAGAGGTGGCTACGCATCACCCGCTTATAATTAGCGTGCGTTTAGTCGGAAGATGATGGCCGAAGCAGAGGAAGATGTGTGTGAGCTACGGGAGGCAGATCACCCATGGCCTTTTCACTCCAAGATATAGAATAGTTTCATAATGTGATGCATGCTGTGTGCACCAAAACAAACTGACATCTCAGCATACAAGAATTCCACCCTGAAAAGAACATGTAGCGGTAAGTGTCACAATGATGCCTATATTTGAACACTATTATGACACTATTCTATATAACACTATTATTTCACATACTGTCCGAATATTTTCCTCATATGCGCTCTTGTGCAAGCGGACTCTGCCGTGAACTCACGAAGAACCACGATGCATGCGCGAAAATATGATGCAGAACCGGCGTTCGGGAATCCATGAAATGCACACTTTAGTCCCATTTTGAGCACTACACCGAGACCTAAAGCACGATCAATGTAGAATTCAACAGCTTAGATACGGCGCGTCTTCCTCTGCTCGTTGTAAACAAATCTCCTCGCTTCTGGGTCACTTGTCCGAACGCCGGATCTGCGTCATATTCTCGCGCATGCGTCGTGGTGCTTCGTGAGTTCACGGCAGAGTCCAACAAGGAAGACAAGAACTTGTAGAATAAAGTCGTTATTTTGATTTTTTTTTTCGCACAAAAACTATTATCGTCGCTTGGTAAAATTAGTGTAGAGCCACTGTAGTGAGATGGACATTGTAACGACGTTTTTAGTACCTTTTATGGGTCTTGTGAGTGTAAATGTACTGAATGTCAATGGAGGCCTTTTTCAGCCATCAGCTTTCAACAAAAATATCTTCATTTGTGTTCCGAAGATGAACGAATGTCTTACGGGTGTCGAACGACATGAGGGTGAGTAATTAATGACAGAATTTTCATTTTTGGGTGAACTAACCCTTTAACAAGTTAATGCACTGTGAACTAACATCAATAAACCATGAACAGCTGTTTTTTTATGAACATTAACAAAGATTAACTAATGCTGAACAGAGGTGTCGTTCATGGTTAGTTCATGTTAACTAATACATTAAATAATGTTAACTAATACAACCTTTTTGTAAAGTGTTACCGAGAGGTGTGTGAAAGCTCTCCAAGTAGTCTGAAATTCAGGGTTTTTGCTTCTTATCAATCAGATCGAAAGTAACTAGTAACTAACTACTTGAGTAGTTTTCTCATCGAATACTTTTTTACTCTTACTCTTACTTTTTTAGTAAAAGTTCTATATTGTCGTACTCATTCAGCAATTGCTATACTATGCCAATGCTATCAAAGCATTTTACCAGTTAGCAAGTTAGCATTAATTGAATTCACTAGTTAGACACATTTCCAACACTAAAAATATTTAAGTTTATCATTTTAAGTTAAATATATGAATTAGCTTATGCAAATATTTCAAGTTAAGAGTAGTTAAAATGAGTATGAGTACAAAATAAAAATCAGCCAGTTCTGCTTACTTAAACTTGGTCTTACAAATTGTTTAATAAAATTCAGTTTTAGAGATAACTTCCTCAGACCTGAAATGCAAAGTGAGCAGACTTCAACTTCATTGTGTTTCTACAACACAGAAAAATAATATTTTATACATTTAACAATATATTCTTAATATTGTTTTATTTATGTTTGAGACTTGAACTGTAAACTCTTAACTGATAGCTTTCTAAATATATGTTGGCTATGTGTCTCTATTCAGAATGACTTGTGAGCAGCAAGCTTTTTATTTTGGGTATGTAATTTATGCCCCACTTGCCAAAATGAGGGGTTAAACATATAAAACATATTTAGTTTGATATGCTGAGGTGAACAAAATTCAACTGAAGGACTGTTGCTGGAAAAAAAAAAAAAAATCTTCTCGGTTTCAGCTGCTATTTTGTGCCCTGTTCATGGAAAGTGCCTTGAAATAGAAAAAGCCTTTTACAGATGGATTATGTTGCCTGTGTTTATCGCCCTCTCAGATGTTTGGCCTTTCACAACGGTCAGCACACTGTTCTGTTATCAGTTCTCTATGCATTCAAGCCCTTTGCAATGCTATCTGCCAGCACACCCAGTCTCTATTTATTGGAGAACAAGAGTGTACCACACCTATTTCAGCCACTATTTCTGGTAGACATGTATTTTTGGTCGCTGCATGATAGTCATTAAGTCTTTAAATCTATCCCATGGTGCAATTAGCCCACCCACACACATGAAAACCTTGCTGGTGATTGGTGGGGGATGTCAGATCGTCAACCCCCGCACATCTCCTCAGCTGACGGTATCAGCAAGTTGCAAGCTTTTACCGCAGCTTTAGATTACGACAATGAGAATCATCCCAGGTTAAGAAGAAAGCCTTAACAGACTTGATGTGCAAAACGCTTCAGCACAATTTGGAGCTTGCTCTAGGGTTGAACAAATTTAGTGGATGTTGATTAGTCCAGCTGTTCTAAAATACACAACATAGTAACAGATATGACATTTCAGTTATTTACCTTAGTTTAAATGTTAGAGACTTCCCTGGTTTCACAGACAAAGCTTAAGCTATGCACGTTTGTACGTTGAGCTGTTTTAACTGAAAGCAACTTGCCACTGACAGATCTTCAAACATGTCAGTGCTATTGTTCTGTCTCGAGATGCACACCAGTAATGTTTTTTTTCTAAGACACATTTGTAAATCTACTTAAATGCCAGGATTGAACTAAGGCCTATCCTGGTTTAACCCCCATCCTTCCCTTGCACTTTGTAACAAATCCTTCCTTCACGGGTCAAAATGAACCTGAAAACCCTAAAATTATACTTATTTTTTTTCTTTGTCCAGAAAGCTTATTTTATTTTAATTTTTATATTTTTTATACTATTTTTGATGCTATTTATTTTGGGAGTTTTTGGTTTATTTATTTTATTTGATTTACCTTTAAATGACTAGATTTTATCAATAATAACAAATAAATAGTAATTTAAGCACATTCTTCACATTCTTTCACCTTCAATTCAAAATAATTCACAATTTCATGCATGACCTTTTTAATTCAGCTCAAAATATTTTACATTTACCCCCGGTTTCACAGACAATGCTTAAGCTAATCCTAGACTAAAATGCATGTTTGAGCTATTTTAACTGAAAGAATCTTGCACTGACAAATCTTAAAATATGTCAGTGGCATTGTTTTTTCTCAAGATGCACACCAGTAATGTTTTTTTCATGGGGACGTTTATAAAAGTTACTTAAATGTCCTAATTGAACTAAGGCCTAATCCTGGCTTAGTCTAAGCCCTGTCTGTGAAACCGGGCCTTAGTGTCTTTGCCGACCTCTTGTGGAAAAAAGATAATATAACATGATATTTCATGTCTCTTGCCACTAGATGGCCTTATAGCTTTATGTGGAGCAAATTAGCTTTTCCGCTGGGTCCTAAAACTCAGTTTTTCTTCATTATAAAATATATTTTTTTAGTAAAGTTTTAGCATTTTTAGTTTGAATTTTGAGCACT
This sequence comes from Romanogobio albipinnatus, assembly GCA_023566225.1. NCBI lineage: Eukaryota > Metazoa > Chordata > Actinopteri > Cypriniformes > Gobionidae > Romanogobio > Romanogobio albipinnatus. The sequence goes on from CM042263.1 coordinate 20,703,593, forward strand.
TTTCTATGTGTACTGAAGCATTCCTCGCATTCCATTCATTTGTAAGGGGGTCAATTTGAACCGCGAGGGAACGATTTGTTACTTTTTTAATTTAAAAATAAAATAAAAGTGTAGTCTTTAACACAATCACTTTTTTTTTTTTTTTTTTTTTTTTACGTATTTTTAAAGCAGAGGCTCTGTTCTTTCTTTTGACATATTGCATGATCAAATATTCATACAATAATGAGGGGGGCCATGACAATTATGCAAAAAAAATGCTGGCGGTGGCTGGCAACTTAAACACTGGCTGGAAAAGAGTTAAAATGTGAATGGTAAAAACATTGTTACTCACACTTGTGTGTTTCGTCTGCATGCTCTGAGATGCAAGTAATTTATTATATATGAAAATGATTATATACAGTGATTCACTGAATGGAAACAGTGCTTTATTCGCAAATGTTTTATGCAATATTTAAATTTTGCTCATAAATTAAATTTGCGACTTTGGATGGAAACATAGTTTGTGTCTTACTGATGTGTCCTGGAATGAAACTGAGATTAAGTTTATCCGTTTTTCCACAATCTGGCACTTCAAAACACCTTGTAATCCTCAGAGGCGTCTGTATGGTTTTGTTGCTAGAGTAATCCAGTGTTTGCGTCGGTCTAGTATATGCTATCACATGACATGCACAAATTGGTGAGCGGGGTTAAAGAGGTTATGGTGTAGAAGTAGGCGTCGATCTTCTTCTGCAGAGGCGGTCTTTGAAACAAACTGAAACAAAATCAGAATAAAAGCTGCTTTTGGACTAACAAGGAGGTTTTGGGTTCTGAAATGTACAGGATATTTTTATAGTACAATGACCTCTCTTTAATTATCAAGGATAATTTGATTTCTCAATTCATGTCCCCTTTCATTCACTTTTTATCCTAATTTCCACACTTAATGCATGTTTGAACTTAAATGGTGTTAAACACTATTATTACGGTTCTTGCTTATTATCCATAATGTCTTACAGCTGAAGCATGTCATTTCTGTGCCACTAGCATCACCAAAAGGAACTGTAAAAGGTTTGAGCAGCCCTCTATCCCATGCTTTTTATACCAAAGCATTGTATTCATCATCACAATGAAAATCAGTTTCTTGTGTTTCAGGCCAGTGCAGCAAATCCTGTAACAATTCGCCCCATAATATTTTTAGCCCCGTATTGACACAAGAAACATTTCAGCCATATATCCCAGTCAACGTTTCACGGTATGACATGTATTTATCCAACAATATGCAATATTTATCCAGTCTTCGCACAGAAAAAAATTGAAAACAATATCAACAAGGCCTGTAATGGTTGCTATTGTGTCTTGTACATCTGCAGAGAAAAACTGTCATTTTTGAAATTGCTAATGGATTCTTTCAAGCTAGAAATGCCTTCAGTGACCTATGGATGTGTGCAAATGTTCATATTCTGTATGCATTCTATTCCTCTGTCTCTTTTTTAGATGCTTCATTTTCAGGGTCTCTAAGTTGACTTGACAAGTTAACCCACAAATGATAATAAAAAAGCAATCATTACTTGCTCACCCCCACATGATTTATTCTGAATCTTATATATATATATATATATATATATATATATATATATATATATATATATATATATATATATATATATATATATATATATATATATATATATATAATTTATATGATTTATATAAATATTTTCTATACAAATATAAAAAAAAATCTTAAATATATACATGCATGTGTGTGTATTTATATATACATAATAATTATACACAGTACAGATACATTATGTAAACAAACTTTTATTTTGGATGCGATTAATTGCAGTTAATCGATTTGACAGCATCTTAAATAAAAAAAAAGTTTTAAAAGACAATAGGAACGAGTAAATCATTTGAATTTCATTTAGATTAGATTAGATTAGATTAAACTTTATTGTTATTACACAAGTACAAGTACTAGGCAACAAAATGCAGTTCCCTTTCGTTCAGTCACTACGACGTACGTTAATGACTAACGAATGGGGGTTTCGCTTAGAAGCCTATCATCTTCGAGAATTCAACAGCGCCCAATGGCAGTGCCAATGCCATGGGCATGCGGAATTTGCATGCGTAACTCCGCCCCACCCTGTGGGTATATAAGGAAGTACGCTGGCAACATCGCATTATGTTTCTGCTTTGGAGCCAAGAGAGATCTTCACTCCTTCAAGCCTGATCTGAGTCTTTGTCAGCCTTCGAGACGAGCAGCTTTCCAGAGGCGTTTGGTTGTACGGCGCGTTCCAGCGATTACATACTGCCTGCCTGCTGATCTGCGCAGTGGTCTGCTAGACAGCTGTTGTGTGGTCCCTGGGTGCTTCGGCGTTCTCTGCGAGGCTATCCTCTCACAAAAAGAGCTTGCGCGTGGCACGTCTTTTTCAAGATGGTTCGCCCGTGCACTTCCGGGTGCGATCGATCTCCGTTGCTGTCTATGGGCACATGCTGAAGCCCAAACACGTCGAGCAGTGATTGTGGATGTGTCATGTTCCCACTGTGGGACTCAGTGATCTCCGCGAGGAGAGAGAGTCCCCTCTGCCACACCCCAAACTACCGTCTCTGAGAGAGGTGGTACTTTGGCTGGTGGCCAGGGTGACCTGAGGGCGGTGCGTGGTATAAGAACCCCGACGATCATTCCTCGGGCCACGCCCCCCTCTCGCACATCGCTTCCCGCGAGTGCTGGACTGAAACAGCGGCCCGTCTCTGACGCCTCGTTCGTTTCGTTCACACTCCAGATAGCGGCGAGATGTCGATCGCCACATCCCAAGGTGGGCTAGATCCTTTGGGGATGACGATTAGGTTGTGCTCCGCCTCCGGGTGTGTCAGCGCTTTCTGATCTGACCTAGAGTTGATAGCCATGTTATCTCGGGCGGCCGCGAGCCTCGCGCTGTTGTGGAACTCCGCCCAGTTGTGAGTGCTCGTGGTTGCGCAATCGGTTTTTGTGGGCGGCACCCGACAGCTGTTGGGCCCCGCCCCCAATGCCTTTCGCTCCCGAGGTGCATGAGGAGATCACGCGGTCCTGGAAGTCCCCGTGCTTCCCGTGACCGTTTGGTGGCCTCCTGCGCCTTCTCTGCCCTTGATGGGGCCTAGGGTACACTAGGCTGCACCAGACTGCTGCACCAGCCGCCGGCCCAGTCGCCTCAGTCCGCTCGCCGCCGAGGCTGCACCAGACTGCGGCGACACTCCAGACTACACTCCAGATAGCGGCGAGATGTCGATCGCCACATCCCAAGGTGGGCTAGATCCTTTGGGGATGACGATTAGGTTGTGCTCCGCCTCCGGGTGTGTCAGCGCTGCCTGATCTGACCTAGAGTTGATAGCCATGTTATCTCGGGCGGCCGCGAGCCTCGCGCTGTTGTGGAACTCCGCCCAGTTGCGAGTGCTCGTGGTTGCGCAATCGGTTTTTGTGGGCGGCACCCGACAGCTGTTGGGCCCCGCCCCCAATGCCTTTCGCTCCCGAGGTGCATGAGGAGATCACGCGGTCCTGGAAGTCCCCGTGCTTCCCGTGACCGTTTGGTGGCCTCCTCCGCCTTCTCTGCCCTTGATGGGGCCGGGGCCGCGGCCTAGGGTACACTAGGCTGCACCAGACTGCTGCACCAGCCGCCGGCCCAGTCGCCTCAGTCCGCTCGCCGCCGAGGGTGCCCTCCCTCCTCCCGTCCGGCCCCAGCAGCAGCCTTCTCTGGGCCGCGCCGTGGACGCCAGGCTGGAGGTGGATAACTCAGAAATGGGTTCCAGTTCTTTCCAGGGGATGGTAGCAGGGCCTCTCCTTCCCCCGGTGGAGGGCCGGGGGAAAATCCTTCTGCTGCTGGCCCTCGGGCTAGCAGCGCTTGGAAAGAACTCATGTTCCTGTCTCTGAGGACCCAGAGACCGATGATGGCAGTGTGTGCCGCCTCCGGGCCGCGCCACTCTCGTCCCTCTCTCTCGCCAGCCTCCTCTCAGAGCAGACCCCAGTGGAACGTGCTTCCTTCCCTGGTCTCTTCTGTCAGGACGCAGCAGTTAACCGTGCCCCCGCACCGGGACGTCCAACAGCCTCCCATGTCCGGGCCGGTAACGCTGCCTCGCTGCCCCACCCTGGGTACGTCTGTGGTCCGAGTGACCCCGCTGGTGCAGTTCCTGGGAGTCTGGCTTCAGCTTCCGGGACTGTTCCGCTGGGTCGCGAAGACCGTCAGGCGCGTTCTGGGGAGGCCGCCTGCTATGATGGGGCCTATCCCCTGTCATGCGTGCGGAGGTTGTCACCCTACTGGCGAAGGGTGCGATCGAGCCTGTCCCTCCAGCCGAAGTGAAGTCCGGCTTCTCAGCCCTTGCTTCATTGTACCCTAGGAAACAGGTGGGTCTGCCCATCTTGAACCGATCCTTCTCAGGCTTCCGTTCAGGATGTCGGTAGCGAACGCCTCTTTGGACGCGTTCGTCCGGTAGATTGGTTGCAGTGATCGACCTGAAGGACGCTTACTTCATGTCTCCTTCCTCGACGCGGACCGTTCCTACGGTTTGCTTCGAGGGGCGGACATTCAGTACGCAGTCCCCCCATTCGGGCGGCTCTGTCCCCTCGTGACTCTACGTAGTCTATCGAGGCAGCCCTTGCGCCACTCGGCAGCACGGGGTTCGCATCCTGAACTACTTCGATGACTGGCTCATACTGGGTCACTCTCGTAAGCAGGTCTGCGGACACAGAGTCCAAGTGCTCCAGCACTTAGCCCGTCTGGGCCTTCGGGTCGACTGGGAGAAGAGCGACTCTGCCCCGTGCAGAGGATCTCTTTTCTCAGTGTGGTTTCCGACTCGGTCGCAGGTGCGTGCTGCTTACCAGCGAGTGCGCACATAGTCTCTGCTGACTTGCCCCGTCAAATCGAGGGCGAGAGTGCGGTCCCACTGAAGCTATTTCAGACGCTCCTGGGGCATATGGCATCTGCAGCCGCGGTGACGCCGCTCGGATTGCTACATATGAGACCGCTTCAGCACTGGTTACGCGATCGAGTCCCGAGATGGGCATGGCGGTCTGACTCGCTCCGGGTACAAGTGACTCGGGCTTACAGACTCTCACCCCGTGGTCGAACCTCAAGTTTCTACGGACCAGAGTGTCCTTAGAACGAGTTCCCAGGCATCTTGTTGTATCAACAGATGCATCATCCACGGGCTGGGGTGCCATGTGCAATGGACAAGCAGCCGCGGGCTCCTGACAGGACCCCAGCGCCTTCTGCATGTCAATTGCCTCGAGTTACTGGCAGTACAGTTCGCCCTGCACCGCTTCCGAGCGTTGCTGAGGGGTCAACATGTACTAGTCAGGACAGACAACACGGCCGTAGTAGCGTACATCAACCACCAGGGCGGTCTACGCTCCCGCCGTATGTCTCAACTCGCCCGCCATCTCGTTTTATGGAGTCAGAAGCATCTGAGGTCCCTTCATGCTGTCCACAGCCCGGGAATCCTGAACCGTGCAGCTGACGAGCTCTCACGGCTTCAGCCACTTCCTGGGGAATGGAGGCTCCATCCCCAGACGGTCCAGCTGATATGGGAACGGTTCGGCGACGCACAGGTAGACCTGTTGCCTCCCAGGACTCTTCCCATTGCTCCCTGTATTATTCCCTGACCTATGGTCGGCACGGATGCACTGGCACACAGCTGGCCGTCGGGGCTACGCAAGTATGCGTTTTCCCCAGTGAGCCTTCTCGCACAGGTACTGTGCAAGATCAGGGAGGACAAGGAGCAGGTCATGTTGGTCGCCCCGTTGGCACGGCCAGACCTGGTTCTCAGAACTGCTACTCCTTGCGACAGCCCCTCCCTGGCCTATTCCTCTGAGTCAAGACCTTCTCACTCAGAGACGGGGCACCCTTTGGCACCCGCGTCCAGCGTTCTGGAAGCTCCACGTGTGGCTTCTGGACGGGACGCGGCTGGTTTGAGTAGCCCTCCACCTGCGGTGGTCGCTACCATCACTTCCGCTAGGGCAGAGTCTACACGACACCTCTATGCGTTGAAGTGGAACCTCTTCGTCACATGGTGCTCTTCCCGCCAAGAAGACCCCTTGAAATGCCCGATCGGGTCCGTGCTATCGTTTCTCCAGGAGGGGGTGGAACGAAGGCTGTCTCCTTCCACCCTTAAAGTGTACGTGGCCGCAATATCTGCCCACCACGATCTCCTGGGAGACAAAAAGGTAAGTCAGCACGACCTGATCATCAGGTTCCTGAGGGGGGAGAGGAGACTGAATCCTCCTTGCTCTCCTCTAGTTCCCTCTTGGGACCTCTCAGTAGTCTTAAGTGCTCTGCAGAGGTCTCCCTTTGAGCCTTTGTGGTCGGTTGATATTAAGTTTCTGTCAATGAAGACGGCTCTGCTGACCACATTGGCCTCTCTCAAGAGGGTTGGGGACCTGCAGGCATTTTCGGTTGACGAAGCGTGCCTGGAGTTCGGGCCGGCTGACTCTCACGTGATCCTGAGACCCCGGCCCGGATATGTGCCCAAGGTTCCTACCACTCCGTTCCGAGATGAACCTGCAAGCGCTGCCTTTGGAGGAGGCAGACCCAGCCTTGGCATTGCTCTGTCCAGTACGCGCTCTCCGCGCTTATGTAGACAGTACGCGATGTTTCTGGACCTCAGACCAGCTCTTTGTCTGTTATGGTGGAGAGCGGAAGGGAAGTGCTCTCTCAAAGCAGAGGTTGTCTCACTGGACCCGGAGTGTGGCCTCCTCTTGGGCTTTAGCGCATGGCGCCTCGCTAACAGACATCTGCAGAGCTGCAGGCTGGGCGACACCTAACACATTCGCCAGATTCTACAATCTCCGAGTGGAGCCAGTGTCCGACTATGTACTCGCCCCTACGGGTGGCCGGTAATGGGCCAGGCTCAGGTGTCTTCGCTTGCTCGCCATTCCAGTCCAAGGACTGGATACGTGCGATATTTCCCTCAGGTGAGCTCCCCGAGAGCCCTGAGCTCCTCCAGCACTGCTGACGCCGACATCAGTTCAGTCTGCCCTTTCGAGCCCAGACCCTCATGTCCGGCCAGGTGCTCCGTGTGCATGGTTCCCCTCCGGCGACCCCCACACGAGTATTCCCACCGTAAGTCTCCTAGCGAGCAGGTGTCTTTCCCTTGGCAAGTCCCTGCCGCCCCTAGGGTTAAAAATCCACCTTCGGCTGGTACCCTAGAGATCTTCCATATGCAGCCCTTAGCGGGTCATATGTGTTTTTTCTAAGTCCTCCCTACGGGTAGGCATCTTGGCATTCCCTCACTGGGATATGCTTCCCAGTGTACCTTGGTAATCCTCTGATAAGTGGGAGTCCTTCGTCCGTACTAGTCTTACGACAGGGTACTCACACTTACGCAGGGCACTGGATGACAGCTGAGTGGCGTTGTTGTATTGGAACCCCCATTCGTTAGTCACTAACGTACGTCGTAGTGACTGAACGAAAGGGAACGTCTCGGTTACGTATGTAACCCTCGTTCCCTGAGGAGGGAACGGAGACGTACGTTTCCTTTGCCACATCAGCTGTGCTGCTGGAACGCGGAGTTCAGTCTTGTCTCCTGCAGCAGTAACATAATGCGATGTTGCCAGCGTACTTCCTTAGATACCCACAGGGTGGGGCGGAGTTACGCATGCAAATTCTGCATGCCCATGGCATTGGCACTGCCATTGGGCGCTGTTGAATTCTCGAAGATGATAGGCTTCTAAGCGAAACCCCCATTCGTTAGTCACTAACGTAGGTCTCCGTTCCCTCCTCAGGGAACGAGGGTTACATACGTAACCGAGACGTTTAGGTCTAACCAGAAGTGCAATAGCAGCAAGTGCAGGATATACAATGGTTGCGTAAGTGCAGGACATGGATATGTACTGGATATATATAAATATGTATAAATAGAGAGATGGTTATTACTATAAACAGAACTGAATTTACAGGTGAATATGTACAGTGAATAAATATACAGATGGCTATTACTATAAACAGAATTTACAGGTGCATATGTACTATGAATATAATATACAGATGGTTATAACTTTAAACATAATTTTACAGTTAGAGGTATAAAATAATATGTTAGGCAAGATGAGGAATAGCAGTGGATTAAGGTAGTGCAATAAATTATGGACAGAGCTATCCGAAAAAAAAAGTGTAGAAGTGCAGTGGAAAGTGGTTGAATATTGCAATTAGAAGTACGGTGCAAAATGCAAATGTAAACATTAGGTACTATAAATACAGTCTGCAGTGCAAATGAGCATAATCCAGTTAAGATATGGTGGTGCAAAATGCATAAGTAAACAGTTGTTACTGTAATAAACAGTTGGTAGTGCAAATAACAAAGTGAAGGCAGATGTGAGGTAGGAGAGTTAGCAGTTTATGAGGGAAGTGGATCAACGGGGGTTTGAGTTCAGCAAAGAGACAGCTCTGGGGAAAAAAATGTTCTTAAGTCTGCTGGTCCTGGTCCGGAGGATCCTGAAACGCCTGCCGGAGGGCAGGAGAGAAAACAGTCTGTGGGCTGGGTGAGAGGAGTCCTTGAAGATGCTCTGATGATTTCAGAGTAAACTACTTATTTACAATGCATAATTGTAATTTTCTAGTAAAAAATTAATAATAATTATAAATATAGCTGCAAGCAGCCATTATCGGGGCCAAGCGCAAAGAAGAAGACAAGACATGCCAAAATAGCTGGCAATGTCAGATCAACTGCAGCAATGAGCAATTAAAGACCTATTACGGTGATTTTAGGCAAAATAGCTGTACAATTATAAATACAGTCAATAATAATGATTTAGCACTTTCAACCAATAGGTGGCACAGTTACGAAATTGATGTGGTGTGGTCAGAATAAGGGAACAATGACACTTGCAAAGATTGGTGTCAATATGTCATTGCAGAGATTTAGCCTCAAGAGGCCTTTTCATTATAAGTATGGACCACATGGCGGTGCTGTTTTGAAACCTTTTAAGTACCTTAAAGGCATGGTGCTGATGGCACATACCAAGTTTCGTAATAATACACCAATTCATTTGCAAAGCACAGAATTTTATATCATAATACTGCATTGTAGTCAATGGGAATTTCATGTTTTTTTTATATGAAAAAACACATGAAAAATGACTGATACCTGACTTTGATTGGACTTTACACCCCCTTACTATCAATATTTGGGCATTAACATACAGCTATCGACCTATGTTTCCGAACTTCTGACGCTGGTTTTGTCTCGATCGGACTAGCAGTTTCGAAGATATCATCTAATGTTTTTAAAGCGCTAAATTACAACGCTGCACAAACCATATGCAGAAAACTAGCAAGTCTGGTATTGTTGGACTTGGCGAGGATTCAGGAGACAAAAAAAAGTTACTCCCATGAAAATAAGTCAAGTTCACACAAAGTTATAAGCATTTGAAAAAAAAAAATCCACTAGGTAGCGCTGTTTCAAAACTTCTCAGGCTACTTCAGGGCATTGTGTTGATGACCCAAACCGAGTTTCGTAACAATCCGTTCATGTGTTCATAAAATACAGCATTTTAGCACATAATTCAAAATGGCCGACAGCCAAAATGGCCGATATGGTACAATTGATATGAATATCAGATGACTCGGCATGCCATCCTGAATCTAACGATACCACTTTTATGATTTTTGGACAAATGGTTCAAAAGTTATAAGCAAAAACAGACATGTTTTGTATCTTTGAACCAGTAGGTGGTGCTGCGCCGAAACGCTGCAGGTTGCCTCAGGTCATGCTTGTGATGACTTGTACCAAGTTTGGTTTGAATACAAAAAAGCGTTGCAGAGATATTGCCTTAAGTGTGTTTTTGCAACCCTACTTAAAATTTGTTTGCATATTTATCGAAAACGATTTGACGAATCAACTTGATTTGTAAGATTATTTGTCAGCATGGTCTGAAGATGATCTGGTTCAATTTTCGTGCAAATCGGATGAACCGTCTAGGACGAGTTTGCAAAAGTAGGTTTTTCGGAAAATTCAAAATGGCGAGAGACTTTTAATCACGGAAAATGACGTCATAGGGTGCAATTGAATTGGCTTCAGCCAAGGAATCATAAAAAGTTACTCCCATGAAAATAAGTCAAGTTCACCCAAAGTTAAAAGCATTTTGGAAAAAAATTATCCACTAGGTGGCGCTGTTTCAAAACTTCTTAGGCTCATTTAGGGCATTGTGCTGATGACCCAAACCGAGTTTCGTAACAATCAGTTCATGTGTTCATAAAATACAGCATTTTAGCACATAATTCAAAATGGCCGACAGCCAAAACGGCCGATATGGTACAATTGAATATCAGACGATTCGGCATGCCATCTTGAATCTAACGAGACCACTTTTAAAAGTTATAAGCAAAAACAGGCATTTTTTGTATCTCCGGACCAGTAGGGGGCGCTGTTCCGAAACACTGCATGTTGCCTAAGGTCATGCTTGTGATGACGTGTACCAAGTTTGGTTTGAATACGATAAAGCGTTGTGGAGATATTGCCTTAAGTGTGTTTTTGCAACTGCTTCATAAAATTTGTTTGCGCGTTTATCAAAAACGATTTAACGAATCAACTTGATTTGCAAGATTTTTTGTCAAATCGGATGAACCGTCTAGGACGAGTTCGCAAAAGTAGGTTTTTCGGAAAATTCAAAATGGCGGGAAAATTGTTATGACGGAAAATAACGTCATAGGGTGCAATCGGATCGGCTTGAGTCAAGGAATCAGAGGAAACAAATTTGTTTCTAGCCCTTATGGTTCAAAAGTTATTAGCATAAACATGAGACAAATTTTGGACTGATGGTGGCGCTAGAGGGATTGAGTTAGAGACTCCAAATTTGCTATGGTGACATTTCAGACTGTCCTGTATGAGTGTGCCAAATTTCACAACTTTTTACCACACGGTTCTATGGGCTGCCATAGACTTCGTGGCGGAATAATAATAATAATAGGAACGGGAATGGTTTCAATAGGTGCCTTCGCACCTTTGGTGCTTGGCCCCTAATAATAATAATAATAGGAACGGGAACGGTTTCAATAGGTGCCTTCGCACCTTCGGTGCTTGGCCCCTAATAATAATAACCAGCCTTAAACAAGATATATTTACTAGAGAAAGAAGAGAATATAACTTTATATAACTTTATAGATATAACATTATATTATATATTACTGTCACAGACACGCCAGGCTCCACTGTCACCCAATCACAGCACACTCATTCACCCGAATACTGATCACACACACCTGCACCCCATCACAGCAAGATCACCAAACAAAACACCAAACTGATTGTCACTTGCGTGCACGAGCACCGATTTGCCTATGATTTTGGCCATTTGTCTGTGATTTCGCAAAACCTGTCGGCGAGTCAAATCGGGGCTAAAATCGGGCAGTGTGAACTAGGCTTAAGTGTGTGTATGTGTGTGTGAGTTTTTTGGTCTGTTTTGCACTCTTGATGTTTTAGAGATTCACCACTTCACTGTTCACTTCACTGCATCCTGGCTGATTTGTAGATTTTATGCACAAAAAAACGAATTTCCCATTAATTTCCTATGGGGATAATTTTTGACCCGAAGGTCCTGAGTGTGACTATTTTTTGTATGACCACTTAGACTTTTCAAATCCTGTCCCAAATTTTTTTGTGTTCATATACCAAGTACCAATAAAGTCATCAAGTTTCGGACCATTCCGATTAATCTACAAATTTTTTTTTTTTAATTATAAAACGCAAGATCCACTATAGTGGTAAAAATTTGCTATTGCGTGATAAAAATGCTCAATGTGTCCACCGGATGGCACCGATCTAATTTTAAAAATTGCTTTCATGAGGCCTAGGCTTGACTCTAAAATGAAATACAGCTTTAATAAAAATAAAATTATATATATATGTATATATATATATATATATATATATATATATATATATATATATATATATATATATATATATATATATATATATATATAAACATTTTTCAATGGGAAAAAATGGGTCATAATTATTGCATAAATATTCATTATAAATCATAAAATTATCTCAAAACACCATAAAATAAAATAAAAAATATTAATGAACAAAAATATATTTCATTGATTTTACTCAAATCTTTTTTATCTTAACCCCGCCCTCTGGGTCATTTTTGACCCGTAGGTCCTGAGTGTGACCCATAAATGAAGAACCCCAGAGGGATATATATATATATATATATATATATATATATATTTAAAAAAAATCCTGAATTTAAAACTGAATGGTCTCTTGACAGCCACAGAAACATTATAATTGTTTTGCTGAGATGTTTATGAAATGTTTAAGGAAACTCTGGCTGAGACCTCAACCCGTCAGGCTGAGTGTGGTTAGATGGCCTCTGACACCCTTATACAACAAGAGACAGAGATAAGTGGGGTCAGTGTGAAATATGATTACACGAGAGGCTTGTGCACGCCTATAATTCAAATAGTATGCTGCAAACAATTCATCTTCACAACCCACACACATAGTCAGCTAGATTTTTCTGGAACAAAACTAAAAGCGAGAGAGGGGAGGACATGCCGTGGGGTAGGTGGACCAAACTGGGCCAGATAAAGCATGTCTCTCTGGGAATATTTTAACAGGTAAACACATAAAAACTAATATGTGCAAATGCCAGGATTTTAAAACAGTGGAGACACAGTGTGCTACTTTTTTGCTGTGCTTTAAACATCTGGTTTGCAGAGATTCATTTAGTTTACTTAAGGCAGGGTAGGTGATTTGTTCCAGATTTTTTTTTTTGTTATGCTGGTTGAAAGTCTCTTCACATCCTGATAGCAATCACTAAGTTAAGTGGTCTAAATGTATTTATATGTATATACACTATATTGCCAAAAGTACTGGGACACCCCTCCAAAAAATTGAAGTCAGGTTTTCTAATCACTTCCATGGCCACAGGTGAATAAAATCAAGCACCTAGGCATGCCGACTGCTTCTACAAACATTTTTGAAAGAATGGGTCACTCTCTGGAGCTCAGAGAACTCGTGGTAAGCATGGTATCGTGATATGTTGCCACTTGTGCAATTAAGTCCATTAGTGAAATTCCCTCACTACTAAATATTCTACGGTCAACTGTTAGTGGTATTATAACAAAGTGGAAGCAATTGGGAACAACACCAACTCGGCTATGAAGTGGTAGGCCACGTAAGAGCGGGGTCAGCGCATGCTGAGGCGCACAGTGCGCAGAAGTCCCAAAGTCAATAGCTACAGACCTCCAAACTTTGCGTGTCCTTCCGATTAGTTCAAGAACAGTGAGTAGAGAGCTTCATGGAATGGGTTTCCATGGCCGAGCAGCTGCATCCAAGCCTTACATCACCAAGTGCAATGCAAAGCGCCGGATGCAGTGGTGTAAAGCACGCCGCCACTGGACTCTAGAGCAGTGTAGACGTGTTCTCTGGAGTGGCAAATTCAATGATAGGATGTCCTGCCTGTCAATGTATGTATTTCCATACCTCTGCGTCTTCAGCATGTTGTATAGTTCCTCCTGAACAAAATCAATGAGCTTATGCTGTGTTCACGCCATAACTACTGTAATTTGGAGATGGAAACCCGTTATGCGTTTCAGTGTCAAAACAATCAACGCTGAAATAAATCTGCAGCAGTCAGGTGGTACAGGTCAGTGCTCTTTAAGTTGTTTATGTTCATTATTATTGTAATGTTATGTGCTTTGAGACATGAGGTCAAAGCACATAACACATAACCGGCATGATGACTCCGGTTTTTACTCAGATAGAAATGAAAGCTCTAGCGTAAAGTTCTGCCAGGAAGATTCAATGTTATCTCACTTGTCACATCCAGACCTAACCAATCATGGCCTAATTCTCAGAGTATTAAAGATGGTCACTAACACATGTCTGAGTTCACAGATGCTGACACCAACATTTACCTCCATCCTTCCCACCACCACCAGGATGGTCCCAGCCTATACCTCCCAGGAGGTTGGCTGCGCCCCTGTCTTCATCTTCAGGCAGGAAATGCAGAGTCTGTTACTCTCGAGACTGGAGCTACGGACAGGGCCTACGCCAAAGAAATTCTAAATACAAAACTTGCTGGTCTGTTAATAAATGTGTTACTTCATTGTACACATCTGGCCTCCTGAGTCTTTCTGGTAGAACTGAACAAATATTCAGAAAATATTCCGATCTAATATGACTTCTGACCTGAAATGTTGTCAGAATCATAATAATACACTGTTTGTTCATTGGCCAGAGGAGAACTGGCACCCGACTGAGCCTGGTTTCTCCAAAAGTTTTTTTTTCTCCATTCTGTCACCTGTTGGAGTTTGGGTTCCTTGCCACCATCGCCTCAGTCGCCTTTGGCTTTTGACTTGCTCAGTTGGGAACACTAAATATTCAACTTGCCCGCAATGACACTATATGAGAACTGAACTGAGCTGGATTACATCATTGTTTTCTCCAGAGCGACTGTACAGCCGAATCAAATTATGTTGCATTATTTTCCTGTTTAACACTGTGAAGCTGCATTGAAAAAATCGGCATTGTAAAAAGTGCTATATAAATAAAGGTGACTTGACTTGACTTAACACCATCTCTCAGACCGAATGCAATTATTGGTTGTTTTTTGTCCTGAGACTTCAAAAGAAGATGTACATTTTTTAGACCACTTCTATTATAACAAAAAGTGTTTATGAAAAAAAATGCCAACCCTAACTTTCATGTAACATTTCTAAACAAAAACGCAAAAAAAATAATAAACAGCTGATTTTCAATGTAATTACCAGTTTTATCTTGCAATTTGTGGAACCAGGCATCCCAAGTTCAAATCCGGTGTTGTTTTATGCTCTGATGAAGATTTTAGGTGTTCAGTTTTAGCTTTCACCAAAAGAATCACCAGCGACTATGTTTTTCAGTATCTCGGCGCTTCTAATGTACTATGCAGTAGCTCTTAAAGAGAAACTTTTTTCAGCGAAATGGTGATTTTCTTTTTTCAGCTCAACTCTCATGTAGTGTTGGAAAGTTCTCTGTTCTCAGACATAATAGGGCGTTGGCAAGTCCAGTTCATTTTAGCGAACTGATTCTTGCTAAACGGTTCTCTCACACATCTAGCTTTGGTTTGGTTCTAGAGCCTGATTAATTTGAGTGATCTATCATTTTGGATGTGTCATGCAAATCAGCAAAGTCTAAATTGATGCACCTCTTGATGGAATAGCATCACAACATGTCTTTCCATCAAGAGGTGCATACATTTTTGGTCATGATCTTGTATTGAAAATGCAAGAGTCAAACACTCTGTAAAGTCTCCGCCAGCACATCCCCAATACCAGAATCTAAGGTCTGGACTCAGAGGTGCCAATGTGTGAAAATGATTCTTCATGCTACCTCCCAAACATTCTATCACAATTTGAGCCTGATGAATCTCGACATTGTCATCCCAGAATACAGCCATGATGTGTATTTCTACATGGTTAAGAAATGAAAAGCTACACACTCCATCAATTAGGATTAGAAGTCTCTCAAACTGAACTGTTCTCAAACATATAACATGCTAGAAACATAATAATCACTGTAATAATGATCCAGTCATTGACCCTCAAGAAGGACCAGTTACATTTGGTGCTGTGACCAGGATGGGAGTGAGGTTCAGAGGGGTGAGTGTAACAGATAAAGGTCTGTAAGAGCTGTGCGCGTAAACCTCACTCCCCTGATCTCAAGAGGCATTAATGAGTGATACTAGTGGCTGTGGTCTTTAGCATCCTTGTGAATGCGCCTGCCTCCCATAAATATTTAATATGTATTATTAATGGATTGTGATTTTGGATGCTGATTGGTCAAAGCAAAAAACACAATGTAGTAATAGCTTGAGTATGAAACTGCACTATCCCTTTGACACAAGAACAATATCTCTATAACCTGAGGTTAATAGTCTTGCTCAAGGACACAGTGGTCATGGATCAAGTAAAACATTTATGTTACTAGTCCAGATCTTTAACAATTATATATCTCCATACATCTTCCTTTTAGCCTTCGGCACCAATAAAGATAGCAGGACCAACCAGCTTCACAGAAACGGTTGCTCGGCTTACCTAGGTCACAATGTGTTTGACCTTGTTGGATGAAGAGATAAGAATTCCACTACTTGGACCCATTAACCTCACTCTATAAGAGCATGTTATGTAGGACACCACCGTTTCTCTGGCAGGGCACCACAGAAGCAGCTGCTGGAGATAGATCACTATGTCTATGGCACTGAACGCCCCTATCAATCTTGCAAAGACAAGCTCCCCTTTGGTCAGACCCAAGTTTAGAGAAGAGAAGAATCAACTTAGACATGAAGTCCTGAGGAGGGGGGCTGCCAAAGCTGCTGAAGAAGGGTATGTCTAGTCAAGCACACATGATTTAAAGAGGAGATTTCCACTGGGGAAACTACTTTGAAACAAATCAAAAGTCATTGAAGTCATTAAAGTTAACCTATTGTACTTTTTTGAAAAGCAATAAGAAAAAAGTAGCTACTTTGTTGCTCAAGAGGTAGAAAACATAAATGTGTAAAATGTAAAAACGTAATGTGATACCTCAAAATGGTGGAGATGATAGTGGACTTCAGGAGGACTTCACCATCATGAACAGCACTGTGGAAGCAGTGGAGTTGTTCAGGTTCCTGGGCACTACCATCTCTCAGGACCTGAAGTGGGACAATCACATTGACTCCATTGTGAAAAAGGCCCAGCAGAGACTGTACTTCCTTCGTCAGCTGAGGAAGTTCAACCTCCCATAGGAGCTGCTGATTCAGTTCTACTCGGCTGTCATTGAGTCTGTTTTATGCACTTCCATCACTGGTTTGGTTCAGCTACCAAATCTGACATCAGGAGACTACAACGCACAATCCGGACTGCAGAAAGGATTATTCGTGCCTCCCTGCCAACCCTCCAGGACCTGTACTCTTCCAGAGTGAGGAAGAGAGCAGGTAAAATCATCACAGACTCCACCCATCCCGGACACCTCCTGTTTAAACTGTTACCATCAGTGAACTGTGAACCGGCGACAGGGTCATGGCTCATTGATGCACGTGGGGAGTGAAGGCTGGCCTGTACGGTCTGATCAAACGGACGAGATACTGTAGCTCAAATTGCTCAAGAAGTTAATGCTGGTTATGATAGAAAGGTGTCAGAATACACAGTGCATCACAGTTTGTTGTGTATGGGGCTGCATAGCCGCAGACCAGTCAGGGTGCCCATGCTGACCCATGTCCACTGCTGAAAGTGCCAACAGTGGGCACTTGAGCATCAGAACTGGACCACGGAGCAATGGAAAAAGGTGGCCTGGTCTGATGAATCACGTTTTCTTTTGCATCACGTGGATGGCTGGGTGCGTGTGCATCACTTACCGAGGAACACATGGCACCAAGATGCTCTATGGGAAGAAGGAAAGCAGACGGAGGCAGTGTGATGTTTTGGGCAATGTTCTGCTGGGAATCCTTGGGTCCTGCCATCCATGTCGATGTTACTTTGACACATACCACCTACCTAAGCATTGTTGCAGACCATGTACACCCTTTCATGGAAAAAAATAAATATAAAAATTAAATAGGCAAAATGCATAACATTTGTAAAAAATAAAAAACTATTATAATATTATACATCATGAAATATTGTAAAAAAAAAAAAAAGTACAAAAACAAATGTTAGTTTGTAGTGATACACATATTTTCCCATAAATTAAAGGGGAAAAAAAGCAATTTGATAATTGTTATTACTTAACTTACTGTAACAGTGTTGAATAGTTAGGTTTTCACGAATGCAGTAAACAAAATAAATTGTTTGCAACCAAGAAATGGAATTAAATAATTTACTTATCCGTATAAATGGTCCAAATTATGTTTCTGGGTGTCACAATTAAAAAAACAAAGTTTTAAAGGTTAAAGTCACATGAAAATCACATGAGTCAACAGGGTTGCTAAATTTCTGGTAATTAAAATAATTGTATACATTATTAACTAAATATGTTATATACATATATTCATATTTTACTACAATTATTTGAAAAATTCACAATTTTAGCCTAGGGAAACGTCTCGGTTAAGTATGTAACCCTCGTTCCCTGAAGGAAGGAACGGAGAAGTACGTCGGAACTGACCGACGAATTGGGATCTGATCTCAGAGACCAATCTACTTCGAGTGTGTTAAAAACGAGCCAATGGAGATTGGCATGCGATCCACGCATTCCACGCTCCGCCCCGCGGTGCGGGTATAAATAAGGAAGTGGAATGCTAGATCATTGCTTTTTTATGCTGACGAGCCGAACTAGTGACTCGGCCCCCTAGCAGAAGCGCAGCACCTGGCGACGGGACGTACGTCTCCGTTCCCTCCTTCAGGGAACAAGGGTTACATACGTAACCGAGACGTTCCCTTTCAGTTGGTCACGTTCAACGTACGTCGGAACTGACCGACGAATTGGGATCCCTTCCAAAACGCCAGGGCGCTGGCCCTTCCAGCATCCTGCTTGAGCGCACTGGACCGTCTTAGATGGTACGAAAGTCAGGGCTCCAAGCGGGGAGGTCAGTCACTGCTGTTTCTGCAAGACCCACACAGTGTGACTATTGGATAATGCTGGGAAAGCGTGCCCGTCTCGGGAGATGGTACGCTGCGGAGCCACGTCCTTCAGTGGAAGGATTGGTGGCGAAATACACATAAGGACTAACCTAGCAGGGTAGTGCAACATATGGCAGTCTCTGGGGTGGTTCCAGCCTGGTTACAGGGGGGAAAGAACACGCCCAGAGACGACAGAGCGGGCTCTGTCAAGGGAAAGACAAGGGGCTAGCCAAGTAGGGTAGCAGGTACCGTGGAAGAATACACATATGGGGTTGCCGTGAGAGTTTCACAAGCATACGGGTGCAGGCCTGGCGTCAGACGGCCGCAACGTCAGGTAACCGCAGGGGTGATGGAGGAGCTCGACAGGGTTAGCCGTTTCCGGGGAACACAACTGGAGACAATAGACGCACGTATCTGGCCCAGAGGGCGGGAGTGGCGTTGCAAGCCAACACTTAGAATGGGCACTTAGCGCTACTGGCCACTGGGGGCGAGGATGCGGGAAGATACCGGCTCTACACGGAGGCTATAGAATCTAATGAACGTGTTAGGTGTCGCCCAGCCCGCAGCTCTACATATATCTGTCAGCGAGGCGCCTTCAGCCAGCGCCCAGGAGGAAGCAACACTCCTTGTTGAGTGTGCTCGCAACCCGAACGGGCAAGGCACGTCTTGGGACTAGAAAGCCAAGATGATAGCATCCACTATCCAGTGGGCTAACCTCTGCTTGGAGACAGCCTTTCCCTTCTGCTGGCCTCTGTAACAGACGAAGAGTTGCTCTGAGGTCCGAAAGTTTTGTGTCCGGTCAGCGTAAGCACGAAGATCGCGGATGGGACATAACAAAGCCAGGGCTGGGTCTGCCTCCTCCGAAGGCAGCGCTTGCAGGTTCACTACCTGGTCCCGGAAGGGAGTGGTAGGAACCTTGGGCACGTATCCAGGCCGGGGTCTCAGGACAACGTGAGAGTTGTCCGGCCCGAATTCTAGGCACGATTCGTTGACCGAAAGTGCATGCAGGTCCCCTACCCTCTTAATGGAGGCCAATGCTGTCAGAAGCACTGTCTTCATTGACAGGATTTTAAGCTCCATCGACTGCAAAGGCTCAAAGTGAGGGCTCTGAAGTGCTCTAAGCACTAGAGCCAAGTCACAAGAGGGTAACGAGTTTGGACGAGGAGGATTTAGCCTCTGAGGAACCTGACGATTAGGTCGTGCTTCCCCAAGGACTTACCTTCAACTGCATCGTGATACGCCGCTATTGCTGCGACATACACTTTGAGGGTGGAGGGAGACAGCCTTCGCTCCAGTCCATCTTGCAGGAAAGAAAGCACGACACTAACCGAACACCTTCGGGGGTCTTCCCGGTGGGAAGAGCACCATTCAACGAACAGGTTCCACTTCAAAGACCGAATCCAGCTCCATACCGAGATAAGAGATCCTCTGTGTGGGACAGAGTTTGCTCTTCTCTCGGTTGACCCGAAGGCCCAACAGGCTGAGGTGACTGAGCACCATGTACCTGTGTTCGCACAACTGCTCCTGAGACTGGGCGAGTATGAGCCAGTCGTCGAGATAGTTGAGGATGCGAACGCCGCGTTCTCTGAGCGGAACAATGGCTGCCTCTGCGACTTTCGTGAAGACGCGAGGCAACAGGGACAGCCCGAAGGGCAGGACTTTGTACTGATATGCCTTCCCCTCGAACGCAAAGCGTAGGAACGGTCTGTGTCGAGGAAGAATAGAGACATGAAAGTACGCATCCTTCAGGTCGATCGCTGCAAACCAAGCAGGAGCGCCATGGCATGCAGAGATGATGCGGCTTCCCCACAGGCGGTGTAAGCCTTGCCCGTTAGTGTGGACGAGAACTTACACGCCCGGGAGGGGAGACGCGGGGCACCCCGCCAGTCCGCAGCGGTCTTGGGACACAGCTGCATCGCCACAGACCGCTCGACTGGGGGGATTCCCACGTAACTCTTAGCCGCACCATCATCGAGGGTAGTGAGGACGGAGGAGTCAGTCGATCGGTTTCGAGCGTTGTAAGGCGTTGTCCACGATTTCGTGATCTCCTGATGCACTTCCGGGAAGAAGGGCACTGGGGCGGGGCGCTGAGAACCAGCACGGGCCGTCCCGAGATACCAATCATCCAACCGCGAGGGTTCGGGACACGGTGGAGGGTTCCACTCGAGCCCGACACTCGCGGCGGCCCGGGAAAGCATATCCGTAAGCTCTGGGCCGGACTCGGGCAACACTGTCACACCCGAAGGGGGCAGCGCAGCCGAATCTTCATCATCAGAGCCCATTAGCTCGTCCCCCGAGGCTGCAATCGACAACATATCCTCAGCCGGAGCCCCGAAAGTAACGACTGGAACCCCTCGAGAGGGGCCAGTGCGCTCTTCCGGCAGCTCCACCGGCGCAGCGGAGGGGGGAGGGGCCCGAGGAGCCGTTTGACCCGTCGGGGATGCCCTCACAGTAACCCTCAGGTCGCCACCAAAGATATCAGCCAAAGTAGCAGCCCTCTGCTTTGCAGCGGGAGGGCCACTAGATCGGGGGATACGCAATGGCACTCCACCCCTTTCGCGGTATTGGAGTCTGGACCGTAGAACTGCGATGGTCATGTTCCCGCAGTGGGAACATGAGTCATTCACGAACGCTGCCTCAGCGTGCTGAACGCCCAAACACGTGAGACAACGAACGTGACCATCAACTGGGGACAGAAATCGACCGCATCCAGAAACACATGGTTTGAACGACATCTTGAAAAAGACGCAGGGTCAAACCGTGTTGCTCTTTTAGAAAGGAAAACTGCTCTTTTTTATGTGCTGAAGCACTCAGGGAGATGACCGCGGCACCACACAGTACAAAGGTGCAAGCCTGTGTGTGCACTCAAAAACGGGAACGCCCAGCGAACCAACTCTTTGATCTCCGTTGAAGCGGCCACCCGCTGAGACGTGCCGTCACACCCGCACTGGAAGCAGCAGTCGTTCCTCTCACGAGACTTGTAAACACTCTTCGTAGAAACAGGAAACATTCACTGTTCGGCTCCGAAGTAGAAAGCAATGATCTAGCATTCCACTTCCTTATTTATACCCGCACCGCGGGGCGGAGCGTGGAATGCGTGGATTGCATGCCAATCTCCATTGGCTCGTTTTTAACACACTCAAAGTAAATTGGTCTCTGAGATCAGATCCCAATTCGTCGATCAGTTCTGACGTACGTCAAACGTGACCAACTGAAAGGGAACAAACATTTGTAGCTAGCTACTTTTTATGCTATGTTATGTTAGATTATAGTTTATCTAACACGTGTATGCGTTGGCAACAAAAACATGGGATTTGTACATCTAATGTTCTACAACACTAATTTGTACCCTTTTTCTGCTTCTCTGTAATTTTTTTACATGCATCATCGTTACACAACAAGACACACAAAGGCAAAGATGATGAGCAAAGAGAAGTCTAGAGAGGGATTCTACCGAGCACACTGGGTAAGTGCATCCAAGAGCTTGTCGTGGGAAGTTGGTTTGTGCCATGATGAAAGCCATTCCCTGAAACAAACCCCATCCATCACTGCATCCCCAGAGCCCAGGACAGAGGCAGCGCTCACATGCATCCTCTTCACTCCTGCCGCTGCAGCTGCACAGCAGTCTCTGTATCATCAGATGGTAAAAGAAAGACGCTCTCTCTTGAATGCCAGTCTGCGGTGTTGTAATGCCATCACTGTCCTAGTTTTTGACACGCAGCTTCTAACAATTCAATTGTGGGATAAATAAAATGCTAGTAAAAATAAAACATGGCTTGGAGAAAGACCTCTTTAGAAATGTTATGTCTTACACATAAAACATATCAGAAAGCATAAGAAGTCACTTTGGATAAAAGATAAATTGTACAATTTAAAGGGGTACTTCACCTCTGGCAAAATGGGCTTTTAATAAAACTTGACAGTAGAAAGACAAACAATTTTTGAAAATCGGTGCTGTACTTGGGGACACTATATTTTTTCAACTAAACATCGAAATAAATCTAATTAATAAACTAATTTAACCATATAAACTAAATTACTGATCTAATTATTGATCTAAAGCCCACACTGTCACCGTATGGAAATTGAAATGAACTGATGACATCAAATGGCTATACAGCTGAATAAAATTAGGCTGCATTATTTTCCTGTTTAACACTGTAAAGCTGCTTTGAAACAATCTCCATTGTTAAAAGCGCTATATAAATAAAGTTGACTTGACTTGACTTGACTAGAGAAAACAGAAAAGGCTGTTGTCTTCCCTTTTGCCAAATAGTTAGGAAAACTCCAACACCCATAATGCACTGGACATGTTGCCAATCCCACCAATCTGCTATGGATAAGCTTACCAGAGTCAAATACCGCCTTGCTTTAGTAGGAAATACCTCTTAGCAAACTTTTAGTCATAATAGTGTCGACTTGTATTGTTCCCAGGTACAAGAATATAAAGAGTAAATGTTTAGCGGGAGTGACTTACATTTAGTTTCCAGTGAGATTTAATGCATTGTAGGCAGCATCTAAAGGCGGTAAAGAATAACGAACAATGAACAATCTGAAAAACTTAAATTCCGCCCAACCACGAAGCAAAACGGCATCGTGTATCGGTAAGAAAGCTGTTGCTACAGTGTTCCATTTTTACCTCATGCTGTTTAAAGTGTAGACATAGTACGATACAATTTTCAGTAATAAACTTAAGCTAGGTTTATACAAAGGTGTGTGCGGCAAAAATGACGTCATTGCAGTGTGGGCGGTAGTGCATGTTGAGTTGACCCCATTTCGTGTGGTGGTGTGCACGGCATTTTTTTTACTTTCCGCACGGCTCTACTTCCGAAGATGCATGACTTTGAGGCGAATCTGGCCGAGCATGTATGTCTCACTCACTGCCACCTAGTTTATACGTCTAAATGAGTTGCTTACATTTACAAAAGGAGCCTACAATAACAGAAATAAGCCCTTTTAATGAAAAAAGGTCCATGTTTAATAAACGAATTACGACTTTGTTTACAAAACGAAATGAAAATGTTTAGTGAAATTAGAGCGAAAATAGATGTTCTTGTCACAATTATGTTCTGTTTAGTAATTTCTGTCATGTTTTAGTTCTTGTTAGTTACTAAGGTTTCTGATCTGTACTGCTGTTCATGTTTAGTTCCCTAAATGTGTATTTATACTTCCCGTTCTGTTCAGTCCTTTGTCGGTTATTTTTTGTGTTGTATATGGATACTGAAAAGTATAAACAAGGCTTTACCCTTACAATAACTGTTCTGTTAATAACCCTCTGCTGATCTGACTGTCTACCGGTGAGGATACAAAAATGCGTAACTATCTGTAGTTTTTTCATGAAAGCCCTGGAGCTGTCAAAAGTACTTTTCTGACAAATAAACCCGAGGTCCAGGTAACATGGAGCGCGATTAAACATTGTTCATATACATGTACTACCAACATTGTAACAATACAAAGCTGGCTGAAAACCGGCAGTTAGACTTTAAATGTAAAGGCTAAAAATGTTGTATTAGTTAGCTGTTATTATATGATAATCCACAAGTTCACACTTACAAATAAGTCATATACGCACCTTATGCGTATTTGGCGTGCTGTCTGAGTAGAGGGTTCCGAGCTCAGTATTTGGCCCGAACCCGTATTTGCTCCTCCCGAACTTTGTTAATGAAACACCATTTTGAGATGACCATACTAAAAACGAAATGCTATTTAATGGAAAGGACAAGCTCTTCTATATGTTCCATCCCTGTTAACACAGGAAAAACATTATAAAGAAGGCAACATGACTGAGCCAGACATTTTGAGGTTACACAGGGAAAGTTGTATTGAAGAATTTTCAGTTCTCAACAATACAACATACGACAACCTTTAAAAAGTGAATAAATGGCTTAAGCATTTAGGCTGAGATAAATATTATAGCATTGCCTGTAGAAAAGTAAATAAACAAATACATTCAAGATCATAACACATTCTAAATGGCTATGCTACCAAGAAACCTTCATTAAACCAAACATATCTGGTTGTGCAACTGCACTTTATTGCCTCGGTGCGCAGTGACAAATGCTGGCAGTTCTCTAAAAAGAGCTGGTAATTATAGCCCGAAGTATCAACCCCAGATGAGACAAAAAAGGTGAACGGTTGCCCCCTCCGCCCCAGGACAAATGAACACAGCTTTCACCAGTATGAGCAGAACACAAAAAACCTCTGTCCTCTAAACTTTAGGCAACTGAGATTCTCATTTTAAATGGTAACTGTCTCTGACATGTGCCTCTAATGGAATTTTCAAGCACTAGGGCATTTTGCCCCCCTCATTTCATTTGTTAAAGTCAGGCTTATAACGCACACAGGTTGTGCTTCGCAGAGCAAAGAGGATTTCTAATCTTTAAACAAGAAAGTTAAAAAGTTGAAGAAAAGTGATACATACCTATGGATTTTCTGCCTCTTCCCCTGCTGCTGTTAAATTTTTACCTGTAACTCAAGCATAGAGGGTGGAGATGAAAACTAAAAGCACACCTAAAGGGAGATTTCCGTCTAAATCCCATTTCAACTTCTGTAAGTATCATGCCTTGGCATTTGTCTAGCTCATGATTTTTTCTGTGAGTGCCTTCCCAGAAGGCTACTTGTTCAGACAATTAAATCACATATCTTTGACTGTCATAGTATCCTATAGCATGGCTGCCATCTTTGGTCCAATGAGACCATAAGATAACAACCTGACTTTTGCAATTACTTTCTTGACAGTAGTTGATTTAGGGCACCTACACAAGAGAATGCTGTGAATACATTGGTTTCAATGGGGACTGTGCTTCAAAAGGAAAAACGCAAAAGTGACACTCTGTTATGAGACCAAGATTACTAAAATCTGTGGTTCCAATTTATTGTAATCCCTTTAGGTTTCAAATTGAATATGTCAGTTTGAAACAAAGCTGATTAGCCTGTTAAAATAGCTATCAATACAAAAAAAGAGGCAACTATAATACTAGTTTGATAGCTAGCTGTAGCTAGCCTCATAGCTTGGTAAACTGCTAACTTATGTCTGCAAGATTAGCATACAATAGCTGATTAACTAAATAGCTGATTAACTAAAATTCGAATAATTACAATTATTCACTAGCCTGCAAGGTTTCCAGATTGCTACAATGTGCACTTTTGATGAAGTACTAATAATATCACGTCACATATATAACAAATGCTACATATGGCCAAAATCATTTTTAACAGTTAGCCAACTATATCTTTGAATACCGTAAGTCGATTATTGTGCTAGTTATGCTAACATACGATAACGTATTATCTTACAGCTAGCCTGACAGCATAGCATACTGTTAACTGATAAATCTGCTACATTTGTATACAAATGCTTAAAGCCTGCTAAAATAGCCGCTGCAACAAGAGGATACGAAAGGGCTATTTTGTGTTTACATCTAGCCTGACAAGTTAACTCACTGCTAGTTGATGAACCTGCTAGATTAGCATAACAATGGCTGAGCTTGTTAAAACAGCTAGCTGATACAAAAGAATAACTGGAATTACTATTTTGAATACCTCACAACTAGAGTTGCACAATGCATCGTTTTAGCATTGATATTGCGATGTGTGCATCCGTGATAGTCACATCGTAGGATGTGAGATGTCAAGTATAGGGATTGTAGTTGATCCGTGATCTGTACAGGAAGCTGCAGAACACATGTGATTTGCAGATTAACTGCAAAGTTTAACCATT
Organism: Romanogobio albipinnatus; assembly: GCA_023566225.1. NCBI lineage: Eukaryota > Metazoa > Chordata > Actinopteri > Cypriniformes > Gobionidae > Romanogobio > Romanogobio albipinnatus. The sequence goes on from CM042263.1 coordinate 20,729,855, forward strand.
ATAGAGTGAAAGTTTATTATTTGCATGTGCTTTTAAGTCGGCATCAAGCAAGAGGACTTGTGCACTGTTTTCTGTGCGCACACATGGTTACGTGCGCAGAAAACAGTGCATGAGTCCTCTTGCTTAATGCCGACTTAAAAGCACATGCAAATAATACACTTTGACTCTATAATGGTTAAACTTTGTTTGTGCAAATAATAAACTTTCACTTTATATTGGCAGACAGCACAAATATAAATGTAAATATAAATGCACAAAATAAATGCAAATTCAGTTCTCTTTTGAGCTTGGACACATGCACGCAAAATTAAGTCAAAATGCCAGTCTCGACAAGAATCCTAAACACAGTCGGTTAAGTGTTGTAAACAATTGAGAAAGAAAATGGATGAGTATCAGTTTTCTTTCACTTTCACTTATATTGGATCTGTGCGTTTGTCTTAAAGTGACAGCAGCCTACTTGACAGCAGCCTACTATACCCGCAGCTGTGCCACCAATGTTTATCAAACAACAAAATAGAAATACAAATCCCTTTTGTAGCTTTAACAAAGATACATTGTATTAATTATATTTAATTTATATAGTAAATCGCCTCAGTTACGTATGTAACCCTCGTTGCTAGTTGATGAACCTGCAACATTATAGCTGATTAGCCTGCTAAAACAGCTGGCTGCTACAAAAGGATAACAAGAATTGATTTTCTAGAATGCAGTTAATATATCCTATCAATAATTTTCTACAACCTCAAAATGAATCATATTAATTCATATAAAACTACTTCTTTGACTCTTTTTTGGCCAGTGAGCTTGATCAAATTAAGGCAAATAACTTCATTTAAATGAAACAAAACAACATATATCCTTAAGTAATATTTTTCATGCCATAATTGTGTGCTACTTGATTAAATCAGGAGTGTTATTTGCATGAGAGATTTTCCAAACTAATCATGCGAATTAATAGTGGATCGAGCAATCCACTGGGGATCCAAATGAGCGTAATGACCCATGCAATTTCCATCTGATGCATGGCATGTAAATTAGGATGTGACACCTTTTATAAGTGGTGAAATTTGCATTTTTCCATCATTCAAAACGCCAAGCTTTATGACTGGTCAATGTAAGGTAATGGCATAACTACTTTGCAGTATGTTCATGTCTAATTTCCTCTTGTATAAGGCCATTCATTTATATTTTTTTAAATGACTGAAGGTCATTGAAACTGAAGCCTTCAGGAGTGACTGAGATTCAGAACATATCAATAATAATTATTATTGGTTTAATGTTAATGAATGTTATTCAGTACATCAGCATTGATGGCAGCAAGGGACAGTTCACCCAAAAATATTATCTTGTCATAATTTACTCACCCTCATGTTGTTCCAACCCATTCTTACTGTATTGTATTGATGCCAGCAATGACTACACTTTAGCTGGTTTGGAGGTTACAAGAGTGTGCTGAATACTAAATAAGTACCATGTTAATAACCTTTCCAGGAATCGTGATTGTTAAACAACTACAGCTAGTGTAATATTACAGATCATTACTGACTATTCCACATCCTCCCGTCCTGCTGTTTGCTCTTGTCTGATTTTAAATTGGTTCATAACTAAATTACTAGGCTGTCACATTCACGGTTTGATGCGGCCTCTGTACTGTGTTTTTATTATCATAGTGTGCCTGTATTGTCTATGAATGGTTGGAAGCAATGTGAATGAATTACAGTAATAAAGACCCTTACATTTGAGTTGAGATTTCAGGCATTGTGAGTAGTGTTGAATCTCTTGAAAGTGATCAAACAAACAAATAAATAAATGCTTTTACAGGCATTGTCTTGCTATTTTATTAGTACAATTACATACACTACAAAAATAAATAAACAAACAAATGTAATTGCTACTTTGTCACCATTTTACACTACTAAAATAAATAAAATAACCCTTTTCAGTTACAAGTATCACAGTGTCTCTGTGTGTATATATATATATATATATATAAAGTATTGGTACACCTGCCTTCACATGCACATGAACTTTAATGACAGATGCACATTTGTGAGGTCAGGCACTGATGTTGGACAAGAAAGCCTGGCTCGCAGTCTCCGCTCTAATTCATCCCAAAGGTGTTCTATCGGGTTGAGGTCAGGACTCTGTGCAGGCCAGTCAAGTTCCTCCACACTAAACCCGCTCATCCATGTCTTTATGGACCTTGCTTTGTGCACTGGTGCACAGTCATGTTGGAACAGGAAAGGGCCATCCCCAAACTGTTCCCACAAAGTTGGGAGCATGAAATTGTCCAAAATGTGTTGATATGCTGAAGCATTAAAAGTTTACACCACTGCATCTGATGCTTTGCATTGCACTTAGTGATGTAAGGCTTGGATGCAGCTGCTCGGCCACGGAAACCCATTCCATGAAGCTCTCTACGCACTGTTCTTGAGCTAATTTGAAGGCCACATGAAGTTTGGAGGTTTGTAGCTATTGACTCTGCAGAAAGTTGGCGACTTCTGCACACTGTGCACCTCAGCATGCGCTGACCCAGCTCTGTGATTTTACGTGGCCTACCACTTCTTTGCTGTTGTTCCATTTCACGAATGGACTTATTGCACAGGTGGCAACCTATCATGGTACCAAGCTTTTGGCAATATAGTGTGTGTGTGTGTGTGTGTGTGTGTATGTGTGGGCATGTTTTTGTGAAATATCAGGACACAAATGTGTATAATGACATGGGTATGACATAGGTATTACAAAAAGAGGGTGAAATATGAGGTCCTCATGTCCTCCCCCTCATGTCCTCCCCCTCCCCCATGTCCTCACTTTTCAAAATGCTTATATTTCACACAGAATGAGGTTTTTTTCACAGAAAATAAACTGCGCAGTCTCCTGTGAGGGTTAAGTTTAGGGGCAGGGGCAGTGTAGGGGGATAGAAAATACGGTTTGTACGGTATAAAAACCATTACGCCTATGGAATGTCCCCACATTTCACAAAAACACCCCTGTGTGTGTGTGTGTGTGTGTGTGTGTGTGTGTGTGTGTGCATGTTATAATATAAATTACCTTTTCTTTTTTCTTTTTTTTTTGCAGAGACACTGTGTGGTTAAAATGAGAAGAGGCAATTACAGATGAAAATATAATATTTTATCCATCAGTACAATCATAAAAATTCATGCCGAGGGGTTGCCTTGACATTTCCTTCCATTTTGTGGATCATGCTGATGACCAAATGTGGAATATCTAATTCTGGAAGGAAGGAGTTAAACATGTTTCACAGCAGCCAGAAATGCCTGAGATGAAATGTCAAATACTTACTTAAGATGCAGCTGAAATAGATCAATGTGTCCTGAGTCGTCTCTCAATATCCTGAGTCCCCCCCACTACCAAATGGAAAGGCCAAGACGCAAATACACATTCCATGGCAAGCAGGTTAATAACTTTCATTCCTGTGCATTGTATAAATTGGGTTCTATTGACACCTGCTATTCCTTGCTTGATAGAGGGAAAGACCTCATCAGATCTGGGACGTATCTATTTGTGGCCAAGTCTGTCTTTTAGGTCTCAATTTTGCTTAGTTTAAGCCCCCATGCTGGGTGGAAATGAAGAGATGCATTGGTTTTATTTCCAAACCTTTGTGAGAATAATCATTTCGATCATGTTCATGTTCCGTTCCTTAAGAAGGAGGTTACTGGTATTGTTTGATGGCTCCCTCGCGTCAACAAACTGAAAGTCGCAGACAGCATGTCCACAGACACATTCTCAGGCACATTTACACACATGAAGGCAAAAACTTAGTATCTCAAGTCTGATTGGCTGGCTTTTAGCACAGGTTCTTACTCGTCTGTCTGCTAATTGTAAACTAACTTGTTTGTCTGCTTATTCGTAAACTAACTGGTTAGCAGACTAACTTTGCATATGCATCCAGTAGATTAGCTTTATAGCTTAGCATACATTTAATTGATTAACCTGTTATCTTAAAATACAATAGCCTGTTAGCTTAGCACATAATTAGACTGCTCCATTTGCCAATTAGTCTGCTAACATAGCTACCTCTGGTACAAACAACTAACAAGAATGCTATTTTGATTACATAGAAGGTGAAATTCATGACCACAATGTCAAATGTGTAACAAAATTATTAAATGTGTAATGACCTCATATGCATCAGTGTCCTTAGTATACATGCTGAGCTGCTACATTTGCTGCGGCGTAAACAAGTCAAAGACACATTAGCACACAGTTGAGCCATGACAGTGGTTTAGCAAATGTGTTTTGCAAGCCACACAGATTTAATTCCTTCAACCCCTTACTTTCAGAATTGAAGACACTTTAGACTTTCTCTCTCCAGCTGTGATTGAAAGACGTTTCTCTGTCATCATCTGACAGGCCTGAGCTTCCAGCACACAACTCCTGCTGACAGTGCAGTGCTTGTCAACCATGCACACGCTTATGCGCTAATGCACCGCCAATCAAACAGAGCTTTGATCCCATTTTATAATTCAGAAGACGCTTTCCTACTAGAACTTAAACAGAAGTGTTTCCATCACTGTCCCTTGTGGGATTGCAGTAGTTATGCAAGTAATAGTCTGAACTGAATCTGAATTAAATGGATGCTAATATGCTTTTTTTTCTTTTTTTTACATTTTCAAATTCTTTAGTGTGTAACATTGCTGTTTGAACATGAAAAAACTAAGTTACAAAGCACAAAGTTACTAGAATAATATACTTTATATCAGTAAGCAATGTCTCTAAACTTCCTGAAACACCTTGATTGTAGTCTTGAGTTTTCTTCTACACAAAATTAAGGGGACGATGCCTAGTTGAGTTGTGTTAGTAGTGTCTTGAAACCATAGACTGTATAAAACAATGGATGTAGTGTCCGTGACGTCTTTCTGAAGAGCATTTTTGAAGCCTAAAGTGAGTGGAGCCGGCCGTCACCATCTTGGCAGCACGTCACTCCCGGATAACAGAAAATGGGCAAAGAAGCGGGATGTGGGTGGACTAACAGACAGCAGACAAACGGCTAGTAGTGACAGCAGCGGCAACCACCTGTCACTCAAGTGGCCACGCCCTTAATTATGCAGAACTTTATGGCTTAATATAATTTAAATGCATGAGTTATAAAAAAAAAATCACCCCCCTCACAGTTGTCATGAAGGGCAAAATTAGCTGTATACACCAAAACCACTTTTTGTAGTGGTTAATTAAAGGCGATGTCACTTGAGCGACAGGTGGATTGCCACTATGGTCGAGCTTGGGGGGTGTGGTTTCAGCAAACAGGCAACTCCGCTTCACCCACGTCCCGCCTCTTTGCCTATTTTTAGTTATCCGGGAGTGACGCACGGTGACATTCTGCCAAGATGGCGATGGCCCAATTTAGGTTCAAAATTTATCAAGAACCGATTAATTAGAATGATTGAGTCATTAACAATTATTGAACCAACATGGTTCAAACCATGTTTTCGTGTCTAGCTTGTTCGTTTTTCCAATGATGCATACTATGGTGGTTAAGCAGTGAGTTATGGCATTGTATGGGAAACGTATATTTTGCAACAATGTCAAATAAAAAATAATGTGCTTTTTGAGCACTCAAGTATGATGGGATTAAAGTATTATAATGATTATTGAGATTAATGCATACTTGATGTACATTTTAATGTTATATTGTTGGTTCATTTTTCAAGTGTTGTGTATTGCACTTTACTCCATGTTGCTCCAGTGGGATTGTCCCTGTACGAAGGGCACTGTAAGTCGCTTTGGATAAAAGCGTCTGCCAAATGCATAAATGTAAATGTAAATGTATTGTAGAGAGAACATAGAGCCCAGTCAAGCTTTAAACAAGAATGCCCTGTTGTAGAGGTCCAGATGACAGGGCTACGTGCTCCAACTGATAACCACTCCTTTATTGCTATGGTGGATGTTGTGATTCAGAATGTTCCTTGTAAAGGCCTGTTAGACACTGGGTCGCAGGTAACCCTGATGCGACAGAGTATGTTAGAAGAGACTTTTCCTAACTATAGATTGGGTGATGCCCCTCTGTTGACATTGAGAGCCGCAAATGGCCTGGAAATCCCTTACGTGGGGTATGTAGTATTGGACATTGAAGTGGCAGGTATTCGACTTCAGGGAAGAGGTATTGTGATTGTGAGGGATGAATTTTCCTCTAATCCTTTAATCATTGGAATTAATGTTATCTCCTCATGCTGGACTGCTCTTTTCCAGGGCTCCTCTCTGTCCTTCTCATTTCAGAACCCTACAGAACAGCAGGTGTGGAAACGGGCCATGGCAACATGTCAGCGCATTGCTGCTGGGACTCAAGATGATGGTTTCCTTGGCTATGTGTGGCCAGCTAGTTGCCACAGGAGATGGATTCCACCCCAGAGCGACTGGTGGAACCCTTACTGGAGCCGAATGGGTTGGCTGCTGGATGGTGGCTATCGTTAAGGATGGTAGGATCCCTGTCAGACTGTGTAATTTGCAGCCTTATAAAGTGTATTTAGGCCGGTACCAGAAGCTTGGGCAGCTGTACGAAACATCTGCTGTGGATATATATGGCCGAAGGAATCTTGATTTGACTGTGAGCACAGACGGGGTTGTCGATATTTGTATGGTGGAAGCTGGAAATCCTGAAGAGGAGGCAACTGCTGAAGGGGTGAGTCCGTTGATGCTTGGCTCTGATGTAACTGACCAACAACGTCAAGTTTTTGATGTACTTTTGAGAAAGTGGAGTGGAGTGTTTGCTAAGAATGAAGATGACCTGGGTTTTACTGAGACTGTCCAGCATAGGATCTATACTGGTGATGCACCTCCGGTTCGGGAAAGGTTTCGCCCCCTACCCCCAATGATGTATAAGGAGATTAAACTGCTGTTGGCAGGTATGTTGGAAAGAGGAGTAATTTCTGAAAGTAAGAGTCCATGGGCAGCCCCAATACTCATGGTGAAGAAGAAAGATGGAAGTTGGCGTTTTTGCGTTGACTACAGAAAGTTGAATGCCCTTACACAAAAGGACGCGTTCCCCCTTCCTCGAATAAAGGAAACGTTGACCACCTTAACTCAAGCTGAATGGTTTAGTACCCTGGATTTAGCAAGCGGCTATTATCAAGTGGGAGTGCATGCAGATGATCGTCCAAAGACTGTGTTTACAACTCGCCTGGCGCTATTTGAATTTCAACTTATGCCATTTGGCCTGTGCGACATTTCAGAGATTAATGCAGCACTGTTTGAGCAACTATATTGTAGATTTTTTGTTGGTCTACTTGGATGATGTCATTGTATATTCCATAGATTTTTGACACCTATCTTCATCATTTGGAGCGAGTGTTCCAGCGGCTGTCACTATATGGACTGAAGTTGAGGCTGGACAAGTGTCAATTCCTTCAACAACAAGTGAAGTTCCTGGGGCATGCAGTGGACAAGACCGGCATCAGCCCAGATCCTGGTAAAACAGCAGCTGTACAAGAGTGGCCTGTTCCCACCACGGTTCGAGAGGTGAGGGAATTATTAGGCCTGGCTGGCTATTATAGACGTTTCATTGCCAACTTCGCTCGACTAGCACAGCCATTAAATGCCTTCCTAGTAGGTGTTCCAGCCAGCAAGAAGTCAAGCAGCCGTAGGATTGAGTGGACTGCGGAGTGTCAAGACGCATTTGAAAAACTAAAGACTTGTCTCACGCAGGCTCCCATATTAGCATTTGCTAATTTTTCCATGCCGTTTGTTCTTTATACTCATGCTGGCAACCAAGGACTGGGAGCAGTGTTATCACAGGTACAAGATGGACAAGAATCCTCCATCTTCCAGAACAGAACAATGCCAATTATAGCTCTTTTAAGCTAGAGTTGCTAGCTTTAAAATGGGCCATTACGGAGAAATTCAAAGACTATCTGACTGGAGTTAAATGTACTGTTCAAGATGAAGATGAGGAACTTCAACAGGTATTGAAGTATGTGGAATTAAGTAGAGTGCCTACAGCTATGGAGCGAGCCAATATGTCTCTGACGGTGAAACAACTATTTTGACAGCGTTATTCAAGACGGTATGTTATACAAGAGAATGATTGACCCCAGTACCCATGAGTTGCACCTACAGATTATCTGTCCAGCTGCTAGATGGGAGGAAGTATGACGACGATACCATGATGCATCTGCACATGCAGGTGTTGCACATACCCTTTCGAGGGTCAGACATTATTTTTACTGGCCTAAGATGGAGGAGACTGTCAAGGAGTACCATCTAGGTTGTGTTGCTTGTGGCATACAGAAAGGTAAGAACGAGAAGGCCCCTCTTAATCCAATCCTTGTATCGTTCCCCTTAGAAGTTTTGTCATTAGACTTTCTGACATTAGGGCGTCCAGCTGATTCGTGTCAAGATATTTTAGACGTTGTTGATTTGTGTACTCGTTGATTCCTGGACTATTCCTAAGAGCAATCAGTCTTCTAAGGCAACAGTTAGGGCTTTGTGGGAGCATGTTGTCCAGACATTTGGTTGCCCCTTGAGGTTCCACTCTGATATGGGCCCAAATTTTGAATCCGCATTGATGAAGGAATTTTGCCAATTGTACAGCTTAGAGTCAAACCACCCCTTACCACCCGGCTGGGAATGGTAGAGTAGAGAGGGTGAATCAGACAGTATTGGGAATGCTGCATACTTTTGAGAGAGATAAGCAGGATAGGTGGCCATAATTTCTCCCCGAGTTGATGCAGGCATATAATAATACCATACATGGGACTACAGGGTTTACAACTTCGTGTTTAATGTTCGGCCGCTCTTTACATACACCTGTAGATATGAGCCTTGGAGTAGGAGTAGGACAAACTAGAAGGGATTTGACTGGGTGGGTACAAGAGCACCACTAACAATTGAGTTGGGCTTATGCAGTAGCAAAAAGAGCCATGGACGAGGCTGCAACATTATCTAAACAGATCTATGACCGTAAGGCCAAAGCTACCCCATTGTTGGCTGGTCAGTGTGTTTGGGTCCGAGACCGAAACAGGTAGGGACGTGGGAAGTTGTGCAGTTGGTGGGACCCCATGCCTTATGTTGTATTTGGGACTTTGGGGAATACTGGATTGGTGTATAGAGTCAGACCAGAACAAGGAGGAAAAGATAGAAGTTTGCATCAAATGCCCTTAAGCTGTGTTCTGTACCTGAAGCGAGACAATTGCAATCTATAGTGCCTGAAGAGACTAGGACCCTCTTGATCCTATGCCTTATAGTATGTGGGTTGCTTCAGAGCCTAATCATGTGAACGGAGAGAACCAGGTTAGACGTTCTGTACGTCCTAATTTAGGTCAACGTCCTTTGCGGTTTAGATTAAGGGTTTTAAGTAATCACAGGGGATTGTTTCAGTGTGGGGGGATGTAATGGGATTAAAGTATTATAATGATTATTGAGATGAATGCATACTTGATGTACATTTTAATGTTATATTGTTGGTTCATTGTTCAAGTGTTGTGTATTGCTATGCTCGTTTTCTTGTAACACATCTGTTGACAGACTAATCAGTAATCCAGCGTGATAGGCTGGTTAGGGAAAAGGTGGAGACTTTTTCCCTTTAAGACCGTGCTTGAGAGACAGAGAGGAGTGTCGATGTGGTTGCATCAGTCACATTGGATTTTGATGTCCTGTAGAGCGAGTGGTAGTAGTACATTGGCAGCTGTCCAGAGACGAGTGAAGCAGCGTGTGGTGAGCACGACGACAATGCAGAGTAATCACGGGTACAGCTGTCCAGAGACGAGTGAAGCAGTGCGTGGTGAGCATGACGACAACGCAGAGTAATCACGGGTACAGCTGTCCAGAGACGAGTGAAGCAGCGCGGGTGAGCATGACGACAACACAGAGAAATCCCAAAACTGGAAATTGACTAGACTGGGTAGTGGGACTTGCTACCCGGTCATATTGTGAGTAAAACTCAGTAACTGACATTGAAGATCGTTGAAGGATATTGTTGTGACCATTTTAAATTCGGATTCATCACTAGAAGTGACTATAGGAACTAATTGCCAGTACACTAGCCATAGCTGTGGTTTCCTTTGAAGTGTTGTGATTTATTTGGGTTGCAGTGTATATTGATTGGTGTGGGTATTGAGTGTGCACGAGTGAGAGTGGTAGTAGGCTAGTTTTGTGCTTGCATCAGACGGGAGATACTGGCAGTTGTTTCTTATTTTCCCCAGTAACTACAGACCGGATCTGTGGAGCTCTACGTGCAGTGGAACCAACTCAGGACATTCCTTGCTGACCATAAAATACACCATACCGGACTGTGTTAAGGACTACACTTTTTGATAACTTGTCTGCTTTTAATACCTAGTTATCTTGGGTTTTATGAGAATAAAAGATTTGTTGTAATTAATTCTACTGTCTGAGTGTCAATGAGTGCCCTCAGTAAGAATGATTAAAGTGGGTTAAATTGAGTCCTGGGTCTCAGTAATCAACCTAGGTGGCGTAGTCAGCTACTTTAGTATTTTAGGTAAATCGCATCAATATTACTAGTATTTTAATTATTCTGTTGCCACCCCTTACCACTTCACCACACACACAAGCATGAAACTTATTCTAGTAGAGGCCAAAACCAAAAGCAAGACTTTGTAACTTTAGTTTTTTTTGTTAGCATAGCACATTTAGCACATGCTGGAAGATTATGTAACTACAACATCTGACTACTTAAGCCGCGTTTCCACCGAAATTACCTGGAACAATTTGTCCCAGGAACATTTCCCCCCAGACCTGTTGCAGTCTGCGTTTCCATCACGGTCTAAAGTAACGTGAAGAATAGGCAAATTAGTCCGGTGATGTAGGACTGAGTGCGACTTTTCAGTTCCCGCTGGATTTCGACCTCCTCAAGTTTAAAGGGGACCTATTGTGCAATGTTATTAAGCCTATTAAGCTGTGTTTGAACACAGCTGTGTTTCCAAAGTGTGTGTAAACAACCAGCCTTTAATGGTAAAAACCCACCCAATACTTTTTTTATATTCCCCATCAATCATTATCAATCTCTCATAACACACTGTTTCATATTTCCCCCTACTCCTATGTAAGAGTAGGGAAACCCCGTCCATGACTGTTGATGATTTGGCCTTTTAGCATAGATACACCCCTGAGTGAGAAGCACAGAGACTGTCATTTCTGTATCAGCAGCTAGAGTATTATAATGTCTGCGCAAAAAAATCATTACAAATGTTATGTTGTTGGATGTACCAACGAACTTATGAGTCTCTATAGACTCCCAGTGTCCAAGTCACTGGGGACACCATGGTCGAATTTAATCTGTGAATGAAATCTTCAAATTTTATGAATGTCCGTAAAATGTTATATATTTGCGCCAATCTTTTTACACATGTCTGCTTCACCAACGAGGATCAGTACAATGCTGGATTTGCGAAAACGTTGTTTCTGAATGATGGGTCAATACCAATGCTTCATGATCTAACTTCATATCCAGAATAAGTAAGTATGGCACTTCATATTTTGTGAATGTTTGCAAATTTCCTTTCTGAATGAGCTTTTTAGAATGTTGTACGGCTAATATGGCTAAAGTTACCATAGTCTCTGACTGTATTCACAGAAACTAGAGTTATGTCGGTGGTTTCCCTGCTCGCTTAATAAACAAACTCCAACTGGTCCAAAACGCAGCATCTAGAGTTTTTATAGAACCAGGAAGTATGACCATATTAACCCGGTTCTGTCAACAATGCATTGGCTCCCTATATTAAACATCGTATACATTTTAAAATCATGTTTATTACTTACAAAGCACTAAATGGTTTAGCTTCCCAGTACTTGAGCGAGCTCTTAAAGCATTATACTCCTAAATCATACACTGTTTGTTTGTTGGCCAGAGGAGAACTGGCACCCCGACTGAGCCTGGATCCTCCCAAGGTTTTTTTTCTCCATTATGTCACCTGATGGAGTTTTGGTTCCTTACCACCATCGCCTCTTTTGCCTTTGGCTTTTGGCCTGCTTAGTTGGGGACACTAAATATTCAACTATATTAATGCTATATCTGCCCGCATTGACACAATATAATAATTGAACTTAGCTGGATGACATCACTGTTTTCTCCAGAGCGGCTGCACAGCCGAATCAAATTCAGTTGTATTATTTTCCTGTTAACACTGTGAAGCTGCTTTGAAACAATCTGCATTGTAAAAAGCGCTATATAAATAAAGGTGACTTGACTTGACTTGACTGAACTTTGAAAAAGTACTACCTCTCGAGCAGGGACTTTCTGAGGGATAATTTCTTTTACCCAGATTTTTATTTAGACCCTGGTCCCAGTGGTTGAAACACACCGAGTATCACCCCAAAGTCCCTAGTTACTGGAGAAAGTTCCTGCAGTGGAAACACGGCTAAAATCATCTTTTTCCTTTAACAGGCATTCAATACTAGCTCTTTTTTTCTTCTTAAAAGCACATATATTGCTAGTATTTCATTATTATAGAGATTATAGAGATTCCCAGTTGCTGATTCTTTTTAAAGCGTGAAATGGATTTAAAACAAAAACTGTGTTCTTGTGGCAAATACAGTAAAGACAGAATCCATAAATTTAATTTATTGCAGCGGCTATTTGCACTTAGTGCTAATAGCAATAGATGCTATTTACACTAAGTGCAAATAGCGATAGATGCTATTTGCACCAAGTGTAAATAGCAACTAGATTCTATTTACACTCAGTGAAAACAGCATATTTTCTTAGCGATAATTGCTATTTACACTAAGTGCAAACAGTGATAGATTCTATTTACACCAAGTGTAAACAGTGATAGATTCTATTTACACCAAGTGTAAACAGTGATAGATTATATTTACACCAAGTGTAAACATAGAGTGTAAATGATTATATTTATTGAAATTAGTAAATGGATGCCACCTTAATGGAACAATAAAAGCCCTCCCTACACCTATCCCTAACTCTATCCAATAAATGCTTTTATTATTATTAAACATTTCGTTAGGCACTTTATTTCCATTTTTAGAACATTTTCTTAATTTTTATTGAAAGTAAATGCCTTTCCGATGTGATATGTGATAGGAAAAGAGAGAAGAGTGGGCTCTGCAAAAGGCGGATTCGAACCCGGACGATCGCGTCAAAACCTAGATCTTTAAGCCACATACTACACCACTGAAAACAATGAAATACAACCTTTTTTTAATCTTGTTTTTCCCAAACAGGCATAGTTAGGCAGCGCTTGTGCGAATAGCACTTGCCAACAAGGCACGCTATTTGCACTTGGTGTAAATAGACACTCCATATTAAAAAAGCACAATCAAGCTTTTTGAAGATTTTTGAAGAAAGATTCCTACGTTTTTATTACAGATATTTTGCACCAATTTCCCCAGGAAGTGACGATTTTGTTCTCTTGAACATATGGGATGGAAACGCTGCTTTATTCGCAAATGTTTTATGCGGTATTTTGCACATAAGTTGAATTTGCAACTTTGATTGGAAACCGCTAATGTCTTGTGCCGGTGGCACCAATGTGATAATTCACATGATGTTTTAAAATAACCTGTATTTGGAACTAAGTGACTATGAACTATGATAATGACTAATAATAATAATAATAATAATAATAATAATAATAATAATAATAATAATAATAATAATAATTAATAAAGTAATAAAAAATAACCAAATGGTTTTATTTCATGTTGGTACATTCTTGGACAACACCACATTATAGTTGCATGAGTGGCCAAACAGAAAAGTCTTCCACAATATCAGCACATAAGCAGCAAGGGCAACATGAATACTTAGTACAAACAGTATAAAACATACATGCTTTTTATTATTTTTTTCATATATTTTTTAAATATATATTCATATCTTTTGCACAATTTCTCCATAAGTTCTGGGGCAGTTAAAAATTCCAAGACAAATTAAAGCCATATTCTGCCTTGAGTGAGTGAATATCTGAGAAATTCATGAAATAGTACCTAAGGAAAAAAAGAGAGAAATCAATAAAGGCTTTTAAAATTATCTGTAAACAGGCCAGTGTGAGAGAATTGTGGTGAGATTTTCATTTACTTCAACATCAAACATATCAAGCATGCATTGACAACTGCTACGTGAACACTTTCTTTAAAAAATAATTCTGAAACACCATCGTCACCGGGGTTTAGTTACTGTAAAACCAATGCAACATCTCTCAAAGTCACTAACAACACAGTCGATGGTCTACGAACCCTTACAAACATGGTGGGAATGTCGAAAAATTTGAGGCATACACATTCACCATGTTAAAGGGGTGAAACAAATGGTATTCCTCAAAATAAAGAGTGTAAAACATAAAATACTCCAGGAATGAGATCTCATAGAGAAGAATATGGCTTTAATACAATGTGCATCCAGAAAGGCAAGGGAAATGAAAGAAAAAACTGAAACGTAAAAATCCCAACAGCAAAGGAAACATAAATGCTGAAAGAACCACACAAATTTGCACGGAAAATCCCAAAAACTTGCAGTTTGGAAGTACATGTAAAGATGAGGAGGACCTCTCGGCCCAGCATTCCAAAGCCATGTCGATTCATCAGTGCCCTGAATAAAGTCTGTGATGGATTATCAGAACAAATGCCTTGTTGAAGGTCCATCACGGCAAGTGCAACCTCAATCATTGACTGACAAGCGATCAGTCGTGTTGTGCCATTGTTACACCTCTATCAGAAAAAAACAACAACAACAAAATGTATTTCCTCAGGTTGTACAATCCTTTGATTCCTGCTACGGTGTTTTTTGCAGATGTCAATTTTTTTTTTTTTTTTTGGGGGGTGATTTTGCCTTTTTATTTTTCTTAAAGGTGTCGAAAATCAGCTGAGATCCTCTGTCGTTGGTTTATCTGAGGGCCCAATCACTGTCCTGGCCCTCTGACAAAAGAAGGATGGAAACAGAGGTACACCGAAAGCCTTTTTCCCGCTTTACTTTTGTGCCAAAGAGCTGAGAGAAACCAGGAACTGCCATCGATCACCTTCCTCCTGTGATGGAGGCCCTCAGATCACAAGGTCATTGTAACTCACGTATTTCTTCTTAGCGGCTGGACCTGAGAGGAGAGAAAGATGAAAGATTGCATTTTATTTGATTTTTTTCCCTTTTCTCACAAAAAAAGAGAGAAATTCATTGATTCTTGCCAGGAGGCCTAATGGGGACAATTTTTAGTACATCGTTTTTTGATATGGAACAGAAAAACACCTAGAAACTGACTCAAAGTAAATGCAGTTGATAGGGTGTTCTGTGCATTTTCTTGGAAGTTTTGAGTGGGTTCTTGGATGTTGTGGATGGTTGCTAGGGTTTTCTGGGTAGTTCTGGGGTATTTTGAGAGGTTTCTAGGTGATTGCTACTGTGTTCTGAGTGTTTGTATGGGTGTCCTGGGTACATATAAATTACGGCACATGCTTTCAATGCAAAATGCTGAACAGTTAGTTCATGTGTTTATGACCTCAAGGCTAGATTATTGTAATGCTCTACTGGGTGGTTGCCCTGCTCGCTTAATAAATAAACTGCAGCTGGTCCAAAACACAGCAGCTCGAGTTCTTACTAGAACCAGGAAGTATGACCATATTAGCCTGGTTCTGTCAACACTGCACTGGCTCCCTATTAAACATCATATACATTTTAAAGGTGGTCAATCCTTTTCCTATTTAGCACCTAAACTCTGGAACAGTCTTCCTAGCATGGAAGCAGACACACTCTGTCAGTTTAAATGTAGACTAAAATCTCTTTACTATGGCATACACATAGAACATTATCAATTTGTATACATTAAATAGGTCAGCCGGAACCGGGAACACTTCCCACCTGATGTACTGGTTACATCATAAAAATCCAGCATCCAGATCAGATGGCGGACCTGCCCCTAGACATGACCAACGCATCCCTGAAATGTCTGCAGAGACCGTGTCAATTAGACTCCCCCCTGTACATGACTCTGATCCTTTGAATATTCCAATCTAATATAACTTCTGACCTGTAATGTAGCCAGAATCATAATCATACACTGTTTGTTCATTGGCCAGAGGAGAACTGGCACCCCGACTGAACCTGGTTTCTTCCAGGGGTTTTTTCTCCATTATGTCACCTGATGGAGTTTTGGTTCCTTGCCACCGTCACCTTTAGCTTTGGCTTGCTCAGTTGGGGACACTTTATAGTCAACTATATTACTGATCAGCTCGTTTCAATGATCATAAAGTCATAATTAAGAGATAAACATTTTTAAATGTCCTCATTATTAGATAAAGTCAAAAATATGATTTTAAAAGTCATAATAGTGAGATAAAATGTTGAAAATATGATTTTAAAAGTCCTCATCATTAGATAAAAAGAAAAAAATATGATAAATTTTGATATAACGTCAAAATTATGACTTAAAAATCTAAATTATGATTAAAAGTCCAAATTATGAGATTGTGGCGGAGGGGGCGTGGTTTTGCGAGGTCTGTAGACCTGTAAAGAGAGAGCGGAGCCGAGCAGTGAGTAAGTAGGTCAAGTGCAGATGAATAACACATGCATGGTTAACGTGTGTGCACGGGGATATTCAATTTCAGGGACAAACGCATAGTGTTGAGGTTGCAGTTAACCCGCATCTCCGGCATCCGATAATTTTGGGAACCAATTTGCCAGCCTTTAATAAATTATTGGGGCACTTGTGTGCGGATGCCTCTTGGGGGAAAAGAGTAAAAAGGAAGGTGACTCAGTTGGGTGAGGTGGATTCGGGACCTCTGGGGTCGGTTTCGGGGGAACAGAGCTCTCTGGTACCTAAGAGGCGGCTCATTCTAATTCAATGTCCGGGCATTTAGGACAAACGGCTACACTAAACCGTCTCATGGCCCGGCTTTTCTGGCCGGGCATTCACGAGAATGTACGCAAGTGGTGTGCGTCTTGTCGTGAATGTCAGTTGGTGAATCTACCAGCCACCCCAAAAGCACCATTGTGCCCCCTTCCGTTGATGCAGGTCCCCTTTGAACAAATTGTGGGGCGGCAGTGGCTCAGTGGTTCATGTAGGTTGTCTACAAACCGGAAGGTTGGTGGTTCGATCCCCGGTTCCACCTGACCAAGTGTCGAGGTGTCCATGAGCAAGACACCTAAGCTGCTCCTGATGAGCTGGATGGCGCCTTGCATGGCAGACACCGCCATTGGTGTATGAATGGGTGAATGTGAGGCAATGAGTAAAGCGCTTTGGATGGCCATTGGTCTGTTAAAAGCGCTATATAAATGCAGTCCATTTACTGTTCTCTTTAATCTCCCGGGTGGGAATCCCGAAAGAGATTCTCACCGATCAGGGCACGGCGTTTATGTCACGGACAATCTGCGAGCTTTACGAATTGTTGGGCATTAAATCAATTCGCACCAGCGTCTATCACCCACAAACAGACATCGCACATTAAAAGCCATGATTTGTAAGTTTGTCCACGAGGACGCCAAAAATTGTGATAAATGGCTACAGCCTCTGTTGTTCGCTGTCCGCGAGGTCCCCCAAGCCTCCACAGGGTTTTCTCCCTTTGAACTGCTCTATGGACGCCAGCCTCGGGGGGTGCTAGATGTCCTTAGAGAGGTTTGGGATTGGGAGGACGGACCTTCCGCGAGTAAGAACTAAATTCAGTAGGCCCTGGACCTGAGAACAAAACTCTACACTTTTGGGCGGCTGTCTATGGAGAATTTGTTACAGGCTCAGGACAAACAGAGACAGCAGTACAACAGAGGCGCTAGACTCCGTCAATTTTCACCGGGAGATAAAGTGCTTGTTTTACTCCCTATGTCTAGCTCTAAATTACTCGCAAAGTGACAAGGGCCCTTTGAGGTCACACGGCGAGAGATCTCAACTATGAGGTGATACGATCAAATAGGGACGGGGCACGTCAAATTTACCACCTCAACCTGTTAAAGAAATGGTCTGAGGCTGAGTCAGTGATGCTTGCGACGGTAGTGAGTGGAGAGGAGGATCTCGGGCCAGAGGCGGTCCAAAAACCTCAATCTCTCGCTCTGGCCTCTGGGGGAGACCACCTCTCACCCTCGCAGCTCACTGACGTACAACATTTACAAGCAGAGTTTGCTGACGTGTTCTCGCCCCTACCTGGCCGGACCGACCTCATTCAGCACCACGTTGAGACCGAGCCGGGAGTCGTGGTTCGCAGCCGGCCTTATCGCTTGCCTGAACACAAGAAAAAGGTAGTTCAGACCGAATTAGAGGCTATGTTAGACATGGGGGTAATAGAAGAGTCCAACAGTGACTGGGCGAGCCCGATAGTTTTAGTTCCTAAACCTAACGCTCGGTCCGATTCTGTGTGGACTATCGTAAAGTAAACGCGGTGTCGAAGTTTGATGCTTACCCAATGCCGAGGGTTTACGAGTTGCTTGATCGGATAGGGACCGCTCGTTTTTACTCAACACTGGACTTAACAAAGGGATATTGGCAGATCCCCTTGTCTCCTATGTCCAAAGAAAAGACCGCTTTCACCACGCCGTTTGGATTACACCAATTTGTCACCCTTCCTTTCGGCTTGTTCGGGGCTCCTGCGACCTTCCAGCATCTGATGGACAGAATTCTCCGGCCGCATGCTGCTTATGCCGCTGCCTATCTAGATGATATCATCATCTACAGTGCAGACTGGCAGCATCAATGCAGCATTTGCGAGCTGTCCTGAAGTTGCTGAGAAGGGCAGGGCTCATTGCCAACCCGAAGAAGTGTGCAATTGGGCGGGTGGAAGTAAAGTATCTGGGCTTCCACTTGGGTCATGGTCAGGTGTGTCCCCAAATTGACAAGACCGCAGCTGTTGCGACCTGTCCAAGACCCAAGACCAAAAAGGAGGTTAGACAGTTCCTGGGGCTAGCGGGATAGTACAGGAGGTGTGTGCCTAACTATTCGGACCTCGCTAGCCCGCTGACTGATCTAACTAAAAAGGAGGTACCAGATACGGTTCAGTGGACGGAGCGGTGCCAGCAGGCTTTTACTCAGATAAAGGCTGCTCTGTGTGGTGGACTGCTCTTACAAGCTCCTAACTTTTCTTTTCTTACAAGGTTGCAGGCCGGATGGCTCCCCGGCCTGAGTCGGGCGGTGGGGGTATGTGGCAGAGGGGGCGTGGTTTTGCGAGGTCTGTAGTGGGAGAGAGAGAGTGGAGCTGAGTGGTGAGTAAGTGGTGAGTAAGTAGGTCAAGTGCAGATGAATAACACCTGTGTCTGATTGCAGTAATTGGCATGGAGAGACTGCATATAAGCCCCAGCGGGGAGAGAGATGAGAGAGAGTTTGGACTGGGACTTTGCATGCATCTGCCTGCCTGAGAGACACAGTGAAAACCGAGGGATTGACCTGAAGCTATCTTGAGAGTGTTGTTGTATTGTTGCACCCACGAGCGCGTGTTCTGTTGATATTTAAAGTACTGAGTAATAAAACCGTGAGTCCCAGTCATGTCGACCCCGCCTTCTTCCTTTCCTCACCCACATACAGCGAACCTCATCACAGAGATAAAAAAGATTTAAAAAAGTTTAAGTTTGTTAGGTGTTTGCTACTGTGTTCTGAATGGTTGTTAGGGTGTTCTGGGTAGTTGTGGGGTATTTTGATAGGTTCCTAGGTGTTTGCTACTGTGTTCTGAATGGTTGTTAGGGTGTTCTGGGTAGTTGTGGGGTATTTTGATAGGTTGCTAGGTGTTTGCTACTGTGTTCTGAATTGTTTTTAGGGTGTTCTGGGTAGTTGTGGGGTGTTTTGATAGGTTGCTAGGTGTTTGCTACTGTGTTCAGAATTGGTTTTAGGGTGTTCTGTGTAGTTGTGGGGTGCTTTGAGAGGTTGCTAGGTGATTGCCCCACAACTACAACTGTGTTCTGAATGGTTGTAAGGGTGTTCTGGGTAGTTGTGGGTGTATTGAATGGTTGTAAGGGGGTTCTGTTTAATAAGGGTTGTATGGGTGTTCTGTGTAGTTGTGGGGTGTATTGAGTGGTTGTAAGGGGTTTCTGGTTAGTTTTGGGGTGCATTGAGTGGTTGTAAGGGTTTTCTGTTTTATAAGGGTTGTAAAGGTGTTCTGTGTAGTTGTGGGTTTTCTGATAGGTTGCTAGGTGATTGCTACTCTGTTATTAATGGTTGTTATGAGGTTCTGGGTAGCTGTGGGGTGTTTTGAAAGGTTTCTAGGTGATTGCTACTATGTTCTGAATGGTTGTTAGGGTGCTCTGGGTAGTTGTGGGGTGTTTTGAGGTTGCTAGGTGGTTACTACTGTGTTCTGTGTGGTTGTAGGGTGTTTTGGGTAGTTGTAGTGTGTTTTGAGTGGTTGCCAGGTGATTGCTACTGTGTTCTGTGTGGTTGTAAGGTGTTCTGGGTAGTTGTAGGGTGTTTTGAGTGGTTGCCAGGCGTTTGCTACTGTGTTCTGAATGTTTGTTTGGGTGTTATGGGTAGTTGTGGGATGCTTGGAGAGGTCGCTAGGTCTTCACTACTGTGTTCTGAATGGTTGTTAGGGTGTTCTGGGTAGTTGTGGGGTGTTTGGAGAGGTCGCTAGGTCTTATCTTCACTACTTTGTTCTAAATGGTTGTTAGGGTGTTCTGGGTAGTTGTGGGGTGTTTTGAGAGGTTGCTAATGTGTTCTAAGTGGTTGTTTGGGTGTTCTGTGTAGTTGTGGGGTGTTTTGAGAGGTTGCTAGGGGTTGCTAATGTGTTCTGAGTGGTTGAGTGGATGCTTGGGTGTTTAGGGTAGGTTGTTCTGGGTGGTTGCTAAAGTAGTTTGAGAGGTTGCTAGGATATTGAGTGGTTGCTTGGGTGCTCTGCGTGGTTGCTAGGATGTTCTGGTTGGTTGCTAGTATGTTTGGTAGGTGGTTACTATGGCATTCTGAGAGGTTTACTAGGGGGTTGCAAGTGTGTTCTGGGCATTTTCTATGGTGTTGCTATAGAGTAACACAAAGTTCTTAATACTTTAATAGTTACAATAAGGGGATCTGATACATTTCTAACCCACAGTATGAGCAAGTTAAACTCACATAAATGTGAATAACGGTGTTCATTATGTGATGAAAGAGCAACTCAAAATTAAAAAGGAGATGAATATCACATCAGTCTTATGTAAGAAGCCTCAAATGGCTACAGTCATAGCAGCGTGACCTTCACAAGCTGCCACTGATGTGTTTGCAGAGACTCTATGTAACTAAATAACTCCAGTCTCAAATTACGGCACTTATCCATGGATGCTTGTTGTGCTCTTTTGCATGTAAATTAACTTCTAAATATTTAAAAGTAAAGGTTACCAAGTAGAGAGATTATTGTGGCCTTTAAGTGTCAGTAGCCCATTTAGTATTTCAGTTAAATGTCACTCTGAGAGCCATCTATTCAGAAGTGTGGGATTGATGAATGTGGACAGAGGAAAGTAACCTCAATATGCAAACACATATAAATATATTATAATACACATAATAGGAGCTCAGATAATGGTGACCTAATTCACACACACACACACACACTACACCTGAACTACACCCAATTGTCAATTACATTTGAGGGTGATGGACAATTATTAGAGAGATATATAGAAGACGGGACCAAGTTGTTTGATTATGACTGTATTGTAAAATAAACTAAAGGTGATGTGGCCCCTTTTAAAGATCCCATTTGCACCACCAGCTGTGATGCTTTCAAAAGTTATTCTAGAATTCATTACATATCCCCTGGCCTACTGCAGGACATCCTTACAGCATGGCACACTGTAAACATCCTAATGGCTCTTGTCTCACATCGGCAGTCCTCATGGGATGGAAGAGTGTTGGAAATGTGGCTCTGACAACAGAACATCAGATATGGATGGAAACCAGAGCATGACGAATGGGTATGGTTTTTGTATTCCTCTTATGTCTAAATGGCTGTGTTAGGCTTCTCATTTGTATAGTATTTTCTTCAACTTTGTTGCTCACTGCGTACTCCACTCTGCATTGCATAATATAATGCTATTTTTTTTTGTGGAATTTCATGAATGATAATATGACAATTGTCACAATGCCAAAATGACATAACAATGTTTTTTTACTTGAATGATTGAGTGACAATTATGCCACATAATGTGACAATTACATAAAAATGTTTTACAAGTGATAATGAAAATGAACATCCTATAAAACATTTTACAAATGACAGCTTCACAATTAAGTCACATAATGCGACAACAGAGAAACAGTGACAAATGTTAATGTGACAATTACTATAATTATTATTTTAATATAATTATTACTATTAATAATTATGTAAGAATGGTTATAAACATGATAACTTCACATTATGCTGCAATTGCGTACAAATTGTTGCATGAATGATATTGTTACAATTACTTTGCATAATGTGACAACTGTGTAACAGTGACATTACAAATGATAGCTTAATGTAATTATGTAAGAATTGTTTTAAGCATAACTCACATAATGCAGAAATTATGTATAAAAGATTGTACGAACGATAGTGTTACAATTACATTGCATAATGCAACAGCTGTGTAACAGAGTGGTTTTACGAATGATAGCATGACAATTACATTGCATAATGCAATAACTATGTAAGAACGAAGAACTATGTAAGAATGAATGGTTTTACAAACAATAGTGTTACAATATTGTTATGTCTCAAACCAGCCGCGTCCCGTCCAGAAGCCACACGTGGAGCTTCCAAAACGCTGGACGCGGGTGCCCAAAGGGTGCCACGTCTCTGAGTGAGAAGGTCTTGACTCAGAGGAATAGGCCAGGGAGGGGCTGTCGCAAGGAGTAGCAGTTCTGAGAACCAGGTCTGGCCGTGCCATACGGGGCGACCAACATGACCTGCTCCTTATCCTCCCTGATCTTGCACAGTACCTGTGCAGGAAGGCTCACTGGGGGAACACATACTTGCGTAGGCCCTGCGGCCAGCTGTGCGCCAGTGCATCCGTGCCGACCATCGGTCAGGGAAAATACAGGGAGCAATGGGAAGAGTCATGGGAGGCAACAGGTCTACCTGTGCGTCGCCGAACCGTTCCCATATCAGCTGGACCGTCTGGGGATGGAGTCTCCATTCTCCAGGAAGTGGCTGAAGCCGTGAGAGCTCGTCGGCTGCACGGTTCAGGACTCCCGGGATGTGGACAGCATGAAGAGACCTCAGATGCTTCTGACTCCATAAAACGAGATGGCGGGTGAGTTGAGACATACGGCGGGAGCGTAGACCGCCCTGGTGGTTGATGTACGCTACTACGGCCGTGTTGTCTGTCCTGACTAGTACATGTTGACCCCTCAGCAACGCTCGGAAGCGGTGCAGGGCGAACCGTACAGCCAGTAACTCGAGGCAATTGACATGCAGAAGGCGCTGGAGTCCTGTCCAGGAGCCCGCGGCTGCTTGTCCATTGCACATGGCACCCCAGCCCGTGGATGATGCATCTGTTGATACAACAAGATGCCTGGAAACTCGTTCTAAGGACACTCTGGTCCGTGGAAACTTGAGGTTCGACCACGGGGTGAGAGTCTGTAAGCAGGCCCGAGTCACTTGTACCCGGAGCGTGCCAGACCGCCATGCCCATCTCGGGACTCGATCGCGTAGCCAGTGCTGAAGCGGTCTCATATGTAGCAATCCGAGCGGCGTCACCGCGGCTGCAGATGCCATATGCCCCAGGAGCCTCTGAAATAGCTTCAGTGGGACCGCACTCTCGTCCTCGATTTGACAAAGGCAAGTCAGCAGAGACTATGTGCGCGCTCGCTGGTAAGCAGCACGCACCTGCGACCGAGTCGGAAACCACACTGAGAAAAGAGATCCTCTGCACTGGGCAAAGTCGCTCTTCTCCCAGTCGACCCGAAGGCCCAGACGGGGCTAAGTGCCGGAGCACTTGGACTCTGTGTCCGCAGACCTGCTTACGAGAGTGACCCAGTATGAGCCAGTCATCGAAGTAGTTCAGGATGCGAACCCCGTGCTGCCTGAGTGTCGCAAGGGCTGCCTCGATAGACTACGTAGAGTCACGATGGGACAGAGCTGCCCGAATGGGGGGACTGCGTACTGAATGTCCGCCCTCGAAGCAAACCGTAGGAACGGTCTGCGTTGAGGAAGGAGACATGAAGTAAGCGTCCTTCAGGTCGATCGCTGCAACCAATCTACCGGACGAACGCGTCCAAAGAGGCGTTCGCTACCGTCATCCTGAACGGAAGCCTGTGAAGGATCGGTTCAAGACGGGCAGATCCAGTTATGGTGGCCATAACCCACCGGTTTCCTAGGGTACAATGAAGCAAGGGCTGAGAAGCCGGACTTCACTTCGGCTGGAGGGACAGGCTCGATCGCACCCTTCGCCAGTAGGGTGACAACCTCCGCACGCATGACAGGGGATAGGCCCCATCATAGCGGGCGGCCTCCCCAGAGCGGGGAGGAACCTGCGCGAACTGAATCGCGTAGCCGCGCCTGACGGTCTTCGCGACCCAGCGGAACAGTCCCGGAAGCTGAAGCCAGACTCCCAGGAACTGCACCAGCGGGGTCATTCGGACCACAGACGTACCCAGGGTGGGGCAGCGAGGCAGCGTTACCGGCCCGGACATGGGAGGCTGTTGGGCGTCCCGGTGCGGGGGCACGGTTAACTGCTGCGTCCTGACAGAGGAGACCAGGTAAGGACACACGTTCCACTGGGGTCTGCTCTGAGAGGAGGCTGGCGAGAGAGAGGGACGAGAGTGGCGCGGCCCGGAGGCGGCACACACTGCCATCACCGGTCTCTGGGTCCTCAGAGACAGGAACATGAGTTCTTTCCAAGCGCTGCTAGCCCGAGGGCCAGCAGCAGAAGGATTTTCCCCCGGCCCTCCACCGGGGGAAGGAGAGGCCCTGCTACCATCCCCTGGAAAGAACTGGAACCCATCTCTGAGTTGTCCACCTCCAGCCTGGCATTTAGCCTGGCATCCTGCAACCACCTCCACGGCGCGGCCCGGAGAAGGCTGCTGCTGGGGCCGGACGGGAGGAGGGAGGGCGCCCTCGGCGGCGAGCGGACTGAGGCGACTGGGCCGGCGGCTGGTACAGCAGCCAGCCGCCGGGGCAGTACGTGTTACAGCCTCAGTCTGCTCTGGGGCGGCCGAGAACTGTTGGGCGCAGTTCTCAGCCGCGCCGCCGAAGAGGCCTGCCTGGGATATGGGCAAGTTAAGGAGGCGGGCTCAGTCAACCCCCCCATATCACCAGGTAAGGCCAGGAAATTCTCCCGGACCACAGCTGTGGACATCGCCCGACCGAGGGAGCGTGTGGCCACCTTCACCACCCAGAGGGCGGGATCAGTGGCGGCACGCAGCTCAAAAAAGAGCCCTGGGTCAGCTCCACCCTTGTGCATGTGCAAAGGGGCGGCGACCTACCCCATAGCACTGCAGGACCACGCCACCGAAATAGACGAGCCCACAGGCTTAGGGAGGGTGCTTTGGACAGCCACACCACGTCAAAGCCCTCTGTGGACACCGTAGTGTGCAACAGAGTTGTTCAACAGTGGGGGGGGGGGGGGGGGGGGCGCTCAGGACTGGGCGGAGTTCCACACCAGCGCGAGGCTCGCGTCTGCCCGAGATAACATGGCTATCAACTCTAGGTCAGATCAGGCAGCGCTGACACACCCGGAGGCGGAGCACAACCTAATCGTCATCCCCAAAGGATCTAGCCCACCTTGGGATGCGGCGATCGACATCTCGCCGCTATCTGGAGTGTGAACGAAACGAACGAGGCGTCAGAGACGGGCCGCTGTTTCAGTCCAGCACTCGCGGGAAGCGATGTGCGAGAGGGGGGCGTGGCCCGAGGAATGATCCCCGCAGTGGGAACATGACACATTCACAATCACTGCCCGAACGTGCTGAAGCCCAAACACGTCGAGCAGTGAATGTGCCCATAGACAGCAACGGAGATCGATCGCACCCGGAAGTGCACGGGCGAACCATCTTGAAAAAGACGTGCCACGCGCAAGCTGTTTTTGTGAGAGGAAAGCTCTGCAGAGTGCCGAAGCGCCCAGTAAAAACACACACAGCTGTTGCAGATCACTGCACAGATCAGCAGGCAGGCAATGCGAGATCGCTGGAATGCGCCGTCACACCAACACCCTGGAGAACCGCTCGTCTCGAAGACTGAAGAGAAGACTTCAGAATTCAGGCTTGTAGGAGTGAAGAGATGCTCTTGGCTCCAAAGCAGAAACATAATGCGATGTTGCCAGCGTACTTCCTTATATGCCCACAGGGTGGGGCGGAGTTACGCATGCAAATTCCGCATGCCCATGGCATTGGCACTGCCATTGGGCGCTGTTGAATTCTCGAAGGTAATTGGCTTCTAAGCGAAACCCCCATTCGTTAGTCACTAACGTACGTCGTAGTGACTGAACGAAAGGGAACAATAGTTACAATTACTCCCCATAATGAAACAACTGTGTGAGAGTGGCTCTACAAATGATAGTGTTACAATTACGTTGCATAATGCGAAAACTAAGAAAGATTGGTTTTATGAATGATCGCATGACAATTACATTGCACAATGCAATAACTATGTAAGAATGCCTTTAACAGAAAGTTCATACAATGCAGAAATTATGTACAAATGGTTGTATGAACAAGTGTTACAATTATGTTGCATGTTACAACTGAGTAAAATTGACTTTACAAATCATAATGTGACAATTACGTTGCCTAATGTAATAATTATCTAAGAATGGTTTTAAACAATTCACATAATGATGAAATTATGTACAAATAGTTGTATTAATGATAACGTTGCAATTTTGTTGCATGCAACAACTGTTTAAAGGAACACTCCACCTTTTTTGGAAATAGGCTCATTTTCCAAGTCCCCAAGAGTTAAACAGTTGAGTTTTACCATTTTTGAATCCATTCAGCCAATTTTTTTATCTGGCTGTAGCACTTTTGGCATAGCTTAGCAACATCATTGATGTTCTCATCACAGATGATACCATTTTCATTACGCTCAAAAATGACCAAAGACTTTCAATATTTTTCTTATTTAAATCTTGACTCTTCTGTAGTTACATCTTGTACTAAGACCAACAGAAACTGACAAGTTGAGATTTTCTAGACCGATATGGCTAAGAACTATATTCTCATTCCTGCGTAATAGTCAAGGAACTTTGCTGCCGTACCATGGGTGCAGCGGCGCAATAATATTACGCAGCGCCTGAAAGTAGTCCCCAGCTTGCTAACTTCCAATGTGGAAGTTTGTGTAGTTTCAGAGAAAGTTGCAGACTTGCAGCTGTGGCAAATTTTTTGGTGGATTTACCTGTGCGATTAGCCATGGTTCTGTGTGTCGTAAAGGGATGTGACAGTAGGTCGAAAGTGTATTCTACCATCATGTTTCACAGAATACCAAAAAAAACAAGTGACGAAAGAATCAATGGTTGGCTGCTCCTCTGCCTTCGTCTTCAGGCAGGATATGCAGAGTCCGGACCCCTCAGATTGCGAGCTACGGATGGGGCCTGTGCCAAAGTACTTTATTGCTTGCTCGGTTGTTAATAAATGGATAATCGTCACAGTATTTATCTACCGAGTCTTTCTGGTAGAAATGGCATGTTTGCTCTAATCATTTTGGACCAGCTGCTTATTTGTAAAACATGGACAATGTTACCCGTACTACGGTACGGCTTCTGAAGGATACGGCCATCCCAACAATATTCAGCGGGCTAATAGGAATAAGTGTTTCATCACCCGTGGCTTTAAGTATAACATTATTATTTTTAGTTAGCTTGAATGACCAGATTGAAAAAGCACTACTGTTGTCTTTAGCTAATGTTACCTGTGAAATGTAATCACTGAGTGTGGGGGTTTGCTCGAGCGTTTGGTTTATACAGTATAATGTTAGTAGTTTTGTTGTAGAGTTTTGGTGAGGTAGTGTATAGTTTGATTAAAAGAAACTTGTGGAATTGTCGGTATTGTTTATCTACAGTTTCTATTGTACAAAATACTAGTGATGTTATGTTCTGTGCAGAGGCTTCGGAGCTTGTATCGAGAAATCATCTCATTAATGTCCGAAGCCTCGTTTGGCCTGACTAGTTGAGGAAGCTGTTCAAATCTTGTAAATTCACAGTCCCCTGCCCTGTTTAACTCAGCCACTTTCCAGTTTTAGACTAATAATATTGCTCATCCTGCCTATTATGAGCAAAGACTTGATGTACACACATTTGATAGCCCCATTCATTATTTTCAGGCACTGCGTAATATCATTGCGCCGCTGCGCCCATGGTACGGCAGCACAGTTCCTTGACTATTACGCAGGAATGAGAATATAGTGCCTAGCCATATCGGTCTAGAAAATCTCAACTTTTCATTTTTTGTTGGTCTTAGTACACGATGTAACTACAGAAGTGTCAAGTTTTAAATAGGAAAAATATTGAAAGTCTTTGGTCATTTTTGAGCGCAATGAAAATGGTATCATCTAATTCAATAATGTATGCTAAGCTATGCTAAAAGTGCTACAGCCAGATACAAAGATCGTCTGAATGGATTCAAAAATGGTAAAACTCAACTGTTTAACTCTAGGGGACTTGGAAAATTAGCCTATTTCCAAAAAATGTGTTCCTTTAACAGTGGTTTTTAAACATAATGTCACATATTCTGAAAATTATGTACAAATGGTTTTAAAAACAATAGTGTTACAATTATTCTCATAAATAACACTTTAATCCCTAAATTTACTCTCCTAATGCAGTCCCTTCCAAAGCATGATGGGAACTACAGATCCACTGCCAAGTTAGTTATGTCAACACAAATGATTCATGTAGTTTGCACACAAATGAATTAAGTACATTTCAGTTTTAAATATATTAGGTTGTAAACATTTTTTTGTTACTTTAGCTCATTTTATTACAGTTACACTGAATATTAAGCATATAATACACTGAATTCTACATGTATGAAAGATACCGTGAACATTTTTATTCAACATTCAATAATTGCAAACGTGTGTTTTACAAACAGAATAGTTTGATGAACAATTTTCAACTAAATTATTTCTGCCTGTGATTGAGGCTCATTGGAAATTAACAAATTCTGGTAATTTTATTGCTATAAATTATTGTGAGCGTCACTGAAAAAGAGAACTCACTGTATCTATCAGAGTAGTATTTAGGTGTCTGAGCTCTTTGCACAGGCTAATCTTTACAATGGAAGAAAAATTTAATAGTGTTCATTTATATTATTTTATTAGGATGAGATTATAATATGGGCCATTAACATCGGTAATACTGCACACTCTCTCTCTCTTTTTTTGCAAGGGTAAGGATCATTAAGATATTGAATGTGCTGTTGAAAGCTCACAAACGGTGCATCAGCGGTGTTTTGTTTTTGCATCAACGTGAAAATGAATAAATAAAATATGAATCATCACTGTTGTCAAAGCAAATCTATACATGCTAACTGGTTTACAGTTGCATACAATCCAGCCGTTTTATTTGACATCAAAACTTGTGCTGCATTCTTGCAGTGAAATCCAGCGCCATTCAGTCTCTGTGATGACACTTGCATATTAAATAGGCTTGAATTTGCATGTGCCACCAAAATTGTTGGGAATGAGGGCGATGATTACGGCATTCCGCTCTTGGCATTGTCATCTCGGCTCAATAGTTTTAGGGTCTATTCCCCTGGGTGTTGGATATTTCAGAGTTCAGGACATTCATATACATGCATAGCCATAAAAATAATTCAGAGAGTCAGAGTGTGTTATATAGAGGAAGAGGGAGAGAAAAAGAACTGTGAGTGCACAGGAAAGGCCGACACAGATGGTTCACGGCTCTTTTGGGACCTGCGATGGAGTCTGCCATGCCATCACGGTGGCGCTTGGGGAATTGAGCAGTGGGACTTGCGTTTGAAGCTTGGGATCTTCCATGTGTCATCTGATTACCACTGACAGTTGAGTTCACCGTTTCATAACTATGTTCGGCTTTTGCTTAGACACTCTTCTTACAAACATTAAATATGTAAAATGCTCGCTGCACGTAGATGAGACAAACTCATATGGTTTTGCAAATAATATCTCCACTCAAAATCTCAATTGTTTTTTCTTGGATGGCAACGAGACAGCTACAGTAGAATGTCTTTGAGAACTCTATTAAGTCTCCTGAGTTATTAATGAACAACATCTGAGCAATATATTTTTCTTTTGGTTTTTCCATATCTTAAACCATAGTAGTGACACATTGTTCTTCCCTATTGTGACGTACATCTGACTGCAAGAGATTAATAAAAAAAGCTTAAAAAAATGCAAGGCTGAGACTTAATTCTATGTATTGGTTGTTGATTGGATATCGAGATGTGGGTGTGGCACTCAAAAGTGGAGGCAGATGTATGTGAGCTTGCAGGGGCAGAGTTTAAAAAGTAGGGGCCCTACTCAGATAAAGCCACTTCACTCAGATATATGTCACTATAGGAAAGAAAAGACTATTGTCTGTTTCATGCCGACTTTAAGGTGTACCAAACTAGTACACAAGGTGTAGTGTTGTAGTACTCGAGACCAGTAACTTGGTCTTGGTCTTGTCTTGGTATGAACACAAACTGGTCTTGGTCTCAACCTCTCAAAGTTTTGGTCTTGTCTTGGTCTCAACACACACTGGTCTTGGTCTTGTCTTGGTCTCAACCCCACAAAGTTTTGGTCTTGTCTTAATCTCAACACACACTGATCTTGGTTTTGTCTTGGTCTCAGCACACTCTGGTCTTGGTCTTGTCTTGGTCTCAACTAGGGATGAGCATTTCAAGCAAAAATAATATTCGAAGATCGCTGGGAATTATTCGATTTTTATTCGAAAATCGCAACTCCTCCCCCGCATGCACGCATGTAAAGGCTACACACAACATATAAACAGAGAAAGAAGGGGAGAGAGACCATTCACGCTCTCAATCTGTATAATAACAAATTGTTTAATTCATTAGGGAATAGGCTATATCAACTCAAGCCATATAATTATTGTAACATGCTGAAACATATGTCATTGCCCCAAGCTACCGCAACCGTTAAATGCCACAAGTCTACAGTGTGCGCGTGAGACGATGTGTTCTTCTTCTGTTGTCTCAGGGTGTTTTTACTCTGGCAGTTTAGTTCGAAATGGAGCACCGTTCGCATGAAAAATTGCAAATGTGAAAGCTTACATACAGAGTTTGGTGTGCACTGAGGTACCGAACCCGAGAACACACAACCGGAGTTCGGTTGCTCTCGGAACTGTGCCACGATTCACGTGAATGTGAAAACAACACTCGGGTGCGCACTTGTTCTGGAAGAAAAGTAACCAGCGCATGCGTTTTAGCCGATTACAATGTCATTAGTTCAATAACATACATATAAGTGATGATAGTGTTGATGATTTACCTGAGATACGATCGCGAGAGCGAGCCTGCAGTGTATTTGCGCATAGAGTGCAATCAGGGCAGCAAATTAATGGCAATTCACCGTCTCCTCAAAAGAGTCTGTTTGCAAGCAGCAAAGCCGCCTTCAAGCGACACACATACGGTTAACCCAAGTGTCGTTTACTCAGCTGCACATAATAGCACCAAATTAATTAATAATAAAATATGTATTTGACCCGCAATCTGTTTTCTATCATGCCCGTGCATGTTTGTGATGACGTAAGATAAACGCAAACGCACCAGGGTTCAAGTTGAGTGTGAAACCAGTCCAACGCTGCGGAGGCACAGGGAAGAATCGAATCACGCTCGGACCGCATCAGACGTGCCCAGTATAAAACACCCCGAGAGCTAGGGTGACCACCTGTCCCGCTTTGCGTTGTACCGCACAGCATTTTCACCCCTTGTCCCGCATGTCGCATATTGAGAAAATGTCCCGCATTTAAACCAGTCTGTTGATTTTTAATGATCATATTGAGAAAACATGCATGCGTTCTTTTGCCTTTTTAAGAAAGCATTTATATTATTTTCGCGGCATCGTTTTTCACCTATATTTAACAGCGCTTCGTCAGAAGTAACATCCCGCCTTACACAAATATACAAAAGCCGTTTTTTAAACCATATCCAATGGTTGAAAAGAAAGGAGTAAACACGTCGCTAGTAGGTTGTGACGGCTGTCAATCAAAATGTGGAGCGGTGATTCGTTCCATGTGTTCCCTGTCAGAAAACGAATGGATAGTTCTGTAAATAAATGAATATATAAATAAAATACAGTTCTGTATATAAATGTATATATATATATATATATATATATATATATATATATATACATGGGGGGGTGTAGGATTGTAGTTTTTCTATATATATATATATATATATATATATATATATATATATACATTTATATACAGAACTGTATTTTATTTGTATATATATATATATATATATATATATATATATATATATATATATATATATATATATATATATATATATATATATATATATATATATAAATATATATATAAGATTAACTAATTTAATGTTGTTTTATTTGTTTCATTATTTATTTAGTTGGATTTTAGTTGCACTTGGTCAGAATTGTTTCAAAAGTAGTTATCTGCATGATGCCTGTTGCCTTTGGGCTCAGTTATGTTGAATTTAAGATTATACAACAGTTTCAGGTTATGTTTTAGTGTTGGTAACATGTCCCACATTGTCCCACACAAACTTAGTAATCGTCCCACATTTGGTTTGTTTGATGGTGGTCACCCTACCGAGAGCTGACTGACAGCTTTTAGGTGCGTTATTGGCAGCGCCTCCCTCTGGTTACATGAACGCGTCACCATTACATCAGCACCAAAAACATGGGGATTTTTTTTGGGACGATAATCGTACAAACTATTCGATATTATATAATTAAATCAACTAATCGAATATTCGCAAATCGCGACCCATCCGTAGTCTCAACCCCTCAAAGTCTTGGTCTTGCCTTGGTCTGAACACACACTGGTCATGGACTTGTCATGGTCTCAACCCCTCAAAGTCTTGGTCTTGTCTTGGTCTCAACACACGCTGGTTTTGGTATTGTCTTGGTCTCAACCCCTCAAAGACTTGGTCTTGTCTTGGTCTCAATCCCTCAAAGTCTTGGTCTTGTCAACACACACTGGTCTAGGTCTTGATCTCAACACACACTGGTCTTGTTCTTGGTCTCAACCTCTCAAAGTCTCGGTCTTGTCTTGGTCTCAACACACACTGGTCTTGGTCTTGTCTTGGTCTCAACACACACTGGTCTCGGTCTTGTCTTGGTCTCAACACACGCTGGTCTTGGTCTTCACTTGGTCTCAACCCCTCAAAGTTTTGGTCTTGACATGGGCTTGTGTTAAGTGGCCTTGAATACAACACTACCCTTAAAATTGAATAGGGCATATTGATATTCAATGTTGATGATATTCAAAATTCACTGTTCCATTGTAATTCCACATGGTACAATAAAGATGGTTTTCATTCTCTAATGCTACTGAGTGACACTGTGGGATTGTCATCAAGTTGTTAAACTTGATTAATGGCCACAAAAGAACGATTAGTATTTCCACCTTGTCCTTTCCCCTAGCGTTTGAAAAGCGAGCAAAGTCATAACCAAAAGTAGAAGATTAATTTGGTCTTACCTGATAAATGAGAATTAGCCTGTTGGGAAAAAAACAGTACTTGGTGAGCTGTTTCTGATTGGTCCAAACAGCCATGAAATTTAAAATGGCAGTTTAATTTCAAGCTGGGTTAGAAGGTGGGTGTGTTTTAGCATAGATATAATAGCTAAGGTGTTAGGGAGATATGTGACTTTGGATATGCCATTTTCTAACTAAGAATGGCATATCTAATAATGCGGGGAAAGCATTGCCACTGTCAGAAAAAAAACGCGACAGCATCATTTTTGAAATTGCCGTAATTATTTTTTCTTTATGTGCTGTAGCTATTTGAGAATCCTAAAAGCGGCTGAAAGATGGCAAAGACCTGCAATTTTTCCAGTCAAAGCCAAAAAAACAACACCAAAAGTACTTTTCATCTCCTGAAATTTAATTTCTTTTTCAAAGACCCGTGGCTTTCCTTTGACAGTGACAACATGCTAATCCTCTGGGCTCAAACAAGTCCTGCGCTATTACTCTCTCTCTGTGGTGTGTGGCCCACCATCTTGTGTTCATTACAAGATGGTCATTCTCAGCAGATGACTTCATTCCATTATATCTGACACGAGCTCATGCTGCAACATCAACAGGCCAAAGCAACAGAATTTCAGCTCATGGTGACATTCTGCAATGAATCTTGCAAGCACTGCACCATGGGACATGAGCTGGCCATTACACCCCTGGGGCTAAAGGAAAGCAACTTTAAGGGTCAAGCTTGGGGATAATGGTTACACATTTGTAAGTGATTTTAATATAAGCACTCAGATAACTACTAATTTATTAGATATTTACACAAGGATCACACCTGCACAGCAAATTTATAAATACCTGGAATAAATTAGCATTCTTTTTTTTCTTGTAACATAACATCATAAGTTCATTTTAGTGTTAGTTCACCCGAAAATGAAAAAAACAAAAAACAAATGTCATCAATTACTCACTATCATGTGATTCTGTTGAGCTTCTGTTTATGTTCGCTGATCAATGTGAATAAAAGCCTAAAATACAATCTGTTCATCATATAAAGTCATCGAGTCTCTTCAGAAAATTTTGACTAAACCATTAAATTCATATGGATTAATTACAATGTCTTTATGAGCTTTTTGAAGCGTTAAAGTGTCAGTTGGATAGCTGTCAATGGAGGGGCAGTAAGCTCTCAGATTTAATTTAAAATATCTTAATTTGTTTTGAAGATGAACGAAAGATGACATAATTTCCTTTTTTTATGGGTAAACTAACCCTTTAATAACTAACTTTTATTTATAACATTTACAAACAATATTACATTATGACGTTTAACATACAATTTGCTAATATGCGTTATTATTATATATTCGTTTTTTTAATTGTCCTCAGAATCTGTAAATGATCAAATGTTTTTTTGATGGCTTATTAATTAAAGTTATTATAAATGAGTAGTATTTGTTTATATGTATGTATGTATATATATATTAGGGCTGGGCGATATATCGCATGACATTGTTATGTGCATCTCGTCAGTAAAGCCGGTTCCTTGATTAGTAGTAAATGGCAAACCCATCTAATCTGCGGCCTGTTACTTGTTAAACTAATATTAAACAAATTTAAATTAATACTGTTAAGTTAGCACTTTTAAACATCTGTTCACTTAAAAACAAATCATTTCTAGTCAACGACTTAATAACCACAAACAACCTAGATTTTTTGCTTCTAAATGAAACGTGGCTAGAAGACAGCTGCAGTGCAACAGTCCTCAATGAAACAGCCCCTCCTAACTTTACTTTTATGAGTGTCTGCAGAGCAGTCAGGAGGGGTGGAGGTTTAGCTGCTCTATTTAAAGATGTCTATCAATGTAAGCAAGTATCATTTGGTGACTATTTGTCTCTAGAATATCTGGGCATTGTGCTAAAAGGTGCTCCACGCATCCTGCTTATCATTATTTATAGGCCTCCAAAATATTCTCTGGCCTTTATTGATGACTTTACAGAGCTGTTATCACCAATCTCATCGGAGTATGACTGTTTTGCTATTGCTGGGGATTTTAACATTCACGTTGACAATGCTGAATCCAGTACAACAAAAGATCTCATGACTGTTCTTAACACATTTGATTTGACACAACATGTACACGGACCCACACATGATCGTGGACACACTCTAGATTTACTTATCAGTAAGGGGCTAAACATTTCATCGATAGTTATTAAGGATGTGGGACTGTCTGATCATTTCTGTATTTTCTTTGATATATCAATCTCTCCTGCCATTGAAACTAGATCAGTCTCTGTCAAAAAGAGATGCTTAAATGAGAACACTAGTGTGCTGTTTATGGAGGCTATATCTTTAACACCAAGCATATCTGTAGACTCGGTTGATTTTCTTTTTGACTCTTTTAACTCAAATGTTAAGAGTGTAATTGATGATATTGCTCCTGTGAAAGTCAGAAAAAAGAGTGGCAAACAAAAAGCACCTTGGAGAAACTCAACAGTAGTGCAATTAATTAAAAGACAATGCAGGAAATCTGAACACATGTGACGAAAGACAAAACTTGTAGTCCATTATAACATCTATAAAGACAGTCTTCGTGCTTTCAATGTGAAACTAGGCAAAGCTAGACAGACCTTCTTTTCAAATATTATAAACAGAAACATAAACAACACGTGCACTCTTTTTGCTACTGTAGAGAGACTAACCCCCCAAGTCACATTCCCAATGAAATGCTCTCAGACAGCAAATGCAGTGAGTTTGCTTCCTTCTTCTCCGAGAAAATCAATAATATAAGAAATGCGAAATTCTTTCTGGGACTTTTCCAAACTCCCTTAAAACCGCAGTAGTTAAGCCTCTCCTGAAAAAGAGAAATCTGGATAACACCATATTAAGCAACTACAGACCAATCTCAAATCTTCCTTTCATAGACAAGATCATTGAAAAAGTAGTTTTCAATCAGCTGAACAAATTCTTGAGCTCAAACGGACACTTTGACAAGTTTCAATCTGGTTACCGACTGCATCACAGCACAGAGACAAGGGTCAATTCTTGCACCACTTCTATTCAATCTGTATATGCTGCCACTCATCCAAATAATGAAAAATAACAAAATGGCTTACCACAGCTATGCTGACGTCACCCAGATCTACTATCACCTAATGACTACAGCCCCATTGACTCTCTATGTAAATGCATTGAAGAAGTTAACAGTTGGATGTGCCAAAACTTTCTTCAGTTAAACAAAGACAAAACTGAAATCACTACATTTGGAAACAAAGATGAAATTCTCAAGGTGAACGCATATCTTGAGGCTAAAGGTCTAATAACAAAAGATCAAGTCAGGAATCTTGGTGTGATTTTGGAGTCAGACCTGAGTTTCAGTCGTCATGTCAAAGCAATAACTAAATCAGCCTACTATAATCTCAAAAATATTGCAAGAATTAGATGTTTTGTTTCCAGGCAAGACTTAGAGAAACTCGTTCATGCTTTTATCACCAGTAGGGTGGACTATTGTAATGGTCTTCTCACTGGCCTTCCCAAAAAGACCATTAGACAGCTGCAGCTCATACAGAACGCTGCTGCCAGGATTCTGAGCAGAACCAGAAAATATGACCATATCACACCAGTCCTCAGGTCTTTACACTGGCTTCCAGTTACATTTAGGATCGATTTTAAAGTACTATTACTTGTATATAAATCATTCAATGACCTAGGACCTAAATACATTGCAGATATGCTGATTAAGTACATACCCAACAGACCACTCAGATCATTAGGATCAAGTCACTTAGAAATACCAAGGGTTCACTCAAAGCAAGGAGAGTCTGTGTTTAGCTATTATGCCAGCCGTAGCTGGAACCAGCTTCCTGAACAGATCAGATGTGCTCCAACAGTAGCCACTTTCAAATCCAGACTCAAAACACATCTGTTTAGCTGTGCATTTACTGAATGAGCTGTGCTTTGTCCGAACTGCTTGCACTTTAATTATGTGTTTCAATTTAACCCTGTTTTATTTTTATTTTTAATTATACTTTTTATTTTTAATTATTATTTTTAATTTTGTTCTTTTTTTAATTTCTTTTCATTCCTTTCTTTTAATTAACTGTTATACTATATATATTTTTATTTTATTCACTTACAAATATTTTAACTTCTTTTCTGTGTAAAGTATTTTGAATTGCCACTGTGTATGAAATGTGCTATACAAATAAACTTGCCTTGCCTAGTAAATCGCCATCACCTGCTTTCAGATGGAGCGGCATTTACTACACAGAGCCGTAGCCGTAATTATCGATAATTAATGCGATATGGCTCATCTTGTCAGTGAACTACGGCTTTGTGTAGTAAATGCCGCTCCATCTGAAAGCAGGTGATGGCGATTTACTACTAATCAAGCAACGAGATACTGACGAGATGCGCTTAACAATGTCATGTGATATATCGCCCAGCCCTAATATATATATACAGTTTATATATATATATATATATATATATATATATATATATATATATATAAAAAACTGTCGATTTAACATTAATATATTTAATAAATTACATTAAAAAAAAGGTTGAATTAAATTGGTCATCATTTTTCATCACAATTATAAAACAGTGCCATGATAGGTGCAAAAAAGCCAGAAAACATGCATAATAATGTGAAAAAAATCACATTATTTAATTTTGATAACTTACATCTGCTCATGCGATCCCCTCCAAAAAATGCATCTCATTATTGTTATGATTTTAATGCTAAATTGTGTCAATCTTTCAGAGACTATAAAGACATTTGAATTCATCATGAGCGTATGTATATTATCAACTTCCCCAACGTCCATCGCTGATGGCGAATAAAAAGATTTTACTCACTGTTGGGATCCACATTTTCACACAGTTCGGTTTTGGCCTCGCCATTTGGTCGGTCGCTGGGTTTGTGCGATAGACGTGAGGACATGGTGGCCGCCGTCACCACGGCCTTGAAGCTCCGCTTCCGCTTCTGCACGTTGAGCTCCGGGTGGAAGATGATGACGTAGACTTTGGGCATGTAGAGCATTCCCAAAGCCACGGATGCACTCAGATTCATGGAGATGGTCAGCGTGGTGGTCTGGATGTAGAGCTTTGAAAAGAAAGAAATGATCGAATTTAGTATTATTTATAGTTATATGGTATATAACAGCAAGATAATTCCCCAAAAAGGCATAACAAATGAAAAACAGCTTCATAAGGATCTTAAAAAAGAGCTATGAAAGTATAGTGATGGTAGTTCATGCATTATGTAGGCCATTAGGTATTTCTGCAAACTTCAGTATGGGATTCAAGATTAAATTAAGAATAAAGTCAAATCTAAAGAGGTCAGTTCGAAAGGCACTCAATGTTGACGTCCTGGTGGGAGAATTCAAAGCCAAATGGATGATAATCTTCCTTAAAAACTTGAGTAGCTGTCATTGCCTGAGAGTACAGCTCTTGCATGAATGTACTTTTCTTGTATGAAAAAAGGAGCTTGTCAAAGTATTATAATGAAGGCTTTCATGCCACGACCATATCACATTAGTACTACGGCAAAGATTCATTTCATGTGGCTGCTAACGGCACTCTGGCAAGTATGTAATTACCGTTATCCTCAGTGTGTTTAATCTTTAATGTACTGCGAGTTCAAAGTCTGTTAGGAAGGTCACGGGTGCGTTTCAATTAAGGCAACAGGACCCATTCATGAATGAATTGTGAAAATCATTCAAAAAATAGTTATTTCACTGAAATTTGTTCTGCTCGTTTCTACTACAATATGACAAGCCAGTAAAACTACTCAAGTTGTGAAACCTAATTGGCAGAAGGTCCATTTTGTATCTTATTCAGGCCAAAAACCACCTCCTTGGACATGAGGAAGTGTCCTTCTGAGGTGTTTCTAATATGGGTACTTTTGGTCAGTGGACGCCATAGCTCTAAATATGTATTTGGCAGCATTCTGTGATGGAAATGATAATGGTAGAATGACATGTAATATATTTCTTTTATAAAAAATGAAATTACTCCCTTTCTTACTTAATTCTAACATGTTTGTAATCGAAATACACACAAATAAATAATATTTTCACAATGTTTGTACTAAAAATTACAACTAGACAAAAAACTATGCAGAGCTGTTCATGAAATGATTGGATAAAAACAAAAGCAAGCAAACAATAAACAATTAGTGTGTGTGTGTGAGAGAGAGAGAGAGTGTGAGTGTGTGTGAGTGTGTGTGAGTGTGTGTGTGTGTGTGTGTGTGTGTGTGTGTGTGTGTGTGTGTGTGTGTGTGTGTGTGTGTGTGTGTGTGTGTGTGTGTGTGTGTGTGTGTGAGTGAGTGAGTGAGTGAGTGAGTGAGTGAGTGAGTGAGTATACACTCTGCATAATTTGACAACATTTCAGCTAGACTGGAAATGACACATTAACTATCAATAAAATATTCAAAACTGTTAATAAAAATGATAGTGTTAAAAAAAAAAAAAAAAAAAAACATACATACATACAAAAACAAATAAATAAATAGTTTGTTAATTTCACTCAATGTTTAGATTAAAACATAACAATTAATATTCAAGATTAAAAGTCCAAAGACAGTTATTATGACTTCATACAATAAATGACAAATGCTAAATAAAATCCACCCTTGGGACATAAAAGTGTTCAAAGCTGATGACCGTTCCATATCGCATTAATTAACAGTCCGTTTTGCTTTACATTGTATTTAGGCATTGGTTTATCTGAAATCAATCATACCACAACAATCTATCACTGGAAAAATGTGTG
This sequence comes from Romanogobio albipinnatus, assembly GCA_023566225.1. Taxonomy (NCBI): domain Eukaryota; kingdom Metazoa; phylum Chordata; class Actinopteri; order Cypriniformes; family Gobionidae; genus Romanogobio; species Romanogobio albipinnatus. The sequence continues at coordinate 20,770,065 of CM042263.1, forward strand.
TAGACAGAATCTCATGGCTCATATTTGACTTGTACCTTTTATATTTTTAGAAAATAAGAGCAACGATCACAACCGAAACAGCCAGGATAACGAAATGAACTAAGTAGGCTCTCGAATCACAGATCCATAAAAAATTCTGAAGGTTAAAGTGTGAAAACCTCCAGGGGTGTCAAATTAATTTGCCAATCCAAAGTGCAAATGCAGTGAACTAACACATGAGCCTTTCTGTGACAGAGATCGACGCCTAATTCTTCAGCTTTTCATTGGCCGGTGAGATGTGTGATGCTGACTCTGGGATAGATGAGAGAATCCAGTATGCTTGACTTGACAGAAACCATATTCACCTCCTACACCTTGTTCAAATCATGTGTGACGTGTCAAAGCAACGAGTGATAAAAGCTACTTCTGTTGCATTAATTCAAGCTACTGACACTTTTAAAACAACCCAACTGGAATTCAAAATTGCTTTCTCCGAGGGCCAAATTCACATTTAATGTAATCCACTGCCAAACTTGCTTAGGGCATTTTTTTTAAAAGAAATGTATATAAATATAATTACATATTTTATAAATAATATCCTATTTTTCTTATAATATCCTTACTATAAGTTGCACCAGGTCAAAATTGCATTGTTGAGAGAATAAAAACATAGATAAGAAGCATTATGTATGGCAGGACCCAAGGTTTGCCAGCAGAACATTGCCCAAAGCATCACACTGCCTCTGCCGGCTTGCCTTCTTCCCATAGTACATCCTGGTGCCATGTGTTCCCGAGGTAAGCCATGCACACGCACCCGGCCATCCATGTGATGTAAAAGAAAACGGGATTCATCAGACCAGGCCACCTTCTTCCATTGCTCTGTGGTCCATTTCTGATGCTCACGTGCCCACTGTTGGTGCTTTCGGCGGTGGACAGGGATCAGCATGGGCACCCTGACTGGTCTGCAGCTATGCAGCCCCATACACAACAAACTGTGATGCACTGTGTATTCTGACACCTTTCTATCAGAACCAGCATTAACTTCTTGAGCAATTTGACCTAAAGTAGATCGTCTGTTTGATCAGACCACACGGGTCAGCCTTCACTCCCCACGTGCATCAATGTGCCTTGGCCACCCTGCCCAACACTGTTCCTTCCTTGGACCACTTTTGACATACTGACCACTGCAGACTGGGAACACCCCACAAGAGCTGCAGTTTTGGAGATGCTCTGACCCAGTTGTCTAGCCATCACAATTTGGCCCTTGTCAAACTCGCTCAAATCCTTACGCTTGCCCAATTTTCCTGCTTCTAACACATCAACTTTGAGGACAAAATGTTCAATTGCTGCCTAATATATTCCCCCAATAACAGAAGAGATAATCAGTGTAATTCACTTCACCTTTCAGTGGTCATAATGTTATGTCTGATCGGTGTATATTATATTTAATAAAAATGATTAAAAACTTTACAGACATATATAAAAAAATAAAAAAATAAAAACACACACAATAAAATCACTAATCATGTAACTGAAATAAAATGGAAACAGAAAATATAAATATGAAATTTAATTCAATACATGAATACAAATTGTAAAAGTATTTCAATAATATAAGTTAAAAAAAAAGAATAAATTAAAAACAAATTTTTGACCTCTTTGGTGATGTTCTGTGTAAAATAGAACCAAATGTGACGTAAAAATCAAGGACAGTCAGCTCATGAACTGCAGCATCATTATATAACTATATAATCATTTATATAACTGTGTATATATATAATATATAGTATATATAGTTATATATAGTTTTGTGATGCACACAGCAAATAACCTTGTGTAACACACACACACACAACGTTAATTACTGAGCATAAAGTCTGAACACTCGCTCTCATCTGAACGTTTAGATGTGAAGGATGATATGGCGAAGAGGGAGAGTTTTATGGATGTGATTTGGGCTAATAATGGATCAGTCAGAACTGGAGCAGCCTGGAAATAAACAGCTCGATATACGAGGAACACTGATTCTGCAGAGAAGAGTTTGTAAAACATTGCAGAGAGATTGAAAATCGAATGAACAAGAAGTGGTCTAAAACATCCATGCTATAGATTCAAGATGGACTGGCAGTCTATATATATATATACAGTGAGGAAAATAAGTATTTGAACACCATGCTATTTTGCAAGTTCTCCCACTTGGAAATCATGGAGGGGTCTGAAATTGTCATCGTAGGTGCATGTCCACTGTGAGAGACATAATCTAAAAAAAAAATCCAGAAATCACAATATATGATTTTTTAACTATTTATTTGTATGATACAGCTGCAAATAAGTATTTGAACACCTGTCCATTAGCTAGAATTCTGACCCTCAAAGACCTGTTAGTCTGCCTTTAAAATGTCCACCTCCACTCCATTTATTATCCTAAATTAGATGCACCCGTTTGAGGTCGTTAGCTGCATAAAGACACCTGTCCACCCCATACAATCAGTAAGAATCCAACTACTAACATGGCCAAGACAAAAGAGCTGTTCAAAGAGACTAGAGACAAAATTGTACACCTCCACATGTCTGGAAAGGGCTACAGGGAAATTGCCAAGCAGCTTGGTGAAAAAAGGCCCACTGTTGGAGCAATCATTAGAAAATGGAAGAAGCTAAACATGACTGACAATCTCCCTCGGACTGGGGCTCCATGCAAGATCTCACCTCGCGGGGTCTCAATGATCCTAAGAAAGGTGAGAAATCAGCCCAGAACTACACGGGAGGAGCTGGTCAATGACCTGACAAGAGCTGGGACCACCGTTTCCAAGGTTACTGTTGGCAATACACTAAGACATCATGGTTTGAAATCATGCATGGCACGGAAGGTTCCCCTGCTTAACCCAGCACATGTCAAGGCCCGTCTTAAGTTTGCCAATGACCATTTGGATGATCCAGAGGAGTCATGGGAGAAAGTCATGTGGTCAGATGAGACCAAAATAGAACTTTTTGGTCATAATTCCACTAAACGTGTTTGGAGGAAGAAGAATGATGAGTACCATCCCAAGAACACCATCCCTACTGTGAAGCATGGGGGTGGTAGCATCTTGCTTTGGGGGTGTTTTTCTGCACATGGGACAGGGCGACTGCACTGTATTAAGGAGAGGATGGCCATGCGAGATTTTGGCAATACATGGCAAAATTCCCTCAGTTAGAGCATTGAAGATGGGACCCCTCCATGATTTCTAAGTGGGAGAACTTGCAAAATAGCAGGGTGTTCAAATACTTATTTTCCTCACTGTATACATACTGTATGTGTGTGTGTGTGTGTGTGTGTGTGTGTGTGTGTGTGTGTGTGTGTGTGTGTGTGTGTGTGTGTGTGTGTGTGTGTGTGTGTGTGTGTGTGTGTGTGTGTGTGTGTGTGTGTGTGTGTGTGTGTGTGTGTGTGTGTGAATTATATACTTTTTATAAATGCAGGAAACTATAGATAATAATATTGTTGTATTTGTAATATTCATTGATAAATAAATAACAAGGTCCTTTATTGACATATTATTGCAGCTATGAAAACTGTCACACAATGTCCCAGAGTCCCAATGCCCAAATCATATGGCAGCATTTCAGTGATGATAAACACCATTGCAAAGCTTAAACAAACACTGTCCCACACTAAACCACATCTGTCAGACTAAAACCAGTTTCCGAAGTCTTATTATGTCCCTTTTTACAAGCTGTAATATAAGTCTCAGGTGTTTGTGAAGTTTCAACTCAAAATACCCCACAGATCCTTTATTATACCATGTTGTAATTTTTGAGGGGAAGGAAAAACATGCTGCTTTCATGCATATAATGATCTTTAAATGCAAATGAGCTGCTGCTTCCCGCCCTTTAGTTGAAAAATGCAGTGTCCCCAACTGAGCAAGCCAAGCCAAAGGCGACAGTGGCAAGGAAACCAAAACCCCATCAGGTTATACACACAAGGTTATGTCAAAAAACAAAGTTCACATGGCGGACTGTGTACAGCTCACTCAGGGCGGGGTCTATGCTAATAGGGCAGAATCCGCCAGCAGTCGTGGGCTGTATAACAGTATATGTGACATTAGATTGCATAGAAACTGCAAATGGCTTATTCTGAGATTTATTCTGAGTGCTTATCATTTATGGGGATTAAAAAGGAGTGGGTGGATTTTTACCATTATAGGGTGGTTGTGTACACACACTGTTGACACACATTTATGTTCAAACACCATGTAAAAGTGAATTTTGCATAATAGGTCCCCGTTAAATCACCTGAACACATCACCTATGACAGCCTCATTAACACCAGTGACAGACAAATTCACAATCCACCACCTTATGACAACATGCAATTTAAATAGATAAGAATTCAATTGGTGTGCCGACTCCTGCCATGATCATATGCTAATCCTGGCAATCTATCAGCCAGGTTTTCAATCTTAATTTATTTATTCATGCAGTCTGTTTCTTTCTACTGTTCTTCCACTGTCAAACAAGGACACAAAGACCTGGAATGCTGGAATAGGCACTGAAGATGGATTTCAGTTTTGTGCTGTCGTTGAGTTTACACTCAACCCAAGGCTGAACCCTCTTCTAAGCAACGTTGCCTTAAAACTGCGTTTTTGAAAACCAATCCTCAAAAAGATGGCTTTTGATGTGTTCAGAGAGTCACACCTATAGAGGAAGCAAAACATCCTACGCGTGCCACATGAGAGGCTTCCCGAACGCCACACAAGCGTCAAGCGGCTTCAGATAGGAAAGGACTTATTATATAAAGTGACATACATACAGTGACATAGGAAGTCAACTCAAACTGCACTGTGATGTAGTTTACCATCACACTGGATGAAGGTGACACATTTGGCACTACTGAGAAACGCAATCGCGGGAGACATACAGTTGGCGGAAAGGCAACATTTTCATATTTTCTCTTGGATCGCCTTGTGTGCAAAAGGACAATGCCTTTTGTCATCTAAAGATCCTTTTCTTTTCCTTAAGAGACACTTTTTTTGGTTTGGTGTCAGTGGGTAATTCAGCTTGAAACTGGCAAAGGCAGCTACACAAAAACACAATGAGCTTATTGATCGCGTTCTCAAAGACTGACTCATTTTCTCCGCATTCAACTATCCACTGGCAACGTCAACCAGAGGAATGTCCCTTTGGCAGAAAAATAAAGCCTTCCTCTGTCATCACTTCAAACATGCTTTTAATTAATTTAGCAGCATTTCAGAAGCTGGATCATGACGTGATTTGACATGAGAGTTACAGGCCGCTGTACTTACAACAAGGTTTTTGCATTTACAAAAGAAAATGTGTGTGTGATGGAAGCCCATTTCTGACTCTCATCTCGTAACTGTGACTTTATATTTTGCAATTCCAAACTTGTTACTCATACCTCATATATCACAATGTATTTTTATCTCTCGCAAATGCAACTTTTTATTTTTCAACTTTGCCTTACAATGTGAATATATCTTACAATTACAACTTTGTTTCTTGTAATTGAGACTTTATATATCACGATTGTACTATAAATCATGCATTTGCAACTGTTTCTTGAAGTTTTTTTCTTGTAATTATCCCTTTATATCTTGCAATTGAGACTTTGTTTATCATAATTGCAAATCTATAATTTACAATGTGACTATACATCTCATAATTGAGACTTTCTCGTAACTGTAACTTATATCTCTCAAAATGACTTCATATCTCACAATTACATCTTTGTTTCTTGTAATTGCTACTTTATATCTCAGTGTAACATTAATCTCGAAACTGTGACTTTGTTTCTCATATTTTAATGTTATATATCTTGCAATTCCAACTTTTCATAGTTGAGACTTTATATATCACAATTTGGCTATGAATCATATATTTATGACTATTGTTTCTTGCAAATTCAACTTTTCTTGCAATTGGCCCTTTATATCTCTCAGTGCGACTTTATATTGCATAATTGTGACTTTGTTTCTTGTAATTCCAACTTTTTATCTCTTAAAATTACTTCATATCTTACAACCGTGACTTCTTTCATATTTTCAATGTTATATAGCCTATCGCAATTTGACTATGAATCATGCATGTCAAGTCAAGTCAACTTTATTTATATAGCACTTTTTACAATGCAGATTGTTTCAAAGCAGCTTCACAGTGTTAAACAGGAAAATAATGCAACAGAATTTTAATCGGCTGTACAGGCGCTCCGGAGAAAACGGTGATGTCATCTAGCTCATTTCAATTATCATACAGTAACAATGTGGGCAGATCACTAATTTAGTTTATATAGTTAATTTAGTTAACTAATTAGATTCATTTGGATATTTAGTTGAAAATTTAGTGTCCCCATGTGTGACTATGCATCTCGTAGTTTTGACTTTTTTATTGTAATTGTAGTTTTCTCTCAATGTGATTTCATATCTCACATTTGCAACTTTGCTTCTCATAATTGAGACTTTATATATCACAATTTGACTTTATATCATATTATTTCAACTTTTTTCTCCTAACTGCAACATTCTATCTCTCAAAATTATTTCATATCTCACAATTGCAACTTTGTTTCTCATAACTGCTACTTTATATCTCAATGTAACTTTATATCTTGCCATTTCTGGTTTCTTGATTTTTCAATATTATATCTCACAATGCAAATAATTTCTTGCAATTCCAACTGTTATAATTGCGACTTCATATCTCACAATTGCAACTATATTTCTGTACACTTCAACCTTTTCTTGTACACTCAAAAGAAAAAAGGTTCTATATGGCACTAAAATTGGTTCTTGGCTCGTAATCATAGGGGAACCTTTTTGAGTGCTGTATAGCACCAATTGTTTTTTAGCGTGCAGTTGGGCCTTTTGTTTCTCGCAATTACAAGAAAAGAAGTCGCAATTGATTCTCCCAATTGCTACTTTTCTCTTGACTTTAAAAATTGATAATGTTTAATTGTTAATAAATGTTTAATTTACATCTAAAATATCTGAGGATGTAGCATGTAAGAATCGGTATGAAATGCTTAACTAGCATAAATAATCATAAGAAAATAACTATTGTATACATTGCAAATTAGCTTGATTGCAATCCAGAATTCCATGCATCCTCGTGAAACAAAACTAAGCGTTGGTGGTACCAACACATAAAAATGGCGTATGCTTTCAAGTGCATGCACATATACACCACAGTGTGAATAAAAAGACAGCATGCCACATCTCTATAAAATCAGAGGCGTTCACTGACCTAAATCCACATGGGAAGGCCACAGATGGCATAAATAAAACAGCACCCTGCATTAAACATGGGTCAACACTCATGCATGCACAGTATCCTAAACTCAGCATCACATGCATTTTCACTGAAACTTCATATTCATTTACAAAAAGCACCTGCTTTGTTGTAGTCTAACAGTACACTGTCGAATCTGAAGTCGGTAATATTCATGCGGATGTTAGTGTACACACATTTAATATTCATTATATTGAAATTATTCATTATTTTCAAGATAGTAGGCAGTAGATATTATACTCCACCATATTAAGCAGTAAGCTGTGCCAATTAATCAGTCACTAATTTATATTTGGGTCATTCAGTCCTGTTGCTGGCCATCTTGGTGCCCTAAGCGTAATTCCTAAAGGATTTGCGGTGCGCAGTCGCTTCTTTTTCGTGATTCTCTAGAGCAGTGAATTTTTGCACATTGCATTGCAACAGGGAGGACAAATTTCCTTGACCACGTGTGAAATATTTGGTCAGGATTATTAGGTAATACTACTAACCAGAGCTTGATGAATGTTTTTTTGTTCCCTTTCTGATAGGCAGACATTTTCTCACTCTGATAAGACCTTTTTTCAACAAACTGCTCATTCCCAAATCAAAATCAAACTGTAGGAATGACCCATTTCACTCTGGGTAGCTCTGCCCACAAACATATTTTGATTTCGTAACAGAATTTTGCTTTCAACTTTCACTTATTTGTTGCACCTGGTCAGGACACAGACGTCTGTGTGTCTGTTTATGCAAGTTAATTCAGACCTGTCAACAACACCTGCAGGTCAGGCAAACTTTGTCCCTTTGTCAACCTTTGTCATTTTCACACCTGCTCTACATGTGCAATTTATGTGACTCATCATCTGTGCAGGTGGCCTACATACTGACCATGAATACAAGCAGATATGAGGCGACTAATTCAGTGTGTTGCTCAATGGTTCTCCTTAAATCGGTGACGAAGTGAAAATTTGGTGTAGGTTAATCCTTGTGCATTTATAATTACGGATGTTCCAGTCAGAAAGCAAATGTAGGCAGGGATTATGCAAATGAATGCATAAAAGACACATAATGAGATTTAATGCAACAGCCTGCACCTGCAAAGGGTATGATTGGCGATTATGTTCGGAATCAGTACCCAAGGAAACAAACGCTAACCTGGCTTTTTTGAAAGCATATTCAGCAGAGGAAAATGAGAGCCTGTGATTGAACAAATGTGTTATGACTGGCTACTTGATGACTGTTTTGGTTTTTAAATAGTCATGCTTGCTCAAAAGTCAGCATGGATTAGTGGCTATGCATAGAAGGGCTTCAGACCAATTATGGAATGCTTTCCACGACATCTTATCATTATTATTATTTTTTTTTTTACATGAATGGATTTCGCTGATACCAATAACTAAGGTGGGTAATATGTGATTATTCGGCTGAATGTGTTTTAAATCTATATCATTATTTTTATTATGAAAAAACAATCAAACAAACAAATAAATACATTATATAAAACTATATATATATGTGCTGTCAAATCAATTAATCGCAATTATCGCATCCAAAATAAAAGTTTGTGTTTAAATAATATTTGTGTGTGTACTGTGTATAATTATTATAAAATTATTATATAATTATACACATGCATGTATTTTTAAGAAATATTGGCATGTATATACTGTATAATTACAGGTGCATCTCAATAAATTAGCATGGAAAAGTTAATTTATTTCAGTAATTCAACTTAAAAGGTGAAACTAATATATTATATAGACTCATTGCATGCAAAGTGAGATATTTCAAGTCTTTATTTTTTATAATTCAAAATCTCTGAAAATTTTAATATTACATGAAATCAATCAAAAAAAAAAAAAGACTTTAAATACAGAAATGTTACAGATTACAAATACTGTTGGTAATACACTAAGACGTCATGGTTTGAAATCATGCATGGCACGGAAGGTTCCCCTGTTTACGTTTAAACCAGCACATGTCAAGGCCCGTCTTAAGTTTGCCAATGACCATTTGGATGATCCAGAGCAGTCATGGGAGAAAGTCATGTGGTCAGATGAGACCAAAATAGGACTTTTTGGTCATAATTCCACTAAACGTGTTTGGAGGAAGAAGAATGAGGAGTACAATCCCAAGAACACCATCCCTACTGTGAAGCGTGGGGGTGGTAGCATCATGCTTTGGGGGTGTTTTTCTGCACATGGGACAGGGCGACTGCACTGTATTAAGGAGAGGATGACCGGGGCCATGTATTGTGAGATTTTGGGGAACAACCTCCTTCCCTCAGTTAGAGCATTGAAGATGGGTCAAGGCTGGGTCTTCCAACATGACAATGACCCGAAGCACACAGCCAAGATAACCAAGGAGTGGCTCTGTAAGAAGCATATCAAGGTTCTGGCGTGGCCTAGCCAGTCTCCAGACCTAAACCCAATAGAGAATCTTTGGAGAGAGCTCAAACTCTGTGTTTCTCAGCGACAGGCCAGAAACCTGACTGATCTAGTGAATATCTGTGTGGAGGAGTGGGCCAAAATCCCTCCTGCAGTGTGTGCAAACCTGGTGAAAAACTACAGGAAACGTTTGACCACTGTAATTGCAAACAAAGGCTACTGTACCAAATATTAACATTGATTTTCTCAGGTGTTCAAATACTTATTTGCAGCTCTATCATACAAATAAATAGTTAAAAAATCATACATTTTTTTTTAGATTATGTCTCTCACAGTGGACATGTACCTACGATGACAATTTCAGACCCCTCCATGATTTCTAAGTGGGAGAACTTGCAAAATAGCAGGGTGTTCAAATACTTATTTTCCTCACTGTATATATATATATATATATATATATATAAATTAATTTGCTAATAATAATAGTAATGTCAATCGGTTATTATTATTACAATAAATTATTATTATTATTATTATTATTATTATTATTAATTAAGAATAATAATACATTCAGCAAATATTTTTTAAGTATGATTTAAACCAATATCTCCAGAGTTTGTCTTATTGATCGAAAGATAAAAACAATGGTTTGTTCATATATCAAATCTTCTAGCATTCAAAGCATTTTTAATTTTATCCAACTCAGACATTTTGATGTGAAAAATGCATCTTTAAATCTTTAAATGCACAAGACTTGACATGAACTTTCCCTGTGGCAAAGCAAATTCTGGCAATTCATACACCTACACAGCCATAAAATAACTATAAGCTCTAAAATAATGAATGAGGCTCTGGTAATTTCTTCCACCTAAGCCTTCAGAGTTGCTGGAGAGGTACATTTCACGGTATGTCACCCCCTTCAGACCCCAGACACAATAAAACTCTGGACTTTTAGAAAGCTGAAATCACCAGACAGCCGCTGAGAGCCAGTTGCAGCATTTCTCTGTTCATTTAAGATGCAGGGTAATAACAGTCTTGCATCTTACAGAACATTTAGCTGCTCTCATCAAAACAACATTTTTACAGTCTCTTCAAAACATGTGAGTGGTGCTTACCTGTGTTGAAGGTGCTGAGATGACAGGTGGCTGCAAAGGTCAGGGGTCCCACACTTTATGATTATTGGATTTTGAATTCTGATTCAGACCAATTAGCTAATACATTTATGAAAAATTTGAATATTTTGCAACAACAATAATAATAATAATAATAACAATATGACTATAAACAGAGATAATATGGATAACAATAACAACTATTATTATTATTATTATTATTACTAACATTATTATAAACAGCAGTGCATACTGTTTAGAGTTATCTGATGTTTATAATAATAATGATGGGAAATGTATTCAGAGTGTTTTTAATGTATTAATATGCAGTTGCTCGGGTGTTCTGGGTGGTTACTAAGCTGGTTGCTTAATTGTCAAAAGAGTCCCCCACATGTCTCAGATATTCAGGTTTCTCGATACAGCCCGGTCTCAATTTAACACCCTTACCCCTAGCAAGCCCCACTAAGACAAACTGTTGTTTTCACAACTTAAAATACAGTATATACTTTGTGCAGCTGTTTTCTACTACGTGCAAGTACACAAATTCAGCCTATCCATCTCTGCATTCTGCATCGTCCTGGAGGAGCACTGCTAAAGTGCCTCAGTCTCAAGCCCTCATCAGTGAAATCCCACACAAGACTCTATCAGTGACATGTCTGCCGCTCTAATCTATGTGCTGGTGTCCCGCATTCACAGCGGCTGATGAAAAACACCCCCAAGGCCTCCTTGAGCTAAAGACTCACTGTCTGAACCCTTCAGTTGCTGTGTTTCCCTGCGCTGCGCCAGGCTTCACAGGGCCAGGTTGGGGAACTAGGCCACTTCAAGAGGAAAAAACAAAGAAAGAGACAAAAGAAGTGAGATCAACCAGAAATCCAAGCTTCTCTCGCTTTGCTCAGTTCCTCCTTGATGTTTTCTTGAGAGTAAGCAACATTTTTGTGTTTCATGAGTGCAGGGTACCTTGCAAATGTGTCGCATACATTTAAAAGGCACTGGCATTGGTGTATAGAGTCCAGTGCTGAGGAAGCTGCTTTGAAAATGTTGCTTTGCAAACTACAAGCTTTTATTTAAAGTAGTCAAGCTACACTACAAGCTATTAACAAAAAGGGTTTTATCTGACATGAAACAACAAGGGTATCAATTACATAGCATTAAACTTGAAAGATTTGTGTTCAATACAACAAAAACAAAATTCAACTAATAGAACGCCCTATGAAAGAAATTCCCTAATTTATATATCAGAATCAAAAATAGTTACAAACAACAGTTTATCTAAATTTCTGTACCTTTTTAATTTACTTTTCATGACTATTAAACAAAAAAAAACATATCTGTTATTATTATTATTTAATAAGCAAACATGAACTAACAATGAACAGCTGTATTTTTTGAATAAATATTAATAAATACTGTAACAAATGTGTTGTGCATTATTTAGTTAATGCATTGAAGGTGTCATGAGAAATCAAATTTCCCTTGAGCTTTTGACACAGTATAAGAGGTCATCATACTATAAGAATATCCTGTTAGTTTCAGAACTGAAATCTTCCTTGTTAGTCTAAAAAAGCTTTTATTGTAACCAAGCCCAGAGAACGACTCGTTGTGGAATGTGCCTATAATAGATCAGTGAAAGACCGCCTCTGCAGAAGAAGATCAACGCCTACTTCATCATCGCAACTTTGGCCCCGTCCACTGGAGTGTTATGACGCTTTTCCACTGTATGGTAACGCTTGGTACAGCTTGGTACGGTATGGCTTGGCTTAGCTCGCTTCGCTTTTCCACTGCGTGGTACGACTGTTCCGCACGGCTCGGCTCGCTTTGGTTTTCCACTGCAGTTAGCACCGCTTTAAAGTGGGTGGGAATAGAGAATGATCGTTGTAATTGAGCTGCCTGTACTTCTCGGGATGTGAATGATTTTATCTACAAGACAAATACGTTTGTTTCAAAGGAGGCTGATAGCAGAAAAATAAAATACTGCTAAAAATAAGAGTAGGCACTCGTACAACAAAGCGCAGATCACAACATCACGTGATTTTCTCGACGGCGCACAAGGGTAAACTAATTTTGTATTTAGCAATGTGTTTAGGGTATACGGCTATATAACTGTCACAAAAGCATTTAATGGTAGTGAGATTCTCTCTGAACAATCAGTGATCTGTACTATTTAAGAGAACCGTACTGAGCCGTACCAAACCGCACCATGCAGTGGAAAAGCACCAAAAAGTGAGCTGTACTAGACTGTACCATGCAGTGGAAATGCGACAAAGCAAGCCGTACCCAGCCATACCGAACTGTACCATGCAGTGTAAAAGCGCCATTAGTGAGATGACTAGGAGAGAAGAGCAATACAAGATGGACTACAAATAGCATTACCTTCCAAAGGCTAATGCTAGGAATGTGGTTATTTATTTTCAACAATGTGAATGTCTCAGATGAGCATAATTTATTTGTATTCTGTACATTCCACTGAGGATTCTTTGGTAATTTCTTAGGGTACAATCTTAAAACGCATCTAAATTTCGATAGAATTGATACTTGCATGGTTTCTTTGTGTTGTGTAAAGCAAGATGCTTGCGTTGGCGTTTCTCAGAGCATTCATGCTAAGAAGTTCATCTTGTCCAAGCTAAGAAGGTTCCTCGTGCGCAGTGATGCACGCGCTCTGATGGAGCGCACCGCTGGCCGTGTCGTGGAGTGCGTCGATCTTCAAAGGAAACGACCAGCTTGGCTGGGCCGTGCTGATGTGATGGGAGGAAAAGAAAATTTGTCTCGTCGAAGTCTTTGCAAATTGACTGAGCCAAGATGTGCTTGTGTTTCTGTCCTTTAAAGTCCATTAACCTACGCCCATCTTCTCTGAGATGACCAATCGTTGGTGTGAATTTCAGGCAGGAGAGAATTTCTTTGTTCGGACTTTATTACTCGATGGAATGTTCTTGCGGGAAGACAGAGCCAGTAAAGTTTTACTGCAAAAGGACTAAACATACTAACGGAACATCTCATAATCATATAATTTGTACCATTGACTAAGACAAAGAAAAATAAACAATTACAAATCAAACATGCCGTGGTTTAAGCGCATAAAAGCAGTGTATCTTCTTTACAGAGCCATTTTGAGCATTTACGATGGCTTTTACATCACACAAACATAAGAAATATAGGAAGCATGCATATACTTAAGAAATCATGATATACGTAATTTCTGGGATAGTTTAATGAGGAATGCTTGTGTATGTGTGTGTTAAGTTCGTCCTCCGGCCATTCCCGACTGAAGGGTGAGTTAGTGGTCCTGGGTGATTAGGATCTGATTGAAGCTCTCACAGGGCCATCATCGTATCTTCTGGTCACACTCTAGCTGGTCATTAACCAGTCAGTGGTGCAATCTAACTCAGACTTGTTGGAGCCATTGGAGCAGGGATCTAATTTATATGCAGAGCTGTGTAAGAGAACAGCATCTCTGATGTTCCTTAAACGACTCACCCCTTTGATCCCATGACAGAGAGACTCCAGACGCTACACAAATTAAGTACTGATTGCCTACACCAAACACTGATCTCTAAACCTACCCGTCACTGTAACCAATGAAATTAGCTGCAGGGCTGAATTTCTGACGTCACACTTGGATTTGGGCGGAGTTGGATATCCACCGCAGGCTGCAGCGAGCCCTGCTTGGAGGATTCTGATTGGCTATCAATGTTTTTTATCGTTCATCAGCTGAAAAAAAAAATTCTAAAAGTGATTCCAACAATATCGTTTCTCTGTGCTGTTGGACTCTATGGTGCTATTATTTTATATTTAGAATGCATTTTTAGAACTATATCATTATCATCCTTGGTGTGAACAGGCCTAAAGACAGTGGACCCTTTAGAAGAGTGTGATTATTGTCTCAGTTCAATGTAGTGTAGTGTACACTACAGCCCAATTTGTTGGAAAAGTAGTTACCGGAAAATATAAGCAATTTTAAAAACAACAACAACAACAAAAACACCTGAGCTAGTGTCAAGCTATAATGTAGTTACAGTAGTAGCTTGCATTGTTACTTTGAGTTAGTTAAACCTCAACCACTGCAATTTGCATTTACACATTTTTATCTAAAGTTTTGTCAGTAGCCTACACAAGGGATCAAACCTTGCTACTGCTAGCACAATAGCTTTAGCAGTTGAGCTACAGGAACTACAAGTGTTAAAAACAAATACCCTGCAACCTATTCACCAGATTTAGGTGCAGGAGAAAATAAATTGCTGATAGTAGCTTTCTTCACATGCTGTATGTTCAAATTTCTGTATATTTGGGTTTTAACAGCTTCTGCTTTAAACATGCTCACGAGCGAGGGAAGCTAATGGAGGCAACGTGCAGCTAATGAATTTGGGTCACACTCCAGCGGAGACACTCTCTAAGGTCCTCTCTGATTTTCAGAGAGTCAAAGACTGTTCTGTTTTCAAAAACTGAAAATAAATGGGAACATGCACACATTGCACAGACTGAAATTGTTTTTAGGGCATCGCATCCATCTATTCAGTGATGGCAAGTGAACAATTCAAATACAGTACTGTTACGGACTCATTTCAATTGAACTGCTCCTCAATTTCATGTAATACTTTTCAGTCCACCATCAAACCTTCAGTAAATATCAAACATTCATAAATTTCCCTACCTCCTCCTCCCTGCCCTTCATGCTGTTGCCATGGAGACAGTCATATAAAATAGCAAGATTGACGAGCATGAACAATCTCTCTTCCACAGCAATGTCAAAGAGTTTTGTACTGCAACGGAAAACCCTTTAAGAACAGATTCTGCAACAAAACAGTTCACAAAGGATATAGTGGCAAGCTTTTAGTCATTTTTAGTAAGGGAAAGTGTGAAAATGCCATTACTGCACACTCAAAAGTGGAACGTGACAGACACGGAGACCTGAGGGACGCCCCATTAAACTTAGCTGCATAGCGTCAGTGCTCTTCTGAAAACGCCGGCTCGCAAACAAGACAGATTGTTTACATATAAGACGTTCTTCAAGCAAGGCAGGGGTAACAATGCATTTTACAAAATCCAGGGAAAAGATTTTAAGAGCCAGCTTGTGACGCCAACAAAACACTTGAGAATCAGGAGAATTCTGCCATTTGTTTCTGGAAGTAAGGAAAATTCGCAGCACAGTTTCAACTTGAATGTTGTATTGTGTTGATAGCATTTAGTGCTGGAAATGACTGTGGTGGAAATTACATTTTGGATTAAAATAGCAACAAAAAAAAGTCAGCTAGCATTTTATCTAGCCACAATACACTGGGAAAATTACTTTCACAATTTGCTCTAATATTTTGCTAGTAGAATTCACAAATAATCACAAAGAAACAGCAACACATTGAGTTAAACCTGACATTTTGAAATAGAAAGAGTGAAGTGGTATTTTCTTTTAAGACACACTTCTACAATCTATAATAATTTTTACAGTGTAAATAATCTGACAATTTTAGCATGATAGGAAATGATGCAAAAAAAAAAAAAAAAACCCTGATGCCGATGATGCTAGTGAAGCAGCAGCGCAAGAGAACTGACCTAATCTATGAACAGTCAAATCCTTATACTGATGGCCACTAAAATTAGATTAGATATCTGATATACATAGGATGTATTTTCATTCAAGTGAACTGAATCAATAAGCAGTGAGGACCAATAAGTTCAGACCTAATAGCCTATTATAAACAGATTCCTCAAATAAAAGACTATATATGCCAGCACGTTACAGTATTGTTGTTCGTTACCGCAGCAACCACTTGCGTGTCAGGGTTTGAAAGTGCGTCTCATGTATGAAATATCTGTACACATGACGGGCGGCAATAATATTGCAAGAAAATCCTGAAGTGTACAGACAACTGCATTATTTAACCGCATTTTCTTCATTACAATGTTAAAGCAAGTGTCAAATAAATTTCATTCATAATGTTTCTACTTAATGTAACATGACAGTTCATACTGGAGTGAAGCCATTCTCATCATGTGATTGGGGAAAACATTTCTGAGGGCGTGGTGAGCTTGTGCCAGGGGCGTGGATAGTGAGCTGTTGGAAGAACCATCCTACACAATGACCCACAACGTCCAATAGGAAAATTCAACTGCAGTTGCCACCGTTCAACCTTAAGAGGACAGCACTTAGACGGTTTTACAACATATATTGTAGAATTACAACACTTTATACCCACATGTCAAAACATTTACTCGAATCAATGCACAGCATTACTAAAGCCCCAATCTTGCAGATCATTAACTAAGAAAAGTTGGTTTAGGGTTTAGTTACCCTTTAAAAGTGATATTTACCATTTTACTTTTGATTTTGCTTTTTCACACACCACATGGCTCATTTCATCTCAATGTTGCAAATAGATTATTTATGTTTGATGTAGTCGAAATTATGCATGTCGTCATTTTTGAAGAGCATTTTTTACATATTTTTTTCACAATATACTTAATTCTTTCTTTAGATAAAAAAAAAAAAATCTACATGACATCCCAATATACCGTCTTCGGCATGATGACTCCAATCTTTAGAATATTCCTATCTAATAATTGCCTCACTGACATGGCATGATGGCCAGAGGAGAACTGGTTTCTCCTAAGGTTTATTTTTCTCCATTATGCCACATGATGGAGTTTTGGTTCCTTGCCACTGTCGTCTTTGGCTTGGCTTGCTCAGTTGGGGACACTAAATCTTCAACTAAATATTTTAATACATTTTCAACTAAATTACTGATCTGCCTGCATTGTCACTATATGATAATTGAAATGAGCTGGATAACATCACCGTTTTCTCCAGAGCGGCTGTACAGCCGAATCAAATTCTGTTGCATTATTTTCCTGTTTAACACTGTGAAGCTGTTTTGAAACAATCAGCATTGTAAAAAGCACTATATAAATAAAGGTGACTTGACTTGACTTGACTAGATTATCATAGTTTTAAACATTGTAATTCATATTTTTATGATTAATTTGTGAAAGTTTAGGTCTGGGACAAGGGTACAACATTATAATCAATCAATCAATAAATCAAATACATAAAAACAACCAATCCATGTGACAAAAGTGTATGAAAATGAAGAATATAACATGATTAACAAACAAACAAACCACTGGGAAAGTGTCTGAGAGTGAAGAATACAAAAATAATCAATAAATGAATCAATCAAAACAACCAGCCAACCAATCAATCTCTGGAACATTAAGAGTGTTTCAATTTGAATAATTTCACATGAAAAAACAAACACACAAAACCAATGTATCTATCAATCAATAAAAACAATCAATCATTGAATCAATCAATCAATCAATCAATCAATCAATCAATCAATCAATCCACCCACCCACCCACCCATCCATCCATCCATCCATCCATCCATCCATCCATCCATCCATCCACCCACCTATTCACCCATCCATCCATCCATCCACCCACCCATCCATCCACCCGCCCATCCATCCATCCATCCATCCATCCATCCATCCATCCATCCATCCATCCATCCATCCATCGCTGATTGAAAGCTGCAGCATTCTGACAAAAGAGACACAGTTGCATATCATGCACACTACATCTTTATACATGCAAATGCAAACGTGCCATTTCATACAATGATCAAGAGTACTCAAAAATCAAGCTACTGACTACTTGAAGCATAGCTGACACTCACTCGCTGGTACAACTATAATTTAAGTGGACATTTAGCCATTAATGGTTCCCAAGCACGAACACCCCCCCCCCCCCCCATTGCAAACATTGCATGTCTCTTCAACACCTGATTCAACTCAACAGATCATAGTAGAGACCTGAAATTGCTGTTTCAGTCAAAGGAGATGTAAATTGTGCAATGTTGGGGGGCTCCAGGAACGTGCTTGGGAACCACTGCCTTCATGGACTGTTTTCAGGATGTTCATTGCATTCCGTGAGCTACATAATGTCATAAAGATTTTGTTCTTGTTCCAAAAGTAGGCACAGCTAGAATTTGCTTTTCTTGAGTCATCATATTGCACCCAGACCGATTCGTTCTGCTTGCCTCAAGAGGGAAACCACAACCTCAGCAATGGCACGAGTGTATTTATCTGATGCCTTGGTGTCTGGTGTACCCAAATGAGTATGATTATTGTGTAATTGCAAAGACTGGATAATTTGAGAAGTGGAGAGGTGTTCAATTCAGTCTCATTATAGCACATTTGCGGTTGTCTAACTGTAATTGGCAATAAACCAAAAGTATTATGTTTAAAATTAACATGAAATTAAAATTGCTTACTTTCTTAATCCATGTTCCTGTTGCTATTGTGAATGGTTCACTAGAACACTTTATCCAAAAATAATAACATTTTCATAATTTTATGTTGGAATATTCAAGCCTAAATAGTTAATCTTTGTATTTTATGTATTTATTTATTTACTTTGTATTTATCTTTGTGACTTAATCTTTAATTTATATTTATATTTTAATTTATATATATTAAAAAAAATCATACATAACTTTACACTGAAATGGTTAGCAAGCTACATTTTCACACTCAAATAATTATATGCATGTTGTTCACATATTGTGGCTATACAATTGAAATTTAATGTTCCCTTTTGAGGAAACTCGCACTGCGTCGGAACAATGAATTTGGGGATGCTCCCTTAGTGATAGCGTATCTGAAGTCAGAATGAAACTATTCCAATACTGATTGGTGTTGCGTCATGACGTAGTATTGTCAGCTTTCGCTCTTCAGCATAGCACTCTGTGTCAAAACTGTTCTGTCTATTTATTGTTGTTTGTCAAAAGAGAAAAAGAAGTGTATTGTGTGAGAATGGCGGAAAGAGAGTTCAAGCGATGTGTGCACCCGTGTCCCTGTTTCATGTCGGGCTCAGACACACATTCGCTGTGTGTGGAGTGCCTGGGTGTTCAGCATGCTGTGAGCATTGTGATAAGCTGACGCTCAGGGTGCTTCCCTTTCTGTGTTCAATGAGGCCGGCCAGTCTCGTGAGCCCCGTGGTTCTGGACCTGCGGCCGCTGAGGCGGCTCGGCGTCACAGATCATGGGGCTCACAAATGGATGTGTCAGCGAGGATTAGGACTGCTGAGGCACTTTCCCAATCATCGTCTGACAGTTCAGATAATCTCCCTCCCCGTGTGAAAGCCAGCGCTGCGGCGCCGATGCTCTGGCACTGAGGAGCTGGACGAGTTTGACATCAAGGCGGGGGATGAAGCACAAAGTATTTCGCCACTTCATCCACCCTCTCAAGAGGAGCTGGTTGAGGTATTGACCTGAGCGTTGGCCAAATTAAATATTGATTGGCCACAAGAGACGCATGAGATCCAGCCACCCAGTAGGACGATTGCTTTCTCAGACGCCGGTTCAATCACCTCGCCAGGGCTTGCCATTTTTCCCTGACCTGCACAACGAGTTTAGCAGGTCTTGGAATAAGCCTTATTCAGCGCGTGTTTCCAATCCCCCGGTGTTGGATTATGCCAACTTACTGGGGGCACGCGAGGCTGGCTATGAGACGATGCCTCGGGTAGAGGAAGCTCTCAAAAGCTATCTTTTGCCTGACTCTGCATCGTCCCTTAAAGCCCCAGGGCTTATATGGCAGCTGGGCGGGCTGGTAGTACCCTGCATACATTATCTATTCTGCAGGCCTACCAGGCCGACCTCCTAAAAGAGCTTGATGAGGGCGAGGGTCCCTCTCCGTAGGATATATTGGAGCTCCGAAAAGCTGCTGACATCTGCATCACCAAGGAGACGGCCCATGCCATCAGCCGCTCCATGGCTTCTATGGTGACTGTGGAGAGACATCTCTGGCTAAATCTATTGGGGATGAAGGAGAAGGATAAAACCTTCCTCCTGGATTCCCCGATTTTGCCTTCGGGTCTGTTCGACGCTGTTAACACCGTCATTGAAAGATTCCAGGAGGCGAAAAAACAGTCAACAGCTTTTCGCCAATATCTCCCTCGGGCAGCCTCAGCCGTCCACCAGCTCCTCGCACCGGCAGGTGCAGAAAGAGAGCGTTGCCTCAAGAGCTCCTCCTTTGGGAGCTTGGCAACAGAGGCGGCGCTCTCACCAGCAGTCTTCAGCGCCGAAGGGCGATCTGAGGAACGTCCTTCAGGCGAGGAAGGCTGCTGGGAAGAAGTCCTAGCTGCGGCTGGGCTTCTAAGAGCGGTCCCCCCCACACAGGGGTAACCAAAGTTGCTTCCTCCGCGGCGCTCTTGGGAAATCGATGTGGTAATCCCGCCGTCACTGATGCTTCATGCCACATCGGTTTCCCGCGAATGCACGCTGCACCAGCCGCCTCTGGAAAGAAGTGTGCTCCTCCGCTGGAGAGGGAGTCCGGGTACTTTATAGTTCCCAAAAAGGATGGATGGCTGCGTCCCATTCTAGATCTGAGATATTTGAATCGGTCTCTGAGGAGATTCAGATTCAAGATGCTCACTGTTTCCATCATCGTGAGTCAGATCCAGTCCGAGGACTGGTTCGTCACAATAGATCTGAAAGACGCGTATTTCCATATATCCAACCTTCCATGTCACAGGAAGTTCCTGAGGTTCACTTTCGGGGGCGAAGCGTACCAATATCGAGTGCTTCCCTTTCCCCTCGCACCTTCACACCTTCACCTTCACAAAGTGCATGGATGCAGCTCTGGCTCCACTGAGACTCCAGGGCATCCGTGTACTGAATTACATCGACGACTGGCTGATACTGGCCCAGTCGTACGAGATGGCGGTTCGGCATCGAGATGGCGGTACGGCATCGAGATGTCTTTCTGGCCCACATTCAGTGCCTGGGGCTGAGACTCAACACGAAAAAGAATGTGTTGACGCCCTCCCAGAGAACCACGTTCCTGGGGATTGTATGGGACTCGACGACGATGCGGGCACAAATGTCTCCCGCACGGATCGAGACCAGTGTTAATTTCGTTGTTAATTTTCATCAACAAGCTTTTTTCACTGACGAAAACAAGATGATAACTAAATAAAAACTAGTGTTTGATGACAAAAACTATGATGAAAATCAACTGTCATTTTCGTCAACAAATAAAAATGAGACGAAAATGTTAGGGAGGGACGATTAGGGAAGAGATCCAGTCAGAACGGATATATTCTGCGTAACAGATTCGCACATTTGATTTGAACGTGCTGATCTAACCGCTGGAAAACACGGCGCTGTTGCGCTTCTACAGGCTCACCCCCGCATCCCCAATACAGCACTCCAGAGCGGTTCACAATCAATGAATAGCGCACATTTATGCCAGGCAATTGTTTATGAACTAATGCTGATGAATAATGACAATGTTTACTTTACGATGTTTATATAGTAAAAAGACGGTTGTAACAATGCATATTTTATCTCCTCATCTGAACTTGAATGAGCAGCTGCAACTTCAACAGAGGTGTAGACATTTCAAAATAAGAGTCCCGGTGTATTTCGAGCTTGTTTATAATTACAAGTCACGCATTATATATTCGTTTTTGGTTACACAATAAACTGTATTTAATTGCATTCCCATTGAATTAATATTCAGGAGGAAAGACCAGTATTTGACAAATATTCAATAAAGTATCAGGGTTATAATAGTTTTATAAAAAAACAAACAATAAAATTAATTGAGCTCTTTCGTGTATTTTTAATGTCAAAAACAAAATGATGTCAAAATGTCAGTTCAATTTAACTAAACTCATTAGATTTCAGGAGACTAAATCTACTGTAGATTTAGTCGACTAAAACTAGACTAAAACTAAAAACAATTCAGGTGACTAAAATATGACTAAAACTAAATGGCATTTTAGTCTAAAAACTATGACTAAAACTAAATCAAAATTTGCTGTCAAAATTAACACTGATCGAGACCATGCTGGCGATGGTCTCCAGAATAAAGCTAGGCCACAGCATCACTGTAAAGCACTTCCAGAAGTTGCTGGGGCACATGGCAGCAGCATCCAATGTGATACCTTTTGGCCTGCTGCACATGAGACCTCTACAGTGGTGGATGAAAACCAAGGGGTTTTCCCCCAAAGGGAATCCATTCCGTATGATCAGAGTAACGCGCAGATGCCTTTTTTCCCTAGTAATATGGAAGAAACCTTGGTTTCTGTCTACAAAGCTCTGAGGAGTTTTTTCCCGGACCTCCGTGGTCACCATGTCCTGGTACGAACAGACAACACAGCAGTCGTTGCGTACCTGAATCGTCAGGGGGGTGCATCACATCCTCCTGTGGTCCCAAGGGAAACTGTTGTCCCTCAGGGCAATGTATGTCCCAGGGGTCCAAAATTAGGGAGCAGACGTCCTGTCGAGGCAGGGGCTGAGGCCCGGGGAGTGGCGGCTCCACCCGGAGGTGGTGGAGGCCATGTGCGAGAGGTTCGGCCCAGTGGAGGTGGATCTATTTGCGTCTCGCGAGACGTCCCACTGCCCACTGTGGTTTTCTCTCACGCATCCAGCCCCGCTGGGGTTGGATGCCATGGTGCAGACATGGCCGAGGCTACGTCTGTACACTTTTCCCCCAATCTCTCTGGTCCCTGTAGTCCTGGAGAGGGTCCGTCAACAAGGGGTCAGCCTGCTCTTGGTGGCACCTCGTTGGCCAACTCGAGTTTGGTTCTCAGACATCATAGCTCTGTTGGCGGGTTTTCCGTGGCAGGTCCCTCTGAGGAGGGATCTCCTATCTCAGACGGGAGGCACGATATTTCACCCCCAGCCGAAAATTTCAGGTACCTAGAGGCTGGCCTGCCGGCAGATGTGATTGAGACCTTGCTCAGTTCCAGGGCTCCGTCTACAAGGAGACTGTACAGCCTCAAGTGGAATGTGTTTTCCACTTGGTGTAGACCCAGTTAACTGCCCAGTGGCTTCAGTGCTGGGATTCCTCCAAAATCGCTTCTCTGTGGGTCTTACCCCGTCCACACTCAAGGTGTACGTGGCTGCCATTGGGGCTTTCCACGCTCCTGTGAGTGATGGGCCTTTGGGTAGACACCATCTGGTTGTACGGTTCCTCCGTGGGGCTTGGAGGATGAGGTCTGTGGCTCGTTCCAGAGTTCCAACCTGGGATCTGGCGGTGGCATAGAACCTGACCCTTAAGGTGTCCTTTCTCCTTGCTATCACTTCTCTGAGGAGAGTGGGGGACCTCCAGGCCTTGGCGGTGATGCCAACTTGCCTGGAGTTTGCCCCTGGTGTAGTTAAGGCCAACTTACATCCTAAGCCGGGCTATGTGCCCAAGGTGCCATCTAGTTTGGCCAGGTCATTAGTTCTTCAGGCATTCCATCCTCCGCCTCACGTGACGGCAGAAGAAGGGAGACTTCACCTGCTCTGCCCGGTCAGGGCTCTCAAATTATATTTGTAGAAGTCTGTGCAGTGGAGGAGATCTGAACAGCTGTTAGTGTGCTTTGGTTAACCCAAGAAAGGGCTGCCTGCTTTGACTCAGACAATTAGCAATTTGATTGTCCAGGCTATAGCCACGGCCTATCAGGTGCGGAATTTGCCTTCACCAATGGCCGTGAGGGCCCATTTCACCAGGGGCATGGCCTCCTCGGTGGCCCTCCTTTCTGGAGTCCTGATGCAGGATATCTGCGAGGCGGCTGGGTGGGCCACCCCGCACACTTTCATAAGGTTCTACAGCTTGCACTTCCCTACGACACCTGGCACTAGGGTGCTCCAGTCCTAGTTGTGCCTGGGTTTCCAGCTTCATACTAGGGCAGGCGCTACCCTCGGTGTGCCCTAGTGGGTACTCGTTCCCCAAATTCTTCGTTCCGATGTAGTGTGAGTTCCCTTGACTAACCCTTGTTCCCTGAGATAGGGAACGAGCACTGCGTCTCGGCACCACACCTCGTCACGCCTGGAGCTCTTGCTTCATCGCGATAACTGACATTACTATGCCCCCTATTACCAGCCCCCCTTATGTAGCTTCCGGGTATGCCATCACATACTATGTCATGATGCAACACCAATCAGGATTGGAATAGTTTCATTCTGACTTCAGATACGCTATCGCTAAGGGAGCATCCCCAAATTATTCGTTCCAACGCAGAGCTCGTTCCCTATCTCAGGGAACAAGGATTATAGACATAACCCAAGCCGTTTACAAATTGACCCCATTCACATCCATTGTAAGGGCAGTAATACTTAACCCACAAAATTCAATACGGCAACAAATATATGGTTGTAGGCACACATTATGTTATGTGGTACATGTATATTTTTATACATACAGCCACAGTCTATGCTAATTTGCTTTTGACATGTGGGTGCATTGCAACATCCAAGTGCAATTCCCATCCAACAGATGTACGTCACAGCACTCTAGCTTTTATATTTATATATTAACCTTTTAATATCCATTACAGACAGTCAGTTTTATTGGGTTATGTAAAACATCATACCTGTCCAAGAGAGCATCTATAAATATACTTTGGTTAGCCTGCGGAGAGATAAGATAATTTACCATTTAGAGCCTGGGACCCATTGACAGTATCCCTGGCCGCCGCTATGATTAATGGTGTGGTCAAATATAGCCAGCCTATTAGTTTCATGTAAAAAGCATCTGGGCACAAGGTGTCATGAAGAAAACAAGGGCAGAAAGAGAAAGCAAGAGGGTTAATAAACAGTGATGCTACATCAGGCAAAACACTGGGTCACGTTTTAACAGTAAAGCGGCGTGCTGTTTGGATTCACACGCGCTCCGGGTCTGACAGAAGCTCAAGGGCTAACATGCAACCCCAGAGGTTGATCAAGGCGAGGAGATCTATAAAACACCAAGCTTGTCTTCCCCTAGTTACTGAGATGAAGAAAAATCATTTGAATGAATGGGAAACCTTCCATTATTTTAATGAAATATTCAATAACGTTACTAGAGTTATTAGACAATTTAAACATTAAAATTAACCTAGTATGAAAAGTAGCTAGATTCAATCACCCCACCCAATTTTGCCCCGTTGCCCACAGTTTTGTTAAAAAAATCTAATAATTATTAATTTTAAAAATACAAATAAGATTGATATATTTGTATACATATTAATAATATGGTGACTATGCATCAAGTTCAACGATTCATCCCTGTTACTGAAGATATCATCGAAAAACAATTCTAATAAATATTTTCTTACATTTCTTAGACAATTTAAACATAAAGTTAATGTAGTATGAAAAGTAGTTAGATTCAAACACCCCACCCATTTTACCCTGATACCCACAGTTTTATTAAAAAATTTAATATATATTCTTTTTAGGTTTTGAAAAATACAAATAAGATTAATATATATTTATATTTATTAATAATATGCATCAAGTTCAACCATTTAACCCTGTTACCGAATGTATTATCAAAAAAAAATCTAAAACATTTTCTTACATTTTTTTAAATACAACTAAGATTAATATATATTTAAATGCATTCATATGGTGACTATGCATCAAACTCAACCATTCAACCCTGTTACAGAAGGTGTTCTTAAAAATTATCTAATAAATATTTTAAGTTTTGAGAAATAAAAATAAAATGTATATATGTATATGGTAACTGCATCAACTATTCAACCCTATTTCCCAAGGTAAAAAAAAAAAAAAAAAAATCTAGCAAAATCTTTTTTTGAGAAATAAAAATAAGATTACTGAAGAATAAGATTATCAATAACTACAAACAAACATTTGTTCTCTTTAGTTATAGCTAAATTGGCAACCCTGTTAACTTGCAGCCTTGCTATATATTTATTTATTTATTTATTTAATTTTTTACCAATTAATTTGTTTAATTTTTACTTTAAGAAAATTTAATCACAACATATATGATTTAAAACTGGGGAATCCACAATCTCTGCAAAAGTGTTTGACACCTATGTATCCAGTTTACCAGAATGACTTATGAATGAGATTATTTTCTAAGTGCCATGTCTGGAAAACCTGAGACATGGAGAAGTGTTCAGTCTCGCTGTAGTCCACTTATGGTTTTCTAATTGTAATTGACAGTAAACAGAAACTGTTGTGTTAAAAATCAACATGATATGTTCCAACTTTGGGGGGTATAGGGGAAGAATAGAAAATTAATAGAAAATAAAGCAACTCATATAACATTTAGTTTGACCTTATAAGATTGTATATCAAATTTTATGAAGGTAAAGCCAATTATTCGTTGATTTGCATCTTTCACTGCATTCGTAGAAAGCATTCGTAATGAAAGAAACATTGCACTAGTGCAAGAAGTGGATGTGTTTTGGTAGACTTGTTGGCAATTTTTATTTTGAGGTTGGGTTTCAATTTGCCCTTACAGACCTTGAGTCCTTACTTTGCATATTGCAGCAAATCATCAAGGAAACACCCACTGTCAGTCCCGATCAGCATTAACTGATGCTGTCAATGGAAAATTACAGTGCCCACATATATTTCAATGGAGCAAAAAAGCAACCTTATTGAATATTCATAAAGTAGCTCTCCTCATCATTGAATATTCATCCACATGGTACTCAAGTCCACTACAAATGACCAAAACTTCACACTCAGTATTCCAATATGAAACTGGAAATTGCATAAGTAGATATATCGTTATGAATTGAATCAAGTCTTTTGTGCTTGACTTGACCCCAGCAGTTTATTCCACATATAAAAAGCAATATATTCAGGCTTATTAATGTGCCTTTACTGCAAAATGTGATTTAGAATCAATTCTTTATTCAATCTTCCACAACATATTACTGATGTACCACCTTATGCAATTCTACTTATGTGGGAGAGATGGTGGTCCAGTGGGTTAAACCATGGAACTGATACACAGAAGGTTGCTGGTTCGATCCCAGCGGTCACCACCAGTGTGTCCTTGAGCAAGGCCCTTTACTCCATGTTGCTCCAGGGGGATTGTCCCTGTAATAAGGGCACTGTAAGTCGCTTTGGATAAAAGCGTCTGCCAAATGCATAAGTAAATTATGTATTGTTGTCTTGAAGTGTTATTTTTTTCATGTAATATATTTTCTCAGCAGTATGTTTAAATTAATAACCTTTGCTGTCAGTAATTTTCTTGATGAAATTACCAATTCTAAATGCAGCATATTTAAGACGGGCCACATGCTTCTCTCACTTTTCAGACCTTATATCCAAGCAGGAAAGGCCTCAAGCAGTACAGATGTTAGCATAAAATCAACAGACTGAAAAAAAAAGCTGCCTGGCTTCAAAACAGTCAAAGCCTGTGTGACTTGAAGGGAGAATTTTCAATGGAGAAAAAAAGTCAGGGTTTGTTTGAAGATGACTTGGAAGAGTTTTCTTCAGGGGATTTTTGTTACTGAGATACAGGGATGAAGGTACAGTGACTTACACTGGCCAGTTGTTGTTGTTTTTAACCCCTAGAGGTCGAAGATCACGCCGGTGCGACCACCTAAATTTTTTTCTTATCAGTGCTAAATAGACTCAAATAACTCATCAGGCAAGTGTTATACATCATTATAATCTGTTAAGTATCTACTTTTATTTGTGTACACTCACAATAAAAACAAAATGCTGTGTTTTATAAAAAAATAAAGAAAACAAACATGATGCGCGATCTGCAGCCTCCCTGTCAATGAAGTCCAATCTGATAGTCTTCAGAAAACAAACTGTAACTTAGTAAATACTTGTCACACAAACAAAACAAAAAAACGTCTAAAGAAATGTTCAAATGTCAGGTCAGGTTTTATATAATTTAAATCAAATCGAAAACAAATATTCTCTGTTTATGTAATCTGTTTGAAAAGAGAGATGTCAGTCGTTCGCCAACCTCTTCATTATCCGCTAATGTGGCCACACCCACGGAGCCCACGTTGTTTTGAAATTAAAATACTGACACCCACATCAACTCGAATAAACATATCAAGATTAGTGCATGTACTTTACATCGTTTTGAGACGTGGTGAAGAATAATCCTGGAACAATTTACCTCAGAAGAAAAGCTGTTTATTTCTAAGAGCAACAGATTCAGCTGCTGATTACGAGGTAAGTTTAATCTGTTCGTTTCTCATCCACCCACAATTATTTGGAATGTTATTTTTTATATACTTGGCCCACCTGATCGATGGAAATAACCGTGAACCATACATCACTAACACACACACACGCACACACAAGCCTCACTGCAGAGTCAGACAAATCAGCATGATCAAAACTTCCGCGATTGTATTTTTACTTTAAATATCAAGTCATAGCAATCAATAAAAACACAAATCAAGAAAGGAATGTTATTTCACTATTTAAGATAGCCTGTCAGCAGGCTGGTGATACATTTTGGTAGCCCGTCTGAAAAAAACACAGCCCCGGAACGTTGGACTTTGCAAGTCCTGGCCCATACATGTCCAAGTCTGATCCCGAATCGCAGCACAATGAACCAACACCTCAAATAAAGGATTCTCCAGCTTGAACAGCGTGATACGTTATGTTCAGTTAGACACGTACACATAATCAATAGATATCAAAGATCTGTAACAATGCAATACTATCACATATTAGATTGTACTTGAATTTACTCACATAAGTGTGTTGCTTCATTCATTCATGTAATCTCATCCTGTCTGCAAATCCAGTCTCTTGTTTACAAACGAATCCGTGGTGAAATGAAGGAACAAACACGCAATGTCTTACCCACGTGAGCTGGATATTCATTAAAAATAAAGTTCATCCATGCATTCATAATATTGGAATCCGAATTAAGCTTATGTAGCATGTTTATTGCTTGGAAGTTCCATCTGGTTTAGCTCCACGTAGGCCTATGTTATTTATCTATAACATGTCATGCACAAATTGGTGGGTGGGGCTACAGAATCAGGCATTCGTCTTCTTCGGTTAAGGCAGTGTTTCACCACACTCTGACGTCACATGGAGGCACATTCCCAGATCAAGCATTTGCTGAACCAGCTGTCAATAAAAGCTTTTCTTTGAAAACAAGGAAGTTTTCAGCTCTGAAACTTACAGGATAATGTTATATTACCATGACCTTTTATATATCAAAAGTTCAAGGGAAAGTTGATTTTTCGATTCATGACCCTTTTAAATATGAATCCTGCTGGAACATAAAATGTCATAGACGTGAGACTGTTTAGACAAGATTTCTTTGGCCTTTTTTGGACAGATTATGAAGCGTTTAGAGTAAAATAGCCTAGTGTCACATTAATAAAGCTTTTGTTCACAAATTTCTGCTCAGATGCTATAAGTTTTGTGTACAAAAGATAACTTGTTGTAGCCATTAAAACCTATAGACAATAGTTTAAAGTCAAAGGTTTTGGATCTCTGTTTATCACTCCATACATAAAAAAATAAAATAATAATAATGCTGTCAACAGCCAGAAAAACAAACAAACAAACAAACAAACAAACATATGTTTAGGAATAAAGTGTTTAATAAACCAGGCAAAAAAAAAATTGAACAAACCCCTCTGTAAAAACTTTGAGAAAATAAATAGAGGTAAACCTGTAAAGTTTGATGTATTTAAGTTTTCTGAATGAGTGCATGAGAGAGAAAAAGGTTCCTCTATTGTGTTTTTTTCCGGGTATTACCTTTCATTTATAGCTGTATAGCTTTCAATATAGCCGTTTATGAAAGTAAAAAGTCTGCAAAATGCAGATAAATGGAGTTATTGATTCCCAAAAGAAAGCGATTCTGAACTGCCTGAAAAGAGTCGTCAGTAATTCTAGTCTTACTTGCATGAACCTACATAGGTTTTGTAACAAATTTTAGAGTAGACATATCACAAAAGACTGAGTCCTTCAGTGGCCCGTTTCAAAAAGGAAGTTCAACCAACTCTGAGTTTAAACCTGAACTCTGAGTTGACTTACTCTTACCACTTTTCCACCAGAATGAGCTGGGTGCTAGTTCAGAGCCAGTGCTAGTCCCAGTTCATAGTTGGTTCGACTGAGGAGCCTTCTAAGAACCTTTGCTTTTCCACATGCTGAGAGCCACAACAGAGCCAGGTCTTACGTCACTGTATATGTCTCATCTTTCTCAGCAACGCTAGCGAGGCAGCGGGAAACACAAACACACCAGGCTTGTTCGAGATGCACAGACCGATCCACGTATGATATAAAAAAAAAACACATGAGTGAATCAAAAGCATAAGTAGTCGTATGCTCTCGCTGGACTTGTTATCATACGGTGATCGGTCTGCACAGCACCGCTGCGAACAAGCCTTCCATCAACAATGCAAACGTTGCGTTACTATTGGGTTCAAAACACAACGAAAACAGCGAATACAACGCATTCATGCAGTTCGGCGTAATTTGTATAGACGGAGATTACAAATGAGCAGCAGCTGTTAGCTCCATTAGCTGCTATTTCAAAAATGGCGGATCTCAAGTTTGTGTTCGTCTTGTTGACCCCGCCCCCAGCGCCTGACGTAATCGATTCTTACTTCTAGCCCAGCAATGTTCTGATTCTACTAAAGAACCACTTTTCCTGGCTCGGAGCTGGTGCTTTGGGTGTGGAAACACAAAGAACCGATTTGAAACTAGGCTCTGGTTCTGAACTAGCACCAGCACTGCCTTGGTGGAGATGGGAAAATCTGAGTTTTGGGTTTCAGAACAGCTGAATTGAGCTAGTTCAATCAACTCTGAGTAGACTGACTCTGAGTTAAGCACATGCACTCCAACTATGAAAATCCACGATCAATGGAGCGCCGAAATTATGATTCACCGTGGCAACAGCACCCAACAAAAATCTGTTGAAAACAAGTTATCAATCTCACTCTATTTTTTTCCTCTTTTTGAAAATGGGGACACATATACTATATTTAATGTATTCTCTCATTCACTGCTCTAAAAGTTAACACAACTATGACGACTTCAGCTTCTAAGAAACCCGGAAATGTGAAAAGGGTCTACGTTCTTTTCACATAATGAAATGTTCTCTAATCCCACCTGTTACAATTATTAATTAGGGTAATGACATTAACATTTTACTTCTACTCAGGCCAGCCAAACACCAGCACCACTGACAGATGAAGAGGAGATGGAGGAAGAATATTAACATCCAACAGGAAAAAGAATAAAGTATTTGTAGGAAATAAAGATGACCATAGAAATGGTAAATAAATGTATTTAACAGCTGTGATGGTGGTTATGGCATATATCTCGTACTACCATCTGGCAGCATCCTTCCATCCCATACAGTAATCCGTTTTCAGAAAGTGTGATGATGGGAATATGAGTGTCATCAATGTGTCCAACCACTGGAAATCCTAAAGGAAATTCTAATTACTGGGTTACTTCTAGAGGTTTATCAAGTGAATGTCAGGATCCTGTATAAAAGGACATGCCCTTTTTGTCAATTTGACAGTGTCCTCATGATGAAAATATGAGCAATGAATTAATGTTCCTGCACTGCAAAAAATGCTTTTCTTACTTTGTATTTTTGTCAAGTGGCAGATAATTTAACTTGTTTTAAGTAAACTTTGCTTACTTTAGATTTAGATTTAATTTATATATTTTTTTATATGTGTACTTGAAATACGACCAAAATACTCAGTAAGAAAAGCATTTGTGGCATTTTAATGAATTAATTAAGTATTTAAAGGGTTAGTTCACCCAAAATTGAAAATAAAGTCAGTAATTACTCACCCTCATGTTGTTCCAACCATGTAAGACCTTCGTTCATCTTCGGAACATAATTTAGTATATTTTTGATGAAATCTGAGAGCTGTCTCACTCCTCCATAGGCTTTCAGAGGGACTGAAACTTGATGGCCCAGAATAGTAAGTAAAAACGTCATTTAAGGAGTCCAAATGACTACAGTGGCTCTGTATTAAGTCTATCATGCGACGAAAATACTTTTTGAGCGGAAAAACAACAAAAATAACGACTTTATCACACTATTTATCCCACTATATACTCTCTGACGAGAGTTCGCGGGAGTGCCACGACACATGCGCGAGTTCGACGCGCATGCGTCGTTGCACTCCCGCGAACTCTCGTCAGAGGCTCAAATTGAACAATAATAGTGGGATAAAGTCGTTATTTTTGTTGTTTTTCCGCTCAAAAAGTATTTTCGTGGCATGATAGACTTAATACAGAGCCACTGTAGTCATTTGGACTCCTTAAATGACGTTTTTACTTACTATTCTGGGCCATCAAGTTTCAGTCCCTCTGAAAGCCTATGGAGGAGTGAGACAGCTCTCAGATTTCATCAAAAATATACTAAATTATGTTCCGAAGATGAACGAAGGTCTTACATGGTTGGAACAACATGAGAGTGAGTAATTACTGACTTTATTTTCAATTTTGGGTGAACTAACCCTTTAAACACTGTTGGCACCTAAAAAGGGGGGAGGAGACTGAAAGAAACTCTGGGTTTACCAAAGAAAACCTGCTCCTGACCAGGTTAGGTTCACAGAGTAAGTTACCATGGTAACTGACTCTGAGTATAAGTTACCCCTCTTTTAGAAACGGGCTTGACTTACCCTGCTTTCTAGGGTTTGACATACCTCCCATTCTGAAACAGAAAACCCAGAGTTTCCCTTATTTCAGGGTTAACATACTCAGAGTTTTCACTTAACCTCCTTTCTGAAACAGGCCCCTGACCAATCAGAGCAGAGTAGACCAATCACAACAGACTGGGCCATCTGACAATAAGAGCAGAGTAGCCCAATCACAACAGACTGGGCCATCTGACCAATCAGAGCAAAGTGCACCAATCACAACAGACTGGGCCGTCTGACCAATCAGGGCAGAGTAGACCAATCACAACAGACTGGGCTGTCTGACCAATCAGAGCAGAGTAGACCAATCACAACAGACTGGGTCATCTGACCAATCAGAGCAGAGTAGACCAACCACAACAGACTTGGCCATCTGACCAACCAGAGCAGAGAAGACCAATTACAATAGACAAGTTGTAAGTGAGGAAGCTTCCTGAGGAGTCATGAGCGAGGATACACAGGTGTATCCTTCCCTCGCATCCCAAGGGGGTGGAGCTAAGACATAAGGAAAGGAAGCGAGGAAAGAAAACAAAGATGCACAAATAAGAAATGATAAGCACGCTACACATTCTTATAATCATGTCATGTGATTCACTTGCTCCTCATGTGTTCTTGTCATGTGCTTCCTTTGCTTCATGTGTTTTGTTCTTTCAGGCATGTTTGTTATGTCATTCGTCCTTGAGTATCTATAGCCCTCATGTTCCCATAGTCTCATCTCTAGCTTTGTTATTGTCTTTGTAACCCACTCTTAGTGAGTTTTGTCAAGTTATGTTCATGTCAAGGTTAAGTCTCCATTTTTTGTCATTTTTAGTTTTTTAGATTTTTGTATCCCGTTTATAATTTTTCAATAAAACTGCACTTAGGTTCACCATCAGTGAATTAATCCTCTGAACCCGACGAACATGGTCGCGTGCCCTGCTGGATTTTTCCTCATGACAGTGTAAAACAACTTAAAATACTTTGTCATTTTTGGCCTCACAGACATGAAAGATATGTCTTTACAAGGCTTAAAGTGTCTACTTTTATTTAAGTACACTAAAAATAAAAACAAAATGTGCTTTTCGCTAAATAAAGAAAACAAACAGGGTATGCGTTCTTCGTCTGTCTCCCCATGAAGTCCACTGAAAAGTGTCTGAAAATGAACTGTAACTCAGCGAATACTTGCCACACAGACACAACAGATATATCTTTATAATGCTTGGAATGTCTACTTTTAAATGAAATATAAAAAATGGGCCCACTTTATATTAGGTGGCCTTAACTACTATGTACTAACATTTTAATTAATCATTTGATACAATGCACTTATTGTGTACATTCATGTTTTTACATTGTACTTACATTACGTCTGTAATTATTTTTTGTAGTTACATTTGTAATCACACAGTTGACACTTCCTTTACACCTAACCCTACCCTTAAACTTACCCATACCACCAAACCTGTCCCTAACCCTACCCGTATCCCACCTCAATATCAGCAAAGGTGCTTTGCAATACAATTTGAACACAGTAAGTACATTGTACTTATTTTTTGATGTAAGTACATAGTACTTAAGGCCACTTAATATAAAGTGGGGCCAAAAAAACTAATATTCTCTGTTTATGTAATCCGTATGAAAACAGCGAGAGGTAGAGTCCCTCAAGCGGAGCCTCATTATCTTTAATGTGACCATCCCCACACGCGCAAAGCAATTCACATGCAAATTGTCCATGTGAAGGAATGCGAACCTGTAAACGCCCCCCATCACCTCAAAACAAAGCATCAGCTTCTTCATTCCTCTGATTTCCATCGCGTTTGGAAGACATGCTGTGAGTTTACCTTGGATTTACCTCAGAAGATACAGAACGCGATTTTAACAAGATAATTTTTAAGGTAAAACATTTCTTCTCACTTATATTAGCATTATTGTTGCATACACTTCACATTGTAGGCTACTAGTTGAACTATTGCCAGACTAAAATGTGTGAAATCAACAGAAACATGTTGAAATATGAAATAGGTAGGCAACCTTTCAATGCTAAATAAAGATACACGTACGACATGAGGATATTTATATGCTCTATAATATTAAACACAGCATGATATAAAAGTAGGGTTGCCAACTGTTTATTGGGCCTAAATGTCCCATACGTGACCTCCCTTGTCCCGTTTATTGACTGCTACACTGATCTAACCATTGACTAAGGGGCTGTACACATATGTTGTGTCTTTTGCACGCTCAAGTTCATTATTTTAAATGTAGACGCGCGACAAGCACGCTCAAATAGAGAGCAACGCTGTCGTGACGCTCAATGCGGTCACTCGTTTTTCCCAGGCGCGTCTATGCTCAGCAAGATTAAAAAGTTTAGCAGCGGCAGACATGGCAGGAACATCTGTTTGTGTATGCATTTGTAGATTATATTGCAAACAAATCATTATGCTATTCACGGTGATACTGCAATGAGAAATCTATGTAACAGAAATAAGCTCAAAAGTCAGGACATGTCAAAACATCTCCAGGGCCCAGAAAACAGCTCAGGGTTCAGAGGGTTAACGTTACAACTGCACAAAAAGGTTCTCCATTCTCTTAAATAGGCCTCATTTTATAAACTAACTGAAATTTCTCAGACAAAATAATTTTTTTTATATTTGTCCATGTGATTCACTGTGATTTTCATATCACAAGGCTATATGTGACAAAACTACAACAGTCCAAAATGAAGTCTGCACCAACTAAAAAATCTTGCCGTACTCCATCATAATATACCATTACACCACAGCAGATTTCATGTGAGCAATTCAGCTGCGGTTCCACCCTGCTCAATAAGATCATTTTGTCCACACTAGATATCTTTTAAAGATTTCTGTGGTGTGAATTCGTCATATGTAATAGATAGACCTTGAGCTGAGACACTTGTTTTTTTTTTTGCAATGTGTGCAGAAAGCAAAACTATCACTCACAGAGCAGAGAAACTCACACTGATGGCACGTTAGAGAGACGTGATGCTGCTGATGGTAAACACACACCCACACACACACACTGTTTGCTATTTCCTATTGTACACATTATTTTTCAATAAATAATACTTTATATAAATAACATGCTGTATTTAGTATTGAGAAAGGGTCCGTTACTGATTGTGATTTCGACTTCAGTTCGAAGCTACATTATTATGCCATTAATGAGTGAGTCAGCAGCAAACAAGTGGACCGAGACCGCTGAAAAGATGGGTCTGCTTCCAAACTAACTCTGGTGCAGTTTAAATAAAATATGAATGCAACATGGACCAAAGACATGTGAACAAACTAAAAATTGGACATGATGTCACAAGATGCGAGCCTAAAAGGACAGAATGCTATAGTCGTGATGTTGCCTATCACAGTTCAGTACAGGTGTCAGAACCGCGTCTCGTCACATCAGATTTTCATTGTGTGACGGAGGGATTCCTGATGATCTACTCCTTTAAACATTTTATAATCTTTTCACAGGTTCTCAGCTGGTCAAAATACCATCATATATAAGCTACGCACATACAGCGAGCGCATTTATCCCAGCACACAGCATTGTTTTGGATGTTCTGTAAATTTTCATCATGAAATATATGTAATAGAAACAGACCAATCAGGTAGTGAACATATCCCTATGCTTTTAGGTTCAGTATCTTTAGGTTTGTGTTAAAATGCCATCTGAATGCTAAGCAGATCAGGACAAATTTACAAATGCGCTGACCAGCGCTGTCATGGGAAATTCCCTTAACTGTTAAAAGGACAAAGACAAATACATCTTCCTCAGCAGACATTCAAATAGATTTTGTGATTATGAACATAAGATTGACCAGAAGAATATCAGCTAGATGCAGGTAATGCACTCGTTTTGTCGATCTCTCTCTCATAATGCTTTACATAATACAATAAGCTTCAAAGAAGCAACACAGCAATCCTATGTTGCTTGCTCTAAAGTGATGTTTTAACATTAGTAACAGAGGCTTGGGTTCAACTGTTAAACTGTCAACTTTAGATTTGAATATATATATATATATATATATATATATATATATATATATATATATATATATATATATATATATATATATATATATAAAAATATATAAAAACCGCAATTCACAAGCGTATATATATATATATACGCTTGTGAATTGCGGTTTGCATTTAGTTAATTATTTTTATTTTTCTCCAAATTGGCTCTGTTTGAGTGTGCCTGTGAGTCTACGCGCTGATATGAGAAAATATCCAATCACTACGCACTAAAGTTAGGGGTGTTTAGCCAGGCTAGCAATGCTGTTCCCACTTTAACAGAATTTTTGCATTGCGTTTTAAAGCCTTGCCGTTTAAACATTTTATTTGCGTGCTTATGCACTGTTTTAAGTGCATGCACTAAAAGCCTGTCAAACACGTGATTACGGGACTAAGTAGTCTTACTGTGCTAATACTGTCAAATACACACAAGGTTTACATTAAACAGTTAGTTATGTCTAAAGTGTACATAAAATCGGCATGTGTTAGATGCGTGCAGATCTAAAATTGACAGCTGTGCAGCGTAGTGAACATGCTGCTTGTCCTTAAAGGGACAGTTCACTCTAAAATTATGTCATTATTTCCTCACTCTAATATTGTTCCAAACCTGTATTAATTTCTCCTGTTGAACACAGACAGTTGAATACCAGACAGTTGATGGTAGCCATTGACTTCCATATTATTATTTCCTACAATGGGGACAAGCAACTGTTTGGTTTCCAACATTCTTCAAAATATATTTTACAACAGAAGAAAGAACATTATTCCGGTTTAAAACAACTTGAGTGTGAGTAATTGATGACAGAATTTTCATTTTTGAGTGAACTATCACTTTAATGTTAATAAAACAACAAAAGACAAAGAAAAAATAACTCACGGCTCTTCACTGTAAAAACTTAATAAAGTAGCTTTAATAAGAATCAATGTATATTTTATTGTGAAGTCTATGTAAAGTTTTATTTTTATATTTATTCATTCAATCTCATACTTAAATACTGCTGTACAGCTCTGAACTGAATCTTTATATACAGTGAGGAAAATAAGTATTTGAACACCCTGCTATTTTGCAAGTTCTCCCACTTGGAAATCATGGAGGGGTCTGAAATTGTCATCGTAGGTGCATGTCCACTGTGAGAGACATAATCAAAACAAAAATATCCAGAAATCACAATATACTATTTTACTTATTTAACTATTTATTTGTATGATACAGCTGCAAATAAGTATTTGAACACCTGTCTATCAGCTAGAATTCTGACCCTCAAAGACCTGTTAGTCTGCCTTTAAAATGTCCACCTCCACTTCATTTATTATCCTAAATTAGATGCACCTGTTTGAGGTCGTTAGCTGCATAAAGACACCTGTCCACCCCATACAATCAGTAAGAATCCAACTATTAACATGGCCAAGACCAAAGAGCTGTCCAAAGACACTAGAGACAAAATTGTACACCTCCACAAGGCTGGAAAGGGCTACGGGGAAATTGCCAAGCAGCTTGGTGAAAAAAGGTCCACTGTTGGAGCAATCATTAGAAAATGGAAGAAGCTAAACATGACTGTCAATCTCCCTCGGACTGGGGCTCCATGCAAGATCTCACCTCGTGGGGTCTCAATGATCCTAAGAAAGGTGAGAAATCAGCCCAGAACTACACGGGAGGAGCTGGTCAATGACCTGAAAAGAGCTGGGACCACAATTTCCAAGGTTACTGTTGGTAATACACTAAGACGTCGTGGTTTGAAATCATGCATGGCACGGAAGGTTCCCCTGCTTAAACCAGCACATGTCAAGGCCCGTCTTAAGTTTGCCAATGACCATTTGGATGATCCAGAGGAGTCATGGGAGAAAGTCATGTGGTCAGATGAGACAAAATAGGACTTTTTGGTCATAATTCCACTAAACGTGTTTGGAGGAAGAAGAATGATGAGTACCATCCCAAGAACACCATCCCTACTGTGAAGCATGGGGGTGGTAGCATCATGCTTTGGGGGTGTTTTTCTGCACATAGGACAGGGCGACTGCACTGTAATAAGGAGAGGATGACCGGGGCCATGTATTGCGAGATTTTGGGGAACAACCTCCTTCCCTCAGTTAGAGCATTGAAGATGGGTCGAGGCTGGATCTTCCAACATGACAATGACCCGAAGCACACAGCCAGGATAACCAAGGAGTGGCTCTGTAAGAAGCATATCAAGGTTCTGGCGTGGCCTAGCCAGTCTCCAGACCTAAACTCAAAAGAGAATCTTTGGAGAGAGCTCAAACTCCGTGTTTCTCAGCGACAGGCCCAGAAACCTGACTGATCTAGAGAAGATCTGTGTGGAGGAGTGGGCCAAAATCCCTCCTGCAGTGTGTGCAAACCTGGTGAAAAACTACAGGAAACGTTTGACCTCTGTAATTGCAAACAAAGGCTACTGTACCAAATATTAACATTGATTTTCTCAGGTGTTCAAATACTTATTTGCAGCTGCATCATACAAATAAATAGTTACAAAATCATACATTGTGATTTCTGGATCTTTTTTTTTTTTTGATTTATGTCTCTCACAGTGGACATTAACCTACGATGACATTTCAGACCCCTCCATGATTTCTAAGTGGGAGAACTTGCAAAATAGCAGGGTGTTCAAATACTTATTTTCCTCACTGTATATATATATTTATATATTTTTTTTATTATTATTATTTTTATTATTATTATCATTATTATTATTAGAATTTTTACACTTGGAATGTGTACAAGTGTTTTTGAAGTAAATTTTAAAGTTTTAAGTCTTTTAAGTTAAATAAAGAAAGAGTATTGCAACAACAAAAAAACATTTTTCTCCTTAACCTCTTGCTGTTCCTGTTGGCTAAGAATAGAATAGCAAAAAACTAATGTGACAAGCCATTAGAACCAAACTGAACCGAAAACTTTGGTTAAAAAACCAAGGTATGTATTGAACCTTGGACTAACTGTATTGTTGCATCCCTTATAGCCGCAAAACACCACCTCTGTCAAAAATGAGATAATGATATTGAGTGAATGCTCTTTGCACATAGTATATGTTCATCAAATACTTTCACTTCAAATCCGCTAAATCCTAGCGTCAGCCCATTCAAAACACTGGTTCATTGGCAGAAACCACTAAATGACACTTGCCTTTGTCAGCAAAATCCTCTAAGTCCACAGAAACCAATCAGAAGATGCAAATCGAATCATAATTTGATTTCAAGATGAATGACAGTGTGCGTATGGCTTTCAATTGCCGCGCTGCAAGTTTTTATCATGTTTTGTCCATTGTTACAGCTGCAATGACTTCGCAAGAAGCATCTAGCAAGTAAACACAACTGTATTACAGTGCTTCTGTAAATCTCTGACAGAAAACACAATCTCTTGGTGGATCAGTTTCTTCAGTTACATTTTGAATTCTGCTTTCATCATTTGCAATGTTTCCAGTCACATCTTTATTAATTTTGCAACTGTTTACTATATCTTGTTGTCCAAAGGGTTAGAGGTTTTTTGCAACAAAAAAAGCACACATGGACTTTTTGAACAGTCACATTTGTTAAATACCAATGAATTGACAAAAGTGATTTTTTTTTAAATTAAGCATTTTAATAACTGACTAATAACCTTTTCATTGCCATTAAAGTGAAATTACTGAACCTAAACAGGAGAACATTTAAAAGAAAACATGTGAGACAGACTTTTTGCATATATATATATATATACAGAGAGAGAGAGAGAGAGAGAGAGAGAGAGACAGAGAGAGAGATACTCCCTCTTTGCGTGTTCTGATCCTCGCACAGATCCGTCCAGTCATTCTTAAGATGAAAGCAGGCTTGAAAATCCTAAGAAAAACAATCATAAGTGCCTTATTTTTGCTACTACAGCAAAAACAACGTCTGCACACGTATGCAACTGAGTAAAGACATTATTTTAATTTAGGTGAGATCTGGGAAGACTTGCTTACACAAAACCTCCCTTCGCTTTGTGCCTAAGACTTGGCCGTTACCCGAGACTTGGCCGTTACTTCACAGCGCCCGCGTCTCTGCCACAGCGGAAGAGCTTCATTTGTATTCCGCACGACTCTAGCCAGGTAAGTAATGACAAACAGCAAAGGCCAGCATGTCACAGCTCCTCTCAGCTGGGACGGCACACTGACGTCAGGCTTCCACACGCCTGTAGGCTCTGCCGCAGATGAGCCTGCTTCCCTCTAATGAGCCCACTGTTCGCCTCTCAGGATTGTACATCATTCCCAGTGTCCCCTGGCTGAGTTCAGGTAATAGTCATGGGAATCCACGGCTATTTCTCTTCTCTCACCGATTCCGGGTTCATCTGCATTTGAAAAGCTGCATCCTTGTGTAGGGTTGAGCATAATGAGATTTCAAAGAAAGAGCGATCAAAGAAATGGGGTGAATGGTTCATTGATAAGGCTACAAGGTTTATTTGATTCGGCTACAGAGAGCAACAGTGACTTTGTGGCCTTGGTTTCAGCAGTGTTTTTCTCATTCATTTTCTGAAAATCAATCAATCAATCAATCAATAAATCAATAACTTCTAAGCTAAACGGACTAGCTTAGAGATGAATCATTACAAACTTCGGTTTAAAACAAAAAGTATTGCAAAAAAAAACTTTAACATCTTATAAGAGGGAGCAAACTACTCATCTAATAAAGCTGTTATATATTCCTGTCTGTTTGTGGACTTATGTTATTTCCTGTTGTGTGTTTTGCTTTGTCTTTGTAGTTTTTCATGCTGATTTAGTTCTCCAGGTGTTACCATTTAACACCCCCTTGTTATCTTGTTTAGCTTGTTTGTCTGTGTATATACTATAGTGCTTGTGTTTCACTTGCGGTTTGCCTAGGTCCCTGGTGTTAGCCGGTTTCCTTGTGGTGTTATTAAACTTCCTGGCATTTAGATCCTCTCTCTAGCGTGATCATTCACACCCTTCATGACAGAACGACGGACCATGCTATGTATCTAGCAGGAAGTGACAAAGATCTCCTGAGCGTGTTTTGTTCTCTGTTTCAGTATGGGCAGCCCATAGAGTGTTATGTGGAGGAGTTTTTGGCTTACTGCCATCTCGCTCCACTGGATGACACTACTCTTATAGACTGTTTTTGAGCGTTGGAACGATAACATCACCCAGCTGATGCCAGGGGGAAATGCCGGCTGGACCCTTGCCCAGTATATTGATCTGGCTCTGCGGCTGTGTGGATCTTCCTTCATCGTGGGCGAAGTGGAGGATGATCCACCCTTAAAAAAAATTTGAGGGGGGGGCTATATGGCCGAAGCTCCATCTGCCGTGAAGCATGGCCAACTGCAGACTGCACCATCGGCCAGTACAATCGCAATCACTGGACCTGTCCGAGGGTGGAGAGGATTGGTGTCCAGTATGGTCGATCTGTTACTGATATCTGCGCGAGCAGCCGGCATCCTGAAGTTTCCACTGGTCTAAGCAGTTTCAATTGCTACGCAATCAAGCAAGCTGGTAGATGTTTTGTTTTCGGTTCTCCCTGTGATGGCTACCGCCATTTTGTGTGTGTGGCCGTGCCTGTTCCTTCCGAGACTGCATTGGCTTGTATTTCTGAACTTTCTGCATTCTCTGATGCCACGCCTGAATCACCAGCCCCCGACTGGCTAACCATCCACAGAGGCTGTCCCTGAACGGTCTGTGCTGCCCTGGCTTCCTGAACAATCTGTGCTGGCCGCCTGCCCTTCCTGGGCTGTTCAACCAGATTGCTCCACGGAGGTCTTCCTTTCTTCTCCACGTACCTGGATCTCCATCCCTCCCCCTGTTCCACCCAACCTGGACTTGTTTTGTTTCTTGTGAGCATCTGGAAGCTGCTCTTAAGGAGGGGGCTCTGTTATATATCCGCTGTCTGTTTATGGACTTTTATGTTATTTTCAGTTGTGTGTTTTGCTTTGTAGTTTTTTTGTAGTTTTTCATGCTAATTTAGTTCTCTAGGTGTTACCATTTAACCACGCCCCTTGTTATCTTGTTTAGCTTGTTTGTCTGTATATATAAAGTGCTTTTGTTTCACTCGTGGTTTGTCCGTTGTTGTATGACTTTCGTAGGTCCCTTGTGTTACCCGGTTTCCTTGTGGTGTTAAATAATAACAATATTGAATGAATGAATGAATGAATAAAATAAAAGGTATGTTTAAAAATTGTATGATGTGAAAGCAGATGCTGTTCTGATGCACTATAAATGTAAATATATAGAAAATATAATTAGAATAAATTAATACATTACATTTAAATTATGAATATATTTAATATAATAATAAAATCAGAAATAAAAATTGGACTGAATTAAGTGTAATTTAAAACGTAACTAAAAAGCTAATTAAAATATTAATAAATATTACAATAGTATATTAATAATACTAAACTAACTGATGATTGGTGGATTTGTTTTAGGAATTATGGGTAATGTAGTCCTTCACTGGGAAATAATGACAGGTCTGTGCTTAAAGGTTTGTACACTCTTAAAAATGATTTCCTCTATATGGAAAAAATTAATGGGACTTCCAGAACCAGACTGTCGTGCTCTATAGCATGTTTATCAAGGCTCTGTGTTCTAAGAAATGTAATTAAACGGTTCTAACGAATGTTTTGGTGTCAGAGCGCATCAACGTATCCAGCATTGGTACAGGCTCAAATCAGCTGGCTCTATTATTTAGGTAATTGCTTTTCAGTTCCGGCACTGAGGAGGAAAATGCAGAGCCATCCGTCTCGTATGCAGATAATGAGCAAATGTCCTTATGCTAATGAAATGTCTTTTAAAAGATTGTTGTGGGACATTGATTCGGATCCTTAACTGTGCTATTAATACCTATTTGCCCTTCCGTTCCCCGTGATGGCAGCCCTCTCCCTGTGATGAAATATAATTTTTCATTTCTTCTGGAAGGGATGAAAAATGGATGATCTTAGAGGTACAAAAGCCAGAGTCTAGATTGTCTGCAGCTTGCAAACAGGTATTACAAAATAGAGCCATTACGGCAACATCAGCCCGCAAATGGATTTGAAATTGAGTGGAAAACCATGCATGCGCTGGGTTAGACTCTTAGCTGCCTTGAAGGGAATTATATAGAGTAAAACATTCACGCCCCGAAAAAAGGTCAAAACTAAATGAAAGAAGGGGTGACACTTAGACCAATAAGTTTTCAATTGCCTAGACTAAAAACATGCAAATCAGATTTTTATAAAGAAAAAAATGCCTACAAGTAAAGATCTACATTAATGCTGCTCCACTTCATTTTTTCTTCACTTTATTGTGCTAAATTCAATCCCCAACAGAAAGTGATACTATTGGCTGAAAGAACTTGCTTTGGGAATTGTAATCGGTGCTTAGCCACAAAGAATATGCAATATCGCTGTCAAATTTGGAATTAGCAAATATATAAAGAAATTGTAGTATTGTAACATTAGCTCAGCTATACAATGTCTTATATGAACAATTTATTTACTGAATCACTTGATTCAGATGCTTCATTTAATTGAAAAGGTTAAACAGGACTAATTTCAGACCAGTGATATATAAAATCAAATCCAAATATTTTCTACAAAGTACTATTTATTAAACATTGTTGTCATTGTTAACTAACACTAACATGATTTATTAAAATAAGGCTTAAAGGAAATAAAAGTATTGCACTGTTAAAAAATATATATATTTTTGGAAAGTTTAAAATAAAACCAAGATTATTTAAGTACAGTTAACAAGAATGAACAATTTCAGTCTTTCTACTTCAGAATTTCTTGTTTAATAGGATGTGTTACTTTCCATTTCTTAGTAATTATTTG
This sequence comes from Romanogobio albipinnatus, assembly GCA_023566225.1. Lineage (NCBI taxonomy): Eukaryota > Metazoa > Chordata > Actinopteri > Cypriniformes > Gobionidae > Romanogobio > Romanogobio albipinnatus. Next base: position 20,814,998 of record CM042263.1, read on the forward strand.
TGAAATTTATATTTATTTATACACTCATAATTTCTGAGTGAAAATTGTTTCCTACATTTCAGTCTAGATGAAAAAGTTAAACTAAAAAACGAAAATGTTGCCTAAGCCACTAAATGAAAATCGACTATACTAAAACTACAAAAACTTTAAAAACTTCTAAATTAAATAGACACATTTCTCCCAGCAATCTGTTATATGGTAGGGAGCACAGTTACGCATCTTATATGTTTCAGTGCACTTTTTATGCCCATTCCTCACTGTCTCGTTCACTTGGATGTACGTAATTGCTTATGCTGCATGAGTGCCCACTACTGGCAGGACCCTTGTAATGTGTTTTAATGTTACGCATTAAGCCCTTGATCACTTGCGGAGTACAGTCATTGGGAGTTGCCATGACAACACAATTGTGTTGCCTTGTGGTCTATGGATCTGCCTGAAGTGTTTACAAGTAGACGTTCAAAATCAAGGGGTTGATGGTCTGTCTAAATAAACATCCCTCATCCACTTGACGAAGTTGAACGCACTTTAAAATGGCGGCGGGGATTCCCTCGAGGGGAAGTGCTTAGGGAAGTTTGTGAGTGTACCGGTATGTCTAAAAGTGGAGTTAAACACAGCACAAAAGGAGCAGATAGAAGCATTGCTTACGCACAAGTAATCTAACACGATCATCAAACATTCAAAGCAAATAAATCAAAACTGCCTAAAGTTACTAAATGAAATGTAGAACCCATGAAGAGTTAATGCAACTTTTTTTTTTTAAATAATGCTGACGAGAAAAGAGTTAATAAATTCTATAATAGTATATGAATTATACTGAAGTAGGGGAGAGCGGGGCACAACCTAACGCTTTTTGACTTTCTCAGTTTGTGTAAATCCACTTGGGGTTCAGAGTATTTATTTTTACAAATTGCCCCATAGGTGGGGTACATTGTAACATGTGAGAGGCACATTGTAACATGACCAAATAACAGCTTAAAATGTTATCTGATATAATCAAAAAAACATCCAAGACAAACTAAAATATTTTGTCAATAAAATACAATTATTAATTAACTTTTTCAAATAAAATAATGGCATTTTTAATCATTAAAATATACACATTTTTAAGTTTGACAGCAAACACACCTCAAACACAGCTAAACAGCATAGTTAAAAACATAATAATTAGGCTAAGCATTTCTGAACATTGACTCTGTCATTATTCACCTTTTTCTCATGGTTTCTCAATATAATTCATAAAAGTATAAAATATAATAGCGTAGTTCTAATATGTGCATAATGTAACGCAGTGTTACAACGTACCCCCCACCTGCACAACTGGGATTTAACCCTGGCTTGTGTCTTCTGCTGGTTAGATCAGCATTAAAAAAAACTACCTCAACTGTTAAATAACAGATATAAGATTAAAATAATATCAGATTTGTCTTATTTTAAATAAACACAAAAAAACTGATGAAAAATTAACTTAAGTAAGAAATTTTCTTTTGCTATGGTTAAATAAATGTTCAGTGATATCTTCCAAAGATTTATTTTTTTAATTTTGACGCAATTTTTTCTCTAAATAATGTTGATATGGCAACTAGTAAATACACTAAGTTTCGTCATCCTGGCATGTGTGGAAAGTGTTAAACCAGGTGTTACAACCCAGCGTTAAGTTGTGCCCCGCTCTCCACTAACACTGCTACAAAATAATATTAGCAAATCTGATGCTGATGATACTCAGCTCTATATTTCTTTGCGCCCCAATGAAACTTACCAATTCACAAAATTAGCAGAATGCATAACTGATAAAAGAAATTGGATGACTAGTAATTTCCTACAACTTAATTCTGAAAAAAACTGAGATTATAATTATTGGAACAAAAACCTCTGCACGTAGTAACCTAGAATACTGTCTAACACTTGATGGCTGCTCTGTCAAGTCCTCACTCAAAAAAAAAAAGTCTAAACATAAGATTTATGTATTTTGAATTGCATATCCATTCCCCATGCATTTGGATTACATAGTTTTAACATAAACAAATTAATAAACTAAATGTGATTCATATTTCTTACATAGATGAAACAGGTAAGATTTATGTAATTGTATTAATAAACTGAATGTGATTCATATATGCCACTTATACGTAAATGAAACAGTTAAGATTTAGGTAATAGTACACAGAAAAATGCCCATGTTAAATTAACACTGCCTAGTGTTCCTGAGTTAAAGTGCCATTGAAGCAGTGTTGATGTTAATGAGATAATTAAGTGATGATTGAGCATGAATGATAAACACCTGATGATAATGAGCAGAATCACCGAAGGAAAAAGAAACACAAGAACTACAATTGACATCAGCCACAGCCTTAGATGAAATCAACTGAAGATAAAAGAAGACTAAACTTAATTATCTAAAATTACACTAAAATTAATTATCTGAAGATCTCAGCAGAGGAGGATTAAACAACTTCACAAACAGCATTATCACCTTCACGCATTACTAACCAGACTGACTTTATTTCTGTCATTTCTGTTTTAATGAAAATAATTGTTTTATTTTGATGGTTACCATTATGGTGATCAGTGTTTGCTTTAGTTGGCCTCTTTACCCTTTTTTTTTTTTTTTTTTGCTTTAATTATTCTCTGGCTGCTTTAACTGTGTGTTTATAAAACAAATTTGTTATGGCAATGGAAGCCAAGAGAAAATGTTATCAGGTGATGCTGGCTATTTATTTATTGTTGATGATGACGACATCATCATGTAGTGGTGAATCACTGATCTCATTCAGAGTCTAATTCTCTGGTTATAGTGGTAATGTGTTATTAATTTTGTTTTATTCATAATAGTTGCCATGTGATTCTACAGCATGAGCTCCAGCACTGTTGTGCCAGACTGGTAGGAACCGCTGCGGAGGAGCACAGTCCCTGCGTGACTCGCCATAGACATAAACAGAGAGAAGTAGCTCCGGCTGCAATGTTCTCCCGCAAGATGCATGCAGTTCTGCTTATTAACCGCTAGAGCGTAAAAAGTTACGGACTACTGCTTTAAGCTGGACAATGGCTTTCTAATTAAGCTGATGTACAGCCAAAACAATCTTTGCAGCATTCATTTCCTATTATCACTGTTAAGCTGCTTTAAAACAATCTGTATTGTAAAAAGCAATATATAAATGAAGGTGACTTGACTTGACTCGAAAGAACCATCACGAATCAGACACTTGACTATTTCGGAGCTTGACAGTCGTTGTCTGGAAAAACTGTGTGAAGATTATTTAAACTTTCTCCTTTCTGTCTTCCACAGACAAAATACATGCATTTGCGTTTTTCAACGACACAAGGTTGAATACATAACAATTCTCTCTGTGAAATATCGACAGACCCAAGTGACACAGATGTACCAGTTGAAACCGAAAACTGATGCACATTGTACAAAAGCACAAAAACAAGCATTTACCTTTTCTGCAGACTGTGCCGTCCCAAAGAAAATAGGAATGAAGGCGAGCCACACAATGCAAGTGGTGTACATGGTGAAGCCGATGGGTTTGGCTTCGTTGAAGTTTTCTGGAACGCCTCGCGTCTTGATGGCATATACCGTACATGTTACCATCAACAAGATGCTGTATCCTAGAGAGCAAATTATTTGTAGGTCTGTAATGTCACACTTGAGAACCCCTCTGGCTTTGTCAGGGTTTATGGTCTTCTGCTCGTCGTAATCGATTATGGTGTTTGGAGGATCCACTCCGAACCATATGAGGACCCCTAGGAGTTGGATGGCGATTAGGCTAGACGTGATCGCTAACTGAGATGTCGGGCTGATCAGTTTAGGCGGAGTAACTGACTTCTTCCCTTCCTCGAAGATCCTGTAAATTCGATTGGTCTTAGTGAGCAGAGCAGCATAGCTGATACACATTCCCAACCCAAGGAAGATTCGTCTAAAGGAGCAAACAGCCACATCTGGTGTGGCGATCATTACAAAGGTGATGATGTAACACAGGAATATCCCGGTCAGCAGAACGTAGCTAAGCTCTCTCCCGGATGCTCTTACGATCGGCGTGTCATTGTAGCGGATGAATGTTGCCATGACGAAGATGGTGGCGATGATACCGAGCATAGCAAGGAAGACGGGAATGATGGCCCAGGGAGAATGCCACTCCAGCTTGACGATCGGGATGGGCTGGCAGGCAGTCCGGTTGGGGTTCGGCCGCATGTTGTAAGAGCACAGCTTGCAGGAAGTCTCGTCGTACTGGTACTGGTAGCCGTCGCAAGGCTCGCAGTGCCAGCAGCACGGCATGCCTTTCACCATCTTCTTGCGTTGACCTGTCTTACAGGGCAGACTGCAGACCGAGCTGGGAATTTCCATCTCACCGTTGGGCCACTGCATGTCATCGATCTAAAAAGAAGTGGAGACAAATGGTTGGTCAATGACTTTTCTAGATTTTTTTTTTAATTAAAGAAATTTATGAATTAATCATATACAATGATTTGAATACACCACTTTAATGTCTTGAGTTTATGAATTTTAAATTCAATTCAATTTGACCTAAAATGTCAGGGTGAAACATCTGTCCTTATCATATCATAATGAAGAAAACATTTCATAACAAAATAAAACGCAAAACAAAAAAACAAAAACAAAACACGAATCAATACGAACAAAAAGCACAAAACAACACAAACAAAACAAAACTAAATTAAACAAAACAAAGCTAAACAAAACTAAATACAAAACACAACTAAACTAAACAAAAAAAATAACAAAAAATCTAAATACATAAAGGAAATTACATCATAGACTGTGTCAATGTCACAAAGTCTCTTAAAATATCAGATTATTTGTAAATCTCTTTCAAAGTCATGTAAATCTCTCTTTTTGAAAACTCTTTGAGTTTTCAAAAAATTATATTACAATTTCAGAAGAAATGCTTTAAGAGCAACAGAACCAACATGCCCTTTTTTTGTTTTGTTAACAAGTTAATAATGTACACCCATGAAAGGGCATAAACACTTTTAAGTGTGATCATAGGGAAGAAAAAAAAACAAAATTTTGAGCCTGCTTATTGCTTTCCATCCACTCCCTTATACCTCCTTTAATATGCACTTTGAATTTCATGCCTTTCATTCAAACATTGCTGATTGCAGCGTGATTACCAATGATTTCGTTTAGCCCTTCGTGGCAACAATCACCATGGAGACGGCTGCATTTTAAAGAAAACAGGCAATAAGAGGGTGGCGAGAGAAATGCAGGAAATGCCCCTTTTTGGAATGCGTGAATTAATCACATAACATAATAAAAAAGCACTAAAAACACTGAGTAAACTTTGCAATGATTACAGGTTTGGATTCAGTGGAGAAAATTCACTTTCAACAAGACGCCTGCATGAAAATACAGAATTGAAAAAGGAAAAAAAAATACAGAATTAGACAAACAAAGACTTGTGTTCATGTAAAGGAACAGTTCACTCAAAAACCTGATGCCAGGTTTTAATTTTTTGGGGGGAACCGGCTCTTTAAGAACATTCTGTCATCAAAATGTTTATGCTTTATCAAACGAGTAATGAATAGTTTGACTAAAAACAACACTAAGACCTAACTCGGGTATTGATGGCTTTACCAGAGGACAGCCAGAGGCAATTAGTGGCAGAGTACCATTCTATTACACCTGGCTATTATTGGGTCGTGTCTGCTTTCAGGAGCACAGAGCAATTCGCTATATCCGTGGCAGCAGTGTGAATGTCGGACTGACACCTGGAGACGCCATAATGAAAAGCCACATCAATCCAGATGACGCACTCCGGAGCCTGGCTGATTGGACACAGAGAGCATTCTGCCGCCCAAACAAAAGCAGAAAGACAGCGCAGTTAATTTAGCGACTGAATCCCATCTGGGGGTCAGGGTGGAAAGCCACAAGAAAGAATGGGAGGACTTTTTTCTTGTTCATGGTCTCTGAATCTTATTTTAAATTCCTTGCACCATCTTATCTCCTTTCTTGCTGTTGTTTTTCTATACAACTCTCTTTACAACTCTGATCGCATTACAGCGATCCTTTATCAGGCATTGGGGTTGATAGATTTAGAATTTAAGAAATGGCTCCTTTGAATTAAAATGAGAGGAAGTAGAAATAGAAAGAAATTCAGGGGATACACAAATGGCTACAAATGTATTGATTAATAAATAAAAAATGTCTTCTATATAGAGTAAAATATTTTGTAATGTTATAGCCCCTAAAGGGACATGGTGATACATTTTTATTTTTTTAATTTAAAAAAATCGGACGCACACAGACACTCATGCACACACGCGTGCATGCACACACACACACACACACAAGAGCACAAGCACACATGTATGCACACAAACACACACACAAACTGATTGCAAACTGTATAAACTAAACTTTATCAACTGAAAGTATAGATAAAAATAGTTAAATGCAAGCTATTTTTTATTTTTATTTCAAGTACTAACATGGTAGTACTTCAGGTAGACTCAAGATGGCGCCGAGGATGGCTGCTACGTTGCGAGCTCCGCTGAAACATTGTAGTTTTTTGTTTGATCTGGTTATAGTTTTTGTGTTTTTTGTCTTGGATGTTGTCTGCCTTACTATGTACGACAGACAGACACTTTTGGACATTGGTTTGGCAATCGCACACCGAAAACCGGACTTTAAATTCTTCAACGACGACCCGCTGCTTACAAACACGGCAGCGGAGCCCTTTGTGTGCGCAGTGTGCGCACTGCGAAAATGCCGCCGGAGAAGGGGATGTAGAGCCGGCGTGCTCATCAGAGTAAGACGGCGCGCAAACCGACCCCCGCTTCCCAGTATTTTACTGGCAAATGTTCAGTCTCTGGACAATAAACTCTGCGAGCTGAGAGCGCGGATCTCTTTCCAACGAGAGACGAGGGACTGCTGCATTATCTGCCTTACAGAAACTTGGATGTCTGCTGAGATTCCAGATTTGGCCATCGAAACCACGGGGTTCTCCGTGCATCGAATGGACAGAGAAAAAGATCTCTCAGGGAAAAGCAAAGGCGGGGGTGTGTGTTTTATGATCAACAGATCCTGGTGTGATCAGAGGAACGTACATTCTATCAAGTCTTTCTGTTCCCCTGATCTGGAATTTCTCATGGTTCTGTGCCGACCATTCTGGCTACCGAGGGAATTCACAGCGGTCATCATCACAGCTGTGTATATTCCCCCACAAGCCGACACAGACCGGGCACTAAAGGAACTGTATAGGACAGTGAGTGAGCAGGAAACCGCGCATCCTGAGGCTGCGTTTATTGTGACTGGGGACTTTAACAAAGCCAACTTCAAACGCATTGCACCTAAATACCACCAGCATGTTAACTTCAACACGCGAGAGAACCGTGTTTTAGACCACTGTTACTCTCCCTTCCGGGATGGTTACAAATCCCTCCCGCGCCCACCATTTGGCAAATCGGATCACTCTTCCATTCTCCTTCTGCCTGCTTACAGGCAGAGACTGAAACAGGAAGCACCCGCCCTCAGAACCATCCAGTGCTGGTCGGACCAATCAGACTCTATGCTACAGGACTGTTTTGATCACGCGGACTGGGAGATGTTCCGGTCGGCCTCTGATGACGACATCGAGGTCTACGCTGATAGCGTAACGTGTTTCATCAGGAAGTGCGTAGAAGACGTTGTTCCGACCAGAACAATACGGCTGTACCCAAACCAGAAGCCGTGGCTAAATGGGGATGTTCGCGCGGCACTCAATGCGCGGACCTCCACTTTTAACTCCGGTAATGCGGAGGAGCATAAACAAGCAAGTTATGCCCTCCGGAAAACCATCAGAGCAGCAAAACGGCAGTACAGGGACAAGATTGAAGGACAGTTCAACACCACCGACTCCAGAAGCATGTGGCGGGGAATTAACACCATAACGGACTATAAAGGGAACACAAACTCCACCGTGAACACCGCTGCCTCTCTCCCGGACGAGCTCAACACCTTCTATGCTCGCTTTGAGGGAACTAACACCGCCCTCGCGGAGAGAGAGCTCGTGGCTGAAGATGCAGAGGTTAGTTCACTCACTGTATCTTTAGCGGATGTAACCCGATCCTTCCGGCGGGTGAACATCCGTAAAGCCGCGGGTCCAGACGGCATTCCGGGCGGCGTCATCAGAGCGTGCGCGCACCAACTGTCTGGAGTTTTTACGGACATCTTTAACCTGTTCCTCTCCCTGTCTGTGGTCCCCACATGCTTCAAAACGTCCACCATTGTGCCTGTACCTAAGCAATCAAAAACCACCTGCTTAAATGACTGGCGTCCTGTTGCTCTGACCCCCATCATCAGCAAATGCTTTGAGAGAATAATCAGAAACCACATCTGCTCTGTTCTCCCTCCCTCACTGGACCCACTGCAGTTTGCATACCGCACAAACCGCTCCACTGATGATGCCATTTCATCTACAATTCACACTGCTCTCTCCCACCTGGAAAAGAGGAACACATATGTGAGAATGCTGTTTGTAGACTACAGCTCAGCATTCAACACCATTGTGCCCTCCATACTTGACATTAAACTCCGGGCTCTAGGCTTAAACAGCTTGTTATGCAGCTGGATCCTGGACTTCCTGTCAAACAGACGCCAGGTGGTCAGAATGGGCAGTAACATCTCATCACTGACTCTCAACACTGGAGCCCCTCAGGGCTGTGTTCTCAGCCCACTCCTGTACTCCTTGTACACACATGACTGTGTGGCAATCCACAGCTCCAACACCATCATCAAGTTTGCTGACGATACGACGGTGGTAGGTCTCATCACTGACAATGATGAAACGGCCTACAGAGAGGAGGTGCACACTCTGACACGATGGTGTCAGGAGCACAACCTCTCCCTCAACGTCAGCAAGACCAAGGAGCTGGTGGTCGACTTCAGGAGGAATGAGAGAGAACACCGCCCCATCACCATCGATGGAGCACCGGTGGAGAGAGTCAGCAGCTTCAAGTTCCTCAGTGTCCACATCACAGAGGAACTCTCATGGTCCATCCACACTGAGGCCGTTGTGAAGAAGGCTCATCAGCGCCTTTTCTTCCTGCGACGGCTGAGGAGGTTAGGAATGAACCGCCACATCCTCACACGCTTCTACAGCAGCACCATAGAGAGCCTGCTGACTGGCTGCATCACCACCTGGTACGTCAACAGTACCGCCCGCAGCCGCAAAGCCCTGCAAAGGGTTAGCTAGCCACACAAGGTGAGCTTCCCTCCCTCCAGGACATTTACGCCAGGCGGTGTGTGAAGAGAGCTCAGAGGATCATCAGAGACTCTAGCCACACGAGCCATGGGCTGCTCTCACTGCTGCCATCAGGCAGGCGGTACCGCAGCATCAGAACACGCACCAGCCGACTCCAGAACAGCTTCTTCCCACAAGCAATTAGACTCCTTAACTCTTGATCCATCAGGATCATAACACACACTGACAGGATATCACTCAGCACAACCCACTGTAGATACACACACACTATATACACATTTATTTATCATTTATAATTTATAATTTATCATATAGCACCTATTGTACATTGGATCTCTACTGTGAATAATATTGTATACTGTACATTGTATATTATTATTATTATAGCTTAATGTATACTGTTTAATGTATGTTTAGTGTATATTGTTTAAAGTATATGTATATTGTAAGTATGTGTATATTGAGAACTACACTCACATTGTGTAAATTATTTATTGTTTATTGTAGAGTTTACCGTGCTGTGAGTAATTGTGGGCACATCAGATGTGTAATCTGATGCTGCTTTAAATGTTGTACATGTCATGTCGTGACTACTATGTTACTCGGAACTGCACCTAAGAATTTCACCTGCTGTTGCACTTGTGTATATGGCTGTGTGACAATAAAGTGATTTGATTTGATTTGATTTGATTTGATTTGATTTGATTTGATTTGGTAGGATGCTAAAATCAAAATCTAGCCAACATCATTCACTTATAAGGTTACATGACTGTACAGATGCTGCCTTGGAAGGCTTACTTTGGAACACATCAAACATGTTTATTGGTAATTGAATTAAGATATTGAATCTTAATAAAAACTACCAACTCAAAACTTATTTTTAATTCTATGTCATAAAATTCAAATCATGACTGTGCATCATGTTCGTTACCAAAATTAATTTCAATTTAAGAAATCCAATTCAAAATGTTGCTAAACCCTGGCACACATAGAATATGCACAAATATCCGCACTTTGTCTTAAAATCATGCTTTTCCCATTAGCTCCATTAAAAAAGCTATAGCATGATATCAGATGCTGAAGCATGATACTTGCAAAGATGAAAAAGGAATACATCTTTTTATGAGCAACAGTCGGAGCAGAATCAATTATTTACCCAGAACACCAAATATCTCTCTGATAGAACAGAGACAGCAGTGCTGCTCTGAATTATTGAAGCCTGTTCACTCAGATGATGTCACAATCGAGAAAAGAACCTGAGAATTACTCCCTGAGCCCCGTTGTCTATGTTGCAATACCACACATTCATCTGAACCAAATCAGAATTAATGCAAAGCAAACTAAAATAAAAGTTCAAAACATTTTAAAATACCGACTGAGACTAGTGATGAAGCTAGCTAATGGAAGCAAACGGTCACATGACTTCAGAAATACTGTTTAGAAAAGTTTCTATAACTGTTTTTGCATCAAAAGTGTGGCTATAACTGATCTCAAGTAAAGTGTTGTAATGAAGTCAGGCCTTTAACTCTCGATCCGGAGATTATGTACTCTTTCAGAAGATGTGTCATAGCGCCCTCTACTGTATAACAGTGAAAACACAGAAAGACAAAATATTATGTCAATGGCGGGGAAGCGTTTTCTCATAAATGACGAAAATATCTGTCAATGGCGGGGAAGAAGTTAAACAAAAAAAGACTACACAAAGACAAAGACTACATCCAGATCAGATTCAGAACAATGATCAAAACACAGATGGAGTAGATCGAGTCCATCAACACCCCCCAAAGCTTCACAGTCCTATAGCTCGTCCTGGGTCGACATTTAATTCAGTAACATTAGGCAGTTTTGATTTATATACTGTTTAGGGCCATATTTTAACAATCTAAGCGCATGGTCTAAAATGCATGTCTATTCTCTTAATGAGTCATGGGTGTGTTTTGAGCGTAACGTGCAATAAACCAATCAGAGTCTAATCTCCCATTCCCTTTAAAAGCCAGTTGTGCTTGCACCATGGCGGATTCGCAATTTACATGGCAGAATTTGCGAGCGGAAAGACTGAACGCTTCTCCAGAGAAGAATAGTTTTATTTTTCATATTTAAACATGTTTGTGTGCTTCTGCACATCCCTGTGTGTGTAATAAGCAGAGTGTATGCACGTTGTGCACCCGCCTTACTAACACATACCCGCATTACCCGCACATATTACTAACGCACACTTTAAATTACATAAAAATACTGTGCTATTGAATTTAGACCAGGGTCTAAAAAAAAACGCGAGTGCATTTGTTATTTAAATAACGTGGTGCTGGACATGAAACAAACAAAACAACATTTTGGCATGTAGCTGTCTTCAGGCCAGGGCACTTATCAAACTTACTTGGACATCGTAAGCTTGAGTTAAAACAACTTCCTGTTTCATGACGATAATAGCATGCTTTAACACTCAGCTAAGTGTGGCTAGCATGTTTTAGAATGTTTTTAGCATGTTTAGTACTCAATTGCATATTTTAGTATGTTGCTTCCTGTTGCCAGTGGGTGGAGCTATTACTATAACTGATTTTTTTTTCATGTATATGTTTTCAGGGCAGGACACTTCTCAAACATGTGAAGTTTGGGGCAAATCGGACATTGTATGCCTGAGTTACAACAACATCCTGTTTTGTGCCGTTAATCGCATACATTAGCACTTAGCCAATTGATGCATGATTTAATGTGTTTCTAGCATGTTTGGTGCTTCATGGCATATTTAAATATGTTCCAGGGAGGGAATTACAGTGTAAAGCATGCCGTTTCCTGTTGCCAATAGGTGGTGCTATGACTAACTGAATATTGGCATGCAGATGTCTTCAGGGCAGGACTCTTATCAAACATGTGAAATTTGGGGCAGGCTGGACATTATACACCTGATTTACAACAACTTCCTGTTTCATGGCGCCCTTCAGGGAAAACTCAAGATCTTTACTTTCCTGTAGCTCAAACAGTAGAGCATGGCACTAGCAATGCCAAGGTCATGGGTTCGAATTGATAAAAATGTAAAAAATGTGTACCTTGAATGCAATGTAAGTCGCTTTGGATAAAAGCGTCTGCCAAATGCATAAATGTAAATGTAAATGTTCACAATTGTACATTGCCCAGGTCTTTAGATTAGACTGACCAAGGGAGTTCGTTAAAGTACGATGTTTGTAAATAGCAAAAACTGCAAAGATTTTGCAGAGAAAATGAAAAATATCTCACTTCCTGTTGCTCCCAAGGACTTTGCGTCCAATGACTTTTTTGTAGGTATTGGGCTGTTACATGTGTCTACTGAATGTCATACTTGTACGTGAAACGTAGCTCGAATGCTGCTTAGTTGAAATTTTGTAGGTGGCGCTATCGAGCCATTTTGCCACACCTAATTCTGAAACCCATTTCAGACGTAAATTTGACACGTGCAAAGTTGCATGAGTTTTCAAGCATGTTTAGGCCCTCAAAAATGAAATTAATTTTGGAGAAGATAATAATAGACTGAGCAATTCCAAAAGGGTCCTCACACCATCGGTGCTCAGGCCCTAATAATCTGACTTTGAGAAAAGCCATCCAACCAGAATAATATGCGATATACGGGAAATTCCTTCAACGTAATCCGGATATACTACATTCATCATGCTGTTGCTGTCACGTGACTTGACTGCCATTCACAAATCCTCTCCTGTGGCCTCATGGAATAGTGAAGTGATAATCAGTTCAGCACTCGCTGGAAATAGTAGGTCATCCAGGTTTTATTTGCCTCTTGTTTTATGAATAGCTACTGTGAATTCAGACATACTACTCTTTTCACATAGGCCTACTGTTTTTCATCTACTATGTAGTAGTGAAGGATACAATTTCAGATGCAGCCAATATGTTGCCTCGAGTATTGAACATTTTTAACACTCTCACCTTAGAAACCCGGGTATCAAATATGTTCAGAGGAAAGGTCACAACTGGAAACTGTACAGACTGCAAGGAAGTGTGAAATTAGTTAAAAGTAAACAAACAACAATAACATGTTTGCAGCTGAAAAACTTTGAGCCATCATGCTAGCAGGGAGGAGTTGTTGTTGTTGGTGGTTTTTTAACCGAAAGACGTAGCATTATCATTAAAGCTGTTTTCCAGTTAAACAACCTGAATCAAAGCAGAACCAGGAATACATTACAACCCTCAACCTGAGTTCGAAGCACTTTTCAAACCTGAGCTTCCAGCTTCCTCTGACAACCGGTAATTTATTTTTCCACTAGCTTGAGTTCTTTAATCTGGTCCTCCTTTCTTGTTCAAGAAAAAGTCCAAAAGAAAGTTACAAGTGAACCAACCAAGTTCTCACACTTGATTTGCTGAGCTACAGTTCTATTTAAAGAGCAATCTCTACCTCTGGGCGAATCAGATCCAGTATCATCTGCTATCATTGCTTGCAGTCGGGCAAACATTGGGGGGTTGATGGCTAGTAGGCAGTCATGAAGGAAGGCCATTTAGGGTCATTGGGAAATTGTCGGCTGAGAGATTGAGAAACCCAAACTAACTACAGCAGCTGTGGCACTGGTACAACAGAAGTCAATTACTTGTCCCTCAGCGACAGATTGCCTCCGCTTTTTCGAAGCATACACACCACAAGGTTCCCAGATTTTACTGATTAGCTGTCTCGCTACACATTTTAAATGTAAACTGCTTAGAAAGTACACAAGATGATGAAAAAACTTGCCAGGCTTCAATCCAGCAGGGACAGACTGACAGTGTCTTTTGTGCCTGAACCAATTTAGTTCAAGCATTTGTTGACTACTGTAGCTTCTGAGTAGTCTAATGTTAGTGCAGACACATTTCTGTAGGTCTGAACTTTCCAGCTTCTTGAGTTGAAAGAATAATGACTGTTTATAAACAACACTTTAGGCAGGATCAATTGACAAATGTGAGTATTTTGAGTTTATGAGAGCGTATTTTATTTTTAAAATAATACATTATATACATCACCTTTAAAGGAAACACTTTATTTTACACAATGTAAAATAAGCCTGATGTAAAATATATCCCAAGAGTGTGTATGTGTATTTTCCAGCTGAGACTACACCTACACCTACCCCAAACCTAAACCTACCCCAACTCCACCCCCTGGATCTCGTGTTCTCGCACATGCTATAGGCCTATTACTGTACCACGTTGCTACAATGCGTAGGCTAATAAAGGCCATATTAAGTATCTGAATGATTTATTCTAATTATTATAATAGGGCATTGTCACCCGGCAATATTAAGATGGCTTTGAATCAAGCAAATATCTTTATTTCAATCTTATTAAAGAAATACTTCACCCAGAAATTAAATAATTCTGTCATCATTTACTCACCCTGAAGTCATTCCAGTTCATGGGAGTTTATGAGAGATGTACTGTACTGTAGCAATGCTCGATTCATGAATACAATTTTTTTCAGTCCCAGTTCATAAAACCAATCTGAATAATTAATTTAAGAATCTGACTGATCCTTTTTTCGACTCCATCATGTCGCAGCAGTTAACCGCCAACATTATCAGTTAATAATCACTTAGATTTCAGTCTTTTCCCTTACAGAAAACTATTATATGAAGACTTGGGATATAGTGCATAATTAGTCATATGAACTACTTTTATGGCACTTTATGTCCTTTTTCATGTTTGATAGCTCCAGTCCCCATTGTCAAAGTAACATCCACATGGATGGCATTACCCAAGATTTCCCAGCAGAAAATTGCCCAAAGCATCACACTGCCTCCGCTGGCTTGCCTTCTTCCCATAGTGCATCCTGGCGCCATGTGTTCCCCAGGTATGCAACACACACGTGATGTAAAAGAAAACCAGATTCATCAGACCAGGCCATCTTCTTCCATTGCTCCGTGGTCCAGTTCTGATACTCATATGCCCACTGTTGGTGCCTTCTGCGGTGGACAGGGGTCAGCATGGGCATCCTGACTGGTCTACAGCTATGCAGCCCCATATGCAACAAACTACAATGTACTGTGTATTCTGACACCTTTCTATCAGAACCAGCATTAACTTATTTGAGTAATTTGAGCTACAGTAGCTCGTCTGTTTGATCGGACCACATGGGTCAGCCTTCGCTCCCCACGTGCATCAGTGAGCCTTGGCCGCCCATGACCCTGTCACCAGTTCACCACTGTTCCTTCCACGGACCACTTTTGATAGATACTGACTACTGCAGACCAGGAACACCCCACAAGAGCTGCAGTTTTAGAGATGCTCTGACTCACAATTTGGCCGCTCAAACTTGCTCAAATCCTTATGCCTGCCCATTTTTCCTACTTCTAAGACATCAACTTTGAGGACAAAATGTTCACTTGCTGCCTTATATATCCCTCCCACTAACAGGTTCCGTGATGAAGAAATAATCAGTATTATTCACTTCACCTGTCATAATGCTATGCCTGATCGGTGTGTAGAAAAAGCACACACTGACAACAACATAATCAGTTCCCTTTCGTTCAGTCACTACGACGTACGTTAGTGACTAACGAATGGGGGTTTCGCCTAGAAGCCTATCATCTTCGAGCATAGAGAAAACGCCCAATGGCGTGCCAATGCCATGGGGCATGCGGAATTTGCATACGTAACTCCGCCTCACCGCGTGAGTATATAAGGAAGTACGTGGCAATACAGCATTATGTTTCTGCTTTCGGAGCCAAGAGTACCTACCTCTTCACTCCTCACAAGCCTTCTGAGACGCTGTCAGCTTCTTCGAGACAAGCAGCTTTCCAGTTGGTGTTGGTGTGACGGCGCGTTCCAGTGATCGCATACTTCCTGCCTGCTGATCTGCGCAGTCCCCCACGCCGGGACGCTACGCCTCCCATGTCCGGGCCGGTAACGCTGCCTCGCTGCCCCACCCTGGGTTCGTCTGTGGTCCGAGCGACCCCGTTGGTCAGTTCCTGGAGCCTGGCTTCAGCTTCAGGGGCTGTCCGCTGGGTCGCGAAGGCCATCAGGCTCGGCTATGCGATTCAGTTCGCGCAGGCTCCTCCCCGCTCTGGGGAGTTCGCTGTACCGTGATCGGGGCCAACGCCCCCGTCACACGTGCGGAGGTTGCCACCCTACTGGCGAAGGGTGCAATCGAGCCTGTCCCTCCAGCCGAAATGAAGTCTGGCTTCCTTAGCCCTTACTTCATTGTACCCTAGGAAACCGGTGGTTTACGGCCAGTCCTTGACCTGCCCGTCCTGAACCGATCCCTTCACAGGCTTCCGTTCAGGATGTCGGTAGTGAACGCCTCCTTGGACGCGTTCGTCCGGTAGATTGGTTGCAGCAATCGACCTGGAGGATGCTTACTTTCATGTCTCCTTCCTCGATGCGGACCGTTCCTACGGTTTGCTCGAGGGGCGGACATTCAGTACGCAGTCCCCCCCATTCGGGCAGCTCTGTCCCCTCGTGACTCTACGTAGTCTATCGAGGCAGCCCTTGCGCCACTCAGGCAGCACGGGGTTCGCATCCTGAACTACTTCAATGACTGGCTCATACTGGGTCACTCTCGTAAGCAGGTCTGCGGACACAGAGTCCAAGTGCTCCGGCACTTAGCCCGTCTGGGCCTTCAGGTCGACTGGGAGAAGAGCGACTCTGCCCCGTGCAGAGGATCTCTTTTCTCAGTATGGTTTCCGACTCTGTCGCCAGGTGCGTGCTGCTTACCAGCGAGCGCGCACGCAGTCTCTGCTGACTTGCCTCCGTCAAATCGAGGGCAAGAGTGCGGTTCCACTGAACTTTTTCAGAGGCTCCTGGGGCATATGGCATCTGCAGCCGCGGTGACGCCGCTCGGATTGCTTCATATGAGACCGCTTCAGCATTGGCTTCGCGATCGAGTCCCGAGGTGGGCATGGCAGTCTGGCACGCTCCGGGTACAAGTGACTCGGGCCTGCCTTCAGACACTCACCCGGTGGTCGAACCTCAGTTTTCTACGGGCCGGTGTGCCCTTAGAACGAGTTTCCAGGCATGTTGTCGTATCGACGGATGCCTCTACCATGGGTTGGGGTGCCATGTGCAATGGACAAGCAGCCGCTGGCTCCTGGAAACAGGACCCCAGCGCCTTCGGGATGTCAATTGCCTCGAGTTAATGGCAGTACGGTTCGCCCTGCACCGCCTTCGGGCGTTGCTGAGGGGTCAACATGTGCTTGTCAGGACAGACAACACGGCCGTAGTAGCGTACATCAACCACCAGGGCGGTCTATGCTCCCGCCGTATGTCTCAACTCGCCCGCCACCTCGTTTTATGGAGTCAGAAGCGCCTGAGGTCCCTTCGTGCTGTCCATATTCCAGGAGCCATGAACCGTGCAGCCGACGAGCTCATGGTTTCAGCCACTCCCGGGAGAATGGTGACTCCATCCCCTGACGGCCAGCTGGTTGGGAACAGTTGGGACGCGCAGGTAGACCTGTTTGCCTCCCATGACTCTTCCCACTGCAGCCTGTTCTTTTCCCTGACCGAGGGCACGCTCGGCACGGATGCACTGGCGCACAGCTGGCCGCGGGGCCTACACAAATATGCGTTCCCCCCAGTGAGCCTACTCGCACAGCTCCTGTGCAGGATCAGGGAGGACAAGGAGCAGGTCCTTTTGGTCGCCCCATACTGGCACGGCCGGACCTGGTTCCCCGAACTCTTACTCCTTGCGACAGCCCTCCCTGGTTTTACCTCTGAGACACTCAGAGACGGGGCACCCTATGGCACCCGCGTCCAGATCTTGGAGCCTCCACGTGTGGCTCCTGGATGGGACGCGGCAGGTTTGAGTGGCCTGCCACCTCCGGTGGTCGCCGCCATCACTTCCGCTAGGGCAGAGTCCTCTCGGCTTGCCTATGCGTTGAGGTGGAACCTCTTCGTCACCTGGTGCTCTTCCCGCCAAGAAGACCCCTGGAAATGCCCGATCGGGTCTGTGCTATCGTTCCTCCAAGAGGGGGTTGGAGCGAAGGCTGTCTCCCTCCACCTTAAAGTTTATGTGGCCGCAATATCTGCCTACCACGATCTCTTGGGGGACAAAAAGGTAAGTCAGCACGACCTGATCATCAGGTTCCTGAGGGGGGCGAGGAGACTGAATCCTCCTCGCTCTCCTCTCGTTCCCTCTTGGGACCTCGCAGTAGTCCTAAGTGCTCTGCAGAGGCCTCCCTTTGAGCCTTTGCGGTCGGTTGATATTAAGTTCTGTCGATGTAGACGGCTCTGCTGACCGCATTGGCCTCTCTTAAGAGGGTCGGGGACCTGCAGGCATTTTCGGTTGACGAAGCGTGCCTGGAATTCGGGCCGGCTACTCTCACGTGATCCTGAGACCCCGGCCTGGATATGTGCCCAAGGTTCCCACCACTTCGTTCAAAGACCAGGTGGTGAACCTGCAAGCGCTGCCTTTGGAGGAGGCAGACCCAGCCTTGGCATTGCTCTGTCCAGTACGCGCCCTTCGCGCCTATGTAGACAGCACACAGTGTTTCAGGACCTCAGACCAGCTCTTTGTCTGTTATGGTGGAGAGCGGAAGGGAAGAGCTCTCTCAAAGCAAAGGCTGTCTCACTGGATAGTGGACACCATTGTTTTGGCTTACCAGCAGCAAGGTCGACCATGTCCCCTTGGGGTTAGGGCACACTCCACTCGGAGTGTGGCCTCCTCTTGGGCTTTAGCGCATGGCGCCTCGCTAACAGACATCTGCAGAGCTGCAGGCTGGGCGACACCGAACACATTCGCCAGATTCTACAATCTCCGAGTGGAGCCAGTGTCCAACTTGTACTCGCCCCCCTGTGGGGCCGGTAATGGGCCAGGCTCAGGTGTCTTCGTTTGCTCGCCATTCCACTCCACGGACTGGATACGTGCGATATTTTCCCTCAGGTGAGCTTCCCCGAGAGCCCTGAGTTCCTCCAGCACCGCTTACGCCAATACCTGTGTGTCTGCCCTCTCTCGAGCCCAGACCCTCGTGTCCGGCCAGGTGCCCTGTGTGCATGGTTCCCCTCCGGCGACCCCCACACGAGTATTTCCACCGTTAGCCTCCCTTGCGAGCAGGTGTCTTTCCCTTGGCAAGCCCCTGCCACCCTAGGGTTAAAAATTCCACCTGCGGCTGGTACCCTAGAGGTTTCCATATGCAGCCCTTAGCGGGTCATATGTGTATTCTTAAGTCCTCCCTGCGGGCAGGCATCTTGCATTCCCTCACTGGGATATGCTTCCCAGTGTACCTTGGTATTCCTGTGTTAAGCGTGAGTCCTTCGTCCGTATTAGTCTTACGACAGGGAACTCACACTTGCGCAGGGCACTGGAAGACAGCTGAGTGGCGGGATTATATTCAACCCCCATTCGTTAGTCACTAACGTACGTCGTAGTGACTGAACGAAAGGGAACGTCTCGGTTTACGGATGTAACATTGGGCGTTTTCTCTATGCTCGAAGATGATAGGCTTCTAGGCGAAACCCCCATTCGTTAGTCACTAACGTACGTCTCCGTTCCCTCCTCAGGGAACGAGGGTTACATCCGTAACCGAGACGTTCTTTATATTTCGTTGGTTCACTCTTGTTTTGGCAAATGTTCATAATTTCTTTTTATGACAGTCTGGTCAAAAATTATGTCCGCTCAATTTCTCATGTTTCATTGCATTATCACAAGTCATTCAGGTTCAGAATGACATGAGGGTGAGTAAATTAACTATTGAACTACTGTATTTCTACAATGACAAAAAAGTCCTAAACCACCTAAATAAAATAACATAAAAAAATATCAGTAGCACATGTTCTACACTGAAAAAAAACACTGTTGAAATTGCTAGTAAATTTCAAAATGTATAACAAAGAAACGGAAAATAAGCATTGAATTAAACATGAAGCACACTGTATTCTGCGCATCTACAAGGAAACTAAATTGCATCCTAAAGGCAGGCTGTGTGTGACCTTTAGAACTGTGTTGTTTTGTCCCATGGCTGCTGTTCTGTTCTCAAATTCTCGTTTTTTCATACTTCACCAGATCGCTCGGTTCATGCCCCGGCGTGCTGGGAGTGCCGAGGCTGAACGGAAAGCTGGTCCGGAGTGTATTTAGCAATGCAGAGAGGAGGTGAAGATGGGGCCCTCATTATTCCCAGAGCCTTCTTCTCTTATCGGGCACAGCCAGGCCTTTGCTTCCCTTCCCTGCATTTAAATTGTGTGTCAAGCACAATTGTCAATAAATCATGGTTGTGGGCAGGCTAGCGTCATAGGTGTGGTGACAACTTAAATAACATTAGCCTGAGGGTTAAAGGAACACCTAGTGTTTGCCAGGTGGAGAATATCCCACAAAACAGACAGGTAAATAATAATAATAATAATAATAATAATAATAATAATAATAATAATAATAATAATAATAATAATAATAATAATAATAAATAAATGTATTTATGACTGCCAAAGGGGAAATAAAATCATGTAACCTTGACAGAGAACTTAAAATATTCTGCATAACCCTGCATACAACAGACTTGCCAATGGCTACACAGTAAAACAGAATGTTTTTGCATTATATTAACAAAATGTTTTACATTTGCTGAAGAAGATGCCTGTGCATGGCCCTTTTTCAATGTAAGCTAATAGTATTTTAACCATTAAGTAAAAAGTAATATTTTTCTTATAATTTTAATACACGAGTGTACACACTCACAGTAAAACAAGTATTTTCTACAAATATTAATTTATAAATATATTTGGAGGTGTTTATGGAGCTTTTTACCACATGACATTTTACAACATAAACTAAAAAAATATGTATTTATATGACTTTGACACAGTCAATATTTTATTACTTGTTAATTATACTTGTAATTGCGAGAAAAAAAGGCAGAACTGTGAGTTATAAACATGAAATTGCGAGAGAGAAAAAGTTGGAATTGTGAGTTCTAAACTTGTAATTGCAAGAAAAATAGTTGTAATTGTGAGATATAAACTCGTAATTGCGAGAAAAAAAAAGTGCCACTATGTTGCAATGCATTTTCTGGATGGAATTATAACTAGAATGTTTATTAAACCTTTACAGAAGTACATATTATTATGTGGACTATATACCACCAAATCCATTCTTCTTTAAAATATTACTACAATCTCGCAGTCAACAATTGCAAAAACAGTCAAAACATCTGAAGTATTCTAGCTCCAAACTCCAGTCTCTACTCATACAGATATTGTTTATAGTAAATCACACAATGGAGGTTTCAATGTTTTTCCGCAAGGTGCCAAGCAGTCTCTCTAGTTGCTTAGAAACCAAGAATTAAAGTGCTCTCTCTTGCTTTCTTTCTCTTGGCCCCCACTCATACACTGCATGCATAAATGCGTCCACTGCGGCACATCTGTGGTCAAGGTTTTCAACTTTGACTGTGTACCATTCTGACAACCTACGGGGCTCATCTATTTACTACACAGTGGACTAAGTGTAGTTAGCGTTGCGCTAATGTTCTGCTTCTTTCCATAACATTTGCAATGAAGGGGCAAGAGTAATTAGTTTGATATCTGCTCCCTACCCAAAGCAATTTTCCCAGCAGCCTTCATGACGCATGGTTCGTAATTTGGACTTTGGGGGCCACCATACTCTGTCCTATTACTTGTAATTAAGCGCAGTGTGGCAATCCAAATGAGATTAACAGCCCTGTTGCTATGGATACTGGACGAGATCTAACTCTTTAGCCTTCGGTGTGGTTGGTTTCTTCATCAGCTCACCTCCTCCTCCTCAACACACTCAGTGTGGAGAGAGCGATAAACGGAAAGCAGATTTGTTCAAGTGTGGGAAGCCTTGGCACAATGCTAATTACGTTACCCTGGTTGCACTAATGAGAGGTGTGGCCACACTCCAATTCTTTTCCACCCATATACCATAAAAAAACACTTGATAAAAATATGAAAAATAGAAGTAAAAATTGCAAAAAGAAGGCATATATATATATATATATATATATATATATATATATATATATATATATATATATATATATATATATATATATATATATATATATATATATATATATATATCAAATAGTAATAAACAATTACTAAATTATTTATTTAAACCCGTCTAAGGTAAAAGTTTAAAATTATGTTTTACAAATATACATCATGGATTTAAAAAAAAACTTTTATAAAATTAATCAAACATTTGAATTTCGTTACTTTAAAAATGTCATGTGGTGTAACCTTCAAATTATAAGAAATAATTACTAAATTATGAATAAAAAAATTTTAAGATACATTTTAAATGTATGTTTTACAAATATACATAATGGATTTAATTGAAAAGAAAACGTTTATAAAATGATCAAACATTTGAATTTAGTTACTCTAAAAATGTCATTTGGTGTTACCATCAAATGATAAGAAATAATTACTAAATTATTAATTAATAAAAATTTTAATGTAAAAGTTTAAAATTATGTTTTAAAAATCTACATTATGGATAGAAAAATGTTTAAGATACATTTTAAATGTATGTTTTACAAATATACATAATGGATTTAATTGAAAAGAAAACTTTTATAAAATTAATCAAACATTTGAATTTAGTTACTCTAAAAATGGCATGTGGTATAACCATAAAATAATAAGAAATAAATACTAAATTATTAATTAAAAACATTTTTAAGGTAAAAGTTATATTCAATAATTATTTATTAAATATATTTTGAAGGTAACGAAGGTAAAACCCTTTTATACCTTTTATATTAAATTAAAATTTTAGAGAAATAATTACTAAATATTAATTAATTTATTAAATATAATTGTTTAATTATACAAAAAATGCCTTTGTTTAAAAGGTAAAACAAACATCAAACATCATGGATGTTTTGAAAGTGTTACTGTAATGATTCTAAAAAGGTCATGTGGTGTAACCATCAAGTAAAAAATAAATAATTATTACATATATCAAATATTTGTTTATTATTGAAAAAGGATGAAAGGTGAAAAAAATATATATTTTTTTAAAAGATACATCATGGATTTTAATTTGATGACTCTAAAAGGTCATGTGGTGTAACCAATGAATAACAGCCCTGTTGCTATGGATACTGCTACTGGACCAGATCTAACTCTTTAGCTTTCGGTGTGGTTAGTTTATATAGTTCTTCATCAGCTCATCTCCTCCTCCTCCTCCTCCTCCTCCTCAACACACGATAAACGGGATGCATATTCGTTCAAGTGTGGGAAGCCATGTCACAATGCTAATTACGTTACCCTAGTTGTGCTAATGAGAGACGTGGCCACACTCGATTTCTTTTCCACCAAAACGGCGTTGTAATGAGTGCGCAAAACTGTCCGCATGGTAATTGTTTCTGGCTTGTGTCACACGGTGCTTACTTTCTCAACACTGCCTTCTTGTCAGTTGGCATTGCACATTTGATCTGACACCCCACGTACGCTTCAGAGCTTCCTCATTCGAGTGTTTGCTACGATAATTAACTAGCGTGGAGGAAGGTCCCTCTTTTATCAGGTCCCTCGACACACGGGTGCCACTGAATAAATATGCAGAGCATATTAGCGCATAATGGCGTGATTGAAGGGGCGTGACTTTGGAAATATATTATGTGATAGTTTCTTCATGAATCTAGTATGTTCTTTTGCTTAATAGATCCAGTTGCGAAACAGGAATTAGCATCTTTTTTTCATTCTCAGCTCATGCTGTTTTGGGTTTTGAATGCTGGAGGCCATGTCTAAATTGATAGACGTTCATTGGCCTCTTGCTAGGGGGCTGCAGTTGTTGTTAGACACTAAAGCTAATTTAACAGACATTGTAACAGATATTGTATTCAACAAAAAGTTTCACAAGAACATCCATGGCACTAACAACAAAGAAAACACCTTTGTTTTAAAATCTAGTTTAAAAAGGCACATGGCAAGTTCTTAGAAATATATTTTATCTGTATTAAGTTTTTGGTCACACTTTAAATTATAGGCCAATTCTCACTATTAACTCCAATTTTGTCTCAATAAACTCCTAATTACTGCTTATTAATAGTTAGTAAGGTTCTTGTTAAGTTTAAGTATTGGGTAGGATTAAGGATGTAGAATAAGGGCATGCAGAATAAGGCATTAATATGTGCTTTATAAGTGCTAATAACCAGCCAATATCCTAGAAATATGAATGGTAATAAGCAACTTAATAGTGTTAAACTAGTGTTACTTAGTTTGTAATATTATACTTTTTTAATATTTTTAATTTAAAGACTCTAAAAAAACTCTTTGAAAAAGCAAGTTTAATTGTGTCATATGGTGTAACCAATTAATAATGATAAAATATCAAATCATTATTTATTTAATATAAATATTTATGAAAAAAAACTACTGTTTTACAAACATACATTATAGATAAAAAAAAACTTTTATATCATTTTAAATCAAACATTTTAATTTATTGACTAAACATATAATCTGGTATAACCACAAAATAACAATACATTATTATTGAATATTAAATAATTATTTATTAAATGTAAAGGATAAAATATGTTTTACAAACATCATGCATGGAGTTTGTATGAGTCTTCCCATTATATAATTTCCTTTTTATGTTCTTTTTTGTTCTTTTTATCCTTATTTTGGTTGCACCGCATGACAAAAGTTTTTCAAATATTTATAATATTTTAACAAAACTTCATTGCCAAAAACAAAAACAAAGATATAATAGTAATGAACAAGGTTTTTGTCTTCATGATATCATGATAGTTGTATCCCCCTGACATTTTTGACATCTCCAGTCTTACCAGAGTATGTTGATTTACTCTTTTTAGCTGATAATTCTAATGATGTTCAAATTGCGCTTCTCTCTGAGAAAACCTTAAATTGAAATCTACATTGATCTATTGATGTTTTACATAATCAGATTACTTTTTGATGTAACAAGAAAAGTAATCCATTACAAGTAATGTAAATTACATAATCACATTACTTTTTTGATGTTACGAGTAAAGTAATGCATTACAAGTAATGTACATTACGTAATCACAAGTGAAAATAACTTTCTTATAGTGATAGATGCTATTTACAGTAAATGCTAAGTGAAAATAGTGATATATTCTATTTACACCATGTAAAAGTAGCAGTTCTTTGCAATAAGTGTAAATAGTAATAAGATATAAGACTATTTGCACCTCATTATTGTTGTACATTAACTTGATAGGATGCATTAATAACATGGAGTGTAAATGATTATATTTATTACAATTATTAAATAGATGCCGCCTTAATGGGACAATAAAACAAGCCTAGTTAATATTATTAAATCACAGCATTCTGCAGTCAAACATTTTTGTTTATAACTGTGTTTATCTAGGCAAAATAAATGTATTTGCTAAGTTGCCATATAATAAGCAGGATAATGCACAGATAGGATAATGCAATGTCTTTCGTGTTCATGTCAGAGTCCGGGTCGCCCTGGCAGGGTTTAATTTGTGATAATGACCAACTGACTTAGATGACATTAACTATTAGACAACAACGGGGGAAAAAAACTTGATCGCAGAAGATATTCAGTGTGACTCACATCCCAATAAAGTGCAACCATAATCCCTCAAGTGACAGAAGGCGCACTGACTCCATCCCCGAGACAGACATAATTAGCTCATCGGCTATAGGCTCTATTCTCCCAGACTAATCAAAGTTTGAAACTCCGGGGAAGTGCATAATTATACCCTGTTGGTATTAGGGAAAGTATCCAATGATAAGCTAATTAAAAATGAAGAATGGGTGAGCGGTTTTTGTTTTCAAACAATGCTCCTTTATATGTCACGCTTGATGTTCAATTTGTGTAAATACCTTCCATTAATTTAGTGTGAACTGAATAAAGTCAACCAAGCCTTTGTTTCCCATGTTTTTCATAGTGGATTGCCGGCCCTTATTCAGTTTATTGTAAGGAAGGTTGGCACAGCAGCAGGCAGTAAATACATCAATCCGCTATTCTGGCAGACTGGCACATAATCAACTCAATCACAATCAACTGTCAGAAATTATGGCTTGTAGGTTAGTGTTAGCAAAATTGAAATATCCCCATTCAATATGTGTTTACATCATACATCAAATAAAATGTTAAAAATGCAGTTTGCAACTTCTCAAATATGTGTAAGTGAGTGTGTTTTGTTGTTTAAAAACCTTTATAAATGATGGTGATGAGCGCTAGCTGCGCGTCACGCATCTGACTCGGATCTGACGGGAGCATAAAACGAGGAGCGTCAACAGTGAAGAACGAGAGAGGACCAGGCCTGGAGTTTACATTGTGTTTTGTTAACGTTTTGTTTACTTTCAGTTTGTATATTTATTTATTAAAGTATTTTGAATGTTTGCCGGTTCCCTCCTCCTTCTTCCCTGAACAAAGAACTGTATTACATTGGTGCCGAAGCTGAGGAGGATCGCGGTGCTGAGGAGGTCGGGCGAGAGAGAAGACTGCGAGTGGCTGCCCGAGGCGGTGATGCTGGAGTGAGTAAAGACCAGTGGGACGGAGAGCTTGCTGCCGTTCCCCTAGCTCGAGGTGACTGCCATCCGAGAGGGAGTGGAGGAGTCGCCGCGTTTGCCATGGGCCGGAGCCTGCTGCCATTCACCATGATGGGGAGGAGTAGGGAGCGCGGGACTTGCTGCTGGCTGCCCTCAACCGGAGGAGCCACCGCCAGCCGCCAGGGGGATAATGGTATCGTTTTCAAAGATTTACACTTTGAAACCCGATTTCAAAAGCTTGCGTTTTTAGGCTACCAAAACGCTGTTGCCATGTAAATGAATGGCCAAAACACATACAAGTGTAGGGAGGTAAGCAATTTTGGATGCAGCCTTAGATCAACATTCAAGCCCCGCCCAGAGTGAAATCCCATTGGTCCAAAAGTCTTGCTCCACATTGTACTGTATATTAAACACCAAATATTCTCCAATCAGCTTTGATTGTATCACGTCATCAGCAGCTTTGAGTTTAGTGTGGGCTGATAAGTTGGTGGAAACATGTCACACAGTGCCTGTAAGGCATAAGAAAGGCCTCCAAGAAAAGAAAAAATATACTCATTTGCAGATTATTTCTGCACTCACTGACTCATCTGTCATGTTACATCAAGAACCAAAAAGAATAAAGTGTGTGCCAATTTGCAGGTAAGTTCATTGACGTAAAAACTCATGCACCAAAGCTGTTTGCAGAAGCAAGCCAGCTTCCTGTTTTAAAATTCAGAGCTTTTTACGAAAATGCAAATCCTAGGCAAATCAAGACTGCGTAATGTCGTTAAATATTAATACCTCTGCAGCAAGCAAAAAACACATTAGAGCTCTTTTCCACAGCACATCCTGATGAATTCAATAATAACCAACTCCACCATAATCCAGCGCCTTTTCTGGGAATGGATTCAACTCTAGCTTTTATCGCAAGCCCACTAAGGAAGAAGGATAAACCCAACAACCTGCTGTTGTCTCCTGCTAGCATTCCGATAAGAGTCAGTAGGTGTGCATTCAGTATCAGCGTTCCCAGTACAGCTCATTGCAACATGACCTTTCATGGCCGTCTGTGCCCAGAGAGTGAGGAAAAAACATCACTTGACCAGTTCACCGTGAGACAACGATGAGGAAAGACACAGAATCCCTGCAGCTCTGGCCTCACAGCACTGTTTGCGGGACTTTCTCTTCAATGCTCTCGGTAGGGAGAACCGGGGATGAGGCATAAATGCCATTTTCTTTGGGAGTCGTAGGTGATCCTTGGAGAAGGATCCTCACATGTGAAGTTATTGTGGTGCTAACAAATCTCAGTACTCAAGGGGGCGATAGAGTTAACTTCAAATGTTGTTAAACCGAATGAAAACATGTAAAAACTGTTGTTTTTTACCATAACAACAGAGGAAACGGACCACAGAAGCAGGTGGTTTAAGCTAACGGCTACAATGGTATTCCATGTTGCAATGCTAAGAACGCAATTAGCACAACATTTCCACCCATTAGCGAAAAAAAAAAAAAAGATAATTCAGAATGTTTTCGGTCACTTTGACATAAAAAAATAAGCCATCTTGATTATTCTCGACTATATAGAAACATTCCCACAATATAACATGCTAACAGCTAAAACATGCTAATCTGAGATGTTTCAAGCACAAAATAAAAAAAAAATTTTTTGAGAATGAGCGACACAGTGCTTGAGATAAGACTAAAAGAGCCAGAGTTCTTGTTGTATTAAAAATACCTCAGATTTGTGTTCTGACATTTCAAATAAAGCTTTCACATACTTGAGTAGAGTGCAGTGTTAATTTCGTTGACGAATAATTTTCGTCAACAACCTTTTTTCAC